>JARQOD010000005.1:499648304-499677010 GCA_033576555.1 Oophaga sylvatica
TTGTCACCGGCGGCTGCTCTTTGCATGTGCAATCTTCAGCATGATAAAGCTCAGTATAAAGAAGTGAGTGTTATCATCTCGGTTACTGCCTATGCAGAGCGCAGCAGCCTATGACAGACTCACCTCTACTGCTGCACTGTGCATAAGTATTGACAGTGACAGCAGACAATTAGCATGTAATGAATGACAGTATTGAATCAAGTACAGTGCACATGATTCAATACTGTCTTCATTCTATACTAAGAGGTGCGATTATATTTTTACACTTCTAACCGTGATTAGGGTCAGAGATTGGTTTCAGGTTAGGCTAAGGGTTGGATTTATGGATTATGCTTTGGAGTAAGCTTAGAGGTAGACATAGGGCTTGGGCTTGGTAATAAAATTGTTGCAAAAAATTGTAATAAAAACATAATAATGTATAACTATTTATATTTAAAATTACAACTAAGAGCAGAATAAAACTAGGAGGTTAAAGTGCAGCATATAATTAAATCCAAATTTTCAGCAAATTCTAATATGTGTGCCTGGGGTATAAGGTGCAATAATGGCCTGGGATGGCTAACAATTTGCGGATTTGGGGGCATAAAATACTTGCCTGGCAACAGGACCTATCAGTTCTTATGTATGCAATTATTTAAATTATATTTTATAAATCTACATACTTCTATCTTAATGAGAATTTTATTTGAAGGGAGAAATACAGTCTTGGAAAAAAAAAACAGCTTAACAAATATGTGGCATATATTTTGGAGTGAGGCAAATGAATGTGAAATAACATGAACTAGATTCTAAATCAGTGTTAAGAAGTATTTCATTTACCCATAGGACACCCTTAAGTGCTGCAAGTACATGTCAACTTAAAAGAGGCCTTAACATCTAAAGATCACTGAGCTGAACACAAGGCGCTCATATCTGGTGCACGTTTGATGTTCTGTAATGGCCTGTGATTCCCAAAGCAACAAATCTCCTGTGTGTCTCTATAAACTCCATTAAAAGTGAAATAACTCAGAACACATACAAATTTAATGCTTAGATAAGTAAAATGTAAAAGTGTTAAATTAAATTTGATGCAAACACTTGTCAGACTTTTCTTTTTTTTGGAGACAGCGTCTGTAGCTAAAAGTTTAAAAGCTCCGTACTGTTCCGACATCCAACAAAAGGAGAATTTTAACAAAACTTTGTAGAAGTAAAAAACATTAGATTTAGCCCACACAAAATTAAGCTGGGCTTAACTTATGGAACATTCCAAGAGTATTGTGCCTGGCTGAAACAAGGACTATTCTGGAATCTTCCAATCATTTAAGAGTAGCTGTAGTTTTAATTTTTATTCCATAAGTCAATAATGCGCGTGAAAATAAGAAACTTTGCAATACGTCTTATCAGAGAAATCTGCTTCTTTCTCTGTCCAAATTGATCAGTCATTATGAAAATTCTCAATTCTGAGGCAAAATCTGTATTCAGTGAAGCCACTTTCCCATTACTGAGATAGGAATGGCAGCTGCTATGGATGTGATTCTATGTAGATAGTAGGAGGGAGGAGCTAGAGCTGAGTGCCACAGCGATCAGGTGCGGGTGTCATTTTATTATGCTAATGACCACCTGCAACCCTTTAAATCCTCCTTTCCTGCTTTCTTTCTCTGCTAAACTGAGTTTAAGAACACGCCAGGTGTTCGAAACGTGTCAAGTTTTCAACCTTTTTGGCACCTTGCACACCCCGACTATACATACCATTATGTCACAACTATTGCCTTTGTTTTAAATGGCTCCAATAAAGACTTTATGATTTTATACTGGATCTTTTCTACCTACACGTATAGGGGGGACACACTGTGAGAGGACAGTGTGAAGACGGGTCCTGTGTGAAAACGGGAGTACAGTGTGGAGGCCATGTACCATAAAAGGGGCAATGCGGGGTTCATATTTTGTGTAGGGAACACAGTTTGGCACAATTATTCCTCATAGCATAGGCAGACATTTTAATTCAAGGACAATTTAATACCACTGTTATTTTTAAGTGCATCATTTCGGGATGCGCTGCAGAAGATGGGAGAAGATGAAAGTCTACAGAAATGAGCTGTGGATGTGAAAAGTCATCATGGCGACTGGACCAGATGGAGAAAAAAAGAAAGAGAACGACTCCAATCAAAGAACAGGTACCTGTGTGTAAATGTTTATTAGTGATGCTGACTACATTCATCAGCACTATGGTTTCTGTATTGTCCATACTCCGATAAAGACTGTTAACAACACCTCCCACTATTACTTTACCATTATGAAGAACATACTGGGAGTAGTAAGTTAAAGCAATAAAACTGTATGTGATGCTGACATTAAATTACAATTGATCGCTGTACTAAGTTTATTGATATATTCATGTTCTGATGGTGGATCTAATGATTGGAAATTGTAAAGCTCTTACAAGCAGGGTCGTCTTATTTTGCTTTAATTATTGTATCATTAACGTTGTTACTTATGACTTGTATTTTGAAACTGTTAAACTGTAAAGCGCTGCGGAATATGATGGTGCTATATAAATAAAGATTATTATTCTGCATTCTTGTACTGATGGTGGTTATGATGCTGTATTTCTGTACTATTGGTGGCTTTGGTAATGTATTTCTTTACTGTTAGTGGTTCTGGTGCTGTATTTCTGTTCTTCATGTGATCCTGTACATACACATGTAATAAACCATAACTTGTCAGATAACCTAATACACGATTTTATAAAAAAAAAAGTATTGCGCCATCTTACAAATTAATGGTTACTACATCTGTATTTATGTTAGGATCATTAATCACAACATTGAACACTGCAGCATGTCAAATCCTAACACTGCGTAATGCGTTCACTGTCAGGATTTAGTTCCGCTTGCCCATTCCAGCGGTCATCACATGACCACTCAAATGCGATTTACATGTTTAAGATCATGTGACATTTAGCTTCTCTTCATGCTTCTCTTGATGAAGCAGGGGCTATAGTATTTCACTGAACATTGAAAGAATTCGGAAGAGCAGCTAGTTGGCATGTGACTGTGTTATGATTTGGTAACTGAGGAGAGCAGGCAAAAAGGAAATACACCAGAGCAGTTGGAAACTATGAGATTGCAGTACCCTGACTAACCACCACGACTAGAGGCAGCCGTGGAGCGTTCCTACGTTGGTCCTAGACGCCTCGTCACAGCCTGAGAAACTAACTACACCTAAAGATAGAAAGAGGAAAGCTATCTGCCCCGGAGCAGATCCCCAAAGAACATAGAAAGCCCCCAAACATGTAATGGCGGTTAGACAAGAAGAAATACTGACACAGACAGAAAATAGTATGAGCAAACGCTGGGGCCCAAACTTACTAAATAGAAAAGGATAGGAAGGGCACTTACTGCAATCCCAAAAAACCCTGAAAAGCACCAACTCTACTAATTTCAAAAACACCTGAGATCACACGACCTCTACCACCTAAATTAGTTCTCTGGTGTAACCAAAAACAAAACAGCAGCCACTGAAAAAACAGCAAAAAGCAAATGTACAAACATCAGTGGCTGAACTGAACTGAGAGGGCAAAAAGCCCCCAGAGGGGACCCTGAAGGCCCCCACAGAAGTGCAGGACAAAAAGCAAAAATCAAGCACAAAAACAAAAAGAAGAAAATGTCTTATCTGTTAGCAGGAGATTCAAACACGACACAGCAGGCTACCAAGGAAACAGGAATCAAGGATTGAGACCAGAACAATTGATCACCGGCAACCCTGATGGGAAGGCGACTCCCTTATATAAGACCAGTCAGTAACACCTGATTCCCAATCCTCACAATCTTCACTGGACAGTCCAGTACCGTTTGTAACCACCAGAGGGAGCTTCTGCTCAGAACTCATTTCCAGCCTATTCACAACAAGACTGTAAATGTGCAAATCAGAAATGATTGGCCACATGACAACTACTCAAACCGCTTATGTTATGTATCGGAGGAGGTGTCAAACTGAGTTCTTGCACCGGGTGCATGAAAACTTTGATTTGTCTTTGACCTCACCAGTCATGTTCACTATCTTGCAGGAAATGAAATACATGCTCTTTATGGGATAACCCCTTTTAACAATTTCTCCTATTATTTTTTTCCTTCTGGAATGCAAGAATTAACTGTCAGAGGTGAATTGGAAATGTCGACCCATCCTCTTCATGCAGTGCCTTTATTCATAACTGTTAGGGTTCTGTGTGGTCTGAAAATCTTTTAAAATATGCTCTTAATAAAATGTTAAATTATAAGGACTTTGTGAAGAGCTCACTATTCTAGTTATTGTAATGGGATATGCAGTGAAGTCATTGGTAACAACAATGTATTAATTACACACATGTACTGGAAAACTGTAAGGCAATTATAGGATTTCAGGAATTAAAGAATACATATCTAGTGGTGGGTTTCATGTCATGATTGAAAACATGTCTGGCACATCCAGACTAATGTGAACTAGGTGCAAACCAAGGGAAGCTACCCCCATGTAAAACATACAAAAAAAGGCTGCACTCAAGCATACTAAAGCATGACAATATGGAATACATGAAATTTAGAATAGCAATATGGCTTTGGAATATAAGGAAAAATTTGAGACGCTTAGTATAAACATTTGGCCAAACAATTTAAAGCCCACCAACCATCGTCAAGGTGGTCTCAATACTGGTGAGTCCCTGACCTAATGTGAACATACCTCTATTAGGCTGATATCTGAATTTCTGGGTGAATATGCACCTCTGTCAGCAATGCCTGCATTTATGGGTAAAGTAGGGACCTGGTGTAATTAAAATCACCACCTGGTGGGGGCGGAGTGCTCGGTCAGCAAGCTAACATTCAATAGACAAAAAAACCTGACTGGCACATCCAGACTAATGTGAACTAGGTGCAAACCAAGGGAAGCTACCCCCATGTAAAACATACAAAAAAAGGCTGCACTCAAGCATACTAAAGCATGACAATATGGAATACATGAAATTTAGAATAGCAATATGGCTTTGGAATATAAGGAAAAATTTGAGACGCTTAGTATAAACATTTGGCCAAACATTTTAAAGCCCACCAACCATCGTCAAGGTGGTCTCAATACTGGTGAGTCCCTGACCTAATGTGAACATACCTCTATTAGGCTGATATCTGAATTTCTGGGTGAATATGCACCTCTGTCAGCAATGCCTGCATTTATGGGTAAAGTAGGGACCTGGTGTAATTAAAATCACCACCTGGTGGGGCGGAGTGCTCGGTCAGCAAGCTAACATTCAATAGACAAAAAAACCTGACTGGCACATCCAGACTAATGTGAACTAGGTGCAAACCAAGGGAAGCTACCCCCATGTAAAACATACAAAAAAAGGCTGCACTCAAGCATACTAAAGCATGACAATATGGAATACATGAAATTTAGAATAGCAATATGGCTTTGGAATATAAGGAAAAATTTGAGACGCTTAGTATAAACATTTGGCCAAACATTTTAAAGCCCACCAACCATCGTCAAGGTGGTCTCAATACTGGTGAGTCCCTGACCTAATGTGAACATACCTCTATTAGGCTGATATCTGAATTTCTGGGTGAATATGCACCTCTGTCAGCAATGCCTGCATTTATGGGTAAAGTAGGGACCTGGTGTAATTAAAATCACCACCTGGTGGGGGCAGAGTGCTCGGTCAGCAAGCTAACATTCAATAGACAAAAAAACCTGACTGGCACATCCAGACTAATGTGAACTAGGTGCAAACCAAGGGAAGCTACCCCCATGTAAAACATACAAAAAAAGGCTGCACTCAAGCATACTAAAGCATGACAATATGGAATACATGAAATTTAGAATAGCAATATGGCTTTGGAATATAAGGAAAAATTTGAGACGCTTAGTATAAACATTTGGCCAAACCTTTTAAAGCCCACCAACCATCGTCAAGGCGGTCTCAATACTGGTGAGTCCCTGACCTAATGTGAACATACCTCTATTAGGCTGATATCTGAATTTCTGGATGAATATGCACCTCTGTCAGCAATGCCTGCATTTATGGGTAAAGTAGGGACCTCGTGTAATTAAAATCACCACCTGGTGGGGGCGGAGTGCTCGGTCAGCAAGCTAACATTCAATAGACAAAAAAACCTGACTGGCACATCCAGACTAATGTGAACTAGGTGCAAACCAAGGGAAGCTACCCCCATGTAAAACATACAAAAAAAGGCTGCACTCAAGCATACTAAAGCATGACAATATGGAATACATGAAATTTAGAATAGCAATATGGCTTTGGAATATAAGGAAAAATTTGAGACGCTTAGTATAAACATTTGGCCAAACATTTTAAAGCCCACCAACCATCGTCAAGGTGGTCTCAATACTGGTGAGTCCCTGACCTAATGTGAACATACCTCTATTAGGCTGATATCTGAATTTCTGGGTGAATATGCACCTCTGTCAGCAATGCCTGCATTTATGGGTAAAGTAGGGACCTGGTGTAATTAAAATCACCACCTGGTGGGGGCGGAGTGCTCGGTCAGCAAGCTAACATTCAATAGACAAAAAAACCTGACTGGCACATCCAGACTAATGTGAACTAGGTGCAAACCAAGGGAAGCTACCCCCATGTAAAACATACAAAAAAAGGCTGCACTCAAGCATACTAAAGCATGACAATATGGAATTCATGAAATTTAGAATAGCAATATGGCTTTGGAATATAAGGAAAAATTTGAGACGCTTAGTATAAACATTTGGCCAAACATTTTAAAGCCCACCAACCATCGTCAAGGTGGTCTCGATACTGGTGAGTCCCTGACCTAATGTGAACATACCTCTATTAGGCTGATATCTGAATTTCTGGGTGAATATGCACCTCTGTCAGCAATGCCTGCATTTATGGGTAAAGTAGGGACCTGGTGTAATTAAAATCACCACCTGGTGGGGGAAGAGTGCTCGGTCAGCAAGCTAACATTCAATAGACAAAAAATGTTTCCTTATATTCCAAAGCCATATTGCTATTCTAAATTTCATGTATTCCATATTGTCATGCTTTAGTATGCTTGAGTGCAGCCTTTTTTTGTATGTTTTACATGGGGGTAGCTTCCCTTGGTTTGCACCTAGTTCACATTAGTCTGGATGTGCCAGTCAGGTTTTTTTGTCTATTGAATGTTAGCTTGCTGACCGAGCACTCCGCCCCACCAGGTGGTGATTTTAATTACACCAGGTCCCTACTTTACCCATAAATGCAGGCATTGCTGACAGAGGTGCATATTCACCCAGAAATTCAGATATCAGCCTAATAGAGGTATGTTCACATTAGGTCAGGGACTCACCAGTATTGAGACCACCTTGACGATGGTTGGTGGGCTTTAAAATGTTTGGCCAAATGTTTATACTAAGCGTCTCAAATTTTTCCTTATATTCCAAAGCCATATTGCTATTCTAAATTTCATGTATTCTATATTGTCATGCTTTAGTATGCTTGAGTGCAGCCTTTTTTTGTATGTTTTACATGGGGTAGCTTCCCTTGGTTTGCACCTAGTTCACATTAGTCTGGATGTGCCAGTCAGGTTTTTTTGTCTATTGAATGTTAGCTTGCTGAACGAGCACTCCGCCCCCACCAGGTGGTGATTTTAATTACACCAGGTCCCTACTTTACCCATAAATGCAGGCATTGCTGACAGAGGTGCATATTCACCCAGAAATTCAGATATCAGCCTAATAGAGGTATGTTCACATTAGGTCAGGGACTCACCAGTATTGAGACCACCTTTACGATGGTTGGTGGGCTTTAAAATGTTTGGCCAAATGTTTATACTAAGCGTCTCAAATTTTTCCTTATATTCCAAAGCCATATTGCTATTCTAAATTTCATGTATTCCATATTGTCATGCTTTAGTATGCTTGAGTGCAGCCTTTTTTTGTATGTTTTACATGGGGGTAGCTTCCCTTGGTTTGCACCTAGTTCACATTAGTCTGGATGTGCCAGTCAGGTTTTTTTGTCTATTGAATGTTAGCTTGCTGACCGAGCACTCCGCCCCCACCAGGTGGTGATTTTAATTACACCAGGTCCCTACTTTACCCATAAATGCAGGCATTGCTGACAGAGGTGCATATTCACCCAGAAATTCAGATATCAGCCTAATAGAGGTATGTTCACATTAGGTCAGGGACTCACCAGTATTGAGACCACCTTGACGATGGTTGGTGGGCTTTAAAATGTTTGGCCAAATGTTTATACTAAGCGTCTCAAATTTTTCCTTATATTCCAAAGCCATATTGCTATTCTAAATTTCATGTATTCCATATTGTCATGCTTTAGTATGCTTGAGTGCAGCCTTTTTTTGTATGATTGAAAACATGAGCTGATGGTGTTTTCCTTCATTTGGGGGTAATACGTATCTTTTTGCATATGCAGGCAATAACACATTTACGTTATTTTATAATAATAATAATAATCTTTATTTATATAGCGCCAACATATTCCGCAGCGCTTTACAGTTTAATTTGTATATGTTCTAGTCCATTAATGTAGTAATTATTCCAATGACTTCATAACTATTTGAAGCTTCATTTCTTATTATAACTCATGCACATTTCTTCCCTCCACAGATGTGAATATATATAAAATAAAATTGGAGGGTAATCATCAAAGTTGCATGCTCTTTGTTGGCCTCTGACAAATAATATGCTATCACATAATATGAGCCGGTTAAAATGTAAAGAGTACTAAGTGTGACATTTATGTCTATTTAATGCTAATGAGCATAAAATGGGTGAAATCGTAGGAGTGAATATGATTTGCATATGAATGTAGGAATAACTGGTGACTCTAGGCAGCAGAACTGCAGGTACGTATGTTGCAGTCATAACCATCTGCATATAAAATGTGTAAGTGAAATGGAAATATAGTTTATGTATGTACCAAGCAGGTACAGTTTGTCAGATGTGTCATTTTGGCTCACCCAGGGCAACATAACATTGAAAACATATTATGGTTTGGCAAGAACTCCAATAAATTTGCAGATATTCTATATATGATAGTCTATGAACATGTATCAGTGCCATATAAAAAGAAGGGAATAAATTACTCTAGCTGGGTTCTTATCTTACCAGAGATAGTCAATCTGTATCAACCTCCTTCTAAGAATATCTCTAGCACACCTTATAATTATTAATTTTACCTTCTACCGACCCTTCTGTGCTGTCCGCTTCATAATTCGATATCTCATTAACAATATGTAAGGACAAGAACTGAGCAGGCAGAATTTGTTGCTCAAAGATGTGGACATAGAGGAGTGAGACCCAGTAGGTTAAACTAAAGTGTCATGATTCCTCCACTCAGTGTGTCTTGGAGAGATCCTGGGTTCCGGCTCATTCTGTGAAGGCCGATCGATTGATCAGGGTCTTCATCTTTGGTTTCCTGGGGAAACTGTCATGTTTTGGATGCAGTGCGTGTCTCTTCAGTCTTCCATTCTAGTGCAGTGGCATGCTGAGCTGTCAGTATTTTGATAGATAGCTCAGCTGTCCAATCTGAAACTGGGAGGTGTTGAGCTTCCTTCAGGTATTCCCTGTTCTAAGTGACTACTCAACTACTTTGCTAAGCTGTTAGTCCCAGATCTCTGCAGTCATAGCATTTGCTCGCTGGTGTATGTTTGCCTTGTATTCCTCTGCTCTGTTGATCAATTGCTCCCTGCCCAAGGACCTCATTCTGACCATCCATTTTCCTAGCCACTTTGCTCTGATCTGCTATCTTCCTGGTATTCGGACCTTTGACCATCACCTTACTATGCATTAGTCTTTCCCCTTTAGTTTACGATGTGCTCTCTTAGTATTTGACCCCAGAACATTTGACTACCCTGCCTCACAGCTTGTCTGTGAGTGGTGACAATTGTCACATAAAGTCCCCATATATATTAGACCAGGGGTACACAATCTGCAGCCCAAGAAAACAACACAGGATAAGGTTCCCGACTCAGCCAATGCCAGTCAACAGTCGAGGACCAGCCCCCGCTAATATAGACAAATGAAACGCTCATCGGCGGTGAAGCATCAAAGAGTTCCTGGGAATAACTGGCCAGAGACTCTAGCCTGGACCAGTGATCAAAGGAAATGTGTGAGACGGGCCATCACTTCCAGCACGGACTTCCGGTACCAGACGTGAGCAGGAGAGGGCTGCGGACCAGACAGGGGTCCGGCTGACTCTACAGCTGCCCATAGAGCGTTGATAAACTTTGCAAGAAAAACATGCAGCTGTTGAGACATAACTGCGGCCCTCATCAAGGCCCAGAAAGCCGCAGAAACGTCTAGAGATTGTTCCTGACTAATACTGGGCTTGCCCCCCACCCCACTAGTACTAGGTTGGACTGTAGACTCGGAGCTGATTCTGGAGTTTCTTGTTGTATACTAATCTACTAATCCATATGCCTCTGTTATACAGCTCTGGCAAAAATTAAGAGACCACTTCAAAATGTTCAGTTTGTCTGTTTTTTCTCTTTATAGGTATATTTTTGAGTAAAAATGAGAAATGGTCAAAATTAAATAAAAGAACCAGTGCTTTCAGACCTCAAATAATGCAAAGAAAACAAGTTCATAATCATTTAGAAACAACAATACTAATGTTTTAACTCAGGAGGAGTTCAGAAATTAATATTTTGTGGTATAAGCATGATTTTTAAACACTTTTCATGCGTCTTGGCATGTTTTCCACCAGTCTTTCACACTGCTCCTGGCGCAAAAATTTAAGCAGTTCTTCTTTGTTTGATGGCTTGTGACTATCCATCATCCTCTTGATTATATTCCAGAGGTTTTCAATGGGGTTCAGGTCTGGAGATTGGGCTGGCCATGACAGGGTTTTGATGTGGTGGTCTCTTAGTTTTTGCCAGAGCTGTATAATTGCTTGTCAAATGCTCTTTAAATATTGTCCTTTTGTGATTTGTCATTTTCAGTATCTCTGTTTCTATTTCATATTGATAATTCAATAAGTAAATCGTTGGTTCTACCTGGTGACTTCGCTGTTGCATTTAGTCACCTTCTTACATTTACATCACCTCATAAGATTCCACTGTGGCGTGGGCTGCGCTGCTCTTGTTCTTCCATTTGTGACATAAGCATTATTATCATAATCGCATGAAACGACTAATAAAATAACAGCAGTTAAAGCAAATAAGATGAAATACAGAGATAGGATTTTTCCTGCCTACATCTCATAGCTGCTTTGCAAATAATCTAGCTTTCTAATATAATTTCCTGGGCTCCTGCAGATTAGAGGTTGAATCGGGTGAAATATACAGATATCATACGAAACAAAATGAGTCTCACAGTAACATACGGAAATGTGATTAGCACAGTTTAATTTAATCAGCATTATCTCTGTCAATTTCTCATGGTCTTTTGCTGGAGAGAGCATAAGAGATATATTTGATGATGTGTTAAGGAAAAGAGGACAGCCTAATTGGATTTTAAATAGGTTGTTGCTAGCAGCCGCTGGAGATAGATTGATAAGACTAAAAACGAAATAAGATTAATTTTTACAGAAACTTTGTCAATTCGACTTGAAGATAGGTCAAATAATTTATGCGTAGTTTTTAGATGAATTTTACGCGCACAGTTGACATTACATTAGTTGTACTGTAAAGCTGTAAAGTTAATGGTGTGTAGTGTGAAGACACAGAATATTATGAATTGAAATAAAAAAAATAAAACTAAAACAATCGACCAATCCAAACAATAAACTTTACATTTTATGAGTATATAATATATATAACTGTGTATATATATATATATATATATATATATATATATATATATATACACACACACAGGTGCTTCTCAGAAAATTAGAATATCACCAAAGTTCAGTTCTTCACTACAAAATACAAAAAATGAAACTCATATATTATATAGAGTCATTACAAACAGAGTGATCTATTTCAAGTGTTTATTTCTGTTAATGTTGATGAGTATGGCTTTCAGCCAATGAAAACCCAAAAGTCATTATCTCAGTAAATTAGAATAATTAACAAAAAACACCTGCAAAGGCTTCCTAAGCATTTAAAAAGGTCCCTTAGTCTGTTTCAGTAGGCTCCACAATCATGAGGAAGACTGCTGACTTGACAGATGTCCAGAAGGCAGTCATTGACACAATCCACAAGGAGGGTAAGTCACAAAAGGTCACTGCTAAAGAAGCTGGCTGTTCACTTAGTGCTGTATCCAAGCATATTAATGGAAAGTTGAGTGAAAGGAAAAAGTGTGGTAGAAAAAGGTGCACAAGCAACAGGGAAACTCAGTCTTGAAAGGATTGTTAAGAAAAGGCCATTCAAAAATTGGGGGGAGATTCACAAGGAGTGGACTGCTGCTGGAGTCATTGCTTCAAGAGCCACCACACACAGACGTATCCAGGACATGGGCTACAAGTGTCACATTCCTTGAATTAAGCCACTCATAACCAATAGACAATGCCAGAAGCATCTTACCTGGGCCAAGGAGAAAAATAACTGGACTGTTGCTCAGTGGTCCAAGGTGCTCTTTTCAGATGAAAGTAAATTTTGCAGTTCATTTGGAAATTAAGGTCCCAGAGTCTGGAGGAAGAGTGTAGAGGCCACAATTCAAGCTGCTTGAGGTCTAGTGTGAAGTTTCCACAATCAGTGATGGTTTGGGGAGCCCTGTCATCTGCTGGTGTAGGTCCACTGTGTTTTATCAAGACCAAAGTCAGTGCAGCCATCTACCAGGAAATTTTAGAGCACTTCATACTTCCCTCTGCCAACAAGCTTTTTGGACATGGAAATTTCATTCTCCAGCAGGACTTGGCACCTGTCCACACTGCTAAATGTGTTACACCCAGTTCCGGACCTGCTTCACCGGTCACGGACCTGCTTTACCGGTCACAGTCGTATACCTCTGTGGGGTCCCCGTCGGGACTCCCTCACTTTGCCGGCCTTGCGCCATCCTGCCGCAGCCTCTGCTCCTTCTCTCCCCTCTGCTTCCTGGTGCGCTGTCAGCAGGTCCCCGGGGAGAGTGCTTAGATCACGCGTGTGCGTGTTCCCGGTCTCTTAAAGAGACAGCGCACATTTTTCAAGAATGCTTCTGACCAATGGTGTGGTACTGATTACTATTTCTGGCCCCTCTGCCATAGGGAGAGTGCCGGAGCAACGAGTATCTACTGTTGCTAGCTCCCGGTTCCGCTGTGTTTGTGCCTGTGTATCTGCAGTGTTCTGCCAAGTGCTTCGCTTACACTGTTTGTCTCCAAAGACTATCACTTACCGGTTACCCAACTGTCCAGGATGACATCTGTACTGTATATGCCAGGCCCGTCCTGTTCCGCTACCCAGCCATCTGAATCTCTGGACAACGCCAGTGCCAGCTTATACCCGTGTACGCAGAACCCGCTGGTCAGCTCCATCATTCAGCCATGAGTCCGGGGTCTAACTGGAGGTAGCACCTGTGTCCCCCAGACATTCCATTCTGACCCTGTTCGAGGGGACTTACTACGGGGATCTGGGGCTCACTTAGTCATGCCCCCTTCGGAGCCCCCCAGACCGTGGTCTCGAGGTTCCACAAATACAATAAAGAACGAATGTGAACTTAACCACCTGTGCCTCCACTTCCATTCGTTGCAAAAATACCAATACCTGACAGTATCACTGTTCTTGATTGGCCAGCAAACTTGCCTGACCTTAACCCCATAGAGAATCTATGGGGTATTGTCAGGAGGAAGATGAGAGACACCAGACCCAACAATGCAGATGAGCTGAAGGCTGCTATCAAAGCAACCTGGGCTTCCATAACACCTCAGCAGTGTCACAGGCTGATCGCCTCCATGCCACGATGCATTGATGCAGTAATTAATGCAAAAGGAGCCCCGACCAAGTATTGAGTGCATTTACTGAACATACATTTCAGTAGACCAACATTTCGGATCTTAAAATAATTTTTCAAGCTGGTGTTATAAAGTATCTAATTTACTGAGATAATGACTTTTGGGTTTTCATTGGCTGTAAGCCATAATCATCAACATTAACTGAAATTAACATTTGAAATAGATCACTCTGTTTGTAATGACTCTATATAATATATGAGTTTCACTTTTTGTATTGAAGAAATGAAATAAATTAACTTTTTGATGATATTTTAATATTGTGAGAAGCACCTGTATTACCTATAGATGCTATATACAGGGGCTGAGGAGATATCTACTGTACATGGAGGCTGTATACAGGGGCTTAGGAGCAATGTATTACTCATAGAGGCTATATACAGGGGCTAAGAAGAGAGCTACTGCATATGGAGGCTGTATACAAGAGGTTTAGGAGCAATGTATTACTCATAGAGGCTATATACAGAGGCTGAGGACAGATCTGCTGCATATGGAGGCTGTATACAGGGACTGAAAAGAGATCTACTACATAAGCAGACTGTATACGGAGGCTGAGTCATGTACAGCGTATTGTGGCTATATATGGCGGCTGAGTCATATAATTCATATGGAGGCTGTATATGAAGAGTCGTGTACTGCATATGGAGGCTATATACAGAGGCTGAGTCATGTACTGCCTATGGCGGCTATATACGGAGACTGGGGCGTAATGTTCTTCATATGACAGCTGTATACGCATGCTGAGATGCAAAATGTAAGCTGTATACAGAGGCTGATGAGTGATCTATTGCATATGGAGACTGTGTATAAGGGAGCTGAGGAGCAATGTACTGCAGGGAAGGATTGCATATAGAGGGGGATGAGAGGAGCAAATCTGCAGTCATGTTACAATCATTAATATGCAGCCATGCAGCAGGAAGACTCTTCATGCCTCCTGCTGGAGCGCAAGGCTTGCGGGACAAGAGACGCCATTGTCCATGGCAGTGACACCAGGTGAGACTGATCACTCTTACATCAGTACTCAGCTTGTTGAGCGCTGCTGTCAATCGGCTACTTGTTTGTGCATCTTGTTATTTCACACTGGCGGCAACGCTCAACTGGTTATGTATTTAGTATAGCAATTGTGTCGCAGCAGCACGCTGGATCTTTTGGGATGGGAATATGGTGATTGATTTGGATAAAATGGGTGTGTATGTACCGTATGTGTATATATGCACGTTACATGCACAACAGGGATGCCCTGTGTGGGTTGTTATTCTAATCTGAGGTATGATTAAATGGTTCGTTCCAAAAAATGAAGCTATCCACCATTCATAGAATAGGAGATAACTTGATGATCACTGGGGTCTGATCATTGGGATCCCCACTGATCCCTTAAGTGATGCTGTGCAGTGTCCTGAAGGGAGCAAAGGTGCACATGTTCAGCCTATGCCCCACTCATCGTCCATCGGGCTGCCGGAAATAGCTGAGCTATATCTATAGAATTGCTGAGTACTATGGACCGGAGGCTGCATATAGGCACCTACTCTCTACTGAGGATGGTGTTCCATAGCCCCCAGCGGTCAGACCCCTAGCAATCAATATGTTATTATCTGACCTTTAGTTAGGGGATATATTATTTTGTTGAGGAATGACCCTTTAACTAATATACTGCAGGAGATGTGTGATTATATGGGGGGAGGTGAATGAATATTGCAGGGGGTAGGTTACGGTTATGGGAGTTGATGAATTATTATTATGTAACATGAGTATGTGATTATAATCTGAGGGAAGTGCTGGCTGATTACTATATGGTGGGAGTGTGGTATTATCTGGGTAGGGGGATTATTATACTATGAGTTATCACTGCAAAAGTTTTGGACTTATAATCGGGGGTGCGGTGGGAAATGATTTAATATCCTATGAGGAACAGTTATTAACGGTTTATGTGGTTGTGATGGGGCACCTCAAACCATAGTATTTTAATATGTAAAATTAGAAATCAAGTGCAAATTGCTTATTGTTAGTGGCACTAATGTTTGAAATTGTACAGCTTTTAAAAATAATTACATCATTTGCGATTAATTTCTGACTGCTACATGAGGCCCAAACCTAAAGATAGACATTGTGGGTCAGCGCTTTGGGCATGCCACCCTGTCAAAAAAATTGCCAACCAGCCCCTGGGAATGACCATATTTTAGTAAAAAGTCTACCAAAAATCCCTAATATTGCAAACAGAAGTTTAACAAAGCATGTTGCACCTAGCCGTATTAATAACAAAAGGCCAAGCATAAGATCTGACCACCTTTCTCTGTTTCCAGATTTAAAAGGAGATTATTGTTGGGGGGCCTCAAGTGTTTATGCTGTGCAATGCTCAAACATGGAGTTGCCAATCGATGATCACTGTAAGATCTTTCCTATCAGTCAATTTTTAAATTGCAACTAGAGATGAGCGAGTATGCTCGTTGCTCAGGTTTTCCCGAGCATGCTCGGGTGGTCTCCAAGTATTTGGAAGTGCTCGGAGATTTAGTTTCTGTCACCGCAGCTGCATGATTTGAGGCTACTAGACAGCCTGAATACTTGTGGGGATTGCCTGTTTGTATTCAGGCTGTCTAGCAGTCACAAATCATGCGGCTGCGGCGACATAAACTAAATCTCTGAGCACTTCCAAATACTCGGAGACCACCCGAGCAATGAGCATACTCGCTCAACACTAATTGTAACACAACTTTTGCTGTTTATCTACTGGAATGTAGCTATAATCTCCAGTATGTTGGCCTCACATCCATTAAAGTAATTGATCAACTTTGATCCAGTTTGACTCCTTCTTGTAGCACCCAGATGATACCGCTCTTTTTTTCCATCCTTCATACGGTTTAGCTCCGAGCACATAGCATCGTGAACCTGCGGTTGGTGCAACAGTAGTTCAGGGGAGATTTCATACTTACTCCACTGTTGTGCATGGTTAGCACTACCACTTTACATGAGCGCTACTCATATCTTCTCAAAGGAATTGTTTTATCGATTCACATATGGTGGGCTTTATTTTGTTATTTTCCTTACAAGTCTGAATGGGATCTTAAATTTACAAGAATTCAGAGTTACATTTTTGGTTTGTTACATGTCAGAATGGCATCATAAGTCTACCACAAGTTTGAATAACATCTTAGATATATGAAATTTATGAAATGGGAAGATTCAAAAACACAACAGGTCGAATAAAGTCTCAGTGTGTTACACAATAGGACTTCCATTGGAAGTGCACTCTATAGATCATGTGGGATCATCTGGAGGGTTTGACTTACAGATCCAGATACGTCAACCATATCACCATAAGAACCACATCAAATAGATGAGTTTATTAAAGTGAAAACAAGATATTTCAACCACGATCCATGGTTTTGGACCTGTTGCGCTTTTAAGTCTTCCCAATTTTACCTAGAAAAATATTTAGACTTGAGAGTCCTCAGTGGTTGATACCTTTTAATGGCTAACTGAAAAGATGGTAACAAATTGCAAGCTTTCGAGACTACTCAGGTCTCTTCATCAGGCAAAGACTAATACAACATCTGAAGAATCACATATTTATACACAACACAGCACAGAAATAATGCAATAAGATAAGACAAGTGACGTGAAGCAGAACTGTCATTATGGCAGAGGGATGAACATAAATATTGGAACAGTTCATAGATAAGGAGTGAAAGTTTTATTGCCCTCTGATTGGGGTCTGGTATTGTGTTTTGATGCCCCTAGAAGGTCAGAGAAGCAGATTCCTTAATTGATGTAGAAAGACATGAAACCTTGGGATATATTCATTCCAGCACTAAGAGTGTCAAAGGTCATCATAAGCTTATATTCCCAAACCTTTCTATCTCTCTCAGATTTAAAGTTAGATTTTTAATACAAGTAATTCCATGTCCATCATGCTATGACCAGGCATACAAAAGTGTTTTGCCACAGGTAGATCCATTCTTTTTCTCTTATTGTGTGGCGATGGGAATTCATCCCTGTTCTCAGTTTTTGCCCTGTTTCCCCCATATACAGACCCCTAGTTGGACATTTAGTACATATAATTAGGTACACCACATTAGATGTGATGCAGCTGAAAGTACCTGGCATCTTGTAGTCCTGATGTGAGTTGGGGTTCTTTATCTTGTCCGTGGTAGTCTCGAAAGCTTGCAATTTGTTACCATCTTTTCAGTTAGCCATTAAAAGGTATCAACCACTGAGGACTCTCAATTCTAAATATTTTTCTATCTACTGGCTAACACGGTACGAAGATACACATCTTTCCTATATAAATTTTACCTATGGACTTGAGAATGAGGAAGTGGAAACACAGCAGTACAATGTGCTACATTTTATTGGTGTGGTGCCTACAGCACAATGGGAGAACACAAAATATATCACTACTGACTAGATTTGCCTTAGAATCGCTCACACCAGAAACGCTTCTCTTTTTATTTCTTTTTTTAGATCTCAAAATTTCAGTTAAAGTATACCACATGGTATTTAAAAGGGTTATACCCAAAAGCCTAGTTAATTTGCTGATCTTTGAGGGATTCTGACCACTAGATATAATATATTTGCTGATTCATGTCTTCTCTGTCTCCACTTTGCTGCTGGGCAGCAGCGTGCCTGTTGGTGATGCATGGCAATGATAGTCCTGTTTTTGTCTTGGAATTTATGGTACTGCCTAATCAGAGAGCTATAGGGTTAATTTTGGCCTGGTTTTGGTTCCTGAGAGCCCTGGGTGGGGCTTTCAGCTGTTCAAACCTCTGACTTACACTGACAGTCAATAGTTCTGCTATCTGGTCTATAGGTCTGTTCTGTGTTCCTGTTGTTTTTGTCTTGATTTAGCCCGTATTCTAACCTCAGCTTGAATTTTGACCATCTACTTGATTTCTGATTTCCTCCCTGACATGTCCTCTAACCCCACATGGCAACCCTTCGTGCCTCCATCTCGCACTACCAAACAGCAGCTAACTCTATGGTCCGAGCTTAGGGGTCCCAGTTAAGTCCCTAAGTGATGAATGAAGGCCAAGGCAATCCCTGGGATCTGGAAATCTGAGTAGCTAGCATCAAGCCTGTTTGCCGTAGCCATCTTTAGAGCTTCCAGGTGACCATGAACAGTGTCTTCTTTACACTGGGACTTCTGTCTATAGATATGGGATAACTTGTTTTTTTTTTATAGGAATAACCCTTTAAGTCCACCAAAAGTCAGAATGGCATATTTCAGTACTACATTTTAAGTTTAACACATTACAAAATTAAGATCTTTCAAACTCTTTTTTTCCGAACAATAAGATTTGCTTTTGAACTGCACTTGCAAACAATACTAATTAAATGCTGTAAGAACATTTATAATTAGAACTTTTATAACTTAATAATTACAACTACTACATGTGAAAATTAAAAATGTTTTTTTCTAAGGATGGATGCTATTTACAGAGAAGCCCAATACTCATCTCCCATCTCTATTATTATTCAGTAGGGTTGTTAATGCTCTCTATTCCACGCAAAGTCCTATTCCGATCCCCTGTACCACACCTGCTCCTTGGCATTGTGCAGTTCAGTCTTTACTTCATTCCAAGAATCTTTCTGTTTTTTCTGTTTCTAGGTGAATGCAATACCAATTACCTAATGCTACAGTCACAACTCCTATATATTTCCCATGTGCGATTTTGCCACAGGCGCTACAAAACATGTACCAGGGCTTTGTTATATAAAGCAATTACTTACCAACAGAATTGAATTTCGAATTAAATGTACAAAGTACAAGATGACAATAAAAACATGAATAGACTTAATTTATGTGCTGTCCTCCAGCAAACTTTTGGAAAGGCATATCACGCCTAATTCAGCGAGACATGATACTTACATGCTTTCTTAGCATTCTGTTAAGGTGCTACATTCAGTGATGCAGAACAGCATCCACACGACCCCACTGTCTCTAGTAATTAGTTTTATCTTTATTTATATAATTAAAGGGAACTGTTTCAAGTGCAGAAGAGGGTCACTTAATATAAAGGCTGTACAAATATGTGCAGAGTTATTATCATTATTAAGGGTCACCCGTCAGCTTAGCAAGTAGGATTTAGAAAATATTCTTGAGCTTCTTTTTTTACAACTTTTCTCAGTGCAGTTCCTCTGTTATTACTCTTATGAAAAAACAACATCTTGAATTTTTCATTCTTTTTGTCAGTGGCGTATGTCCTAACCTACAATGCCGTTGACCGATCATGCTGTGTAAGGACACATTCTATTACAAAAGGTGACAAGAGCTCAAAGTTTTCCAATGCACTCATATATTTCCAGGGTGAATGAAACAATATAAAGTACTAATTATATTCATTGAAAGTAGGCTTGGTCTTCAAGAGGAATCTGTCAGCAGAACTTCACTGTCCAAACTATTTATATGTGCGTTTAGTTTTTTCAAAGGCAAGTCCAAAAATATCTATACATGGCTCGTCTGACACTCAATTACTGAGAAATCAGCATTTGAGTTAAAATTCAAATGAAGCTGAAGAACTATTGTAGATTTGAAACCTCTGTCACTCCAGCTCTATTCCCTGACCAGTGAGACTTTCTTCTTCATGACTGACAGCATCAATGATGTGTGATTTCAGACTAAGGAGTTTTTAGTCAAAGAGGGGAAGGTGGTGCTTGGTGGGGAATAGAGCTGGAGTGACAGAGGCGCTTCATATCTACAAATAGCTCTTCTGTTTTAGTGCTTTAGTTGCATATCAATTCAAATGCTGATTTCTCAGTGTTGGAGGACTGGAACAGCGATGTAAAGGTATTACTGCCCTTGTCGTTCAAAGAGCTACATGCACAAAAAATAATCTGGGGTGTGAAATCCCGCTGACAGATTCCATTTAACCCCTTAACAACTTTGAATGCATAGGTGCATCCAAGGTCGTCACCCTGCCTCTGGTGCGTCCTCCGGCGCTGAGCCCACATCTTTCCTTGCACATCAGCTGTCATGTACCTTTAACAGCGGCGGGTGGTCACGTGATAGCTGGGCGTCATTCATATGAGATCATGATTACTATTACACACAGCATGGCTGAAGCCCTGTTATTTGCAGCACAGGTGATCAGATGATCGCAGATGGGACTATTGAAGCAATTAAAAAGTAAAAAAAAGTTAAAAAAAAAACACAAAAGTTCAAATTTTGATCTATTAAAAAAAATCAATAATAAAAAATACAGATATTTGGTATCTCTGCTTTCAGAAATGTCTGATCTATCAAAATATAAACTAAATTAATTAAATCGGTAAATATTCTAACGAGAAAATGGAAGCAAAACTCCTGAATTACTTTTTTTGGGCCGCTACAACAATGCAAAAAATTTCAAAAACAGGCGGTCAAAACATTGTATCTACCCCGAAATGGTATAATTAAAAACATCAGCTCAAAGCACAAATAATAAGCCCCAGATGTCAAAAAATAGAGACGCTATGGTTCTTGGAAAATGATAACTTTTTTTTTTATTATGAAATTTGGATTTTTTTTTTTCACTGCTTAAATAAAAAAATAGACATGTTTTGCATGTGAGCACTCATACTGACGTGAAGAATCATATTGGCAGATCAGTTTTAGGTTTTAGTGAACATAGTAAATAACCCCCCAAAAAATAACCATGGAATTACACTTTATTTGCAATTTCACCAGACTTGGACTTTTTTTCCTGTTTGCCATTACAACTCATCCTGCAAAAAAACAAGCCCTCATGCGGCTATATTGAGGAAAACTAAAAATGTTTTGGCTCTGGGAAGAAGGGGAGCAAAAACCAACGAAGTGCAAACATGGAAAATGTGGAGGTGAAGGCTTTAAGAAGTTAACACTCAAGATTAATGAAGAGACTCCCACAATTCATGTGTAATAAATACATGTAACTTTGCACAGAAATGGATTTATTTTCCTCTATGGATGAGAAAGAAATCAGTAAGCTACCAAACATGTCACTAGATCCAGTGCTGCAATGATTTACCTCAATCTGTCAAAAGAGTGAAAACTGTTTTTCCTAAATGAGAGTAAAGATAGCTGAATGCTGAAACAAATAATTTATGAACACTTGCCTAATTCCAACTGCAAAGTACACAGACAGCTGGCACATACCTCAAACTATTAGTTTTGAATCCGATCAAGTCACTTTTTTTCCTATACATTTAAAATATAATTGGCAAAATCGCAATATTGTGTTGTGATAAAGTGGAAATCTATTTACCGGTATTTACTGTAGATGTGAATGTACCCATATATACACATATTTATTCATATAGTTAAAGTTAACACATTTTTAAATCTGCCCTGTTTTGCAAATATCATCCCCCAAAACTGGGAGAGAAATCATCTAACAATGGTGTAAAACCACACAGAAAGCTATACTGATGCCAATGGCAGGAGATAAAATCAGTAAGGCAGAGTACTGTACGGGAACACACAGTGCACAATCATTAAGGTGAATTCTACACTTAGATTAGCATGTTTAGAACTCAGATACTGGGTTTAGTTAGGACTGGAGCACACAGTAGAAGGGGTAGGGGTCTGCAGCACTGAGGAAAAGCAAGGTGCTGCTGCAAATGTTGATTTGCCAGTGTAAGAATAAGGCCGGTGTCACACTTGCGAGTGTGATGCGAGAAACTCGCACGAGTCTCTCGCATCAATACCCGGCACTGCCGCCGGCATTCGGGACCTGGAGTGTGTGGCTGCATGTATTTCTATGCAACTACCTGTCTATTAATGTTTAGACCCATAGTTAAAAAAAAAGGGTACAAAAAAATCTGTATTATAGCTTGTTTCTTACATTGGCACCCTGTAATTATGACCCATGTGGGTGAATGACTTGAAAATCAATGCTGATCTGCAGAAAATTGTTTTTTGATAACTATATCAAGGTATTATATCTGCATTGTAAGCATTACGATTTGGGAATTAGAAATTATAATTTACACCCTTCATTGCACCGCTCTGTTTACATTGTATGCTACTCTTATGTGACAACTGTATAACGATATTATTTGAACTTAATTGCACTATTGGGGCACAGTCTCCACCCCTGTTATTTGGATGCTTTGATAGGTAGCATTGTTTGGACACTTTGGTCCTGGTTCATCAAAGGGAATTATGGCATAATTTGCTTTGAAAAGTCACAAAATTTTTGTGCAATGCACAACTTTTGGCGCCAGTTTTACCCATCTCTGCCAAAAATTGTGAAGCTGGGGCAGGACATGGGTGGAACTGGGTCAGGAGACCCCAGCTTGTCTAATTCATGACGAGCTGTTGCATGCCTTATGTTACAAATCTTACTCCAGCCTATAACTAGAGTAAAGGCCCCTTTACACTAAGCGAGATCGCTGAAATGTCACCGATTTTGTGACGTAGCAGCGACCTAGCCAGCGATCTCGCTTAGTGTGACACTGGGTGTCGCTGATTGTCGCTGAATGTCCTGGACCATTTTTTGATCGCTGGTCTCCTGCTGGCCAGCGCGCATTGCTGCGTGTCACAGGCGGGAGACCAGCGATCAGCCAACCGGAGCTGGTAACCAAGGTAAACATCGGGTTTCCAGGCGCCGGGTGGCGCCTGGAAACCTGATGTGTACCTTAGATACTAGCGCGTTGATGCAGGGAAGCTGGTAACCAAGGTACACAGCGGGTTTCTAAGCGCCGAGAGGTTGCAGGGAGCTGGTATCTAAGGTACACTGCCGGTAACTAAGCGACGTGCGTCGCTTGTTACCGGCATAGTCGCTGTCCTGATCGCTGCCTGAGCTGCCTGTTTGGCAGCTCAGCAGCGATCATGTAGCAACACACCAGCGATCCTGACAAGTGCATATCGTTGTCGGAATCGCTGGTGAGTCGTTATGTGTAACGGGACCCTAAGATTTGTGTTGAGGAGCACATCACTTTTCATTTAATCAGTCACCTCTGATTCCAACACTTCCCCTCATCGAGTCCGGCGTGAAAATCGACGCTCTTGATGAATAGGGCCTTTATGATTTCAGTTAGATTCTGCGACTTGACTAAAACTAATTACTGTTACTGAATTTAAACTTCAGGTAAACATAAAAACACTTCATATATTGAATCATTTAGCCATTTATCCATCTTCTCTTCTTGCTTTATATTTTATTAATCTTAGTATTGTAAAAATAACTAGATTTCATATGTTCTCAGCAACACAAAAGTTTGACTGTTATATTATTTAACCTGTATGAAATATGTGGATATTTTATCCTCCATAAAAATAAAAATATTCCACTTTTGTTTGGAAAAAAACCACATATACTACAGCGCAGTGTATTCTGGGTTCAGTTTGCAATGTTTTTGTCACATTAGCCATTGTAAGCCAATTACTTATTGATTTCCGTTTAGCTCCAGTGATTGGTTAACGCTCCAGCTCACGGTTCATTGTAGGGTCAATCAAAGTAAACGCTAATAATAATTTACAGAACCAAAGGCCGTGTTATTCTGTCTAACAAAAATATTATGGCAAGTAAATTATTTAGACATGTAAAAAAGATATCTTTAAAAAAAATTCCGATGTTTCTTATTATATTTTTACAAAAATACTGTATATGTTATACAGCAAGGATGAGTATTGGGTTTTCTGTACTGTTAGGTTATGATCATGCTGAAGACATCAAAATGATTAGAGTTTATCAGCTAAGCTGCACTATGACTTTTATTGTCTTGGCTTATTTTTTAATAGCATCGATTAACTTATTAGTAATAAAGTATTTCAGTAATAAAATGTAAACTTTAAGCTTAAAGGATTTGTGTCATGCAGACAACCCCTTTCTAAAAGTATGTTAGTGCGGCAGTCTCATACTGCGTCTGACAGACTGCCAGTATTATGACAGGAGCGAGCCACACATAGCGGCACTTTTTATTTATATTGGCCTTTAAGATGATTGCGACAGTAAAGAATGGAGCTACTTTTACAATGTGAGTCTCTGTTTTGGCACATAATAGAAAATATAGGATATTAAGTGAATGTCCATATACCCTAATAATACACATGGGCAGGAAGCATCATAGAGAGACAAGGAGTGTCTCACGCACGCTCCTGTTCGAGTGCCAGCGGCAGTGCCGGGTATTGATGCGAGAGACTCGTGGGAGTTTCTCGCATGTCTGACCCCGGCCTTAGGGTGTGTTTCCACCATCAGGATTCCTTCAGTAAATGCTGCGTGTTTGACGCTGTGCGTTGGCGCAGCGTCAAACACGCAGCGTCCAGATGTTACAGCATAGTGGAGGGGATTTCAAGAAATCCCGTCTCCACTATGCGTAAAAACATGCAGTCGGCAGACCTGCGTTAACGGACATGCTGCGCGTCGCTGCAAGGGAAATAACACAGGGCTGTGTAGCGCTGCGGTGATTCCGGATGTGTTCAATGAACACATCTGGATTGACCGCGCGTTCACTAGGGGGCGGGGCTTTGGGCGGAGCGAACTTTCCGCTCCGTCCAAAGCGCTGTGTTTCCTGATCGTGGAAACACAGCCTTAGGCTGGAGTCACACACAACCACAAAAAATCGGTCCGTTTTAGACGGTCGACAATCGGATCAAAATAAAAACATCACACATCCTTCTGGCATCCGATTTTCCTTCAAAGATGCGATTTAGTCGCATGTGTGTGTACCTTGTAACATCCGATTTTCATCCGACTTGCGAGATTTTATCACAGGCTTGCAAAACTGACATATAATGGATCCAAAAGAATAGTATTTAAATGCCAAAAGAAAGAATAGATATATACACATAGAGCACATATATATATATATACATATATATGTCATTGTGACATATATATATACATATATTTATAATTCTTACACTTCTACATACTGTTATAGCCGCTAATTCAATTGCCGGCTTCAGTGAAATCACAGAAGCCGACATGAAATGATACATTGTTTCACACATTTAACCATATAATTTCATGTATTTTTATATATGTTTGAAACATACAATTACATGAGTATATGTGTGCTAAATTTCAGACATGTAGGGGTTAATTAAAGGTGTAAATTCGTTGAAAAAAATGCGTGGGCTCCCGCTGTATTTTCTCACCAGACAGACAAAGCAAGCGAGTGGGGGCAGATAATAATAGCCTAGGGAGGGTACATTTTTTTTTGTGCCCCCCTGGCTACTAACATCTGCCCCCAGACACCCCAGAAAGGGCAAATCTATAATTAGATTCGCCCTTTCTGGCACTTTGCCCGTCTATTCCCATTGCCCTGTAGCGGTGGCGAATGGGTTAATAAGGGGTTAAAATGACCTTGCAATTGAAAGGTCACTTTAAGCCAGGTTAATAATTGATAGCTGTCAATTAGACAACTATCAATTATTAATCCTATTGTATGAAAGAAAAATCAAACACACACAGTTTAATAAAAAAGAAGTTTAATGAAATAATCACACAGTTTTTGACCATATTTTATTTTCCTGCTAAAACCATTTCCTGTAATAAAAATAAAATAAAAAAGCAAAATTATACTTACCAATCCGATGTACAGTCAGGTCCCACGGTGTAATCCATCAGAAAGGGTTAACAGGTTACAGGTCGCAGAGAGCTAATAATGCTGTCTCAGACCTGTATTCCCCTGAATGAATAACTTCCTCTCCCAGCGAAAGTAGAGGAATAGATTCATGAATGGAGCTTAATTGATTTATTGCAATTTAACTTAGTGACCTGACCTAAAGGGAAAGTGGACACAATCAATTAAGCTTCATTCATGAAACACATCCTCTCCTGTCGCCAGGAGAGGAACTTATTCATTCAGGAGCTTTGAGCTGAGCATGCAGGATTACTTGCACTGCTTGGCTCAAAGCTAGTGAACCCTTTGTGAAGGATTACAGCGTGGGACGTGACAGATCGGCGGAATAGGTAAGAATAATGTTGTTTTATTTCTTTTTCTTTATTTTAGGAGATCAATGGCTTCGCACGGAATAAGTGTAAAATAAAATATGGTCAAAAAAATGTGTTTTTATTTCATTAAAATTATTTATTCTTAAAGTGTGTGTGTTTTTTTATTTACTTCAATAGGATTAATAATTGATAGTTGTCTAATTGACAGCTATCAATTATTAACCTGCCTTAAGGTCACCTTTCAATAGCAAGGTGACAGTAAGGTGAGATTAACCCATTCGCCACCGCTACAGGGCAATGGGAATAGACGGGCAAAGTGCCAGAAAGGGCGAATTAATTATAGATTTGCCCTTTCTGGGGTGTCTGGGGGCAGATGTTAGTAGCCAGGGGGGGCACAAAAAAAAAATGCACCCTCCCTGGGCTATTATTATCTGCCCCACTCGCTTTGCTTTGTCTGTCTGGTGGAGAAAATACAGCGGGAGCCCACGCATTTTTTTTTTAACGAAATTACACCTTTAATTAACCCCTACATGTCTGAATTTTGCACAAATACACTCATGTAATTGTATGTTTCAAACTATATAAAAATACATGAAAATTACATGGTTAAATGTGTGGAAACAATGTATCATTTCATGTCGGCTTCTGTGATTTCACAAAACCCGGCAATTGAATTAGGGCTATTACAGTATGTAGAAGTCTAGAAACTATAAATATATGTATATGTACATGTCACAATGACATGTTATATATTATATTATGTGTTCTTTGTGTATATATCTATTCTTTCTAGTCTTTATTAAAGCTGTCAGTGTGATTTTTACAGTTATAGCCGGGATGAATTGCCGGCTTTTCTAAAGGACACCGATGCGATTTCATCGCAAGTCACACAGTGTGGTCCGTTTGTAATCAGATTTTCATCGCTCCCATAGACTTGCATTGGCGATAGTCGACCCACAATCGGTGACAATCGCAGCATGCTGCGATTGTACACGGACGTTATAAAACGGACCACAAAAAATCTGATACTGGGAGTGCTCCATAGATTAACATAGGTACAGAATGCATATGCGATTTCAGCATTGCAGTCGTCCGATTTTGTCCCCCAGTGTGACCCCGGCCCTTTAGAAAATTGCCCAAATTTTTTTTTTACTGCGGTTTTGAGGCGCTTCTCTTGTCCTTCCTTTTTTACCCCCAAACATTTGCCCCTTTTGGTGCCCCATCTGCCCTTTTCATTCTTTTTAGAAAAAATCGTGTTTTTACCCTCTCGGGCAAGCAAAAAAATAAAAAAAATTTAAAAATAATTGCACTAAAAACTATTAAAAAAGAATAATTATAAACTTCCCCAGAACATAACCCCCCAAAACCCCGACGCAGTTTTCAAAATAGTGAGGTGCCATCAAACTGTCTTTTAAAATAGGGGAAACAAAATATTAAAATTTTTTAATAAAAAAATATATAAATCAGCATATATGGAGATTTTTTGCCCTTTTTTTAAAATTTTTCATAAATGGTTTGATAAAAAAAATTACTGAATTTAATTAAGTATTTCTTTTTTTCAATTTTTCGTAAATAAATATTTGGTTTTAAAAAAGAGTTGGGGAAAAAAATTTTTTTCGGAGTTTTAAATAAAACTTAAAATTTTTTTGATGAGTAGAAAAAGGGGGTATAAACCCCTAACGCCACAGGGTTTGCTCCATCCGCAGCGGGAACCCCTGGGCAATGAAAATGGTTTGTTAAATTAATCGTGTACGAACCCGGAAATAAAAGCCAACAGAAAAACAGCGATTAATATTTACCGTGATTTTTGTCGTCTCGATGCAGTAAGGGTCGGAAATGTCTTTCCCCTATCGAAGCTCCCACCCTGAATGCATCTTAATTGCATCCATTAAAGGGTTTTGGTTTAAAACAAAAATCAATGGGTCAGTAAATTGCTGTAGCTCACTTTGTAATTCAAAATTTTATTTTTAAAAAAGGGGGAAAAAAATTACTGCACATTG
>JARQOD010000005.1:499677110-499779441 GCA_033576555.1 Oophaga sylvatica
AACCGCGACGATCTTCGTGGCGATGCACACATGACAGGACCCATACGCCGTTTTTTTTTCGAGGGATCCCCTATTTTTGTTAACCAGCCAAGCTAAGCAAACTGCTGTGGCCTGGTATTATCAGGCTGGCAAGGTCCATGGATATTGGATCCTTACCAGCCTGAAAAACCAGGCCTCAGCGGTCTGCTTCATCTGGCTGGTTAACAAAAATAGGGGGGACCCCACGCCAATTTTTTTCGAGGGGATCCCCTATTTTTGTTAATCAGCCAAGATATGCAGACTGCTGTGGCCTGCATCCCCTGCATCAGGGCGCTGGTATCCAAGGTACACAGCGGGTTTCTAGGCACAGCCCCGCGCCTGGAAACCCGCTGTGTACCTTGGTTACCAGCGGATCGCTGGTCTCCCGCCTGTCACACGCAGCGATGCGTGCCTGTCAGCGGGAAACCAGCGATCAAAAAAAGGTCCTGACATTCAGCGACGATCAGCGATACCCGGCAGGGGGCTGATCGTCGCTGAATGTCACACACAGCGATATCGCTGGTGAGCTCGCTGCTGCGTCACAAAACTAGTGACTCTGCAGCGATCACGGTAGCGATATCGCTATGTGAGACGGGCCTTTAAGCGATGTTACTCGCAGTGTCGCTGTCCCAGATCGCTGCCTGAGCTGCCTGTTTGGCAGCTCAGCAGCGATCATGTAGCGATACACCAGCGATCCTGACAAGTGCATATCGTTGTCGGGATCGCTGGTGTATCGTTATGTGAGACCCAGCCTTTACTCTCCTGTCAGCCAGGAGAGGAACTCATTCATTTGGGGGTTTACTGTGAGGCTGCAGCATTAGCTGCGGTCCCTGCAGTAAACATTAACCCTTTCTGAAGGATTACACCGTGGGACTGACTGTGCATGGGATAGGTAAGAATAATTTTGCTTTTTTATTTTATTTTTATTACAGGAAATGGTTTTTTGCAGTAAAATAAAAGATGGTCAAAACATGTGTCTTTTATTTTATTAAAATGATTTTTAATTAAAGTGTGTGTGTTTTATTTTTATTTCATGCAATAGGATTAATAATTGATAGTTGTCTAATTGACAGCTCTCAATTATTAACCTGGCTTAAAGTGACCTTTCAATTCCAAGGTCATTTTAACCCCTTATTAACCCATTCGCCACCGCTACAGGGCAATGGGAATAGACGGGCAAAGTGCCAGAAAGGGCAAATCTAATTAGAGATTTGCCCTTTCTGGGGTGTCTGGGGGCAGATGTTAGTAGCCAGGGGGGGGCCAAAAATAATGGTCCCTCTCTGGGCTATTATTATCTGCCCCCACTCACTGGCTTTGTCTGTCTGGTTGCGAAAATAGGGCGGGAGCCCACGCATTTTTTTTTCAGCAATTTTACACCTCATATATATATACATGTCATTGAATTTGTGTCATATATATATTTATATATATTTATATTTATAGTTCATACACTTCTACATAGTATAATAGCCGCTAATTCAATTGACGGCTTTTGTGAAAATGCAGAACCCGACATGAAATGACACTTGTGTACATAGGGTTAACCATGTCTTTTCATGTCCTTTGCTATCTGATTTGCACAAACAATTACATCAGTCTATGTGTGCAAAATTTCACACCTGTAGGGGTTAATTAAAGGTGTAAATTCGTAGCAAAAAAGTCCGTTTTTTTTACAACGAATTTACACCTTTAATTAACCCCTACAGGTGTGAAATTTTGCACACATAGACTGATGTAATTGTTTGTGCAAATCAGATAGCAAACGACATGAAAAGACATGGTTAACCCTATGTACACCAAGTGTCATTTCATGTCGGGTGCTTCTGTCTTTTCACAGAAGCCGGCTTTACCCGGCAATTGAATCAGAGGATATTTTACTATGTAGAAGTGTATAAACTATACATATATGTATATATATATGTCACAATGACATGTATATATATATATGTATTCTATGTGTGTATATTTAGTGTTTACAAGGAAAGAATGGGTTTTTTTTTAGTTACAATATTTTGTTCCCATAGACTTACATGGGACTTCCGGTATCGGTATCGGGTATCGCCGATATTTTAATGGTATCGGCGATACCATTCCGATTCCGATACTTTTGGATATCGGAAAGTATCGCTCAACTCTAGTAGCCATACTATAGGATTATAGTATATAATCATATATAATGACTTGTCTAATTACTCGGCACTTCCAAATCAATTATATCAAAAGAAGAAAAAGGGAAGTTTTAACTGCCATAAAAATATTTTTATTGAAAAAATTTTTAAAATGTATAACGCTTAAAAATACATATCATATTGTGGAGAACAACTATACAACAAATATACGCCTTGAACAGCCTTCAAAAAAGTATGTAGGTATAATGAGTATATAATGAACTGTGGTATAAGAAATATATATAAAGCTGCCTAATTTATGGTATAATGGCTATATTACAGTACAGCAAGTATATAACAGTTCATTTAACAGATTTTATATCTATGGACATACACCAATTTCCAAAGTGGCAGAAATAATGCTCTTATTCAAAATCCTCCTATATAGGTTTTCTATACAAATACATGCTTAGTGCAGCTGACTGGACAGTCTCCCTATAGGGGGTATATATATAGAGCAAAAAGGTATATAAGGCATATGCTTATTGGTAAATGTTAGCGCATGTTTTTACTCTACCTTGGTGGAGGCTGTGGCACCCCTGACGCGCGTTTCGCCCGTGGCTTCTTCCCTCAGGACGCGCGTCAGGGGTGCCACAGCCTCCACCAAGGTAGAGTAAAAACATGCGCTAACATTTACCAATAAGCATATGCCTTATATACCTTTTTGCTCTATATATATACCCCCTATAGGGAGACTGTCTAGTCAGCTGCACTAAGCATGTATTTGTATAGAAAACCTATATAGGAGGATTTTGAATAAGAGCATTATTTCTGCCACTTTGGAAATTGGTGTAGTCCATAGATATAAAATCTGTTAAATGAACTGTTATATACTTACTGTACTGTAATATAGGCATTATACCATAAATTAGGCAGCTTTATATATATTTCTTATACCACAGTTCATTATATACTCATTATACCTACATACTTTTTTGAAGGCTGTTCAAGGCGTATATTTGTTGTATAGTTGTTCTCCACAATATGATATGTATTTTTAAGCGTTATACATTTTAAAAAATTTTTCAATAAAAATATTTTTATGGCAGTTAAAACTTCCCTTTTTCTTCTTTTGATATGATTATAGTATATAGTAGAAATCATGGTTTCCTATAACAAGCTAGTTTACCTAGTATGTTATATATGCAAATTGCCTCTTCATAGAGGAAGAGGACTGAAACTCTAGCGCCACCTATGGGAACTAGCAATCCTAAAAGTCAATAATAACTTTTTAATGAGCCTTGCCATATGACTTCGGATAAAAGCCAAACCAGAATCTAAATTTGCAGACACTGTGTTTTGGGGTGGTGCTCCTCATGAATGTAAAGTGTGAGATCTGGTTTGGCTGGTTGAGATGCGTCGGACAGGGAACCAAGGGTAACGTTTCTTCTTGGTGGAGAGGGACATACATGCCAAGCCTGCAATTTGCATATTTAATTTCCCAGAGGAGTATTATTGCAAGACTTAAAAGTCTCCTCACATTGGCATGCCAGGCTTGGCAAGTCACACTCCACATGGAGAAACGTTACCCCTTGGATCATAGTACCTTACGTTATGCATAGTGAATGTATATGTTAATATATTAAACTAGGCATAGACACAAAGGCTGATATTTATCAAAAGTAGTGCAATTTTTGTGTCAGATCTTTAGTCTGCTCACATCAACTCCATATTTATGACAATTAAATGTCGCAATCTGTGCAATCATTTTTTCACAAAAGCAGCAATAAATGTCCCCAAAGTCTGTCAATTATAACATCAAATCATCATTGGTTCCTCAATAACATACAAATTGTCCTTGACTTTGATAAAAGTGAAAGAGCCAAGTGGCCAAAGCTACTACACCTTATTAACTCCTAAGAAATCTATATTTTCACTGTATTCTTTGAAAACCTAAATAAACAGAATATCCTCAGTTCTTACATAGGAACAATCCAGGAATGCTCTGATGACAAACACAGACCTTCTTGAGTATGGCTTTGTTTTTATTGATTTTTCTCCAGCAGCTTACCTGTAGATGATTGTAAAGGGTATGCCACACTAAACAACATCGCTAACGGGATCGCTAAAAAACGTCACTATTTAGCGATCCCGTTAGCGATGTTGTTGTGTGCGGCATCTACCAGCGACGTGGCCCCTGCTGTGATCTCGTTCATCACGCGTCGTTCCGGACCCTATTTTTATCGTCGGCGTCCCGCTGGCGTCCCGCTGGTAAGTATATATCGCTGAGTGTGGCACCTTTTTTTAGCGATTTAGCGGTACAAAAGTACCGCTAAAGTCGTTAAGGAGATCGCTAACCGCGATAGCGTCCTTAACGACATCGCTAAATTAGGCCACTACTAGCGATATTAAAACGATCCCGCTAGCGATCTCATTAGTATGAGATGTTAACGAGATCGCTAGCGGGATTGTTTAGTGTGGCATACCCTTAAGGCTCTTGCCAACTAACCTCTTCTATGAGTTTCCTTCTAAGATAAAAAATGGAACCATTTCAATAGTGAATCTCTATACAGATGTACTTGTTGCACAAAGGGAATGTCCCTACCTAATCTTTTTCCCTACATTGCAGTGTAGCATATCTTGCACGCTGAATTCGACATGCACTCTGAGGCATAGGGCATATTTCTAAACAAAAAAAAACATAAAATTTGAGCTTAATTTAAGTTGGTATACATGCAGCACATAAACGCATGTTCGCATTGGCCATAAAGCTTAAAAAATCTACAAGAGACAAAATGAGCAAAACCCCGACTGTAACTAAATAAGTAAAAAGCAAAAGTGCATTTAAATAACACAGGGTTCTTAGTAATACTGTTTTGATCAAAAATAACATAAAAACCATCCCACCGTCGACAAGGTGACCCTGATCGGGACGGTTCTACACTGTCTAATATTAAAAACCTCTTTGTCTCTTATAGGTTTTATAGAACATATATCTGCAGCTTATTCTAAGTCTAGGATCACATAACCAAATATTATCTCATCCGAGAAAATCTATCTGATTATGCTAATCACACTCGGACCAAAAATATGGTGACTTCACAGCAGATCACCGTAAGAATTACTCACCGTGATGTGCGGTGAAGTCACTGAGCTTGAACTGCGGTAACCTCATCACTGACTTTTTCCCACAGTGCTGAAGTCACGGCAGTTCATCCCTGCTGGGAATGCAGACTCAGTGAGGCAACCATGATGATGTCACTGCCAGTCAATGATGCTGCGCTCACAGCAGTCCAGTCACCAGTGGTTCTCAGCCTAGATGGTCGCATCTTGGCACCGTCCAGGTTGAAAAATGTTTATCCCTCAGACAGGGATTACAGCGTGGGACAGAATGACAGACAGGTATGGTATCTTGTTGTTTTTTTTATTTTTGTTTTATTACAGGAGATCGAGGGCTTAGGTGAAATAGGTGTTAGGTGAGTATAACTGTGTTTGTTATTTTTAAATAAAATTAAAAACTGTTTAGTCTTAGTTTTAATAAAGGACCTTATACTGGCTAGGTGTTTATTTATCATACAACTACAGGATTAGTAATGGGTGGATGTCTTAGAGACGTCTCTCCATTACTAATCTGTGGGCTTGATGTCACCTGGCAATACAGAGGTGACATCAACCCCACAAATATGAACTGCACTTGCCACCGCTACAGGGCAAGTGGGAAGAACCAGGCAAAGCTCCTGAATTGTCACATCTAATAGATGTACCTTTTCTGGGCAGCTTCAGGCTGCTAATTTTATGCTGGTGGTCAATATACATGGCCCCTTACCAGCCTGATAATACCAGCCACCAGCTGTCTTCTTTAGCAAGGCTGGATGTCAAAAATGTGGGGACCCCATGCCATTTTTTTTTAAATTATTTTTTAAGTAATTTAAAAAAACAGCATGGAGACCCCTCTATTCTTGATAACCGGCCTTGTTGAAGCTGACAGCTGAGGGTTGCAGTCCCCAGCTGTGAGATTTGCCTAGCTGGTTATCAACAATACAGGGGAACCCACGCCGTTTTTTTTAAATTATTTATTTACAGCGCAGGAGCCGGCTAATGAATGCACCCATCAGCTGCTCCTGCTCTTGCTGTTATTAGCAGCAGCAGGTGTAGGATGATAGGAGCAGTAGTCCCATCAGCTAACACCAATGAACAGAGGTAAACGTTATACTTCTGATCACAGTTGTGGGCTCACGCTGTCTTTTGACTGCGTGGGAACCGCGGCTCTCTGACCGGGGTGGATGATTTGACCGATGATCAGAAGAGGTGTTTGCCGCGCTGTCATGCACAAGATATCGTGGCTACCACTGGATGTTCGGGTCCCCCATTCAAGTGAATTGGGTTCAGGTCCGGGTACTGTTCCAGTACCCAAACCTGAACTTTTTGTATCTGTTCTGCCGAGCATGTCGGACCCGAACATCCAGGTGTCCACCCATCTCTACTCTTGAGAGCAAAACCACTTGTTTTCTGTGAAACTCAAATTTTATTGTACTTTGCAAACATTTTTAAGCAACAGTGCCAACATCATCTTGCCAAAGCTAAGGCTTTTACTACCGAAGAAGGACTCATCAGTCTGTGTGTGTCAAGACACACTTTTATTCCTGCCTAAGTTTTGCCTCCAAAACATGTTGTAGGATGTCAACCATTCGTAACACAATTGGTCCACTGACTCCACTACTCTGAAGGACACATTATTTCAAAGAATAGGAGCTGTTCTGCGGCACCTCTCAGCAGCCACTAGACATTGAATGGAGCTATACAGTGAAACTTTGATTCTGGCAGCTGTTTAAGCTAATAAGAGCTGACAAATGGGGGTGATGGATATCAGACCACCAACCAATCCAATATTGATGACCTGTCCCATATATAGATCATCAATATTAATTTCCCAATCAGCCCATTTGATTTTTTACAATACATTTTAGCACCACTAATGTAATTCACAAAATAATTCACAAAAGTATGCCAGGCAAAACCAGAGGATGCATAATAACATGTCTAATCACTCAATGCATAGTTATTCTAACATACTATTTATAAGCAAGTCAGTGATGTAAAGTACATTATAGAAAGCCACTATGAAAATTGACTGTAGAGGAAAATACATTAGTAGGCAAAAGATCTAGCCATAAAACAATCATGTGTAGTAATAAGAACAATTTTGCTTAAAGATAACCTGGCAGCACAAGTTTGCAATGTATAGTAAAGACATGACTGTAATGGTGCTTTAATACTGATTAAATTCATACCTTTGGTGAAGAAATCCACTTTATTGTTCTTTTTTAATCATCAATTGAAGTTTTCTGCTTATTGGATTTTGGTGCACAGGTGTCAGACTGTGCACGGGGTTTTCTCCTCCCTGTCTGTGATTTCCCAGCTCCACCACCTGCCTCCAGTCTCTGGTTAAAATATCAGAACTGACTGGTCATTTAAAGACCAGAGGCAGGCCGAGGGGCCGGGGAATAATTAGCGAAAAATTTCAAATGATGATTAAAGAAGAACCACAAAGCGGATTTGTTCACCAAAGATATCAATTTAATAGCACCATTCCAGCAATATGTTTAGATTCCAAAATTATGCTGATATTTTCGCTTTTATGACTTAGTTATGTAAATAGAACGGATGCACAATAACATGTATGACACGTACACAAAATAATCCCCCCAAAATAAATGAATCTAATCCCAGATACTTAAAATTATATTTAAATACTTATACCCCTTCACCAGTCCTGTCACACAGCCACTCTTCAGGGCTCCTTGGGACATTCTTGCGAGACCTCTGAAAAGGGATGATGCACATAATGACTGAACAAACCTCATGCAACATTTTGATGTGAAATATCCCACAACATCATGATGTCGTGAGGCCTAGACAGTGCTGAAAAGGCCTGAAGATTGACCAAAACCAGAGGGAGGTTCATGCTAGGGCAGGTGATGACCAGAACTATTATATATACATATTTTTACCCCTTCCTGGCAGTAGCACAAACCATAAAAGTAGTTGGTCAAATCAAATCACAAAATACGTAAAATTTTGGCTAATGCAAATATTATATGAAATTCAAAGCAAATTCAATTACCATCTAATCAAATCAATACAATCATCTTTAGTCTCCATTGATTGAAAAAATTACCCACCATGCACAATGATCTTCTTACGGTAATAAAGAGAGATTTGTTTTCAATCGTCCACCCCAATTACGGTCTATCAAGTTTATATGCCTTCACTGTGAAGGCCTGTGAATACAATTTACTGTAACGATTGAGTTTTATTCTTTCTATATTCAAAATAAAAGTTTTAGTGTTGGCTGTGCGGTAATGGTCCTTTTGAAAATGACCAAGCAATGTAACAATGTTTTCTGTATTGATTCGGGGAAAAGTAAATAACTCTCGTTTATCTTCTTTATTTCCTCTTGTTCTTTATCATTTTTGGTTTAATACAAAGCTTTGTTACTTGAAGATTAAATCTTATATTAGAGACAAATTGATGAGAAACTGAAAGGATCCTGAAAATTTGCAAAGGTAATGATAATGTTCCGACCACGCACCACAATTGTGGATACCAGGGCTATGGGGTACTCGGAGCCGAGCCCATGGGTATCTATGGGAGTTGTCACTGGTAGCGGTGGCTCGGTCCGTGGCCCTGGCGGTCGTGCAATGGGGAATATTTACAGGGGATATTTAGGATAGGTAGTTCGTGACGCCACCTGCGGTATCTGGTTATTTGGACCAGCGCTGCTATAAGGACTTTCACAGGGGATGTTATGGGGCAGCTTGGTAGTAAGTCTCCCACAGGTGAGACGGGTCCCTGGAAGTCTATGGTGATGATGTTGCAGGGTGTAATAAGAATTCAGTCACACACAAGGTAGCTCCTTTTCATACCTTTTACTGATGATGGTTCAAGCAGGTCCCGGGGAGCTGGTCGGGGTGGAGAGTGCACATTCCGGTAACAGCTGAGCAGGTTAGAGGCCTCCTTTACTTCAATGTACATGTGAATCCAACTTGCCTGAAGCGAAGTTAACTCTGAAACTCCAGCTTTCTCTATAGCTGTACTGCCCGGCCAACGTTGTGGTGGAGCCTTCTAAGTGTTGAAAGTAAGTCCTTACTTTTGTCGTGCACTTGACTCAAAGTCCCTGTTCCACCTGACTCCGGTTACGTATTGACACTTAGGGCTGCTTTCTGCGACCTGTAGTCCAGATGCCTCCGGTAATCTTGTTACTAAGCTTAAAACTGTAGCAACACCTCGGACTCCGGTGTCCGGCAATTTAGTGCAGGCAATCCAATACCTAAAGCACTTCTGTTGTGAATGGGTTTGAGATGAGTTCTGAGCAGAGGCTCCCTCTGGTGGTTACAAGCGGTACTAGTGAAGATTGTGAGGACTGGGAATCAGGTGTTACTGACTGGTCTTATATAAGGGAGTCATTTTCCCATCAGGGTTGCCGGTGATCAATTGTTCTGGTCTGAATCCTTCATTCCAGTTTCCCTTGTAGCCTGCTGTGTCGTGTCTGCATCTCCTGCTACCAGATAAGAATTTTTCTTCTTTTGTGTTGTTGCTATATTTTTACATTTTTACCTGCACTCCTCAGCTACCGAAACATAACAGTATCACCGGCCCAAAAATTGAAAATTGTATGGTACTCACAGAAGGGAAAAAATATTGTGATAGAAAAAAGGTTGTCAGAGTTGTCAGAGATATTTTTCTGTTTGTTGCATTTTTTTGTTTCAATCTGTATCTCTGGGTGCTGGGGAGGATCTTTTCTCCCAATGGAGTTTGCACAGTTGTCTGGCCGTGTGGATCAGCTTGCCACTGAGGTTCGGAGTATTGCTATCTATCTTGCTGGGTTGCCTGTTGTGGAACCTAGGATCCCCATGCCAGATTTTGTTTTTAGGGGATCGAGCTAAGTTTCAGAATTTCAAAAATAATTGTAAATTGTTTTTTGCCTTAAAATCTAAGTCCTCAGGAAACGCAGTGCAGCAGGTTCAAATTATCATCTCTCTCCTGCGCGGCGATCCTCAGGATTGGGCTTTTTCCCTGATACCTGGGGATCCTGTTTTGAGTGATGTTGATGCATTTTTTCAGGCTTTGGGGTTATTGTACGATGAGCCTAATGTCACTGATCAAGCTGAAAAAGCCTTGTTGGCATTAAATCAGGGGCTTGATGACACTGAGTTATACTGTCAGAGATTCCGTAGGTGGGCAGTCCTGACCAAATGGAATGACGACGCTTTGGCGGCCCTTTTCCGGAAGGGTCTGTCGGATAATGTAAAGGATGTTATGGTGGGATTCCCTGTCCCCTCTGGTCTCAATGATTCTATGTCATTAGCGATTCAAATTGACAGACGTTTGCGTGAGCGGAGAAGTATGCGTGGAGTGGTGTTGCCTTGTGAGCCAGCTTCTGAGCCCATGCAGTGTGATGGAGTGGTGTCTGGGGCACAGCGTCATGAGTTTCAAAAGCGCAATAGGTTATGTTTCTACTGTGGTGATGCCTCTCATGCTATTTCAGTCTGCCCAAAGCGGGGAAGACATTTTGCACGCTCAGTTGTCTTGGGTAGTGTTCAGACTAAGTTTTTATTAACTGTCACTCTGATATGCTCTCTGTCCTCATTTTCTGCTCAGGCTTTCGTTGATTCTGGAGCAGCTATTAACCTGATGGATTATGATTTTGCTAAATGTTGTGGGTTTCCCTTGATACCCCTACAGAAGTCTATTCCCCTACTGGGGATCGATTCTACCCCTTTGGCTGAGAATAAACCGCAGTTTTCTACTCAGGTGATAATGAGGGTTGAACCTGATCACCAGGAGTGCTGCAAATTTTTGGTTCTATATAATCTGCATGACATTATCGTGCTGGGTTTCCCTTGGTTACAGTCTCATAATCCTGTTTTGGATTGGAAATCTGTGTCTGTAACCAGTTGGGGCTGCCAATGTGTTAATACCAACACTCCTGTTTTTTCTGCCTCCCCCCAAGCTCAGGATGTTCCTGACTTTTTGTTTGATTTTTCTGATGTGTTTAGCGAAAGTAAATCTGCATCCTTACCTCCCCATAGGAGCTATGACTGCGCTATTGAATTAGTGCCGGGTAGTAAATTCCCTAAAGGTCGCCTTTTTAACTTGTCTGTACCTGAACATGACGCTATGCGGTCTTATATCAAGGAATCATTGGAGAAGGGTCATATCAGACCATCCTCTTCACCCTTAGGTGCCGGTTTTTTCTTTGTGGCCAAAAAAGATGGTTCATTAAGGCCGTGTATTGATTATCGTCTCTTGAACAATATTACTGTGAAATATCAATACCCGTTACCCTTGATTTCTGACCTGTTTTCCAGGGTGAAAAACGCTACTTGGTTTACCAAGCTTGACCTCAGGGGGGCGTATAACCTTATTCGCATTAAGCACGGGGATGAATGGAAGACGGCATTCAATACCCCTGAAGGGCATTTTGAGTACCTAGTGATGCCCTTTGGGCTCACTAATGCCCCTTCCGTCTTCCAATCCTTCATGAATGACATTTTCAGGGATTTTGTGGACAAAATTCTGATTGTTTATTTGGATGATATCTTGATTTTTTCTAATGACTGGGACTCTCATGTGAAACATGTTCGGACTGTGTTCCAGATTTTGAGGGATAATGCTCTGTATGTGAAGGGATCAAAGTGTCTTTTTGGCGTACAGAAGATCTCATTTCTGGGATTCATTTTGTCCCCATCTGTTATTGAAATGGACCCGGTCAAGGTTCAGGCCATCTGTGATTGGGTCCAACCTACTTCATTAAAGGCTCTTCAGAGATTTTTGGGTTTTGCCAATTTTTATCGTAAATTTATTGGTAATTTCTCGGTTATTGTTAAACCATTAACTGATTTGACCAGAAAGGGTTCTGATGTGGTGAATTGGCCTCCTGAGGCAGTCTCTGCATTTCAGGAACTTAAGCAGAGATTCACTTCTGCTCCTGTTCTACGGCAGCCTGATGTTTCTCTGCCATTTCAGGTGGAGGTTGATGCCTCTGAAATTGGGGCAGGTGCCGTTTTGTCCCAAAAAGATCCAGAGACCTCTAAAAGTAACCCTTGTGCCTTTTTCTCTCGAAAATTTTCTCCTACTGAACGTAATTATGACGTGGGTAATCGGGAGTTATTGGCCATGAAGTGGGCTTTTGAAGAGTGGAGACATTGGCTGGAGGGAGCCAAACATCAGGTGGTGGTCCTTACGGACCATAAGAATCTGGTCTATCTGGAATCTGCCAAGCGACTCAATCCTAGACAGGCCAGGTGGGCCTTGTTTTTCACACGTTTTAATTTTGTGGTTTCCTTTCTTCCTGGCACTAAGAATGTTAAGGCGGATGCCCTCTCGAGGAGTTTCCTTGCGGACTCTCCTGAGTTATCTGATCCTTCTGTTATTTTGAAAGAGGGTGTAGTTCTTTCCGCCATCTCGCCCAATTTGAGACTTGCTCTGGAGGGGTGTCAGGAGGATAGGCCCGAGCGCTGCCCTGTTGGAAAATTGTTTGTCCCGGACCAATGGAAAAAGAGTGTGATGTCTGAGATTCATTGTTCCGCATTGGCTGGGCATCCCGGAATTTTTGGTACCAGAGACTTGGTTAGTCGGTCCTTTTGGTGGCCTACCTTGTCTCGCGATGTCAGGGAATTTGTGCAGTCCTGCGGGACTTGCTCTCGCTCCAAGCCTTGCTCTCGCTCTAGTGGTTTGTTGATGCCATTGCCTGTGCCCAAGAGACCATGGACCCATATCTCTATGGATTTCATTTCCGATCTTCCTGTTTCTCAGAGAATGACCACCATCTGGGTAATTTGTGATAGGTTTTCCAAAATGATACATCTTGTGCCATTACCTAAGTTGCCTTCCTCCTCTGAATTGGTGCCGTTGTTTCTTCAGCACGTGGTTCGTTTACACGGCATTCCTGAGAACATTGTGTCTGACAGAGGAGTCCAGTTTGTTTCCAGATTTTGGAGGACTTTTTGTTCTAAACTGGGTGTTCAATTGTCTTTCTCCTCGGCATTTCATCCTCAGACCAATGGTCAAACTGAGAGAACAAACCAGACATTAGAGACTTATCTAAGATGCTTTGTGTCTGCTGATCAGGATGACTGGGTCTCTTTTTTGCCTTTGGCTGAGTTTGCTCTTAATAATAGGGCTAGCTCTGCCACTTTGATGTCTCCGTTTTTCTGTAATTCTGGTTTTCACCCTCGATTTTCTTCAGGACAGACGGAAGCTTCTGTCTGTCCAGGTGTTGACTCTGTTGTTGAGCGTATGCAACAGATTTGGGACCAGGTAGTGGAGAGGTTGTCCCTCTCTCAGGAGAAGGCCCAGCGGTTTGCTAACCGGCATAGGACTGATGGTCCTCGGTTTAAAGTGGGGGACTTGGTCTGGTTGTCCTCAAAGAATATTCCTATGAGAGTAGCATCTCCTAAATTTAAGCCTAGGTTCATTGGACCTTATAAGATCATGGAGATTATTAATCCTGTTTCTTTTCGTTTGCTTCTTCCAGGGACATTTAAGATCCATAACGTGTTCCACAAGTCCTTGTTGAAGAGGTTTGTTGAGCCAGTGGTTCCTGCTACTGTGCCTCCTGACCCTGTTTTGGTTGAGGGCAATCTGGAGTATGTGGTTGAGAAAATATTGGATTCTCGTTTTTCTAGACGAAGACTCCAGTATTTGGTTAAATGGAGAGGTTATGGTCAGGAAGACAATTCTTGGGTGTTTGCTTCGGACATCCATGCTAGGAGACTTATCCGTGCGTATCATAGAACTCATCCTGACCGACCTGGTTGCTCAAATGAGGGTTCAGTGACCCCTCCTCAAGGGGGGGGTACTGTTGTGAATGGGTTTGAGATGAGTTCTGAGCAGAGGCTCCCTCTGGTGGTTACAAGAGGTACTAGTGAAGATTGTGAGGACTGGGAATCAGGTGTTACTGACTGGTCTTATATAAGGGAGTCATTTTCCCATCAGGGTTGCCGGTGATCAATTGTTCTGGTCTGAATCCTTCATTCCAGTTTCCCTTGTAGCCTGCTGTGTCGTGTCTGCATCTCCTGCTACCAGATAAGAATTTTTCTTCTTTTGTGTTGTTGCTATATTTTTGCATTTTTACCTGCACTCCTCAGCTACCGAAACATAACACACTTCTCTATCTTCTCCACTGCCCTTCGTCCTGCTCTCGCTCTTAGCACAAGCAACTGTAACTTCGATGGTAATGTCAGCTTTCTTCTAGAGCTCGCCGAGCAGCTCTCAGTATCCTCCTCCCTGCAGCTTCTGTTGAGGTACTGATTAAGGGTAACTCTGACTAGGCTAGGATGATCCACTTCACCCGTACTAGCCTCCACTTGCTTGTCAGGTGAGCTACGTTAGCTCTGCGAGGATCCAGTCCTCCCTTCTCTCTCTCTCCAAGTCCAGACTCCACTGGACTGAACTGCACTGTCCGAAGACAGGAAACTGACTGAACTGTGATTGCTAAGTGTCACTTCCTCTTGTACCCCTGATGGGTGTGTCTAAAAGTGTGAGTGAAGTGCATAAATATCAAGCTTTGCTGTTACCTTCCTGTGCACTCTCCTGGACTTTATGTGTGCCTGCGTAGCTGGGCTACACATCCCCCCTTGGTAAAACACAGCACTCCCGGGCTGTAAAAGACAAAAAGAACATTTTGTTTTGCATTAACAATAAACATTATAACTCTTCCCATCCGGGAGGTACGACTTCTTGAACGTTACAATATGTACAGTAAAGAATACAAAAGTATCAAAATATCAAGACATTTTCATATATACAAGATACTTGTGGAGGACCCGCACCAAAAACCTCCCACGTGGGTCCTGGGTGGGCTGCAGGACTTCTGACTGCAGACCTCACTCTAGGCCACACCATACGGGTTTTTCTTCAGAGGTAGATTAATAGTAGTGGTTTTGTGTAAAACTAAGATAATGCACCGTAGCGCAACTATGTACAAAGCAAGTTCTTGGGCTGGCATAGTCCACAGCCACGCAGTCCATTGGCATGGTTAAAACACATTTCAAATAATTACATTAATACTTTTTCAAACTTTATACAATCTTTCAGATGCAATAAACCCTATCTGGGTCTTGCTAACTAGTCTACTAGGACTACTCCTGATAGCGAATAGGTAGTTTACCTTTAGTGATACGTTCTGACCTATGTGGGGTAGCGTCAGGTATGGTATTCTCTAACCTTTCTGTTCTGCGTAACGGCAAACGATAATACTGTCTCAACCTTTCTATGGATCTGGCAAGCGTGCTAGTGACTGGACGAGGCGGTACTGCTTCACCAGCTTCACCAAGGGATTCCACTTCTTGTGGCGCTGCTTCCTGCGAGTCCGCTTCTTGGGGTTCTAATGGTTGAGGGTCTGCCGGAACAGGTTCTTCTGGAACTGGCTCTACTGGCACAATTGGTATGACCGGTTGTAGAGACTCCTCTTGCGGTTGATAAAACTGCAGCACAGGAATAATTACAGCGTCTCCCAATCTGGGCCAATCTGCAGGTAAATCTCCCAAATCCGTATGTATGACCGCTTCAGCATTCTCTTCTTGATGAACAACAGGGTTTTCTTCACGGAGCTTTAATGGGCCAGGACACAACTTCAATTGATCTCTAGACACAGTTGCCGTCGTTTTTCCTCCATCCTTGCTGATGGTACAGACCTTGCTGTTATCGAAATTGGAATTTTGCACGACATATGGCTCCTGTTCCCACTGATCATCCAACTTGTGTGTTCTTCTTTTCCTTTTGAGCACCATTTCTCCAGGCATTAAAGGCTTAGCGGGAGCATTTTTGTTATAATTCATCTCTTGCTTTTCTCTTACTTTGTTGAGACTGTTTTCTACGCAGGCCTGTACTCTCTTGTACTGTTCTTGTCGATTTGTGTCCCAATCTTCAGCGTTGCTATCAGCCTCTGGTTCTACCACACCGAGTTCTAAGTCCATTGGCAGCCTTCCCGGCCTTGCTCTCATAAGGTAGGCTGGAGTGCAGTTGGTGGAACTTACTGGGATGTGGTTGTACAAGTCGACCAGGTCAGGTAACAAGTCTGGCCACCGATTTCTTTCTTCCAGTGGTACAGTTTTCAGTAAGTCGATGACAATGTGATTCATTTTTTCACAAAGGCCGTTGGTCTGAGGGTGGTATGGTGTTGTTCTGATCTTTTTACATCCATACAATTGACAAAATTCCTGAAACAGTTCAGCTTCAAAGGCCGGACCTCGATCAGTCAGTACCTGCTCCGGATATCCGTGTGGTCTGCAGAAACTTGCTTGGAAGGTTCTTGCTGCTGTCTCTGCTGTCATATCTTTGACAGGGGCGACCACCAGAAACTGGGAATAGTGATCCACCATGGTCAGGGCATATGTGTATCCTGACCTGCTTGGGGACAACTTGACGTGATCCAATGCTACGATCTCCAAGGGACGAGTCGTCCGGATAGGCTGCAAGGGTGCCTTCTGGCTACTGTAGTCTTTTCGCCTGAGGCCACAGGGTCCACAGTTCCGGCACCACTTCTCGATGGAGCTGCGCATCCCTACCCAGTAGAACCGGCACCTCAACAGGGTCTCCAGCTTTCTCCAGCCAAAGTGTCCTGCTTGATCGTGGTATGCTTCCAGCACCATTTGGATGTCTGCTCTCGGGACCACTATTTGCCAAACCATCTCATGGGTCCTTGGGTCGACGTATCTCCTGCACAACTTCTCACGGTATATGAACAACCGGCTTCTCTCGTTCCACAGGAGCTTTGCTGGCATGGATGCATCTTTCTCCAAGGAGGAACCTTCCTGTTTTATCAACTCCTTGATACGGCTGACCACGGGATCGCTGTCCTGAGTCTCCTTCCAGCTGTGATGAGGTAAAGGGTTCAACATCTCACCACACCGCTTCCTGTAGACTCGTTGCTCTTGGACCATCCCATTTCGGTGGAACGCAGGTAGCTCGATTTCTTCCAGATCGTCTGACTCTTCCTCCGTGTCAGATTCATGCGGCATTCTGGACAAGGCGTCCGCGTTAGCATTTTTACGGCCCGCTCTGTATTTGATGGTAAACTGGTAGTTTGATAACCGAGCCATCCAACGTTGCTCCATGGCTCCCAGCTTGGCTGTTTCCAGATGCGTCAAGGGGTTGTTGTCTGTAAACGCAGTGAACCGGTTGGAAGCAAGGTAATGTTTAAATCTTTCGGTAATGGCCCAGACCAGCGCCAGGAACTCCAGTTTGAAGCTGCTATAGTTTTCCGGATTCCTCTCAGTTGGCCTGAATTTTCTGCTGGCATATGCGATGACTTTTTCTTGGCCATTCTGCTTCTGACTGAGGACCGCTCCTAATCCTTCGTTACTGGCATCTGTGTATAGCAGGAACGGTTGGCTGTAATCTGGGTAGGCTAAGATTTCATCGCCTGTCAGAATCTCTTTCATCTCTTTAAATGCCTCAGCTTGTTCTTTTCCCCAATTGAATGGAAGGTTTCTGCTCTTAAGAGGTTGTCCTACCAGGAGGTCCTGCAAAGGTGCCGCTTTCTTAGTGTAATCTTTTACAAACCTCCTGTAGTAACCTGTTAATCCCAGGAACTGACGCACCTCTTTTAAGTTCTTCGGCTCTGGCCATTTCTGAATAGCGGTGACCTTCTCGGGGTCCGGCGCTACTCCTTCGGAACTGACAATATGTCCCAAGTACTGTACCTTCCGTTTGAGCAGATGGCATTTAGAGGGCTTCAGTTTCATCCCATACTTGGACAGTGACTCGAATACCTCTGCCAGGTGCTTCAGATGATCTTCATATGTCTTGGAGTAGACAATCACGTCGTCCAGATACAGCAACACGGTTTTGAAGTTGAGATGTCCTAGACAGCTCTCCATCACCCTCTGGAATGTTCCTGGGGCACTGCTGAGACCAAACGGCATCCTATCGAACTCGCAGAGTCCCATTGGGGTGGTGAAAGCAGTTTTCTCCCGGTCCTCCTCAGCCACAGCCACTTGCCAGTACCCACTAGTAAGGTCGAGGGTAGAAAAGTAGTTAGCCGTTTTCAGAGCAGCTAAGGATTCCTCTATACGTGGTAATGGGTATGCATCTTTATGTGTTATACGATTTACTTGCCTATAATCTACACACATTCGCATGCTACCATCCTTTTTCTTCACTAGAACTAGAGGTGCTGCCCAGGGGCTACAACTATCCCTTATCACCCCGGCTTTCTTCATGTCATGCAGCATTTCCTTAGCTTTCTGATAATGGGCTGGAGGTATGGGTCTGTACCGCTCTTTGATGGGAGGATGACTGCCTGTAGGGATATGATGCTGTACTCCCTTAATGGTCCCAAAATCAAGTGGGTGCTTGCTAAATACTTGTGCGTACTCTTGTACCACCCGTAGTACCCCCTGTTTCTGGTGGACGGAAGTGGTGTCTGTCCCTATATGAAGCTGCTGACACCAGTCCGCTACCGGGGTTGCCGGATCATTATCCTCCGCTGGCTGGCGGGAGGCTAAGGACTCGGTTGTGAGGATAGAATTATTATCTACGGCATGTAATTTAGCAACTGTAGCATAACGTGGCAAATTTACTTCATCGTCCCCGCAGTTGAGAAGTCGTACTGGTACTCTCCCATTTACTACTTCCACTACCCCTCTAGCAATCATGAGTGTAGGTCTGTGTTCTGAGCGATGGGGTTCTACTACTGCTTGGTAGTTCTGTCCCTCAGACCTATGGCTGCTCTACACCATATTAACATTTCACTCATTGGGGGTATTACAATGGGGTTCGAGTCTGTGACCCGTACATTACCGATTTCACCATCTGTAAGCTTCGCTTGCTGCTGGCACATCAGGGCCCGGATCTCCCTCTGGATCACTTCCTTCTGCTTTGGCTTGGCAACTTCAGCGAGCTGTTGGAGCAAAAACACAACTTCTCCCAGACAGTTACTGATAATGTTAGTACCTAGTATCACATTTAAGGCATTCTCCTCATTTACAGTCCTGACTACTAGGAGTCCCTGATCTTTCAGCTCCACCCTGCCCACTTTTACATTTACGTTTTTGGCTCCAATTACTTCAACAGGGAGACCATTGGTGGCGTACACTGTCAAGTCAGGGCTCGGGGGCTGGAGACTGTCCATGGACCAAAATTTATTGTAAAGGACGTCAGGTATGATGGTCACCTGAGATCCCGTGTCCAGCAGTGCAGGGATTGCAATCCCGTCCAGAATCATGGACAGGTAGGGCCGTCCACCCACGAACCTGCGGTTCCAGTCTAAGGGGCCTGATGAGTCTACTCCTGGGTGTTGGCCCTCTGACCCAGGATCGGTTCGTTTAAAGGACATTGCTGAGCCATATGACCTTTTTGATTGCAGCGGTAGCAGACGATCTCCCGCTGAGGATGATGTTGATCAGGAGTCGCTCCTTGGGGTGGCGTGGTCCTCCTCCGATGAGGTGACGTCCTCCATTTCCTCCGGTTCATCCAAGGGACATCCTCCGGACAGTCGGCTAGTAGGATCTTCCCTCCTTCCTCTTTCCGCAGTTGCAGGGCCTCCATTACAGTGGCCAAATTCTTAGTCAGCTGGCGCACTTCTGAGCGCAGACATTCCAACTCACTAGGGGGCGCCACCTGCGTTTTAGCTTCTGCCACCTGCGGGGAAAAGGTGGGTACTGCCGGCTTTAGAGTGGCTTCACCCGGGTGATACTGATTTGCCACCTCAGGCTTTTCCAGGGGTCGCAGTCCCTTTATTGCCATGTCCTTTAGAGCATCAAAAGTGGCATCTGGATGATCCAAGGACCACCAGTTTACAGTCCTCCTTTCCTCTGGAGACCTCAGTCCCCGCACAAATTGCTCTTTTAACATTTGGCTCTCATCAATGGGACTTGTGGGGTTAGCCTGTTTGAGAGCTCGCAGGGCCCCCTGTAGTCGGCAGGCGTAGTCCCTAATACTGTCACCCGGTCCCTGGAAGCACTGATAAAATGCCATCCGGAGATCCGTTTCTGTGTGGTCCTCGAAGATGGCCTGTAGCTTTAAGAGTATCGCAGGTACCGACTCCTGGTCTGCAATGGGCCAAGTCTCTACTTCTCTCTCAGCCGCACCAGCTAACTGTCCTATTACCACAGCAGCTTTTTGCTTCTCAGTCATGGAGTACATATCTAAGATGCTACATATTTTCCGTTTAAATCCTGGCAGGGTGCCTGGCTTGCCGCTGTATTGAGGGAGCCACTTCGCTCCTGGCATGTATGGGAGCGCTAGGGGCATAAGCGGGACCACCGGACCAGGTGAGGGGCCTGCACCCCCATCCTGCGGTACGACGCCAAGCGGTGGGCTATTGGGGCCACCGGCGGGGGCCGCTCCGTCTGTTGGTTGCTGCGACATATTGATGCCCCCTTGGTTAATCTGAGCCTACCTCCTTTGCAGGCTGCAGCGTCGCAGGCACAGCGGTGGAGACAGGACCTTCGTAGCAGGCACAGCGGTGGAGACAGGACCTTCGTCGCTGGACTGTGATGTCAGAGCGTTCACTTTCTGTTTCACAGGACCTGCCGCCGCGTCAGAGCTGGGGGCGGAGCCAGGCAACAGCGCGCTTTTACAGGTACGCCCCCCTTCTTCACCAGCGCCTGAGGGCGCGAATATTGCGGTAAAGATGGCGGTATTTGGCGCCAAATGCAGCAAACAGTCTTTTCCACACAAACAGTTCAATATAGGCACACAGGACTCACAATTGCAAGTTTCGCATCCTGTTCGTGACGCCAAAAAGTTGTTCCGACCACGCACCACAATTGTGGATACCAGGGCTATGGGGTACTCGGAGCCGAGCCCATGGGCATCTATGGGAGTTGTCACTGGTAGCGGTGGCTCGGTCCGTGGCCCTGGCGGTCGTGCAATGGGGAATATTTACAGGGGATATTTAGGATAGGTAGTTCGTGACGCCACCTGCGGTATCTGGTTATTTGGACCAGCGCTGCTATAAGGACTTTCACAGGGGATGTTATGGGGCAGCTTGGTAGTAAGTCTCCCACAGGTGAGACGGGTCCCTGGAAGTCTATGGTGATGATGTTGCAGGGTGTAATAAGAATTCAGTCACACACAAGGTAGCTCCTTTTCATACCTTTTACTGATGATGGTTCAAGCAGGTCCCGGGGAGCTGGTCGGGGTGGAGAGTGCACATTCCGGTAACAGCTGAGCAGGTTAGAGGCCTCCTTTACTTCAATGTACATGTGAGTCCAACTTGCCTGAAGCGAAGTTAACTCTGAAACTCCAGCTTTCTCTATAGCTGTACTGCCCGGCCAACGTTGTGGTGGAGCCTTCTAAGTGTTGAAACTAAGTCCTTACTTTTGTCGTGCACTTGACTCAAAGTCCCTGTTCCACCTGACTCCGGTTACGTATTGACACTTAGGGCTGCTCTCTGCGACCTGTAGTCCAGATGCCTCTGGTAATCTTGTTACTAAGCTTAAAACTGTAGCAACACCTCGGACTCCGGTGTCCGGCAATTTAGTGCAGGCAATCCAATACCTAAAGCACTTCTCTATCTTCTCCACTGCCCTTCGTCCTGCTCTCGCTCTTAGCACAAGCAACTGTAACTTCGATGGTAATGTCAGCTTTCTTCTAGAGCTCGCCGAGCAGCTCTCAGTATCCTCCTCCCTCCAGCTTCTGTTGAGGTACTGATTAAGGGTAGCTCTGACTAGGCTAGGATGATCCACTTCACCCGTACTAGCCTCCACTTGCTTGTCAGGTGAGCTACGTTAGCTCTGCGAGGATCCAGTCCTCCCTTCTCTCTCTCTCCAAGTCCAGACTCCACTGGACTGAACTGCACTGTCCGAAGACAGGAAACTGACTGAACTGTGATTGCTAAGTGTCACTTCCTCTTGTACCCCTGATGGGTGTGTCTAAAAGTGTGAGTGAAGTGCATAAATATCAAGCTTTGCTGTTACCTTCCTGTGCACTCTCCTGGACTTTATGTGTGCCTGCGTAGCTGGGCTACACATCAACATAAAGATTGATGTTCTGGGAATCATAATAGGAGTCATTAGAGGATGAGATATAGTATCTCTACTGGTTTTATTCATCTCAATATTGTGAAGTGTGTGTCATTATAATAAAAATAAACTAGTCTCATTAGAATTCTGTTCAAAGTCATCATCCGAAGATGAATTAGGTTTACACTTTTTTGTTCTTTATTTCTCACATTTAGATAATAAGAACCAGAACTAAGCTTTACAGGGTTCTCTCTCCATAGTCCAGGCATCCCAGGAACATGCTGGGTCTTCGAAAGCAAAAACTCTTGGTAACTGTCCTTGGCTCTGGCTTATAGCCAAAGACTCTTAAATTGGAGTATCCTGTTATTAACTCCGTGTTTGAAAATAGGATTTCTAAACTAGGAAACTTTTTTTAGACGGGTTGTCTGGTACTTTTATATTGATGCCCTATCCTTAGGATAGGTCATCAGTATCTGATTTGTGTGACTCCCACCGATCAGCTATTCCTGATGCAGGTAGCGTCAGATGGGCTGAGTTGCGGAGCGGCACAGCACAGCTCCATCAATGGAATAGTGGCTGCGGCCTGGTACTGCACATCTGCCCTCTATTCAGATCAATTTTTAACAGTATTGGATTTTATCTCCCTTTCATGAGTCATTAGTCTTCTCAAGAATGATGGAAGGTATGCAGAAACATGAACGCAAACTCCAACAACTCTACTACCAGGGAGGCAACAAGCTTGATGGTTAATAGACTCTTTCACAATGCAATGAGCTTGATAGTGACAACAGACAGCAGGCTTAAACTGAGGCAGACAGTTGGTAGACAGATTTGGCTGACAGTTGCAGTACTTTACTGCTACTTGTTCTTGCAATATTTGAGTTCTCTTTGCATCAACCTTCTGCAGAGTCTTTAATAGAACTTCCTTCACTCTAGCTCTGTCTCTGTGGCTATCACAATATAGCACAGCACACAGTAAGAGTGCACGTCATACAGCTCTCCCCATCACTGCCCATTCTACCTTTTCTGCTGCATGAGGCAAAAATTTAAAATGTGTTACTCTTCACACCGCCAATACATATGTATGTATATATGTATGGTTTATGCATTGCTGGATGCTTTTTTTTTGGATGGGCGGAGATGTAGCACAATTTCAATTTTCGCTTTAGGAAGCAGAAAAGCTAGAATATGTATAATGAAGAAATTGTACACACAGTGTATGTATATACCAGCATCCAGTGAACCGCCCGCCAGGGCCGTGGGGGTACTCGGCACCGAGCCTGTCGACTTATATGGGGGATGTCACGGGCAGCCACGGCTCGGTCCGTGGCCCTGGGCACTCACCAAAATGGGGAAATATTTACAGGGGATTAGTGTTCGTGTAGTTTGTCGTGACGCCACCTGTAGTACCTGGTCAGGGTGACCAGCGCTGCTGTTCAGGTCCTCTGGAAGGGATGGTGTTGTGCAGCTAGATGATGAGTCTCCTACAGGTAAGACTGTATCCTCCCAGGGCAGATAGATGATAGGTGTAGCAATGGTGCACAGGGATGTAGCAGAGGGGAGTGTGCATCACTGGAATAATCAGGAAACCGTTCTGTTGCAGTTTCAAGGGTTTACTCACAATCTGTTATCCGCGGTACAGATACCAGCCGGGCGCTGTGTCCACCAAGAGAGTGGTCCAGCAACCCTCAGGTAAGTTAGTCGCACTTCTAAAGACTCCCTTTTGATATGTTCCTTTCTGGCTTCTTCTCTAGGTGCTACACTCCCAACTTCCATGCACCTGTCACCACAGAGCCCTCGGACGAGGTAGTATTGGGTCCTTTCAGTTACCAGACCAGACCAGTGGTTAACTACGCCACCCTGCACGAAGGTTCTGGACGTACTTGACCCCTAAGCTTCTTCCCGGTGAGATTATGGTGGCTAGTGGCCCTGTGAAGAGACCCACTGTTATCGGTGTTACTAGTGGAGCTGAACTTTCCCACTAGTCTAGGGATCGTTCTCCGATGTTCGCCTGGTCCTCCTTTCTTCAGGATGGGGCACAGCCTCAATTGCTGTCTTGCCCTGGACTCTTCCTCTCTCTTCAGCAAGGCTCCCTGAGGTGGATTTAGAGGAGCAGCAGGACAGTCCAGTACCCACACACTGACTGCCTGGCTCAAACTGGATTCTCTACTCTCACACGCAGCCTAATGCTGCCTAAGCCCCTCCCACCCATCTTGCTACACCTTGTTCTAACTAGCCTGAGTCAGACCATCCTCCCGAAGGGTCCGCCTGCACTCAGCTAGCATGATGTGTGATGGATGCAGTGGTTGGAGTCAATGGGGTGCTTCCTTCTTACCTGAGAGTCAGGTGCCACACCGCTGGGTGCGATGCAACATCTCTGTGGCGACTGGACCCTCAGGGCGCCACACCAGCAATGAACAAACTGTACATATAAATCTATATTAGCAGTGAACAAACCATACACATAATTATGAGTGATGAACGGACATGCTCAAATAACGTGTTATCCGAGCACGCTCAGGCGTTATCCAAGTATCTTGGTCGTGCTCGAATAATATGTCCCTGCGGCTGCATGATTCGCAGGTGCTAGACAGCAGCAACGCGTTGTGGATTGCCGAACAAACAGGCAATCCCCGCCTGTGTTGCGGCTGTCTAACATATTATTCGAGCACGCCCAAGATACTTGGACAACATCAAGCACGCTCGGATAACATGTTATCTGAACATGTCTGCTCATCACTCATAATTATATACACGTATCCAGCAGTAAAAATAACAATACACACAAATATATATCAGCAGGAAACAGAGGAAAAACACAAATATAATCACAGTAAATATTGCAGTAATAGCCATGCATCATCTTCCGATCAGATTTTAATCACCGTAATTATTGCAGTAATCATACATATCTCCACCCAGATTCGTTAGCAGAGTAACAATAATTTACAGTTATGATCCATCACATTCCTCATCCCCACCATTTATTCTCCCAGACATGAACTATGATGACTTTCACTAAATATCCATCACATGCACTTTTGGTGGATTTATACTGCATGATTATTGTTTCTTGATAACTGTGCTGTTTAAATAGGATGCCAATGACCGAGCCAGGCTTAAAGTGAACCTGTCAGCTGATACATGCACATGTACATGCACAAGCACTGTTCTCAGTGGTGTATGTTTGACTCTGAAATGCTGCAAAGTTTCAGAGCAATCCATAGTTTATAGCTGGCAGGGACCGAGACAGCGCTGTAGACTAGCCAGACAAGTGGTCCTCCGGGACAGCTGCATGGAGAAGCCACCAGGGACCGCCTGTCCGGCTATCCTATAACGCTGATTGGACAACGTGTATCAGCTGACAGGTTCTCTCTTTAAAAATTAGTGTTCTTTATAAACAGGGCATGTGGAGTTCAGAACAATGGCAGTCTATGTGCTAGAATGATCTATTAGATAATTAAATATTAGTGAGCTATTCCTGATCATTCCATGAGCATATTAAAATAAAAATGCAAGTCCAGTAAAGGAAAAAGTTTTTTGACAATAAAAGAAAAAAACAATTATTGGCTTTCTCAATTGATGCTGGACCCAACAAGAGGGATATCACTTCTAGATTTAGTTTTAAACAATAGGCCAGACGGGGTGGGTGTTAATTGTACGGGTTGGGGGTCATTGGGGTAATAGTGATTACAAAATAATAAGCTTTCACTTATCCTTTAATAACATGTATAGTAGAGGGACTACAAAACCCCTAAATTTCAGGAAGATAAATTTTCATCAGGTAAGAGATGATTTTCTTGCTATAAATTGGAACAATGTCATAAAAATAAAATCACACAAAGCAAATAAGACACTTTTATAAGCATCCCAAATAAGGCCATCATATATACTCCATGGAAATAAACAAGCGAGAAATAAAAGAAAACCACTATGACTAAACAAAGCTGTAAGGGGCGCAATAAATGACAAAGAAAAAAGAGTTTAGAAAATTAAAGTGAGAGGGTAGTGACGTAGCTTTAAATAATTACAGATAAATAAAATATACTGTATAGAGAAATTACACAAAATAAATTGTGTAAGAAAACAAATCAAAGCAGTAAAGATGGAGGCAGACTCGCATTGCCTAAGAACACAAAATAATCCCAAACTATTCTTCAATTACAAAGAAGAAAAGACTCAAAAAATATGTGTTGGACCTTTAAAAAACAATCTAGATTTAATGAAGTAAAAGGATGAGGGAAAAAGCAATCTATTAAATACTCTTTTCTCTACAGTATCTACATAAGAAAATCTTTTGACACATTATTTGATTAGGGATACCATAAACTCTCAATTCAATGTTACCTGCTTAACCCAGCAGGAAGTAAGACACTGTCTCAAAACTGGGTCCACATGACATACACCTCTGAGTTCTGCAGGAAATAAGTACCATGATATACAGACCATGATTTCTAATATTCAAGGATTCCAGAATAACAGAGTCTGTAGCACAGGACTGGCACATAGCAAATGTGGTGCCAATATTCAAAAAGAGGACAAAAACTGAGCCCGGAAACTATAAACTGGTGAGTTTAACCTTTGTTGTAGGTAAAATCTTTGAGGTTTTTCTAAGAGATGCTATCCTGGTATATCTCAATAAAAATAGCCTCCTAACTCAGTTTCAACATGCATTTATGAGGAATCGGGTCTGTCAGACTAATCTGATCAGCCTCTATGAGGAAGTAAGTTCCAGAATTTTCAAAGTATATAAAACAGTTCTACATATTAGGTTAGTACATAAAATGACAACAATGAGACTAAGGGAAAACATATATAATTGGGATATCAACTGGCTCAGTAGACAAAGAATGGTTATTAATGGAACATAGTCTGATTGGGTCACAGTTAACAGAGGGTTACCACAGGGGTCAATATTGGGCCCTCCTCTTTTTAACGTATTCATTAATGACCTTGTAGAGGACATACAAAGCAAAACTTCAGTAAAGCTATTGCTGAAAAATACTTTGGTGTATTGGTGGACAGAAACTCAACTTTAGTGACCAGTGCCAGGCAGTTGACGTCAAGTTAAATAAGATCATGCGACACGTTAAAAGAGGCATAGATTATCATGAAAAGAACATAGTTTTGCCTCTATACAGATCATTAGTGTGAACACACTTACAGTAGTGTGTAATAGGGACATAGCTCAACAAGAACGGGTGTTGAGAAGAGCAACCAAGGTTATGAAGGGAATGAGTGGACTGCAGTACCAAGACAGCTTATCAAACTTGATGTTACTTAGTTTGGAAAATCAAAGGCTTAGTGGTGATCTTATTACAACGTACAAATATATGAAGGGACAGTACAGAGATCTTTATAATGATTATTTTTTCACCAAGGCCTGCAACATTGACAAGAGGGCATCTTCTACATCTGGTGAATAAAGTTTAATTATCATTACGTGGTGGTTCTTTACTGTGTGATCAGTGAGAATATGGAGCTCTCTGCTCCAGGAGAAACTGTGAAACCTTGGACAAAAGAAGAATATTTAGAGTTGAGAGTCCTCAGTGGTTGATACCTTTTAATGGCTAACTGAAAAGATGGTAACAAATTGCAAGCTTTCGAGACTACTCAGGTCTCTTCATCAGGCTATACTAATACAAAATCTGAAGAATCACATATTTATACACCACACAGCACAGAAACAATGCAATAGGTAAGACAAGTGACATAAAGCAGAACTGTCATTATGGGAGAAAGAGATGAACATAAATATTGGAACAGTTCATAGATAAGGAGTGTGAAAGTTTATACATCTTTACTGGACAAAAGAAGGTCTCTTACACCTGGGATTAACTACCATGTTAGGCATCTTAAGGTACTGCCACACTAAACAATCCCGCTAGCGATCACGATAACGACGCATACTAATGCGATCGCTAGCGGGATTGTTTCTATATCGCTAAATGCGGCCACATTTAGCGATATAGTTAACGACGCTATCGCCGTTAGCGATCTTCTTAACGACTTTAGCGGTACAAAAGTACCGCTAAATCGCTAAGAAAAGGTGCCACACAGCGATTAGATACTCACCCAGCGGGAGCGCCAGCGATGAAATAGGGTCCGGAACGATTCCAGCGACGAGCGAGATCACAGCAGGAAGCTCGTCGCTGGCAGATGCCGCACTGAACAACATCGCTAACGGGATCGCTAAATAGTGACGTTTTTTAGCGATCTCGTTAGCGATATTGTTTAGTGTGGCATACCCTTTACTCATCAGATGCTCACCTATTGCACTCTCTAAATCCCAGGAGCAGCACTCTTTTATAGTAAGTCCTATTCACAACCACCTGCTAGCTAGCACAACAAAAAACAAAAACAGAAAGTGCACACGATCTGGAATCGGATGCACACGATCTGGAAGTAGCAGTGCTTTGAATGCGTCTGCCGTTCACTGAACCATGCCGATTCACCGCATTCAATACACTCTATTGGTGAAATTTGTCTTGCGAAGTCTAGAGAGAAATTGAAATGCTGCGGTTTATAGAGACGCGCCACATGTCCGTCTCCTCAGGTAAGCCGCGAGCGTCTGTAGCCGCATAGTGGACATGGGATTTCTTGAAATCCCATCCACTATGCTGTAACATCTGGACAGTGTGGGATGGACGCTGCACAAGTACACAGTGTCCAACCCGCAGCGTTTACTGACCACATGCACATAGCCTAAAGAATGCGACTTTTGCGCTATAGGAATACAGGAATAGTTTTATTTGTTGTTTCATTACTGTGTTCCAATAGTCACAAATGTTAAATTTAGTACTATTTGGAGATAGATGTGTTAAAAAACTTCTGAAGAAAACTGCCACTCTACTTTTTTTGTTTTATTTTCTGCTAAAGTGACATGTTACCTTTTCTTGACAGGTCGCTACAGCCCCAGCTATCAATTATGTGAGTCTTTTTAGCTTCTGTAACATAATAAAAAAAAGAAATGTGGAAAAAGGTGACTTGAATTGGAATGAGCTTGATGGCATACACACAAACAGTTCAACGAAATATGCCCTTGCAAAGCCGCGCAATTCTGCTAGTAGCTTAGTGGAATAATAATATAGTATGGTACTTCTTCCATTATGCCTTTTATTGCACGTATTTTACTACCAGGAGGACTAATTTGGCAGCTTTGTAGTAGTACATACCCATCATTCAAGCTTTTGTCAACTAAGTAACTCCTTGGTTGATTTCACAGAGAGAGACATGCACTTTTGTTAGCATTTCTTTACTCTGACTAAAGGCTCCTTCAGACAGCTGTATAATACATCTGTGTCCTGTCCATATGCAAAACTGATAGCATATGTACAGCACACTGATAAATGCAGGTCAATGAGATAGTTCACACCGATATTCCACATGTAAAAAATTGCAGCATGCACTAATGCACTATGATGATTTGTATTCTAGGTCAGACTCTTTTATTATAATATTCCCCAAAATCGCCTGAAATTGTTGACAAAATATCTGCTCTCCACCATAATTAATTCAATACCAAAAAGCGCTCCAATATATCATAGGACCAGATAATAAGAGCAGGTGAGACTATATGAAAATAGTTGCTTTATTTATCAAAATTCAAATGTATGAAAAATACATAAACTTTTATCAAAAAGGTGCAGGATAAAAGAGGGACAATATCAACTTCCTTAATGATACACATAGCTGCATGGAAGGTCTCAATAATCACCACATGTACAAAGTAGCCATGTAAAGCATAATAATTTATCTATAGTAGTATTGTCACTGGGAAATCACCAATCCTTAAATATAGTGTCTTAACAGCACAGTGACCGCTTCATGTATCTCTGGTATATCTCATAGTATACGATTTTAAACCAACAATCATGTCAGATGAATATCTTCCAGCCAGATTCTATACATTAGAGTCTATACATTAAAAAGGCTAAGAAACACATGGAATCAATGTGGGGATAGCCGAAGCCATTACCTGAATCGCAGCGGTAAAAGAGGAATGGTTGGAGCTTCTGTCCCTCAGCCCCGACGTGCACGATTCGCCCAGCTTCTTCGTGCTGAAGCTGACAATACTTTGATTGACAGCTCAGTCATCCAAAAAACAATAATATCCAAAGGATACAAGGAATGTACAATAAAATATGTTTTTTTTATTAATACTCAATGTGAAGCTTACATAGATAACAAATAACAGAAGGGTGTCATAGAGTCAAAAACCAAAAGAACCAGCAGCCACAAGTACATGCATCACCCAATATGAATAAAGTAAAATGCTATGTGGTCATGATTGATATAATTTCATCGGTAGTCTTAATTAGCTCATGTGTCAGGGTGATAAAATTTAATGCTACCACAAAATTATCATAGAGGCTGTAAACTTATGTCTCATGGAACTCATCCTAGTACAGCCACATATTAACTATAGCATATTGCATCACCATGCACATGAAACAAACCAAACCATTATTAGAATCTCAAACCAGAGTATACCACTTATGACTAAAGTGCCAATAGTGCAATGAGATCAAAGGATTGAAAGTATCTCTGTATAACTTATACCAAAATCATCATATGCCACATTGTGAACATGGATCACAAACAGTTGGAATAAGAACTCAATCTAGCCACAAAAAGTGCCAATGTCCTCCACACTGATCCTATTTTGAGAAGAACCTTACCGGAACAACCCTCCATTGTGCCGAGGAGATCAAAGAATTTGCGTGATTTGTTAGTGCATAGTTTGTATACGCCGGCCAAATCTAAGGTAAAATCTATGGAGAATGCAGGTTTTTATCCATGTGGCACTTGTAAGGCATGTGTTAACTTGGTGAAATCAAAAATTTTTACAAATTCTGATAATAATAAAACTTATATCATCAGAAGACACATTGCATGTGTCTCTCGTGGAGTGATCCACTATGCCACGTGTCCATGTGATAAAATGTATATCGGAATGACCACAAGGGAACTGAAAATACGGACACGTGAGCATTGTAGAGATATAGAAAACGCTAAAACCGTTGAAGATTTGTCTACCCTAAAGACTCTCCCTAGACATTTCAGGAAGTTTCATGACTGTTTGTCTAGGGCCTTAAAGTCAAAGGTATTGACTCTGTGTCTCTGGGCATGAGAGGGGGCAATCTTGGTAAGATATTGGCACAGATCGAATCCAGATGGATTTACCGTTTAGATACTATGGCACAAAAGGTCTTAATGAGTCATTTGGTTTTGGAGCATTTCTGTAATTTTTCGATTTGTGTGGGAGTAATTTTATGGGGGGAATTTTAGTTATTTTATTGTTATATATTGTATGGGTTTTCCTATTTTGTCTGTGTCACTAATATGGTCATTAATGATGTCTAATTACCTATCCTTTTAGATGCATGCCAATGTGTAGGTCTTTTTTTCTTCTGTCTTTGGGTGGAGGAGGCCGTTTTTCCTGGATGTTCTATTTTGATGTGGTCCATGAGGGTCACTTGAAGGCTTGCCTAAAGAGAAAAAAGAATAAGAGAATAAAGACAAGAAATTCATTGGAGATGGACACATATATACATTAGTTTACATTATTTTTCTTTGGATTTATTTTTTATTGTTTTATTTTTATTATTATTATTTGTGTCATTATTATTTGTTTTGTTTCATTTAAAAAAAATATCATTATTATTTTATTTTTTATTTTCATTTCATTTTATTTATTATTATCATTATTATTATATTATTTACTTGCATATGGAGATTTCCATTATGTACTATATGTTATCCTCCCATGTATTCATCTACATTGCTGCGTAATTTTTGTGATTGGAATTTTGTATGTACATTTATCACATTTAGTTTTATATATTGATGTTACCAACATATTATGATTGTACATAATATAATGCTGCTTTATCTGTGATATATATTTTTAGGGGTATTTTCATATTTTATATTATTTATTCACATCACTCTATAGGTTAGCAGTGGACAGCATCATGTTTTCACGTTCAATGATTCACATATGCAGTCGTTTAGCAGATTACACTTACGTTGGTGGTCACTGTGATGTGCGCATGAGTCCAGCGCACGCCTCCTGACGTCCCAGTTCTGGCATAAGGTGCGAGCGTGTGACTTCCGCCCGGCTTTGGCATTGCGTTCCAACGCCTCCGGAAGTGGGTGGTCACTTTTATTGGAGGTGGTGTGGGGAGGTCATGCGCCGTAATATCTCAGTACACTGACTCGTCGCTGCATTGGGCTTCACACCCCGATGTAAGCGCTTTGTTTACAATTGTATTTGGCACTTTTCGCACGTTTATTAAAGATGTGACGTTTGACAATATCGTCACATCCGCTTGGCACATGCGCACTAGCCACTTTAGTTCCGTCATCACATATGACAGCAGTGTGGGAGGATTGATTGGTTGGCTGACATTTAAAAGGTATGGGTTCCCCATCTTAGACACACCCCTTTGACAAAGGCACGCCGAAACGCGCATCAGGGAGGTCGAGGCAGCCATTTGACAGGTCACCCAGGTAATATGCACTATTGGCACTTTTCAACTGTTTGTGATCCATGTTCACAATGCGGCATATGATGATTTTGGTATAAGTTATACAGAGATACTTTCAATCCTTTGAGCTCATTGCACTATTGGCACTTTAGTCGCAAGTGGTATACTCTGGTTTGGGATTCTAATATTGGTCTGGTTTGTTTCATGTGCATGGTGATGCAATATGCTATAGTTAATATGTGGCTGTACTAGGATGAGTTCCATGAGACATAAGTTTACAGCCTTTATAATTTTGTGGCAGCATTAAATTTGATCACCCTGACACATGAGCTAATTAAGACTACCGATGAAATTATATCAATCATGACCACATAGCATTTTACTTTATTCATATTGGGTGATGCATGTACTTGTGGCTGCTGGTTCTTTTGGTTTTTGACTCTATGACATCCTTCTGTTATTTGTTATCTATGTAAGCTTCACATTGAGTATTAATAAAAAATATTTTATTGTACATTCCTTGTATCCTTTGGATATTATTGTTTTCTGGATGACTGAGCTGTCAATCAAAGTATTGTCAGCTTCAGCACGCCCTTGTACCAGATTGGACTGCTGACTTGTCAGTAACTGCATCCCAGACACACTGAGGGGTGGTACCGTCACAAACAGTCTTATCCCCCTTTGTGTCCAAACCTATTTTGTGCAAGAAAATATTGGCATGTGTATAAATCTCCAGCTGGAAACCGTCCAAAATGTTTTCATCTAACCGAGAAAATGAAATCCATGCCTTACATGCTTTGACAAAGATATATATGTGTATTTTTTCATCTATGATATTTTCAGGAAGAAAATGGTTTCCTGACATCTTGGATCAAGCCTTACAAATATCAATATGTTTTATTGAAGATATAAACATGTTTTGAACATCCCTTCATTCCGGTCACACCAGGGACACCGTTTAATCCCAACTATCACTACACTGCTTTAAATCCATCATCTCACAAGGAAATAAATATTTGCTATGACAGCCAGCAGTTTACAGGTCTTTATCTGCTTTAGGGAAACTAGGATTTCCTGAATAACCTGGGAATTCTTATGTCCATTGTTTAGTTATAGAGTTTCGTTTACAGCCATTATACTATAAGCTGGAGTTGTCTTTATTAAAGTTAGTGAATGTCCTCTTTTTTATTAAGCGATGCCCAATATTTTGTGCTAGTTACTTTTGATTCTACAGTATACAGTGGGGAAAATAAGAATTTGATACGCTGCCAATTTGCAAGTTTTCCCACTACAAAGAATGCAGAGGTCTGTAATTTTTATCATAGATACATTTCAACTGTGAGAGACAGAATCTAAAATTAAAACCCAGAAAATCACATTGTTTGATTTTTAAATAATTAAATTGCATATTATTGCAAGGAATAAGTATCTGATAAACCACCAACCAGCAAGAATTCTGTCTCTCACAGACCTGTTAGTTTTTCTCTAAGAAAACCTCCTACTCTGCACTCATTACCTGTATTAATTGCACCTGTTTGAACTTGTTACCTGTATAAAAGACACCTGACCACACACTCAATCAATCACACTCCAACCTCGCCACCATGTCCAAGACCAAAGAGCTGTCTAAGGACACCAGGGACAAAGTTGTAGACCTGCACAAGGCTGGGTTAGGCTACCGGACAATAGGCAAGCAGCTTGCTGAGAAGGTAACAACTGTTGGAACAATTATTAGAAAATGGAAGAAACACAAGATTACCGTCAATCTTCCTCGGTGAGGGGCTCCATGCAAAATCTCACCTCGTGGGGTAAGGATTAGAGTTGAGCATTCCGATACCGCAAGTATCGGGTATCGGCCGATATTCGCTGTATCGGACTTTAGATACTTAGCTCCGATATTTTCCATATATCGTATACCGGAATCGGAAGTTCCCATAATTCTTTGAGAGGCAATGTGATTTTAGTCAGCCAATGAGGAATCCTAAGAAGTGTGGGCACATCCTGTACTGCTGCGGTCATGTTAACTAATGGCATGGCTGTGATTGGATGCTGAAATGATGTCAGAATGCACTATAAAAGGCGCCGCCGCCATTTTAGCGTCACTGTGCTGTGAATTCAGTTAGGGACAGAACGCTGCTCTGCTGACTCTGAGGGACAGTTAGAGATTGCTATTTTGTGTACTGTGCTTTAGGCAGGCTAGTTTACCAACCGCTGTGTAAAGCTTCCTTTAGCTTGAGTGTTGTTTTCACAGCTCTGCAAGGTCTGTGTGTGAGTGCAGGTAACGAGCTGCAGTTTGCTCTGCATCCAACGCTGTTTGTAGGTATCTGCACGTGTCACTCACAGACTCTTTTTTTTTTTCTTTAGTGTAATTCTTGCAGCTCCATTCAATTGAAATTATAGTGTGACGTGCTTCCATCCGTATCCAATACATTGGTTGCAAACACTATAGAAGTCCACAAAGGAGCCTTTCAAAGATAGTGACCAGTTGTGTGCACTGCAGTGTTCACTCTAGTCTGTGATATATTTTTTTTTTGCTGAGTGCAGATCACGCTCCAGTTAGTTCTTAAACCACTGCTGGTTATAGTCTGCTGAACGTGTGTCACTGCCTCATCCTTGTCATTTTTCTATAATTGTTGCTGCTCCATTCTATTTAAAATAACTCCAATCTATTAGTGTGACGCGCTTCCATCCGTATCCAATACATTGGTTGCAAACACTATAGAAGTCCACAAAGGAGCCTTTCACAGATAGTGACCAGTTGTGTGCACTGCAGTGTTCACTCTAGTCTGTGATATATTTTTTTTTTGCTGAGTGCAGATCACGCTCCAGTTAGTTCTTAAACCACTGCTGGTTATAGTCTGCTGAACGTGTGTCACTGCCTCATCCTTGTCATTTTTCTATAATTGTTGCTGCTCCATTCTATTTAAAATAACTCAAATCTATTAGTGTGACGCGCTTCCATCCGTATCCAATACATTGGTTGCAAACACTATAGAAGTCCACAAAGGAGCCTTTCACAGATAGTGACCAGTTGTGTGCACTGCAGTGTTCACTCTAGTCTGTGATATATTTTTTTTTGCTGAGTGCAGATCACGCTCCAGTTAGTTCTTAAACCACTGCTGGTTATAGTCTGCTGAACGTGTGTCACTGCCTCATCCTTGTCATTTTTCTATAATTGTTGCTGCTCCATTCTATTTAAAATAACTCCAATCTATTAGTGTGACGCGCTTCCATCCGTATCCAATACATTGGTTGCAAACACTATAGAAGTCCACAAAGGAGCCTTTCACAGATAGTGACCAGTTGTGTGCACTGCAGTGTTCACTCTAGTCTGTGATATATTTTTTTTTGCTGAGTGCAGATCACGCTCCAGTTAGTTCTTAAACCACTGCTGGTTATAGTCTGCTGAACGTGTGTCACTGCCTCATCCTTGTCATTTTTCTATAATTGTTGCTGCTCCATTCTATTTAAAATAACTCCAATCTATTAGTGTGACGCGCTTCCATCCGTATCCAATACATTGGTTGCAAACACTATAGAAGTCCACAAAGGAGCCTTTCACAGATAGTGACCAGTTGTGTGCACTGCAGTGTTCACTCTAGTCTGTGATATATTTTTTTTTTGCTGAGTGCAGATCACGCTCCAGTTAGTTCTTAAACCACTGCTGGTTATAGTCTGCTGAACGTGTGTCACTGCCTCATCCTTGTCATTTTTCTATAATTGTTGCTGCTCCATTCTATTTCAAATAACTCAAATCTATTAGTGTGACGCGCTTCCATCCGTATACAATACATTGGTTGCAAACACTATAGAAGTACACAAAGGGGCCTTTCACAGCTAGTGAACAGTTGTCTGCAGTGTTCACTGCAGTCTCTGCGGAATAACAACACTTAGGCCTTTTAACTTTTCTGACTTTCTTTATCAATCTACCAAGATGAAGAAGGCAGGGAGTAAGGCACGTAGTCGTGGCCGTAGAGTTTCAGCAAGGAGAGGACATGGGGATTCTGTGGCTGCTGCCGCCCCCAGTGACACAGCATCCACCAGTTTTTCCCGTGAGCGTTCCTTTATGTGCAGTTTTGTAGGAGCTCGGCGTACCCCCTGCTGCGGGAAGAACAAATTGAAGCCGTTGTTGGTTGGATGGCAGCCAATGCATCGACTTCAATTGCTTCCACCTCCTCTCAGGACCACAACACTGTTGAGCAACCATCTGTCTGTTCACCGCCTGTCAAATTGCCCAGGCAGTCAGAGAGTTCTGAACTGGAGCCAGCTAAGTCTCTGCTTCTGTTCTCAGAATGTTGGCTTGCAAACACGGGCCCAGCCAAGCAGCATTCTGGAATGTGAAGAAGAGGGAGTATGCAGTGATGCGCAACAGCTGTGTCTCTCTGAATCAGAAGAGGCGGGTGAGCCAGTGCCGATGGTCAGCACACCGCAGAACGCATCTGATGATGATGAGACTCAGGTGCCAGTTTCTGTTGAGCATGGTGCTGGCCAGACCACCCAACAGCAGCAGGTGTTGGAAGAGGGTAGTGGAGATGATGACGTCCAAGAACCAACATGGCGTGAGGGACAGGAAGGTGGTGGGAGCAGCTCTGAGGATGAGATTGTCCCAACGGTACAAACAGGAGGGAGTGGTAGGCTGCAGACTCGGTTGCCTCTAGCCTCCAGTTTGGCACCTGTTGGGAGCAGTTCTCTTCCAAAAGTCAAAATGGGCGCTCCCAGGACTTGCACTGCGTGGTCCTTTTTTGACAGACTTGCAGATGATATTTGCTATGTTAAATGCAAGCTGTGTAAGCAAAAAGTCAAAAGAGGTAAAAATTGCAGTAACCTCAATACCACAAATATGTGGAAACATGTGCGGACAAAGCACGTAGTTGAGTTACAAAGACACACTGGAGATGTAGGCCAACCTACAGCAGCACCTACATCTTCAGGTCGTGTTGGAGCCTCTACCTCCAGCTCACACACAGCTGGTTCTGCTTCCTCACAGGATCGCCATGGAAGAACCTCGGTCACTGTTGTCCAGAGACAAAGTGTTATTCCACCCACAGCAGCAAGTTCCCTGTCATCTTCACACTCCCAGGCCACAAAACAGCCATCGGTACCACAGGCATGGGATAAAAGACGGCCATACTCGGCAAACCATCCACGAGCACAGGCTCTGAATGCTGGCATTGCAAAACTCCTGTCCCTTGAAATGCTGTCATTCAGGCTGGTGGAGACTGACAGTTTCCGTAACTTAATGGCATTGGCAGTCCCACAATACAATGTGCCAAGCCAATTTTATTTCAGCAGGCAAGCCATCCCTGGTCTGCAAAAACATGTCGAGGGAAACATTAAACATGCGCTACTAAACGCCGTCTGTAGCAAGGTCCACCTGACCACCGATGCGTAGACCAGTACCCATGGCCAGGGACGATACCTTTCCTCACTGCCCATTGGGTCAATGTTGTGGAGCCGGGTACAGATCTTGCGAGTGGCGCTGTACGTGTTCTGCCAACTCCAAGGATTGCAGGAATCCAGTCTGTACACATTGACTCCTCCTCCTACTCCAGTTCCTCAGAATCATCGCTGCAGGAGCCGTCACGGTCTACCTCCACATGGACCCGTGAACGCTTACCTGTTGCGAACGATATGAGCACAGCCGTGGCCAAACGTCAACAGGCCGTCCTGAAATTAATTTCAATGGGGAATCAAAGCCACACAGCGCAGGAGGTCTGGAATGCCATCAAGCAGGAGAGCGACGTGTGTTTTTTGCCAGCGAATCTCCAGCCAGGCTTGGTAGTGTGTGACAATGGCCGAAATCTGGTGGCAGCTCTGGGCCTTGGCAACCTCACTCACATACCATGTCTGGCACATGTGCTCAACTTGGTCGTGCAGAGTTTTTTGAGGGACTATCCGGATCTTGCTGAACTGCTGCAGAAGGTCCGCCTAGAGTGCGCTCACTTGCGACGTTCCAGCATAGCCAGATCGCGCATTGCTGCTCTGCAACGCAGATTTCGCCTTCCTGAACACGCATCATATGTGACGTACCCACCAGGTGGAATTCCACCTTACATATGTTGGAGCGGTTGTGTGAGCAACAGCCAGCAGTAATGGAGTATCAGCTGCATCAGGCGCAATCAACTCGCAATTTGCGCCGTTCACACTTCACCACTACTGAGTGGGCCTCTATGAAGGACATCTGCCACGTTTTGCGTGGTTTGATGACTCAACGCGGATAGCGAGTGCAGATGATGCACTAGTCAGCATGACTGTCCCCCTTATCTGCCTGCTTCAAAAATCACTGCAAGCACTAAAGGATGAGATTTTGGAAGAGGTGGAGGATGAGGAGTCACAAATTCACTCACCTTCTGGACAGTCAGCGCAACTTGGTTCCTCACAAAGGGCTGGGCAGGGCTCACTTTGTGAGGAGGATGAGGAGGAGTCAATGGAGGAGGAAGAAATCCCTACAGAGGGAGGTACACAACGCTCTAGTCAGTATGTAGAGCGAGGGTGGGGCGATGCAGAGCAGGCAGAGATGACGCCTCTTCCAGAGGACAGCGTTTGTTGGGCAGTTGGGAGTCTGCAGCACATGGTTGATTTCATGCTGCAGTGCCTGAGAAACGACCGCCGCATGCCCACATTCTCACCACATCAGATTATTGGGTGTACACCCTCCTAGACCCTCGCTACCGGGACAACTTACAAAGCCTCATCACACCGTTGAACCGGGAGCGTAAAATGCGGGAGTACCAAGACAGACTGGTGCAATCCATAATATTCTCCATTCCAGCCGAGAGCACTGCTGCTGCTACTGCTTTACAAAGAATCTCTGTGCGTCGAGGCAGTGGAGACACCTCTGCAACAAGAGGGAGCACAAGCAGCGCCTCTGCACAGGGCAAGAGCAGTATGTTACAAATGTGGCGAAGTTTTGTGTCAGCGCCACCAATGTCTACACCATCCGAGACGACTCCACTCACCATGAGGCAACGTTTACGTAAGATGGTGACAGACTACATGTCTTTCCCTCTCAGTGTACTCCCAGATGGCTCTTCCCCTTTCAAGTTTTGGGTCTCTAAGCTGGATACATGGCCAGAGCTTAGCCAGTATGCATTGGAGGTGCTGGCTTGCCCTGCTGCCAGTGTATTATCTGAGCGCGTCTTTAGTGCTGCAGGTGGTGTACTAACAGACCGTCGCATGCGACTATCCTCAGAGAATGTAGACCGGCTTACTTTTCTGAAAATGAACAAGGCATGGATCTCACCTGAATTTGCCTGCCCGTTTTCAGATTAAATAACTGTTTGCCAACGTTTTCCATGTCTCCTGTTATGTTCATCTTTCTACCACCTGAACTCTACTCCCTGGGCTACAACACTGCCAGTCAAGGGGAATGATCAGTTACAAAACAAATGTTATCCCCAACAAATAGACTCAACGTAGGGTCACGGAGTTGCGCCATATCAAAATTGTCACCTGACACATTTAAGTATTACAATTCTGGTCCCGGTGGCAAATCTTCCATCTCCCCAACTAACACTTCTATAGGAGAGGTGTTTTCCTCCTCCACCAAAGGCAAAGGTAATACTGACCACTGCACACATGTGTTATGCATAGTGAGACTGATAGTAGCCAAAGTTGTTGTCCATGGGCTCAGTCAGGTGGGGGCAATCAGCTCTCACATGTCATGGTTCTTGGCACCACGATGGGGCCCCTTTCGTTCCCCCACCCTTCCTGGGCGGCCCTCAGAGTCTCTGCTCGCCGAGCTGTGGGTGAAGGTTTGGTGAATTTAATTGGTAGCTTCCGGGTAGTCTCTCCCTGTATCTCCTTGGTAGGCCCATATCTTTCAATGAGGTCTACCATTTGGAGACCATCAGTAGGGGCTGCCTGTCCAACCCATGTTTGAAGGGTGTGGGGCAAAGTTCACCCGAATTTATCAGTCACTATACGATCCAGCATATCGCGGGGTGACAACACCTCAGGCTGAAAGCACTTTTCTATCAGGTGTATCAAGTCATAATACTGGGACGAGCTGGCTCGGAAGGGGAAAACTTCCATTGTTGTACACGCTGGGCCAGGAAAAAAACATTTACCCCAAGACGTGCAAGTATCTCACCATTCACGCTCTCATAGTCCTCCTGTTGCTGGGGGGGTAGGTCCCTATAGGCTTTAGCGGGTCCTGAAGTCAAAAACGGAGCCACGATCTCGGCCCACTGGTCCCGGGGCAGTCTCTCCCTTTTAGCCACGCCTTCAAACATCTCCAGCTACACCTCAACGTCATCTGATTGCTCCATCTTTCGGATCGCTGTACGCACCGCTTTCCGGACATCATGGCATCCCCGGGCAGCTCTTACTGTCTGCGGCGCTGTGATGTGCTGCATCAGTAAACTATTGGTTTCCTGTTGCTGTCGATTAAATATCTGCTGCTACATAGCCTGCTGCTGTATAGCCTGCTGCCGCTACATAGCCTGCTGTTGTATAGCCTGCTGCTGCTGCATAGCCTGCTGTTGCTGCTGTGTAGCCTGCTGTTGCTGTCGCATGGCCTCCACTAGCATTTTTACTTTGTTCTCCATCTTCGGACAGTTATCCAGCCGGTTTTGGTGCACTTTCTAAAACCAGGACATTTACTGTCATGCATGAAAAACAGCCTGACCTCACTGCGTTGCCCGCATTCTCCACCAATTGTAGGGAACCGCTGTGGTAGGCAGGGCTGGGCCGCAGTAATGAGGCAAACACACAGCCTTTTATTTCAAAGTTCAGTGATTTTAATCATGAGTTCAACAAAAAGTCCATATAACAAAATGAAAACCGAACATAAATCACTCCAGTTTGGAGAACCACTGGTCACAGACTCACCCTTGCTTGTGACGGGCTTAACTAAGCGGCTGCAGGTCAGCTCAGACCGCCAGGTCACATTCCGGGTGGTCTGTTACTCGCTTCCTGGTGCACACTGCCACACAGTAACAAAACAATGTTCCAGGCTTACTCCAGCCAAACTCCTTCCTTCCACACAACAACTACAACAGCTCCTTGTTTTATAGGCCTACAAAACACCATCAGGTGACGTACACATCAGCTGACCAGATCACGTGACTATGACCTCATCACAGATCGTAGTAATCATGGAAAATCATGAGCAAACTTCAGTCTGGTTGAAGAAATATATCTCCCATCTTGTCAAATCAATTGTCTACCACCTCTTCTATAATATTACGCAGGCGATTTCTGTAGAAATAATGCACTTGTAGAGTTTCAATAAAGTGAGAAGGGGGCTAATTGAATTTTTCCATAATCTCATTGGATGTCAGCCACCTACACTCTTTTAGGTGCATGAGATGGAATACTGTATGTATACCTTTAGTATGCCACGTCTCAAAAACGCGGTCTGTCACTCCCACTGGGATTTCTGGGTGAGCCCATAAAGGCATGTGTTTAGATAACTGAGAAGACAACCCATGCGCTCGTCTGGTTGCCTTACAGGCAATTACTGTATCGCGTAGTAGCGCTGATCACTATGACCGGGAGTTTACAAATCACAGTGTCAACACATGAGGCCAAAGTACAACCCTCTGTCAGTCCAGATTCCAGCAATACATCTGAGTAGGACTAAGTCCACTTAAACCAATCTCTCCCCACTCTGATCAAGCACGAAAAGTTATAACTCCTAATTTTGGCACGGCCAGGCCCCCATCTTTTACTGCACGCATAATTTTTCGTATTGCTATTCTGGGCCGTTTTCCCCTCAAGATGAATCTGGTCAATGCTTTTTTTATTCGTGAAACATCATCTTTACGTAACAGGATTGGAATAGTCTGAAGCGGGTATAATAGCCTTCCAAAAATAATCATCTTAAGAAGGTGACAACGGCCCAGAAGAGACAGGGGCAAATCATGCCACCGCTCCAATTGACGTACAACCTTGTCCAATTAGGGTTCATAGTTAAGTTTGTATTGAGAACTAGAATCTCGTCCTATTTTGATTCACAGATATGTTATAAATAAAGGTTTTAATTACTTCTGTCCCCCATCAGTAAGCACACCAAAGCTCACGAGGATTAGGCTTTAACAATTGAAAAATTTCACTCTTGTAGTCTTTGAAGCGAAACCACAGAATTAGTTAAAAATTTTTATCCAGTCTAATAGCCCTTTGAGATGGTCTTGGGGATGTGCCATATAAATGAGTATATCGTCTGCAAACAATGTGAGTTTGATCTGCCGACCCCCTACCTTTATACCGTCATATACTGTGTTATCCTCCACGTGTGTAACTAATGGCTCAAGGGCTATATCAAAGAGCAAAGGTGATAATGGACATCCCTGAGGAGTTCCCCTGTGTATTGTGAAAGTAGCCGAAAGGTGACCTGTGTTGTGTATTTGTGCCTGTGGGTTGGCGTAGACACCTGATAGGAAAGTCATAAACGTGCCTCTCATGGCAATTTTGTCCAGGACCATTGGCAACCAACTTCAGCTCACCCTATCAAATGCCTTATCGCCATCTAAGGATAGCATGACAGGACTCGATGTTGTCAGACAACGATATTTATCTACAACTGCTATTACTTTCCTAATGTTATTCATGGGCGATCTTGGTCTAACAAAGGCCACTTGTGATGGCCCTATCAGCGTAGGAAGAATGCTACTCAAACGATCTGCCATGATCCTGGACAAAAGCTTGATATCCTGGTCAATGAGTGAGAATGGACGATAGGATCCAGCCAGATGTGAAGGTTTGTTGGGTTTTAGTAGCACCTTCATGTGTGCCATGTTTGAATGGATGGGCAACCCTCCTGTCTCCAATATATGATTGAAGGTGCCTACCAATGTGGACGGGATATCCTCACTCAATAATTTTAATAATTTGGCTGTAAACCTGTCAGGTCCTGGAGCTTTCCCGGATTTAAAGTCACTTATCGCCGCTGTCACTTCCGTCACCTCAATTGGTTTTTTTAAAAGGAGAAGCTGATAGTTTGTGAAGGATGGTAGCCGTATTCCATCTAGAAAGGTCTGACCCTCCGCACTATCCGTATGTTCCACCTTATATAAGTCTGAGTAGTATTCTTGTAGAATCGTGATTATGCTTCGAGGGTCTGTGTTCATGATCCCATGTTTATTCGTTAACGCAGTAATATGTTGATGACGAATGTGATTTCCTTTCGCTAGTCGTGCTAATAGTCTCCCTGATTTGCTACCATAACGATATACATCGGCTCTATAATTCATATTACTGCTTCTCTCGCGTCGATATACCCATACGTGTAAGTCAGCCTTAGCCTGCTTACATCTATTTTTATCCTGTGTTGATGAAGTTGTCTTGTTTGCCGTGTAGCTATCGCGTAATATCCTGCTAGCCTGCGAGTAGTTTGTCGCTATCTTCTTTTTTAGCGTTGTCTGATAACCTATTAGTTTCACGCGCATTAATGCCTTCCCTGCTGCCCATAAAAGTTCCGGCCTATCCCTACTATCTCCATTATCACTTACATATTCCAAACACCATTGCTTCACCTGATGTCGAAACTTCTCATCCATTAACAAATAGGTAGGGAAGCGCCAAGTTTGGTCTGGCCCCATCTGAACCATATCTGGCAGGGTCACTGATACGGGCGCGTGGTCAGATATAGCTACGTTGTGCACATCTGCCTCTTCCACTCCCCTTACTAGCTCCTGTGATAGCAATATATTATCTCTTCTGGACCAAGAGTCATGTGGCGCCGAATAGAAGGAATATTCACTGCCATCTGGGTTCAGGTGTCTCCAAAATTCTACAAAGTTATTCGTGTCTAGCAAGGGTTATAAACGTGTGTCATGTGATGCACATTCGTTCGCATCGACCTACAGTTCTTCACTGGTTCGATTCACCGTATTTAAGTCACGACCGGGGATGGTTTTAATGCTCTCCTATCGGCCCAATATGCTTGGACACCTGGGAGAAATTCAGGAGCGTCTCCAAACTCCCTCCTCACATGTCAGCGCAGGAACCGGAAGAGGGAACGTGCTTGTTTTGTTGCTCATAGGTGGAGTTTTATACAGTAAATGATTACTGCTGTCTTATTTTTTGCGTCCCTAGGGCAGAATAAGGCTGCGTAAAGTCACATTTTAGAGACACTCATATAATAGACACACGCTACCCTACCCGTCACACAAGGAAGGTATTGTTACAGGATAAAGCCTTGCGCAACCAGACATGCTTTTACCCTCTTCAACATTCTACAAGCCAAAAATGCATGATTGCAGCCGCAGCCTTTATTGACGTACAGTATAACATCGACATTACCCATCAGAGGCTGCCCACTGTCTACAACAGACATAGTATATACCTTTGCTATCCGTAGCCTTTGTTTCACCTCCACTTGCAGGCACCCACTTAAATTGTGACAATGTTTTTTTAAAAATTTTTTTTTTTTTTTTATCGTACATTATTGCGTCATCTCATCACTTTGATGAGTCCATGCTGGACATGTAATAAATGCTGTCCGAAATAACAATTTTCGTGAGTGAAATAATTGAAATCTGTGTGACTGTCACAGATTTCTTGTAATGATGATGATGAGTGACTATTACAAAATCCATTGTCTTCACTATGTTATGGTTTAACATAGCGTTCCTTACGCATCATTCCTAAATACAAAAATGGACTTTTATTCATAAATTTACATCACTATATTTTGTAAAAATAATTTTGGGTGGTGTGTTGTTCCATTTCTTGTTGCCATGTGCTTATATGCGTTTATATTTTAAGGGTGTTTATTTTTATTCTTGGAATTGAAATTCATCATTTTATTGTCCTAGTAAAACTTCATTTTTTATAGCTTGAAGTACATACATTTGCAATGGCCACGTAACAAGGCAATAACTCAATATTTAAATTTAAAACCCTTCTTGACCCTGGGCTTCAACAACGCCAGTTGCTGATCAGAAGTGTTGGATGCACAGATCAAAACAATCGCTGATGTGTTTGTGGGGTTCAGTAACGCCTGCTGTTCCCCTGCTGGGTGTCTGGCAAAAATTTTTGCTGCTAACTCCAAATTTAACTTCAAACATCTCATATTAGGCCTCTGCCTACACCCTCCTTGACCCTGGGCTCCAACACCGCCAGTTGTTGCTCGGAAGTTCTGTTAGCACAGTCAACACTTGCTCCTGTGTTACTGGGGTTCACTAATGTCAGCTGTTCCCTTGCTGTGTGTACGGCAAAAAGTCCTGCTGCCTCCACCCTGTTCTCTTCTCATCCCTGAATTATTTAAGAAATTAAATGAAATTAAATGGAAATTAAATTCAGGGAAATTAAATTCATAGAAAGAGGTTATACTTTACACTTTATGGGTTAATATGAAGAAGAATAATAGTTTAATAAGAACAATCTGAGTAATGTTAACAAAAAGATGAATAGCAAGAAGTTTAAGAAGAAGATAAAGAAGGTGAAGATGAAGAATAATTTGATGACAAAGATGATGCTGCTGAAGATTATGAAGGAGAAATTGTGTCAAAAGTTAAAAAGGTGAAGAGCATGGAAGTTTTGAAACATACATATTTGCCAAAATAGAAAAAAGGTTAACAACATTGTCAATTTCTTCGTCAATCCGAACGTATTTAAAAAAAAATATATATTAATGCTATTCCATTGGATTGGGTTAAACATCTATGCCTTTAATGTCTCCTCAACCTCGCCCAATACATTCTACATTACTCTTTGTTGTTTTCCTTCATGTACAATTATCCAACAAGGCAAGAATGGGTTTTTTTTAATTCCGATATTTTGTTCCCATAGACTTACATTGGATTTCCGGTATCGGTATCGGGTATCGCCGATATTTTGTGTGTATCGGCGATACCATTCCGATCCGATACTTTTGGATATCGGAAAGTATCGCTCAACTCTAGTAAGGATGATTCTGAGAAAGGTCAGGAATCAGTCCAGGGACTACATGGGAGGACCTGGTCATTGACCTGAAAAGAGTTGGGACCACAGTCTAAAACATTACCGATAGTAACATACTATCATGGATTAAAATCCTGCAGGGCACGCAAGGTCCCCCTGCTCACACCAGCACATGTCCAGACCCATTTGAAGTTTTCCAATGACCATCTGGATTCTACAGAGGAGGCATGGGAGAAGGTCATGTGGTCAGATGAGACTAAAATAGAACTTTTTGATATCAACACCACTCGCCGTGTTTGGAGGAAGAAGAAGGATGAGTACAACCCCAAGAACACTGTCCCAACTGTGAAGCATGGTCGGGAAGCATAATACTTTGGGGTTGCTTTTCTGCAAAAGGGACAGGATCACTGCAACGTATTGAAGGGAGGATAGATGGGGTCATGTATCGTAAGATTTTGGCCAACAGCCTCCTTCCCTCAGTAAGGGCATTAAGTATTTGATACACTGCAGATTTTGCAGCTTTTGCCACCTACAACGAATGGAGAGGTCTGTAATTTTTGGGTCTTCCAGCATGACAAGGACTCAAAACACAGGGCAACTAAGGAGTGGTTCTGTAAGAAGCATTTCCAGGTCCTGGAGTGGCCTAGCTAGTCTCCAGACCTGAACCCAATAGAAAATCTTTGAGGGAGCTGAAACTTAATGTTGCCCAGGAACAACCCCAAAACCTGAAAGATCTGGATAAGATCTATATTGAGGAGTGGGCCAAAATTCCTGCTACAGTATGTGCAAACTTGGTCAAGAACTACAGGAAACGTCTGAACTCTGTAATTGCAAACAAAGGTTTCTGTACCAAATATTAAGTTCTGTTTTTTTATTGTATCAAATATTTAATGCAATAAAATGCAAATTAATTATGCAAAATTCATTCAATGTGATTTTCTGGATTTTTTTAAGATTCTGTCTCTCACAGTTGCAGTGTACCTATGATAAAAATTACAGACCTCTCCATTCGTTGTAGGTGGGAAAAGCTGCAAAATCTGCAGTGTATCAAATACTTATTTTTACCACTGTATATAGCAGTGGTAAAGCTATTTTCTGATAAATAGGTCCAAATTAGTCATAATAATAAAGAGGTTTTCCAGAAATACAACATTGATGGCCTAGCCTTAAAATGGCCACCAACATTGGATCAGTGGGGGCACATTGTCTGTCGATCAGTTGACTGAATGGGTTGGCAATTCCAGCAGGTGCTACCGTGAGTCTTTTTATTGCTTTCTAGGCACAGCTCCATACTTTTGCTAGTGGTTGTGATTGGTAATGCCAGTCACAAATTACCCCAACAGCCTCTGCAGGGAAATTCTAGTATTATATACAAAACATTTGATTCAATCGGCCAGTATATAGGGAGTGGAATGACTGCACTTTTTTACCGTCTCTTGGCTCTAATGAATAGAAGGTAACCAAACCATTTTTCTTTGCAGCTAAGTACCAGTTAAGTGATTACAAAACAGAACTTCTATACCAGGCACAGCAAATAAGAAAATTATAGAGCTGTGTCTGACAAACAATGAAGAAGACTTTTATCATCTGATCGGTGCAGTGCCAGGAGTTGGACTTCCATTGATTTGATATTTAAGACCTAACCTAATGTTTATTAATGGGATGAAACGGTTCTTTATCTTTGTAGTGCCTTCTAGCATGTTGGGTTAGAGAATGTTGTGTGGCTTTTTTCATTTATAGTGGGTGTTGCAGTAGACTATATAATTATGCATGTTTAAGCTTGCAAGTAAAGATGTACAAATCTGCCAAAATTCCAATTGGACATATATACTAATATACTTGAATTAGGTTGAGCAATATGAATTATTATACCCTGCAGTCTCTACATAGAATACATAACAAACAAAGGTAAACAAAATTATACTCTCCCAGCCCTCTACTGTCCCACTGCGCAACCCCTCTGTGGTCATGTGGTTGTCTTCTGTCCAGTCACCGGTGCAGTCTTTTGAAGGCATCTTTGGTGCAGACTAGGCCTCGTGATATTATGAGGATGTGGACTGTTTGGCCCCTTTCCTGCTTTGAAAACAACCAGCGTACGCATACGTGTAATGTGAATAGTGTTATGCGTTTTATGCATTTAATGTGTATGTATATAATCCTTATGTGCTGTGATATAACAATGTGTAGAATAGCAGGATTAATGAAGGAACCCCATTATAGTATATAGGAATAAGTGTTTTATAGATAAAAGGGGAAAGGTTGCTAGTAATATACTGTAAGGATAGAAAACTGATAAAGAATAGTTAATGTTAGTTACAAGCCCACAGATGGGAGGGCAATAGTATTAAAAAAGGGGAAGCACTTCCTCATTAAAGGAAGTCAGTAGTAGATGAAAAGGTAAGCATGTTGAGGTCAAGTGTAGTGGGCTGCTAGGGCCAACATGGGCCTATCAATCAGGCCAGTGGATTGTCATGTAACTCTTCCATGCGGTTCCGTCGGTCAGGCTCAGGACCTTGAGACTGGAGTTGGGGCCATCAGGCACATCACACCTGCAGGACTGCAGGGAATGGTGGACACAGACTTTTTAAAGTGGAAGGTAATGTAATCCGAATGCACTGCCCTTGGTGGAGAGGAATACCTAGTGTTAGTAGAGACAGAAGGAAAAGGGAAGCTCCATACAGAACGAGTGCTAGGATTGAAGTTTTGTCCAGTATCAGAGGGAAAGACTGCAACCTGTTGGGCCCAATTCCACATGCTACACTGTAAAAACCATTAACTGCTCAGTAAATGACTGTTCAAAAGCACTTGGAGTCCCTGGATTGCGTGCGACGGTTCCGGAAGATTGAAGCTCAGAGCTAGCGAAGGCCTATGGCTCACAAGTGAGTGTGATTCACCCCACACCTAAATGCACACTGAGACATGATTTTTTTGTAGGATGCTGGAACGTACAGGAGCAGTAGCTCGTCCACAACTTCCTCTCTCCGGCACCTCACAATATCATAAAGACATGTGACACCACATCTAGAAAAATTCACCTCGAGCACTCAAATTCAAAAGGAGAAAAGGGATCCAAAATGAATATATTCATTTTGGATCCCTTTTCTTCTTTTGAATTTGAGTGCTCGAGGTGTATTTTTCTAGATTAGTTTCAATTTCCTCAGTAGCACCGCTCTATAATTTTCACAGTGTGCATAGGACCTGACTCATACATATGTGACACCACATGTCATGACATTGTTTGACTCTAGTGACTAGCTGACAATATTGTGACGCAGATGTCAAGTACCAAAGATGCCTTTAAAGACATTGTAATGGTGACCAGAGAAAGGAAGAATACTAGACAAGAGAAGGGCTACACAGTGGGACATATGAGGACTAAGTGAGTATAATTTTTATTTTTTAGATTTTTACATTGCAGCAAATGACAGCATTCTTGCTTGATTTAGCCAAGGTGAACCACAAAACATTCAAAATCAGAGGAATACAAATGTTTTTAAAAAAATCTCCTTGATCCTATTTGCTCATCTCTAGTTGCAAGTTTAGGCTTTTAGCACTGAGCTTGATGGTATGTATACTTTATAGTTTGCACTGACACTGATGCACCATGAGCCGGCAGGACAGCTTGAATTTCTTTGGAACCTAATTGTGGCTGATTATCCACCATCCAGACTATCCTGCGTTGCAACCTTTCATCAATTTTTCTTTGTCGTCCACATCCAGGAAGATAAGATACAGTGCCATGGGTTGTAAACTTCTTGAATATGTTGTGCACCGTGGACAAAGGAACATTAAGATTTCTGGAGATGGATTGTAACCTTGAGATTGTTGATATGCCTCAAGAATTTTGGTTCTCAAGTCCTCAGACAGTTCTCTTCTCTTTCTGTTTTCCATGCTTAGTAATGCACACACAGACACACAATGCAAAGATTGAAGCAAAATCTCCCTTTTTCATTTAGTTTCAGGTGTGATTTTCATATTGCCCACACCTGTTACTTGTCACAGATGAGTTTGAACAAACATCACATGCTTGAAACAAAGTTGTTTACCCACAATTTCGGAAAGGTGCCAACAATTTTGGCCAGCCCATTTTGGAGTTTTGTGTAAAATTATATCAAATTTTCATTCTTTTTCTTTGTTTTTTTGTGCTGTTCCAAAGCACACAAAGGAAATAAACATATTTATATCTAAACATGTGTAATTGCAGTCATTTTCTGGAACAATTTAAAGGGCACCAATACTTTTGGCCATGACTGTAAGTCTAACACATCGTGATTTAGCTGTTGCTGTTCATTCTTTCTCTAGTCACATCAGTCATTTTGTATCAGTGAAAGGGCTCATTCAGACGTTAGTGATTTTTCTGGTGCATAAAAATCGGTCTGAGGGTCATCGGTGTTTTTACCATCAGAGTTTGGTCAAAGTTTAATTAATTTTTCCCAGATTACAAAAGAAAAAAAATACTGAAAGAGATTTCATAAGCTTCTCTTATCGAACAGTGTGTAAAAACCGGACAGCACATTGATGACATCAGAGTGTCGTCCGTTTTTTTTTCTTTACATGGATCCATGGACTTACATTAGTAAGTTTGATCTGACACTTGGATCAATATTGGAAAAGTCTCCATGCATTTGTGTGCACCACTCGGTTCGAGGACAAAATTGAACCACCCCTTAGACTATCACAGGTATAAGTGCAATACGAGTAAAACACAGAACTCGTCCAAAAAAACCTGACGTCTGAATGAGCCCAAAAACATTTCCAAACTTTCACACAAAGATGACGCGCAATTACCTATACATACAGTAGAAGTGGAGAACCGAAGTACTGTTTGTGCAGTTACATTAACCCTTAGGCCATGTGCACACATTAAGTATTTGCCACATTTTTTCCATGAAAAAACGCAGCGTTTGACAACACAAGCAAAGTGAATGAGATTTCTGAAATCTCATGCACATTACTTATTTTTTCCTTACAGATTTGAAGCAGTGTCATATCTACAGCATGCCAATTTGTTCAGCATTTTTGCAGTTTTTCAACCATTGTAATGAATGGGGAAAAACACAAGAAAAAATAAATGAAAAAAACGCAGTGATTTTCCTGCCAAGAGACACACCTTTGCTGCAGAAATGTATGCAGTAAATACTAAGGCTACTTTCACACATCAGTTTTTTTGTATCAGGCATAATCCGTCAAATACCTGAAGGGACGGATACGGCGCTGAAATGAAAAAACTGATGCAACGGATCAGTTTTTTTGCTGGATCCAACCTGAACTTTTGAACCCGGAAAAAGAAGTTTTGCAGGCGGAAAATGCAGGTACGCGTGTCCGGACCGAGGAGAGAGAGAGAGTTTACAGAATCCGGATCAGTCTTTTGACGGATTGCACAAAAGACTGGTCCGGTTCCATAGACTTCTATTATTGCCGGACACTTGATGCGCCGCTTCAGACACTTTCAGGCGGGTCCGGAAAAAAAAAAAACGTTGCAGTGACCATTTTGTCCGGCCGCCGGAATGTACATTTCCGCTGGATCTGGCCAAAAACAGATGCAACGCAACGACATCAGGCGCAATCCGGCGCTAATGAAAGTCAATTACAAAGAAACGCATCCGGTATCGGATCCGTTTTTTTAAAAACACGCCTGATCGCGCCTGACGTCAAAAAACTGATGTGTGAAAGCAGCCTTAATGTGTGCACATCTCTTTATACCTTCCATTCATGCATTACAATTTGAAATGCAGAAGAGTCTTAAACTGTTGCATAAAGATAGTTATTTTGAAATTTAAATACTATGAAATATTTTTTTCTTGTTTTCTTTTGTCTAAACCTGGATGCCTCCTATAGTCCGATGCGTCTTATAGTTCGAAAATAATGATAACTGCAAAAGGGCTTTTTTAAAAAGAGTTTTCCAAGCTGCATTGAAAAGTCTGTAGTCACTTTGCAAGTGCGGACTGCTAAATCATGACGGTGTGTGACGTGCAAACAGTCAGATTCCCTGTGTGCCTTGACAGAGTGGGCTGTCACTTCACTACATGTATGCACTTTTCATACTTACAGTCATGGGCCAACCATTATCATCCGGCTTTTCTCAATTCTCTTCTTTTGAGAAAAGCCGGCTGAGACAAGTCGGCACGTGATCACAACTATGCAAATGGAATGCATGCGGTCACATGACTGCCCACTCACTCGGGGCATAAAAATGATTCCTGACAGTGTGCACATCACACACTGCCACAATTTTGCAGTCTTAGGCCAGCGTCACACTAGCGAGTTTGATGCAAGTTAGTCGCACAACTTACTCGCATCAACACCCGGCACGGCCGCCCGCTCTCGGACCAGAGTGCGCGGCGGCATAGAAATACATGAAGCCGCACACTAGGGGTCCGAGAGCGGGCGGCCGTGCCAGGTGTTGATGCGAGTAAGTCGTGCAACTAACTCGCATCAAACTCGCTAGTGTGACGCCGGCCTTAGTGTATATAGTGAGTGCAGAATTCTTTTCTTAGACTGGAAAGTAGCCTCTTATAACCGTATCTACTTCTAAGCAGAATTTAATAACCCTTGCTAATCCTATGGCTTTGAAAAATGAAGGTTTTTTCTAAAGCAAGTACATGACAAATATATTATGTCAACAGAATATTGCATTTCTGAAACTAAAAGCCCATGGACACATCCGTAGTTGATATTTTTGCTGTTCAGTTTGTGTCCCAGCACAGCAGACTCTGCTTTTAAGATTTCACATGCATCGATCGTCTGTGTTCCACAGGTTATTTTTGTTGCTACTAGGAAGCTACATAAAACGCTTTAACTATTGGCTTTTTAGTATCATTTCCAGCATTACATGAGGTATGCGATTTGAAGCTGGAAGTGGATTTGGGTGATTGCAACAATTATGTTGTCATTCATTCAGTTTTGACAGTGGCAATTTTATTGTGAGGAAACTGGCTGGGAGTGGATAACCATTTCCAAAACAAACTATCTTCCTGGAGCACAAATAAAAGTGCTGGGTAATATCAAAAGAAAATCACAAACCACTGAGACTACATTAGAAAGAAAAGAGATTTGGGATGACATTAGTTTTACCAAGCTCAAATTGGTCCCTGGGGATTTTAAAGAAAGTTTATCTTAAAACTGTGGTTTCATAGAATTTGATTTAGTGCCACTTTATGTTGTGAACTGAGGTCAAAGATCACATTAATAGAAAAACCTATTGTAAAAAAATAAGTGGATACTAAAATCCTGAATGGAGAATAATACGTAGGTGCGAAAAATAAATAAATAACGCTATTTCTTTTTTCCCAAATTATTATTATTATTATTTATTTTTAGAGCACCATTGATTCCATGGTGCTGTACATGTGAAAAGGGTTTACATACAAAATACAAATATAAATTACAGTTAAAAAAATAGAAAATAACAGTGACAGTGACAGTTTACAATCTATAGGTTAATGGGGAAGGAGAAAGTAGGTTGACAGTAGGTTGGGGGGTTGCAGCATTTCCAGTGGTGACGAGGTGACAGAAGGGTCATTGCAGACTATAAGATTTTTTGAAAAGTGGGTTTTCAAGTTCTGTCTGAATGTTCTGAATTTTGGAGACAATTGGATGTATTAGGACACGCAATTCCAAAGGACGGGAGAAGATCTGGAGAAGTTTTGAAGGCAAATGGGTAAGGAACAAGCGAGAGTGAGAGAGAGAAGTAGGTCTTGTTAGGACTAGAGATTATGTGTATGAAGATATCAGTAGATTAGATCGGAGATATATGGAGGAAACAGATTATGAACAGACTTGTAGGTTAGTGATAGTTTAAACTGTATCCATTGTGAAATTGAGAGCCAATGAAGGTATTTGCAGATCAGAAAGGCAGAGGAGAAGAAAGGGGGAAGGAGGAGGATTAATCGGGCAGCAGAGTTAAGGATGGATTGGAGAGGTGTGAGAGTGTTATTTGGGAGGCCACAGAGGAAGAGAGTGCAGTACCTGAGGTGGATAAAATGAAGATATGCACTAATATTTTAGTAGATTGAGGTGTGAGGAAATGATGAATTCTGTAAAAAATTTTGAGTTGATGGCAGGAGGCGGTGGTAAAAGCTTGGATGTACGGTATGAAGGACAGGGCAGAGTCAAGAGTTACTCAAAGGCAGTTGACTTACGGTACAAGGGAAAGAGGTTGTTTATTGTGATAGATAGGTCTGGAAGAAGAGTTACTGTATATGGGATGAATTAAAGATGATGAGTTTGGGTTTGTTCACATAAAGATTTAGAATTCATGATGAGAAGAAAAATATTTAGAATGGAGAGTCCTCAGTGGTTGATACCTTTTAATGGCTAACTGAAAAGATGGTAACAAATTGCAAGCTTTCGAGACTACTCAGGTCTCTTCATCAGGCTAGAAGAAGGAAGATATGGCTGATAGATACTCTGGGATTCTGGACACCAGAGAAGTGATGTCTGGGTCAGCACAGTAGATTTGAGTGTGATGAGCATATACTGGAAGTCATGAGTTGTCCCATGCTAAAAGTATAGATGGAGAAGTATAGGAGTCCCACAAAAGAGCCTTGAGGGACTGCAACAGAGAGGGGGTGAACAAGTAGTTTGGGAATGGTAGATCCTAAATGTGCAGTTAGCGAGGTATGAGGCAGGGCCGCCATCAGGGCATTACAGCCCTTACTAGTGTATGGGGCCCGGTGCTTTAGGGGGGCCCGCCCGCCGCCCGAGCACGCTGGCAGCACAGTCCGGCAGCAGGCGCAGCACTTCGCTGCTTTATATTCCCCACTGTCCCCAGTCCTGACCTCCTGGCTGGCAAATTAAATGGGCAGGCACTGTAGCTTTAAGCTACAGTCCGCCCTGATGCATCATGGTCCAGCCGTGACGTCACACGCTGCTCTGCTCCACTTCCTCATTCTGGAGCAGAGCGAGCAGCGTGTCACGTCCGTGTGTTGTGCCAGACACACACTGCCACGTGGCTGGGAGCAGCGGACCGGACCGGGTGCAGGCGAGCTCAGCAGGGTGAGTAGTCTGTCGCAGGGGGGGGCCCGGCCAGGACAGCCGCAGCGCCAGCATCCACCACGCACCACCAACAGGGCCCAGGGCAGGAAGGGGGGCCCAGCATCCACCAAATGGGCCCCCAGGGCAGGCGGGGGGCCCGCAGGCGCAGCATCCAGCAACAGGGGCCCTGGGGACCCTGTTGGTGGATGCTGCGGGCCCCTCCTGCCTGCCCTGGGCTGGGGCCCTGTTGGATTGCTGCGTGTGGCCGCCCCCCCTGCCTGCTCATCATATGGGGCATAAAATCTATGGAGCATCATATGGCGGCATAATCTTTGGAGCATCATATGGGGCATAATCTATGGAGCATCGTATGGGGCATAAAATCTATGGAGCATCATATGGGGCATAAAATCTATAGAGCATCATATGGCGGCATAATCTTTGGAGCATCGTATGGCGGCATAATCTATGGAGCATCATATGGCGGCATAATCTTTGGAGCATCATATGGCGGCATAATCTTTGGGGCATCATATGGCGGCATAATCTGTGGGGCATCATATGGCGGCATAATCTGTGGGGCATCATATGGCGGCATAATCTTTGGAGCATCATATGGCGGCATAATCTTTGGAGCATCATATGGCGGCATAATCTGTGGGGCATTATATGGCGGCATAATCTTTGGAGCATCATATGGGGCATAAAATTTATGGAGCATCATATGGGGGCATATTCATCTATGGGGCATCATATGGCGGCATAAAATCTATGGAGCATCATATGGGGGCATATACATCTATGGGGCATCATATGGCGGCATAAAATCTATGGAGCATCATGGGGGTATAAAATCTATGGGGCATCATATGGGGCATAAAATATATGGAGCATCTTATGGGGGCGTAACTTTTATGGAGCATCAGAAATACAGTGTGTGTGTATGTATATATATATATATATATATATATATATATATAATTTCAATTAGTTAAAAAAAATGTATGTGACACATTCCCTTGAAGAAAGATAATTAAAATATACAAAAAAAAAGTTACCGAATGTTTAAGAGGTTAGAGTAGAGTAGGGCCCTGCCAATAGAGTCTACCTTGTCGTGGTAGGAAGAGCAAAATTCACTGCACACTACAATTGATTACTATGCAGAAAAATATTTTTATTTGAAAAATTATCCAATCCAAAAGAAGAAGAATAATATGTACAATATACAGATACCCAACGTTTCGACCCTCCCGGATCTTAATCATGGGGTACTAGAGAAAAATAGAAGAAACATAGTGTGAGGCAATTATATACAGTGATTACATATATAACATATATACAGATATGGGCTGGATCATATATAATTGATTGCGAAAAATGTCATGTAGATAATAATCCAGAAAGTAGAATATATCGTTAAAGTACATATGGAGCCTCATTATACAATCTCAACATGGAGATACATAGAGTAACGATTTATATAATCATAGTAGAACAAAAGCACAATGATATAAGAAACAAAGAAGTAGCGCATTTCTACCTTGTAAAATTAGTACAACAAGATATGGCACATAGTAGAGGCAATAAATTCCTTGTAAATTCCCTTATAGCAGAGCCAGATGCTGCAGATAATATCAAAATTATTAATTAAATAAATATAGGGAAATAGGCGCCACCATCATTGAAATGTCAGAGATTACCTGCTGTGTACAAAGAGCAGGAGTTAAATGTATCCAGAATAGGGTAAAGTCTGTCCTGAGTGGCGTCCTGATAGCCTGTACAGGGCAAATGGAACACAAATTTGGCAGATGGAGTGGACTATTTACATGAAAACATACCTTGGTGGATGAAATGAGAATATAGGCGGCGCACCTGCGCCCTGCCGTGTACAGAAAGTAGGGGTTAAATGTGCCCTGGATGGGGTTTAAAACGTCCTGGATGGCGTCCACAGAGCCTACATGGGGTAAATGTGGCATAAGTTGCAGCCCAGAGTGATCGCAGATGGGGTGAACCGCTTTGAATCAAAGACATACCTTAAGAAGCGAATGTACAGGTTTACAGGCGGCGCTCCTGCGCCCTGCCTTGTCTGCTGGGTGACCAGGTGTATGGGAAGGGGGCAAATGGGGGTTTAAATGCGGCGCCGTGTACCGCCGGACCGGAAGTGCGTCATCCGGACCGGAAGTGACACGGCGCAACATGATCTGATGTAATCGCGCATGCGCGATAGCGGTAGTGGCCGCCATGTTTTCGGTGGGAAAAGGCAAATATAAGCAGGACTATGAGAGACACTAATCTGTATAAGAGACAAAATCTAGGGGGGGAGACTAGAGGCCTGCATGTGGCGCTGTGACAAAAATAGGGGGGACCCCACGCCATTTTTTTTTCGAAGGGAACCCCTATTTTTGTTAATCAGTTCCCTCTGACGTCACTGATTGTGTCCCTGGCTGACCTGAAGTGAAAGTGGAAAGCAATCAATTAAGCTTTCCACTTAAGGGCCCGTCTCACATAGCGATATCGCTACCGAGATCGCTGCTGAGTCACTAGTTTTGTGACGCAGCAGCGAGCTCACCAGCGATATCGCTGTGTGTGACATTCAGCGACGATCAGCCCCCCTGCCGGGTATCGCTGATCGTCGCTGAAATGTCAGGACCTTTTTTTGATCGCTGGTTTCCCGCTGACAGGCACGCATCGCTGCGTGTGACAGGCGGGAGACCAGCGATCCGCTGGTAACCAAGGTACACAGCGGGTTTCCAGGCGCGGGGCTGTGCCTAGAAACCCGCTGTGTACCTTGGATACCAGCGCCCTGATGCAGGGAGCTGGTATCCAAGGTACACAGCGGGTTTCCAAGCGCTGCGCGGTGCATGGAAACCCGCTGTGTACCTTGGTTACCAGCGGATCGCTGGTCTCCCGCCTGTCACACGCAGCGATGCGTGCCTGTCAGAGGGAAACCAGCGATCAAAAAAAGGTCCTGACATTTCTGCGACGATCAGCGATACCCGGCAGGGGGGCTGATCGTCGCTGAATGTCACACACAGCGATATCGCTGGTGAGCTCGCTGCTACGTCACAAAACTAGTGACTCAGCAGCGATATCGGTAGCGATATCGCTATGTGAGACGGGCCCTTAAGCGATGTTACCCGCAGTGTCGCTGTCCCAGATCGCTGCCTGAGCTGCCTGTTTGGCAGCTCAGCAGCGATCATGTAGCGATACACCAGCGATCCTGACAAGTGCATATCGTTGTCGGGATCGCTGGTGTATCGTTATGTGACACCCAGCCTTTACTCTCCTGTCAGCCAGGAGAGGAACTCATTCATTTGGGGGTTTACTGTGAGGCTGCAGCAATAGCTGCGGTCCCTGCAGTAAACATTAACCCTTTCTGAAGGATTACACCGTGGGACCTGACTGTGCATGGGATAGGTAAGAATAATTTTGCTTTTTTATTTTATTTTTATTACAGGAAATGGTTTTTGCAGTAAAATAAAAGATGGTCAAAAACATGTGTCTTTATTTCATTAAAATGATTTTTAATTAAAGTGTGTGTGTTTTATTTTTATTTCATGCAATAGGATTAATAATTGATAGTTGTCTAATTGACAGCTCTCAATTATTAACCTGGCTTAAGGTCACCTTTCAATAGCAAGGTGGCTTTAACCCCATATTAACCCATTCGCCACCGCTACAGGGCAATGGGAATAGACGGGCAAAGTGCCAGAAAGGGCGAATCTAATTATAGATTTGTCTTTCCTGGGTGTCTGGGGGCAGATGTTAGTAGCCGGGGGGGGGCAAAAATAATGGTCCCTCTCTGGGCTATTATTATCTGCCCCCACTCACTGGCTTTGTCTGTCTGGTTGCGAAAATAGGGCGGGAGCCCACGCATTTTTTTTCAGCAATTTTACACCTCATATATATATATATATATATATACATGTCATTGAATTTGTGACACATATATATATATTTATATTTGTAGTTCATACACTTCTACATAGTATAATAGCCGCTAATTCAATTGCCGGCTTTTGTGAAAATGCAGAACCCGACATGAAATGACACTTGGTGTACATAGGGTTAACCATGTCCTTTGCTATTGATTTTCACAAACAATTACATCAGTCTATGTGTGCAAAATTTCACACCTGTAGGGGTTAATTAAAGGTGTAAATTCGTAGCAAAAAAGTCCGTTTTTTTTACAACGAATTTACACCTTTAATTAACCCCTACAGGTGTGAAATTTTGCACACATAGACTGATTTAATTGTTTGTGCAAATTAGATAGCAAAGGACATGAAAAGACATGGTTAACCCTATGTACACCAAGTGTCATTTCATGTCGGGTGACCCGACATGAAATGACACTTGGTGTACATAGGGTTAACCATGTCTTTTCATGTCCTTTGCTATCTAATTTGCACAAACAATTAAATCAGTCTATGTGTGCAAAATTTCACACCTGTAGGGGTTAATTAAAGGTGTAAATTCGTAGCAAAAAAGTCCGTTTTTTTTTACAACGAATTTACACCTTTAATTAACCCCTACAGGTGTGAAATTTTGCACACATAAACTGATTTAATTGTTTGTGCAAATCAGATAGCAAACGACATGAAAAGACATGGTTAACCCTATGTACACCAAGTGTCATTTCATGTCGGGTGCTTCTGTCTTTTCACTGAAGCCGGCTTTACCCGGCAATTGAATCAGAGGATATTTTACTATGTAGAAGTGTATAAACTATACATATATGTATATATATATGTCACAATGACATGTATATATATATGTATTCTATGTGTGTATATTTAGTGTTTACAAGGAAAGAAAGAGGTTTTTTTAGTTGCGATATTTTGTTCCCATAGACTTACATGGGACTTCCGGTATCGGTATCGGGTATCGCCGATATTTTAGTGATATCAGCGATACCATTCCGATTCCGATACTTTAGGATATCGGAAAGTATCGCTCAACTCTAGTGCCTACTTTTCCTACACTTGAATATTTTCATGTTGGTGCCTTGTGTGGAGTCTGCTATGTTTTTCAATAACTTCCCCAAGCGTCGCTGTTTGCTGCACCTGCCACGTTTTTCAAAAAACACCTCTAGCACATGTACATAGCTGTTGGAATGCTTGCACACTTTTCAATTTAGCATGTCAGCATACAGGTCACTCCCAATGGCTATCTACACTAGAATTGGTTGCCTGCCATTTCCAAAGGCGCTACGGCATTCATGGGTGCTTAGCAAATGACCAGTCCTTCAATTTGGCTATCTATGATAAGAGTTGTATTTATTCTGTTTGCTTATTGCTACATAAATGTCTAATTTTACTTTTTTTCTACTTATTCTGTGTTTGATTCCAATAACATGTATCTATGATAATTCAGTGTATGTTTATATATACTTACCTTCTCAAAACCATGCCATCATGTCCATCTGATCATTTCTGCCTTTTCTATTCTATTTAAGTCTTCTGAGTCACTGAAAATTGTCATGCTTTGTAGTTTTTATATGAAGAAAGGTGTATTTCTCAAAACATGTTATTTAATAGCCCATCAATAAAGCATTACATTTTCAGCATTCTGAAAAGCACATGGGCTCCATTTTCTTTTTAACGTTTTTATTGTTTTTATCAGTTCCAGTCTGAGGTTCTGTGCCTGGTGATATAATTCCGCAAAAACAATATATGATGATAGTGATCTGAAAGTTGTTTACATCTTTCCAGAACAAGAATGTAAGAGCATTCCAAGGTCTTTTTATTTTAAACTTTCATTTTAAGTCTTGTATTACTATAGATCAAATCACAAAATATAAACTAAAGATCCAACTAATTTTCCCATGTGAATAAAGTAGAATAAAAAAAGTGAGGAGCTAATGGGCCAAAATTCGAATTCGGCAAATCATGCTGATTTTACATGTCAATTTGATTTGCAGTTAAGTTAATTGATGCAAATTGAATGTTCTTCATTATGCTGTGGGGTATGCCCAGCTGCAAATAAAAGAATAAAAATTACTGCGCACCTCACCGCTCAATTCTACTAATGCCCTCTGAGCCCACTGTCCCATCCTTCATGTTTCTTCTTTTCCCTTTCACCCTTTACATCCATCTTTTTTGGCCTGTTTTGGCCAAGACTTCTAGCACATCTAGGCCGTTGATGTCCCTGTGCGTCACGCCATTGAGGCCCTCTACAGTTCAGCAGAATGTCTGCTGCAGCTGGTCACCAATTTGCTGAAGTCAAGAGTAGAAGATTATAAAAATCAGTTTTCTGGAAAATACATATTTTTTGTAAAATTTGAGGGGAATCCAATTCCACTTGAATAAATTAATCTCTAGCTTCTGCAGATCATTCACTGCAGCAGTTTTACTTTGATCTGTAGAATGTTTGAGAAAATGTTGCAAAATCCTCCATTTATGTTATACTAAAAGCTTTATTTTTAGCATATGTAGCACATACAAATTGTTTTAACTCATTTTAGGCCCTGTAGTTGTGGATGCCAACACATAAAGATTCATTTTAAGATGTAAGATTTTTAAAACTCTGAACACAGCTTGGGAGACATGTGTTCTGCAATTAATATGCCAATAAAAAAATGCTAATTAATTCAGTGCAAGCTATATATGTAAATTAGAAATGTAGTCAAGAACTAATAATTCAGAAGATTGCAATGCAAATCCATATTTTAGTTACCTTTTTAGATCATCTTTTTTAACTTCAGAGTAAGTGTTATAAATAGTGTTGAGCATTCCGATACCGCAAGTATCGGGTATCGGCCGATATTCGCGTTATCGGAATTCCGATACTTAATTCCGATACTTTTTCCATATCGTATACCGGAATCGGAAGTTCCCATAATTCTTTGAGAGGCAATGTGATTTTAGTCAGCCAATGAGGAATCCTACGAAGTGTGGGCACATCCTGTAATGCTGCGGTCATCTTAACTAATGGCATGGCTGTGATTGGCTGCTGAAATGATGTCAGAATGCACTATAAAAGGCGCCGCCGCCATTTTAGCGTCACTGTGCTGTGAACTCAGTAAGGGACAGAACGCTACTCTGCTCACTCTGAGGGACAGTTAGATATTGCGATTTTGTGTACTACTGTGCTTGAGGCAGGCTAGTTTACCAACCGCTGTGTAAAGCTTCATTTTGCCAGTGTTGTTTTAACAGCTCTGTGCAAGGTGTGTGTGTGACAGTGCAGGTGACGCTGCAGTTTGCTCTGCATCCACCGCTGTTTGTAGGCATCTGCACGTGTCACTGTCACTGACTCTTTTTTTTTTTTTTTTTTTTTTTTATTTTGTGGAATTGGTGCAGCTCCATTATATTAGAAAAAAAAATCAAATCTATTACTGTGACGTGCTTCCATCCGTATACAATACATTGGTTGCAAACACTATAGAAGTACAGAAAGGAGCTTTTCACAGATTGTGGACAGTTGTGTTTCAGTGTTCACTTCAGTCTGTGTTTTTTACTTTTTTGAGTGCAGATCACGCTCCAGTTACATGTTCAAGCACTGCTGCTTGTACTCTGCTGAGCGTGTCTCAGTGGCTCATCCTTTTCATTTATCTCCAATTGGTTCTGCTACATTCCATTTAAAATAAATCTAATCTATTAGTGTGACGCGCTTCCATCCGTATACAATACATTGGTTGCAAACACTATAGAAGTACAGAAAGGAGCTTTTCACAGATTGTGGACAGTTGTGTTTCAGTGTTCACTTCAGTCTGTGTTTTTTACTTTTTTGAGTGCAGATCACGCTCCAGTTACATGTTCAAGCACTGCTGCTTGTACTCTGCTGAGCGTGTCTCAGTGGCTCATCCTTTTCATTTATCTCCAATTGGTTCTGCTACATTCCATTTAAAATAAATCTAATCTATTAGTGTGACGCGCTTCCATCCGTATACAATACATTGGTTGCAAACACTATAGAAGTACAGAAAGGAGCTTTTCACAGATTGTGGACAGTTGTGTTTCAGTGTTCACTTCAGTCTGTGTTTTTTACTTTTTTGAGTGCAGATCACGCTCCAGTTACATGTTCAAGCACTGCTGCTTGTACTCTGCTGAGCGTGTCTCAGTGGCTCATCCTTTTCATTTATCTCCAATTGGTTCTGCTACATTCCATTTAAAATAAATCTAATCTATTAGTGTGACGCGCTTCCATCCGTATACAATACATTGGTTGCAAACACTATAGAAGTACAGAAAGGAGCTTTTCACAGATTGTGGACAGTTGTGTTTCAGTGTTCACTTCAGTCTGTGTTTTTTACTTTTTTGAGTGCAGATCACGCTCCAGTTACATGTTCAAGCACTGCTGCTTGTACTCTGCTGAGCGTGTCTCAGTGGCTCATCCTTTTCATTTATCTCCAATTGGTTCTGCTACATTCCATTTAAAATAAATCTAATCTATTAGTGTGACGCGCTTCCATCCGTATACAATACATTGGTTGCAAACAATATAGAAGTACACAAACGGGCCTTTCACAGCTACTGAACATGGGTTTTTAATTTTTAACTAAAATATGTATTTTTTCAAATGACACAAATATAAGTAATGTTGAAGAGGAATAGTCCTACATCCATTGTTTGCACAATATTACAGGTGTACATCATGTCCCTTAATCAACAATGTATTATTATATTTACTTGTATGCTTTTATTTAAAAGCCAAGAACACAGAAGGATAACCTTCGCACTGCAGCTGTTGTCAAAGTTCAACCCACATTATGCACTTCCAACATTGCAGCATTTGAGGCATGATGTGAGTTGGATTGGTCAAAGTTATGGAGTGAGAAGGTTCACCATCAGTACCCTATAGCATAAGTATGCTTTTGTGTTAGCATTTGTGTTAGACATGTGGATATCTGCCATAATATGTCACAATTATTTAGTTACAGATTTGTTACCAACACTAATCATTGAATGGTTTTAAATTTGACGTTTCACTTGTTTACAGCTTAGAAATAAGGGTGTAGCCTGATATCTATGTGTAGCACTAGCCACTTTAACATGTCATGTTTTTTTAAACATGTGTAGGTAGGTAGCAGTAATTTTTGCCGGACACACAGCAGGGGAACAGCAGGCGTTACTGAACCCCACTATCACTATAGCTTGTGTATTGGTCTGTGGACACGACACTTCTGAGCAGCAACTGGCAGTGTTGTAGCCAGGGAGTATAGCTCAGGTGGTAGAAAGATGAACATAACAGGAGACATGGAAAACGTTGTCAACCAGTTAGTTAATCTGAAACCGGACAGGCAAATTCAGGCGAGATCCATGCCTAGTTCATTTTCAGAAAAGTAAGCCGTTCTACATTATCGTAGGATAGTCGCATGCAACGGTCTGTTAGTACACCACCTGCAGCAGTAAAGACGCGCTCCGATAATACACTGCCAGCAGATCAAGCCAGCACCTCCAATGCATACTGGCTAAGCTCTGGCCATGTATCCAGCTTAGAGACACAAAACTTGAATGGGGAAGAGCCATCTGGGAGTACACTGAGAGGGCAAGACATGTAGTCTGTCACCATCTTACGGAAATGTTGCCTCCTGCTGACTGGAGCCGTCTCGGATGGTGTAGACATTGGTGGCGCTGCCACAAAACTTCGACACATTTGGAACATACTGTTCTTGCCCTGTGCAGAGGCGCTGCTTGTGCTCCCTCTTGTTGCAGAGCTGTCTCCACTGCCTCGACGCACAGAGCTGCTTTGTAAATCAGTAGCAGCAGCAGTGCTCTCGGCTGGAATGGAGAACATTATGGATTGCACCAGTGTGTCTTGGTACTTCCGCATTTTACGCTCCCGGTTCAACGGTGTGATGAGGCTTTGTAAGTTGTCCCGGTAGCGAGGGTCTAGGAGGGTGTACACCCAATAATCAGACGTGGTGTGAATGTGTTCGATGCGGCGGTCGTTTCTCAGCCACTGCAGCATGAAATCAACCATGTGCTGCAGACTCCCAACTGGCCAAGAAACGTTGTCCCCTGCAAGAGGCGTCATCTCCGCCTGCTGTGCATCACCCCACCCTTGGTCTACATACTGACTAGAGCATTGTCTACCTCCCTCTGGAGCGATGTCTTCCTCCTCCATTGACTCCTCCTCATCCTCCTCACAAAGTCCTTCAAATACATATAAATTTACAAAATTTAAAACTCAAAATTTAAAAACTTTGTATCATAATTCTGTAACATCAGTTTATGGAAACACAATAGCATTACAAAAGGATAGACAAAAAATGTACATTATGTGCTTTGTAAATACATTAAAAGTTTGTAATGGTTATGAAAATATAGACAGCGACTCTGGAGGTTCAATTGTTGATACAGCATGGTACTTTGAAAGTCCTCCAGCCCTTTGTGAGGAACCACGTTGCGCTGACTGTCCAGAAGGTGATGGAATTTGTGACTCCTCATCCTCCTCACAAAGTCCTTCAAATACATATAAATTTACAAAATTTAAAACTCAAAATTTAAAAACTTTGTATCATAATTCTGTAACATCAGTTTATGGAAACACAATAGCATTACAAAAGGATAGACAAAAAATGTACATTATGTGCTTTGTAAATACATTAAAAGTTTGTAATGGTTATGAAAATATAGACAGCGACTCTGGAGGTTCAATTGTTGATACAGCATGGTACTTTGAAAGTCCTCCAGCCCTTTGTGAGGAACCACGTTGCGCTGACTGTCCAGAAGGTGATGGAATTTGTGACTCCTCATCCTCCACCTCTTCCAAAACCTCATGCCTTAGTGCTTGCAGTGTTTTTTGAAGCAGGCAGATAAGGGGGACAGTCAGGCTGACTAGTGCATCATCTGCACTCGCCATCCGCGTTGACTCATCAAACGCACGCAAAACGTGGCAGATATCCTTCATAGAGTTATTCGCCACTCATTACACTGGCAGTGGCTGCCCATTCATTATAGGATCCAATTCTAATTACTGGTTCTCACCAACATAGCTCTCCACAGCGCAGCACCCCCCTACATCTCCTCCCTTATTTATATTTATCGGCCTAACCGACTGCTGCACTCTGCAAACGACCTTCGACTAACCTCTGCACTAATCCGTACCTCCCACTCCCAACTCCAAGACTTCACCCGCGCTGCGCCAATCCTCTGGAATGCTCTACCCCAAGAAATTAGGACTATCCGCAATTTGGATGGTTTCAGGCGCTCCCTCAAAACACATTTGTTCACAGTGGCCTATCACATTCACTAATCAAAGTCATTCTATGTGTAATTCTGTGTGTGTAGCCCATTCACTATCTCCATGCATCCCTCACTTCCTTAAAATGGTGGACCATCATTGTAAAAACACCATTGTATATAAACACCTGTACTTTGTATCTCCCACACCTCATTGTAGATTGTAAGCTTTCACCAGCAGGGGCGGCTGATTTTGCTTAAATTATTGTATTGTTAACGTTGTTACTTATGACTCGTGTTTTGAAACTGTTAAACTGTAAAGCACTGCGGAATATTATGGCGCTATATAAAAAAATAATATTATTATTCTTATTATAGAGGCCCACTCAGTAGTGGTGAAGTGTGAACGCCGCAAATTGCGAGTTGACTGCGCCTGATGCAGCTGATACTCCATTACTGTTGGCTGCTGCTCACACAACCGCTCCAACATATGTAACGAGGAATTCCACCTGGTGGGTACGTCACATATAATGCGATGTTCATGAAGGTGAAATCTGCGTTGCAGAGCTGCAATCAGCGATCTGGCCATGCTGGAACGTCGCAAGTGAGCGCACTCTAGGCGGACCTTGTGCAGCAGTGCATCAAGATCCGGATAGTCCCTCAAAAAACTCTGCACGACCAAGTTGAGCACATATGACAGACATGGTATGTGAGTGAGGTTGCCAAGGCCCAGAGCTGACACCAGATTTCGGCCATTGTCACACACTACCAAGCCTGCCTGTAGATTCTCTTCCAAAAACCACACGTCGCTCTCCTGCTTTATGGCATTACAGAGCTCCTGCGCTGTGTGGCTAAGATTCCCCATGGAAATTAATTTCAGGATGGCCTGTTGACATTTGGACACGGCTTGTGCTCATATCGGTCGCAACAGGTAAACGTTCACGGGTCCATGTGGAGGTAGACCGTGACAGCTCCTGCAGCGATGATTCTGAGGAACTGGAATAGGAGGAATCAATGTGTACAGACTTGATTCCTGCAATCCTTGGAGTTGGCAGAACACGTACAGCGCCACTCGCAAGATCAGTACCCGGCTGCACAACATTGACCCAATGGGCAGTGAGGGAAAGGTATTGTCCCTGGCCATGGGTGTTAGAACCCTCTTGTTAGGTTTTGTTTCAGTTTGCTGGTCACATGACCTTTTTTTTCCTATTTAGTCTGGCTCCGCCCTTCTGGCTTTGCTTGACTTCATTGTATTATCTACTGTTAAGCTAGCCGGGTGCTTAGGTGCCTTAATCTGTGAGTTTTGCTTGATGTTAGGATCACAAAGTATTTATTTTTCTGTTTAATTATCCATGCTACAATTTATGTTAGGAGGTGTCCACCTTTTCTCCCAGTCCCTAGATCTTGTAGGGATTACTCCCTCGCAACTATAGGTCTTCGTTCACACTAGATGAGGACTTTAGCGGGTCTGGTCGCAGGATCAGGTTCCCCGTTACATCGTAGGGATTCAGCTTAGTTGTATTGTAGGGACAGAATTCCCTTCTTTCCTTACTGGTTGTAGCAGATCATAACAATGGGTACTGGTCCACGCATCGGTGGTCAGGTGGACCTTGCTACTGAGGGCTTTTAGTAGCGCATGTTTAATTTTTCCCTCAACATGCTTTTGCAGACCAGGGACGGCTTGCCTGCTGAAATGAAATCGGCTTGGCACATTGTATTGTGGGATTGACAATGATATTCAGTTACGGAAACTGTCTGTCTCCACCAGCCTGAATCACAGCATTTCAAGGGACAGGAGTTTTGCAATGCCAGCATTCAGAGCCTGTGCTCGTGCATGGTTTGCGGAGTATGGCCGTGTTTTATCCCATGCCTGTGCTACCGCTGGCTGTTTTGTGGCTGGGAGTGTGAGGATGACAGGGAACTTGCTGCTGTGTGTGGAATAACAGTTTGTCTCTGGACAACAGTGGCCGAGGTTCTTCCATGGCGATCCTGTGAGGAAGCATAACCAGCTGTGTGTGAGCTCGATGAAGAGGCTTCAACACAACCTGAAGATGTAGGTGCTGCTGTAGGTTGGCCTACATCTCCAGTGTGTCTTTGTAACTCAACTACGTGCTTTGTCCGCACATGTTTCCACATATTTGTGGTATTGAGGTGACTGACACTTTTAGCTATTTTTAATTTTGATTACACAGCTTGCATTTCACATAGCAAATATCATGTGCAAGTGTGTGAAAAAAGGACCACGCAGTGCAAGTCCTGGGAGCGCACGTTTTGACTTTTGGAAGACAACTGCTCCGAACAGGTGCCAAACTGGAGGCTACAGGCAACCGAGTCTGCAGCCTAACTCTCCCTCCTGTTTGTACCGTTGGGGCAATGTCTTCCTCTATCTTCCTTCTATCACTAACCATTTCTCTAGGCCTCTCCCAGCTTTCAACCAAAGTACTGGTTCTCACCCACAAAGCTCTCCACAGTGCAGCACCCCTCCTACATCTCCTCCCTCATTTCTATCTATCGGCCTAACCGACTGCTGCGCTCTGCAAACGACTTTCGACTAACCTCTGCACTAATATGTACCTCCCACTCCCGACTCCAAGACTTCTCCTGCTCTACGCCAATCCTCTGGAATGCTGTACCCAAGAAATTAGGACTATCCACAATTTGCATGGTTTCAGGCGCTCCCTCAAAACACATTTGTTCAGAGCGGCCTATCACATTCACTAATCAAAGTCATTCTATGTATTCTGTGTAAGTGTGTGTGTGTCTCTAGCCCATTCACTATCTCCATCCCTCAGTCCCTTAAGATGGCTGGAACATCATTGTAAATGCACCATTGTATATAAACACCTATACTTTGTATCTCCCCCATCTCATTGTACATTGTAAGCTGTCACGAGCAGGGGGACTTATTTAGCTTAAATTATTGTATTGTTAACGTTGTTACTTATGACTTGTGTTCTGAAACTGCTAAACTGTAAAGCGCTGCGGAATATGATGGCGCTATATAAATAAATATTATTATTATTCCTCTGAGCTGCTCCCACCACCTTCCTGTTCTTCATGCCATGTTGGGTATTGGACCTCATCATCTCCACTACCCTCTTCCAACACCTGCTGTTGGGTGGTCTGGCCAGCACCATGCTCAACAGAAACTGGCACCTGGGTCTCATCATCATCATCAGATGCGTTCTGCGGTGTGCTGACCATCGGCACTGTCTCACCCGCCTCTTCAGATTCAGAGAGACACAGCTGTTGCGCATCACTGCATACTCCCTCTTCTTCACATTACAGAATGCTGCTTGGCTGGGCCCCTGTTTGCAAGCCAATAGATTCTGAGAACAGAAGCAGACACTCAGCTGGCTCCTGTACAGAACTCTCTGACTGCCTGGGCAATTTGCCAGGCGGTGAAGAGACAGATGGTTGCCCAACAGTGCTGTGGTCCTGAGAGGAGGTGGAAGCAATTGAAGTCGATGCATTGGCTGAGATCCAAACAACAACGGCTTCAATTTGTTCTTCCCGCAGCAGGGGGGTACTCCGAGCTCCTACAAAAGTGCGCATAAAGGAACGCTCACGGCCCGGGGAAAACTGGTGGATGCTGTGTCACTGGGGGCCGCAGCAGCCACAGAATCCCCACGTCCTCTCCCTGAAGAAACTCCACGACCACGTGCCTTACTCCCTGCCTTCTTCATCTTGGTAGATTGATAAAGAAAGTCTGAAAAGTTATAAGGCCTAAGTGTGGTTATTCCGCAGAGACTGCAGTGAACACTGCACACAACTGTTCAGTAGGTGTGAAAGGCCCCTTTGTGTACTTCTATAGTGTTTGCAACCAATGTATTGTATACGGATGGAAGCGCGTCACACTAATAGATTTTATTTATTTGTAATAGAGTGGAGCAGCAACAATTAGAGAAAAATTTCAAGGATGTGCCAGTGACACACGCTCAGCAGACTACAACCAGCAGTGGTTGAAGAACTAACTGGAGCGTGATCTGCACTCCAAAAAGGAAAACCTCAGACTACAGTGAACACTGCACACAACTGTTCACTACCCAACGCGTCTCAGCAGGAAGGCAGTCTGTGCGTCAAAACAAAGGCGCAAGCATACATCCACGTACCCTGTTTATAAAGCTATATAAAAAAAATTATGTAGTAGTGACGCACACTTTATTGAGGTACAGTATTACATCGCCATTCACCATCTGTGGCTATGCAGTGTCATCTATATATACCTTATCTATCCGTTGTCATGCTTGCAAGTCGACAGTCAGGCATAAATAGCAATTTTCACTATGCACTATGCACTTTTTAAAGGTTATGTTTGTTAATAAACATGATTATTGCCACATATTATGAGTATTACATGATGGAAATTGTATAATTTTGTATAAACTGTTTAGTGACATTATTCAGCAAATGTAACATTTTAGTAATGTCACAGATAACTTGTAATGCTGATGATGTTTTGAAGTCAGACATTCATTGTCTATACAATAAAAATGGTGTACATACTGTTACTTATCCATCATTAATGGATTCAGATATGTACTTGTATGCTTTTATGTACAACCGTATAGCAGATTCCTTAACTAATTTATTTTGTGGTTTGCATTGCTGTTCAACATGTTAATGTATGTGTTTATGTTTGTCAATTCTTTATTTATCTAGATATTAGTTTAAATGAAATCATCATCTTATGGTAGTAAAGGTTATCTTTCTCTTGTTTGAAGTATAGACATTTAAAATTGACAGGTAACAAGGAAATTACTTGATCTAGTATTTAAACATCCTCCTTGACCCTGGGCTCCAACACCGCCAGTTGTTGCTCGGAAGTGCTGTTAGCACAGTCAACACTTGCTCCTGTGTTACTGGGGTTCAGTAACGTCAGCTGGTCCTCGGTTGTGCCATTGGCTCTTTTCCTTCTGCTGCCCCTCCGGGTTCCAGTACCGTCAGCTGGTTCTCCGCAGTGCCTTTGGCCTAGGTGCCTCCATCTTGGTATCCGAGTTCCAGCAACGTCTGCTGGTCCTTGGTAGTGCTTTGGAGCACAGGTACCTCCTGCTTAGTAACCGTGTCCCAGTAACGTCAGCTGGTCCTCGGTTGTGCCATTGGCTCTTTTCCTTCTGCTGCCCCTCCGGGTTCCAGTACCGTCAGCTGGTTCTCCACAGTGCCTTTGGCCTAGGTGCCTCCATCTCGGTATCCGAGTTCCAGCAACGTCTGCTGGTCCTTGGTAGTGCTTTGGAGCACAGGTACCTCCTGCTTAGTAACCGTGTCCCAGTAACATCAGCTGGTACAAGATTGTGCTACAAATACAAGATACGGAACAAGAGACACAAGAACAATAAGCAGAAGATCTAAAAGCAGAAGAACATGAAGTATAAGACCAAAATGAAGAGCAAAATATATGCTCTAAATTCTAAGCAGAAGAAGACTAAGCAGTGTATGGGGGTGAGTCCGTTCCTCCTCGTGGTGCCCCTGGAAAATGCCTGCTGCTGCAGGCTAAACTGAACACGGACAAATACTGTTGTAATTTAAATCTTTTGTGACAGCAAGAACGGAAGGATGAAAAATTCATACTTTGACAGATTACAAGTACAGGATTCTCTGTCACAAATAAGAATATGATGAAGAAGATGAAGCAGAATATGAATAAGAATAATAGTTTAATAAGAAGAATATGAGTAATGTTAACAAAGATGAATAGCAAGAAGTTTAAGAAGAAGATAAAGAAGGTGAAGATGAAGAATAATTTGATGAAAAAGATGATGCTGCAGAAGATTATGAAGGAGAAAGTGTGTGAAAAGTTAAAAAGGTGAAGATGAAGAGCATGGAAGTTGTGTAATATACATATTTGCCAAAATATAAAAAACGTTAACATTGTCAATTTCTTCGTCAATCCGAACATCTTTAAAAAAAAAAATATTTATGCTATTCCATTTGATTGGGTTAAACATCTATGCCTTTAATGTCTCCTCAACCTTCCCCAATACATTCTACATTAGTCTTTGTTGTTTTCCTTCATGTACAATTAACCAACAAGGCAAGAATGGGTTTTTTTTAATTTCGATATTTTGTTCCCATAGACTTACATGGGACTTCCGGTATCGATATCGGGTATCGCCGATATTTTAGTGATATCGGCGATACCATTCCGATTCCGATACTTTAGGATATCGGAAAGTATCGCTCAACTCTAGTTATAAACTACTTTTTTTTTCCCAGGAACCATCAAGAAAGTTTATTCTGAAATTTAAATGGATTTGTGTCACAATATTGGAGGCATTTGGCTAGTAAAGGACACTTACAGGGAATCTGTCAGCAGTAGAAATGATCAGGCAGCTTCCCGCAACCCCAGTCCACGGTCCAGGTCAGGACTCTGTGGCCGTGAACAGGAGCTGCGCAAATTAACTTATAATGCAGGATCCCAGGCTCGGCTTATGATTAGCCTGGCTACCAAAATGTAATCTGTGTGCCACAAGCTGCACAGATGACATCAATTCAGGAAGCCCAGGAAATTTGTGCAGCTCCTGTCTACAGCCAGAGAGCACTGACCTGGACCATGGACCGTGAAGTGAACTACTTATCTATAATCAGTAGGTTTTTGTCATGTAATCTAAGAGCAGCGTGATGTAGGAGCAGAGACTCATGTTCCAGTGATCTGTCACCTACTAGTCTGCTTATGGCAGTTTCAATAAAGTTATTTTTCAGCATGAGATTTTCACTAGAGAACTAGTTGTCTTATGCTCCCTCTCTGCATAACCCCACCCATCAGTGATTAGCAACTTTCTGCTAATTTGCAGTGCACACAGAAATCTGCCAAATAGTGAGGTGGGCGAGGTTATCCAGAGCTCAGGATTCAGAGACAGGTAAACCTACTGCAGAGAAAACAGATTTTTTAAACTGAGAGCAAGCAGCCCAGTAAATGATACATCATTGGAATCAGGGTCACTCTCACTTTGTAATGCTGATCACAAATTACATAGCAAAAACCAGATGACAGAGTCCATTTAAAAAGGATGTCTAATAAACAAAAATATTCCAATATGCATTACTACAGCTTATGAATATTATAGTTAGGGAGTCCCCTGCATGAGTCTGAGCAGAGAGCCATTAACAAGAAAGTAATTAAGAACCAGGACTGATCTGTCTCGTGAATGTATTGCAAGGTAATATAGTATTATATTTTTCCTGCAACAGCCTTTGTATGTGGTTGGCCAAAATGTAGACTTCCCCCAGTCATGCCATTTGGTTGTTATTTGTTCACAGATGCTCGGATAACACCCGAAGGTAAGGTTCCTGGATAAGAGCACGTTCACTCATCACTAGGGCAGATCAATTGATCACTTGGTTAGCTTTAAGCCTGGGTCTCACATAACGATACACCAGCGATCCCGACAACGATATGCACTTGTCAGGATCGCTGGTGTATCGCTACATGATCGCTGCTGAGCTGCCAAACAGGCAGCTCAGGCAGCGATCTGGGACAGCGACACTGCGGGTAACATCACTTAGTTACCCGCAGTGTACGTTGGATACCAGCGCACTGATGCAGGGAGCTGGTAACCAAGGTACACAGTGGGTTTCCAAGCGCTGCGCGGTGCCTGGAAACCCGCTGTGTACCTTGGATACCAGCTCCCTGCATCAGGGCGCTGGTATCCAAGGTACACAGCGGGTTTCTAGGCACAGCCCCGCGCCTGGAAACCCGCTGTGTACCTTGGTTACCAGCGGATCGCTGGTCTCCTGCCTGTCACACGCAGCGATGCGTGCCTGTCAGCGGGAGACCAGCGATCAAAAAAATGTCCTGACATTTCAGCGACGATCAGCGATACCCGGCAGGGGGGCTGATCGTCGCTGAATGTCACACACAGCGATATCGCTGGTGAGCTCGCTGCTGCGTCACAAAACTAGTGACTCAGCACCGATCTCGCTAGCGATATCGCTATGTGAGACGGGCCCTTTAAGCTAAACAGGGGCTTTACTGATCAGATGAGATAATATCCAATTATGTAGTGGTATCATGTCCAAGAACAACCATCCTTATCTAAACTGCACTTCTTCCTTAACCCCTTAGGGCCCCATCACACCTAGCGACACACCAGCGATACCGACAACGATATGCACTTGTCAGGATCGCTGGTGTGTCGCTACATGATCGCTGCTGAGCTGCCAAACAGGCAGCTCTTGCAGCGATCAGGACAGCGACACTATGGGTAAAGTCGCTTAGTTACCCGCAGTGTACGTTGGATACCAGCCCGCTGATGCAGGGAGCTGGTAACCAAAGTAAACATCGGGTTTCCAGGTGCTGCGCGGCACCTGGAAACCCGATGTGTACCTTGGTTACCAGCTCCCCTGCAGCAGCGCGCTGGTATCCAACGTACACATCGGGTTTCTAGGCACCGCCTGGAAACCCGATGTGTACCTTGGTTACCAGCTGATCGCTGGTCTCCTGCCTGCCGCACGCAGCGATGCGTGCTGGCCAGCAGGAGACCAACGATCAAAAAACTGTCCAGGACATTCAGCGACGATCAACGATACCCAGCAGGGGTGCTGATCATCGCTGAATGTCACACACAGCGATATCGCTGGGGAGATCGCTGTTGCATCACAAAACTAGTGACTCAGCAGCAATCTCGCTAGCGAGATCGCTGTGTGTGACGTGGGCTTAAGTGACAGAGCCAATTTGATACTTAATGACCAAGCCAGTTTTTACAATTCTGACCACTGTCACTTTATGAAGTCATAGCACTGGAAAGCTTCAATGTATCCCAAAAAATTTTTGTCAAAAATTTAGAAAATTTTGCAATTTTCAAACTTTACATTTTTGTGCCCTTAAATCATAGAGTCAAATCACACAAAATAGTTAATAAATAACATTTCCCTCATATCTACTTTACATCAGAACAATTTTGGAAACATAATTTTTTTAGGACATTATAAGGGTTAACCCCTGTCTGACATCTGACGTACTATCCTGTCCATAAAACCCGTGACAATCTGACCATGGACGGGATAGTACGTCATAGCGATCAGCTGCGCTCCCGGGGGAGCGCAGCTAATCGCCGCCGGGTGTCAGCTGATTATCACAGCTGACACCCGGGACTGTGTGCCAGGAGCAGTCACGGACCGCTCCCGGCACATTAACCCCTGGCACACCGCGATCAAACATGATTGCGGTGTACCGGGGCACAGGGGAGCATCGCGCAGGGAGGGGGCTCCTGCGAGCTCCCCTGAGACCCTCAGAACAGCGCGATGTGATCGCGCTGTTCTGAGGGCTTCCTCCCTCCCAGGACCCGGATCCAAGATGGCGCCGGGGTCCTGGAGGGAGGCGGCTTCCTCAGTGCCTGCTGTTAGCAGGCACTGAGAAGCCTGCAGCGCTGCCTGTGAGATCGCTGGTCTCACAGAGTGCTGTGCACACTGTGAGACCAGCGATCTGACATTTTACAGTGATGTCCCACCCTGGGACAATGTAAAAAAGTAAAAAAAATAAAAATAAACATGTGTAAAAAAAAATTCCAAAATAAATAATACTAAAAAAAAAATATTCCCAAATAAATTCATTTCTTCCTGTAAATAAAAAAAATAAAACAATAAAAGTACACATATTTGGTATCGCAGCGTCCGTAACGACCCTCCTATAAAACTGTCCCACTAGTTAACCCCTTTTGTGAACCCCTTAAAAAAAGTAAAATAAAAACAAAGCAAAAAATCAGTGCTTTATCATCATACCGCTGAACATAAAGTGGAATAACACGCGATCAAAAGACCGATATAAATAAACATGGTACCGCTGAAAACGTCATCTTGTCCCGCAAAAAACGAGCTGCCATACAGCATCATCAGCGAAAAAATAAAAAAGTTATAGCTCACAGAATAAAGCGATGCAAAAATAATAATTTTTTATATAAAATTGTTTTTATTCTATAAAAGCGCCAAAACATAAAAAAATGATATAAATGAGGTATCGCCGTAATCGTACTGACCCGAAGAATAAAACTGCTTTATCAATTTTACCACAAGCGGAATGGTATAAACGCCTCCCCAAAAGAAATTCATGAATTGCTGATTTTTGTTCATTCTAACCTCCCAAAAATCGAAATAAAAAGCGATCAAAAAATGTCACGTGCTCAAAAATGGTACCATAAAAACGTCAACTCGTACCGCAAAAAATAAGACCTCACATGACTCTGTGGGCCAAAATATGCAAAAATTATAGCTCTCAAAATGTGGCGATGCAAAAAACTATTTTTTGCAATAAAAAGCGTCTTTTAGCGTGACAGCTGCCAATCATAAAAACCCGCTATAAATAGTAAATCAAACCCCCCTTTATCACCCCCTTAGTTAGGGAAAAATAATAAAATTAAAAAAATTTATTTATTTCCATTTTCCCATTAGGGTTAGGGTTAAGGTTAGGGTTGCGGCTAAAGTTAGGGTTAGGGTTGGCGCTAAAGTTAGTATTAGGGCTCATACTCACTGGCTGGAAAAAAATCGGTCCGTTTTCTGCAGGAAAAAAACGATACATTTGTTGTAAAAAGGAATGCGATTTTGATGCGATTTTAAATCGCACCATGCGTTTTCCATCAGTTTTCCTTCAGTTTTCCATCTGTATGCAATGCGATTTTAACATGAAGTTTTACATAGAGCAGTTATCTCTATGTAAAAAGTCATGTAAAAATCACATTGTAAAAAAAAATGTACACAAAAAGCAAATAATTATATATATATATATATACATATATGATATATATGTATATATATATATATATATATATATATATATATATATATATATATATATATGTCATACACTTCTACATAGTATAATAGCCTTTCATCCCATTCATGTCGGCTTCTGTGATTTCACAAAAGCCGGTAATTGAATTAGCGGCTAATATACTATGTAGAAGTGTATGAACTATAAATATATATATATGTATGTGTCACAATGACATGTTATATATATATATATATGTATTCTATGTGTATGTATCTAGTGTTTTGTGAGCTGTCAGTGTGATTTTACAGTAGCCGGGGATGAATTGCCGGCTTTTCAAAGGAGACTGGTGCGTATAAATCGGACAGCACTTGCATGGTGCGAGTGCTGTGCATTTTTTAATCTCACCCATTGACTTGCATTGGCGATTATCATCCCAAAATCGCATCAAATCGAAGCTTGCTGCGATTTTTTTCTCACACCAATTTCTGATGAGAAAAAAATCGCAAATGAGAACTCACCTATTGAATAACATTGGTCAGATTTGAAGCCGATTTTTTTTCGCCTGAATATCATCCGTTTTCGGCGCCAGTGAGTATGAGCCCTTAGGGTTATGGTTGGGATTAGGGATAGGGGTGTGTTAGGGTTAGGTTTGTGGTTAGGGTTGGGACTAGGGTTAGGGGTGTGTTGGGGTTAGGGTTGGAGTTAGAATTGGGGGGTTTCCGCTGTTTAGGCACATCAGGGGCTCTTCAAATGTGACATGGCGTCTGATCTCAATTCCAGCCAATTCTGCGTTGAAAAAGTCAAACGGTGCTCCTTCCCTTCTGAGCTCTGCCATGCGCCCAAACAGTAGTTTACTCTCACATGGGGTATCAGCGTACTCTGGACCCCAAGAGTTATTGTGCAATTTGTCCTATTTCTTCTGTTACCCTTGGGAAAATAAAAAACTGGGGGCAAAAATATCATTTTTTAAAAAAAAAAAATGTTTTTTTTTTGTTTTTACGGCTGTACGTTATAAACTTCTGTGAAGCACTTGGGGCTTCATAGCGCTCACCACACATCTAGATAAGTTCCTTGTGGGGTCTATTTTCCAAAATGGGGTCACTTGTGGGGGTTTCCATTGCTTAGGCCCATCAGGGGCTCTCCAAATGTGACATGACGCCCCCTGACCATTCCATCAAAGTCCACAATCCAAAACGTCACTACTTCCCTTCCGAGCCCCAACGTGTACCCATACAGTAGTTTTCTCCCACATATTGGGTATCCGCGTACTCAGGACAAATTGGACAGCAACTTTCGGGGTCCAATTTCTCCTGTTACCCTTGTGAAAATAAAATATTGGGGGCGAAAAAAATATTTTTTGTAAAAAAAAAATATATTTTTTATTTTTACGGCTGTACGTTATAAACTTCTGTGAAGCACTTAGGGGTTCAAAGTGCTCACCACACATCTAAATAAGTTCCTTGTGGGGTCTATTTTCCAAAATGGGGTCACTTGTGGGGGGTTTCCACTGTTTAGGTGCATCAGGGGCTCTCCAAATGCGACATGACGCCCCAGAGCATTCCATCAAAGTCTGCAATCCAAAACATCACTACTTCCCTTCCGAGCCCCAACGTGTACCCATACAGCAGTTTTCTCCCACATATTGGGTATCAGCGTTCTCAGGACAAATTGGACAACAACTTTTGGGGTCCAATTTCTCCTGTTACCCTTGTGAAAATAAAATATTGGGGACGAAAAAATCATTTTGGTAAAAAAAAAAAAAAAATTTATTTTACGGCTGTACGTTATAAACTTCTGTGAAGCACTTGGGGGTTCAAAGTGCTCACCACACATCTAGATAAGTTCCTTGAGGGGTCTAGTTTCCAAAATGGTGTCATTTGTTGGGGGTTTCCACTGTTTAGGCAGATCAGGAGCTCTCCAAACACGACATGGCATCCAGCCAATTCTGCGTTGAAAAAGTCAAACAGCGCTCCTTCCCTTCCAAACTCTGCCATGCACCCAAACAGTGGTTTACCCCCACATATGGGGTATCAGCGTACTCAGGACAAATTGCACAATAACTTTTGGAGTTTGTTACCCTTGGGAAAATAAAAATTTGGGTGAAAAGATCATTTTTGTGGAAAAAATATGATTTTTTAATTTTACGGCTCTACGTTATAAACTTGTGTGAAGCACTTGGGGGTTCAAATTGCTCACCAAAGATCTAGATAAGTTACTTAGGGGTCTAGTTTCCCAAATGGCGTCACTTGTGGGGGGTTTCCACTGTTTAGGCACATCAGGGGCTCTCCAAATGCAACATGGCGTCCAATCTCAATTCCAGCCAATTTTGGTTGGAAAAAGTCAAATGGTGTTCCTTCCATTCCGATCTCTGCCGTGCGCCCAAACAGTGGTTCCCCCCCACATATGGGGTATCAGCGTACTCAGGACAAATTGGACAACAACTTTTGTGGTCAAATTTCTCCTGTTACCCTTGGGAAAATAAAAAATTAGTGACTAAAAATAATTTTTGTGGGAAAAAAAATAGGATTTTTTATTTTCATGCCCGGGCATTATAAACTTGTGTGAAGCACTTGGGGGTTCAAAGTGCTCACCAAAGCTCTAGATAAGTTCCTTAGGGCCTCTAGTTTAAAAAATGTGGTCACTTGTGGGGGGTTTCTACTGTTTAGGCTCATCTGGGGCACTGCAAACGGAACATGACCCCCATCAACGTCTGCATTCCAAAACGTTACTACTTCTTTCCAAGCCCTGCCGTGGACCCAAAACAGTTTCCCCCCCCACATGTTGGGTATCAGCGTACTCAGGACAAATTGGCCAACAACTTTTGCGGTCCAATTTCCTTGGGAAAAATCAAAAATTTGGGACTAAAAAATCATTTTTGTGGAAAATTGTTTCTTTTTTTTTTTCACACCCAGGCATTATAAACTTTTGTGAAACACTTGGGGGTTCAAAGTGCTCACAACAGATCTAGATAAGTTCCTTAGGGGGTCTAGTTTCCAAAATGATGTCAGTTGTGGGGGGTTTCCACTGTTTAGGCGCATCAGGGGCTCTCCAAACGCGACATGGCATCCAATCTCAATTCCAGCCAATTTTAGTTTGAAAAAGTCAAACGGCGCTCCTTCCCTTATGAGCTCTGCTCTGCGCACAGACAGTGGTTTTCCCCCACTTATGGCGTACTCAGGAGAAATTGCACAACAACTTTATCTGTCCATTTTCTTCTTTTACCCTTGTGAAAATAAAAAAAAAGTTTGTAAAAGATCATTTTTGTGGCTAAAAAGTTAAATATTCATTTTTTCCTTCCATGTTGCTTCAGCTCCTGTGAAGCACCTGAAGGGTTAATAAACTTCTTGAATGTGGTTTTGAGTACCTTGAGGGGTGCAGTTTTTAGAATAGTGTCACTTTTGGGTATTTTCTGCTATATAGACCCCTCAAAGTGACTTCAAATGAGAGGTGGTCCCTAAAAAAAATGGCTTTGTAAATTTTGTTGTAAAAATGAGAAATCGCTGGTCAACTTTTAACCCTTATAATTTCCTAAGAAAAAAAAAATTTGATTCCAAAATTGTGCTGATGTAAAGTAGACATGTGGGAAATGTTATTTCTTAACTATTTTGTGTGACACATTTCTCTGTTTTAAGGGAATAAAAATTCAAAGTTTGAAAATTGCAAAATTTTCAAAATTTTCGCCATATTTGCATTTTTTTCAAAAATAAACGCAAGTTATATCGAAGAAATTTTACCAATAACGTGAAGTACAATATGTCACGAGAAAACAATCTCAGAATCGCGCAGATCCGTTGAAGCGTTCCAGAGTTATAACCTCATAAAGAGTCAGTGGTCAGAATTGTAAAAATTGGCCGGGTCATTAAAGTGCAAACCACCCTTGGGGGTGAAGGGGTTAAAAGTTGACCAGCGATTTCTCATTTTTCCAACAAAATTTACAAAACCATAATTTTTTAGGGACCACCTCACATTTGAAGTGAGTTTTGGGGGTCAATATAACAGAAAATACCCAAAAGTGACACCATTCTAAAAACTGCACCCCTCAAGGTGCACAAATCCACATTCAAGAAGTTGATTAACCCTTCAGGTGTTTCACGAGAGCTAAATAGTGTTGAGCGATACGATAATGCAAATATCGGCTATCGGCCGATATTAGCTCTATCGGCCTTTCGATAATTCGTTTCGATATTTTCGTCTTATCGAATACCGGAATCGGATTTGTCACTGTCACTGTGAGTGTCCGTCGGTCGGGTCTGTCAGGAGTCAGCGGCACTTACCTGGCAGAAGATCTCCGGCGGTCACGTCCTGGACTGCTTGATGGCCGCCATTATCTTCTCCCTGGCGGTCACATGCAGTTTTTCGCGATAACTGCAGTGACTGCAGGGTAATCCCGGCCGTAAAGCAGTCAGTCCGATGACGTCACCGCCGGGGAAGCAGGTAATCAGCTGTGCTGCGCCGGGATGACAGGCTCTGCCTGTCATTCTGATGTAGCAGAGCTGGGATCGTCGTGGGACACTCGTTACTATGGACTGCGTCGGTCAGGTGGTATACTTTTTTTTTTTTTTTTCATTTTTTTACAGGAGATCGATGGCGTCGCAGGATGAGACAGTAATAAAAGAAATGAAAACTGTGTTTTTTTTTTTTTTTATTAAATTAAAAAACTTTTTTAGGAACATTCACCCGTCCGGGTACATAAACAATTTAACTATTTACATACAGGGACCCTGTCCGGGTTATTTAGACTTCTTTGGCTGGCCTCTTCCAGGTACCACCTGGTACTCTTCTTGAGATTGCCAAACATCCGAGGCACCAAGGACCACCAGGACCTGATGACGTTGTGTGGCCTGTACAGTGACGTCGTGACCCGCTATCTGGGTCTGTGTGGCCACCTCTTTCATCTCCCTCCGGGTCTGGAGCCCTATGTCACGGACTGAACGAACCCCAGGGGGCCTAACAGGCGCCGGGTACGGGCCACGTATCGATATCATGTCCATGGGTGGGTCTGCTGAGGAGACCACTGAGGGAGGCTGGGGAGATTTACGGCGTGGGGTGGGCACTTTTGCAGAGGCCTGGATGTGGGAGGCTGAAGGCTTCGAGGGTCTCACAGGTTCCTCACACACTGGGGAGTAGGGGTCGCACCTGGTAACATTTAGGGCGTACCACCCATTGTAACCCCAGTGTCGGGTGTAAGTCACCAAGTCTCCTGGCAACAGGTCCCTCCCCGGGTGTCCTTCTGGGAGGTGAGCCTCCACGTCCCGCCGGGTCACAAAGACTTCTAAATAAAGTCCAGGCTCCTGGATGAAGCCCCAACCACCTTTCAATTTAAAGTTCCGTACTGCACCCTTACGCCGCGGCTCACTCAGGGTTCCTTTATCCTTTCTCATCCGGTCCTTATCTGCCCGGTCCTTCTCCAGGTGACGTTGGCGAAGTTTTAGGGTTTCTCGCTGCTCCCTTTGTCGCTCTGCTTCCCGCTCCCAACGTCTCCACTCTTCCTCCTGACGCCGGTTGAAATTCTCCTCCACCAGCTGCTCCATGTCTCCACCACTCCACTGCAGCTTACAGTGTCCGGTTTGCGGCAGCTCTCCTGTCGCCCCCAGTCCTGGCGGCGCTCCCCTGCGGAGGAAGCAGACGGCTCTAAATCAGATGACAGTCGGGGCTCCGGTACAGGCAGGTAGTGCTCTGGTGCCTGCGCGGCCTCCACCATGAGGACGGGTGTCGCTTCTTCTGTCTCAGCGACGGGGGCAGACAGCGGGATCTGGGGTGCTGCTGACGGTGCTGCGGTTTTTGCAGGAACGGGTGCCTCCACTGCGACAACGTCAACCGGATCACATTGCAAGGACTCCTCTACTAGAACGGGTGCCTCACCTTCCGGTACAGACACTTCAGGTAAGAGGGATTGGCGCCGCTCCAAGTTTATTTTTAGGGCACGCCAGCTGGCTTCCATCCTGGCGACCTCCTCCCGGTGCCGGGCCAGGCCTCTTAGGGTATCCTCCGCTTCTTGCAGCGTAGGAGGGTTTACAGGCCGGGTGCCCAACGGTGATTCTGTGGCGATCGGGTCGCTTCCGTGGGGGGAGAGCTCTGACTGCTCCATCCCTTCCCACTTCTGCTCGTCGTGTCCATTAGCCATCTCTGCCAAGTCACATGTGTCATTAGCATCTGGAGAGGGCCCCTCTTTTGTAGTGAGGCGGGACCTTCGTGTTAGTTTCCGCACACTGAGGAGGATGAGGAGGCGGAACTGAAGAGCTGTGGGGCACGATCTTACATTGCAGTACCATTTAGAGTGGTCGGCCATCGTTTTCACGCCACTGAGTGAGTGACACCCACGAAGAGCACGCCCTTCTTCTTCACCAGTGCCTCGTCGTGACGCAGATATGGCGGAAAAATGGCAAATACATTCTCTGATGATTTTAGCAATTCTCAAGCACAAAACCAGTGCAATTCAGGCACACAGGACTCGCTTATAGCGAGCTACAGAATCCTGTTCGTGACGCCCAAGTTGAGTCGCACAGAGCCAGAGGTTTTCGGGGTACTCTGCACCGAGCCCGTCGACTTCTATGGGGTATGTCACGTCTTTACCCGGCAATTGAATTAGAGTCGATTTTACTATGTAGAAGTGTATAAACTATAAATATATGTATATATATATATGTCACAATGACATGTATATATATATATATATATTAATAGTATTCTATGTGTGTATATTTAGTGTTTACAAGGAAATAAAGGTTTTTTTTAATTTCGATATTTTGTTCCCATAGACTTACATGGGACTTCCGCTATCGAAATCGGATATCAACGATATTTAGTGCTATCGGCGATACAATTTCGATACGATATTTTTAGATATCGAGCAATATCGCTCAACACTAGAGCTAAAGCAATGTGGAAAATGAATATTTTACTGTTTTCACAAAAAATTTACTTTGGAACCAAACTTTTTTATTTTCACAAGGGTATCAGGAGAAAATGGACTACAACATTTGTTGTGCAATTTCTCCTGAGTACGCTGATACCCCTTATGTGGGGGAAAGCCATTGTTTGGGCACATGGCAGGGCTCAGAAGGGAGAGAGCACCGTTTGACTTTTTGAATGCAAAATTGGCTGGAATCAATAGTGGTGCCATGTCGCGTTTGGAGACCCCATGATGTACCTAAACAGTGGAAACCCCCAATTCTAACTCCAACCCAAACACAGCCCTAACCTCAACCCTAACCTCAACTCACACCTAACCCTAATGCCAACTCTAACCACCGCCCTAACCCCAACACCACAACCCTAACCTTAACACAACCCTAACCCCAACCCTAACCCAAGACCAACCCTAACCCTAGCTCTAACTCTAGCCCCAACCCTAAACCTAGCCCAACCCTAACCCTAGCTCTAAACCCAACCCTAACCTTAGCCCCAACCCTAATTCTAGCCACAATCCTAACCCTAGCCCCAACCCTAACCCTAGCCCAACCCTAATCCTAGCCCAACCCTAACCCTAGCTCTAACCCTAGCCCAAACCCTAACCCTAGCTCTAACCCTAACCCTAGCCCAAACCCTAACCCTAGCCCCAACCCTAACTCTAGCTATAATCCCAACTGTAACCTCAACCATACCCCTAGCCCTAACCTTAACCCTAATGGAAAAATGGAAAAAAATACATTTTTTTATTTTATTACTTTTATCTAACTAAGGGGGTGATAAAGGGGGGTTGATTTACTATTTTTTTATTTCCTATTTTCCTATTTATTTTTTATATCCTATTGTTGCCGATTGCTGGCTGGCAGATTTCGGCGGGCATGAGCCCTCAATTTTCATCCAGGAAGAAGACGCCAAGGGCCGGATGGACAAAGCGTGAGGGACCGGTAGACACTGCAGGTACTGGGGGCCCCATTTCTCTCCTCTGATGTGCTAGATCATATCATAGGAGAGAGAAATAAATAGGAAATCACACTTTTTTTGCGGTCGCAGTTATTCCATGAATAACGGTGATCGCAACACTGGGGTCGGTAAAAACTGACCCGAATCATGTTCTCCGGGGTCTCAGCTACCCCTCTGGAGGGCGCTATAACTTTATTTTTTAGCGCCCTTAATAAACAATGCTGCGGCGCTGAGGAATAAGTACCCTTAACTGCTGATGTTAAAAGGCATATCGGCGGTCATTAAGGGGTTATAATGCATTTTTATTGAGCTTTCAAAATTTTAAAAGGGTAGCAAAACAATTGTTGGCTAAATTTACTTGAATATAATGGTGCAATAAAAAGCTTATCATTAACAAAAACTACAACACAGATGTGAACGGAGCCTAAATACATAAGAAAGACAAAACATATCACTATTGATGTTAGTAAAAATGAACAATGGACAGAATATCGACAAAGTCTAAAAGTGAAGAAAAAGAAAAGATATATTCATCCCCAAAGCAGACCCAAATGCTCTCCATTCACTTCACAAGACCAACAGTGTTCTTCTCTGAAGATAAGAAATCAAAGATACACAAGTTCCATATTCTAATAAAATTACATGTCAATGTACTTTCAGACAACTTGATCTCATTTGAAAGGCAATGTCTACCAAATGCAACACTAAAGGCACTGTCACACTTAGCGATCGCACCAGCAATCACGACAACAACACGACCTGGCGAGATCATTGGTGCGATCGCTATGTGGTCGCTAGTTAGCTTCCAAACACAAAGATCTCATCAGAGATCAGCGATCTGTATAACGACCTATGCGGTCGTTGGGAAAACCTAGTCCTGCCTGCGCCGCTGGTAAAGTCGTTCATAAAGGGTGTCACACTCAGCGATTCAGGCTCACCAGCGGGACCCCAACGACCAAAAACGGCTCAGAACGTTCATAAGCGATCAGCGACATCTCAGCAGGGGCCACATGCCGTACATACACACACAGCTGCGTCGCTAATGAGATCGCTACTGCGTCATAAAATCACTGACGCTTTAGCGATCTCATTAGCGATCTCGCTTAGTGTGACAGTACCTTAAGGGCCTGCTTAATGAAAGATTTCACACCAGACTTCTGGGGAAAAGGATTTTAAAAGTTGCAAAATTTAGGCGGAGCTCACAGTTGTGCCTAAATTATGCAGTTTTTGGTCAGTTTTTCCCAGCTCCAACAAAATGGGCAGACTTGGGGCTTTGCGGGGGCAGGACACCACAGCTCATTTAAGTGATGACAAACTGTGGCATTCCCTACTCCAGAAATCTTATTCCAGTACCTGACCGGAGTGATACTTCTGGCATAGCGCATGTAGACGCATTCTACACCTCAGACGGTCCATGCATGCACCTCTTCATGAATATGGAGCATCTGACCAGAAGTGAAAAATACCTATATTGATCAATCAGGCCCTAAATTTCCAATTTATTCCAATATATTATTTTTTTTATCTTAAGTAATATTGAGGAATTTGTAATCTTTACACTTACAAGATATCTTTCTCAAAAATGCATAAAGAAAATTATAATGCTTGATGAATTGCCACAGAGGATTAAAAAAGCAAAACAATGAGAGCACTCAAGCATAATAACCTTTTTTAACTAGCTAAGTCAATTGTTTTAGCTTTTTGGAGAAATACCAACTTAGCCCAAAGCTTCAACGTTATATTACCAACCACAATCACAGCTCAGACTTCTCTAAACCAGATCATTAAAGAAATCTATAGAATGCTGAGTGCCATTAAGTAATACCATAATATGCAATGCATAATATAATAGACTATAAAAATAATATAGCAGAAAGCCATAACTTTTTAAACGAGGTACAGAAAAGAATTGCCGGTATCGCATTTTTCAATTGATGTTGCCCTTGAAAAGCATAATCAGCAAATCCAAGAAAAACTAAGTTCTGAGACTGATCTAAAAGTATATTTGAGACAATTTCATGGTCTATAAAATTAAAGAAGAAGTGAAGAAGTGGAGCTTCTCAGTTGACAAGAACTTTCAATTTTCAAAGACAAACAATAAAATGTAGTTACTGTATATGTTAGGCATTATACCTGGAGCCTTTATCCTGCAGAACCTGCATCTTGAGTAGATGTTGAATATACAGTGTGGTGTAATGACCCCTGATGCAGCTAGGGGGCACTGTGTATGGCCCTCGGGATATGCATGGAGGCATGTGATGGATGGACGTTATGTATCACAGAGGTGGGTGGCCCTGTGATGGAAGCCTGGATATGTTTTGGTTCAGCAGATCTACTGCTGAGTTGTACTATATATTGGGAGGCTTCCAGGTGACTAGGAGAGCTGGGCGGGTCCAGTCACCTACAAACCCACCCAAGGGGCTTGTGTCTAAATACCTGGGATAAAACCTGTATGTAATGGTGTAGCTAAAGGACCTGTGGTGAGGTCATGACCATGTGACATTACCATGTGATTCCTGACCTCACCTGTGGGTGGAGTTACACCTATGTAATGGAGTGTGTTTTGCACCTGTGAGAGAGTGTGTGGGAGTCTGCCAGTGTGGACAGGCTTCCATGTGTCCAAGGCAGGACATTACAGAGAGGTCTCTGTGACTGAAGAGCGAGGCTCCAGGCAGGAGCTGAAGCATTAAAGAGTGTATTGTATGTTACCATATGGTTTATGATGCAATAAACCTAAAGACTTTTTGCATAAGAAAAGTGTCTCCTGATTACCTCTGAAGCAGCCGAGTGAGTAAAACCTTACAATTGGTGGATGGAATGCTGGCAGCGGCCCAAGGAGCACATGTTCCAGGACTGGGAATCAGGAACCAGGGAGGAACGGACGGTCTGTGAAAACCGTGAGTGTGACCAGTGGTCACGAATAAACTGTGTTATGTTTATGGGGTGCCTCTGATATGAGGTATCTGAAGAAACTGTTAAGCAGTGGTGTCAGACAGGAGTCTGTGTTATGTGACCGGGGTCATTGAGAAGTAAGCAAAAAGCATGCTGAGAGGATACCTCAGAGGAGGTGTCCGGAAACCTGCGTGGCCAACAGGTAACAGACAGGAGTCTGTGGTGTACTGACGGGTCAGTGAGACTGTTTTTTCCTTTGTGGGATGCCTCTCTGAGAGAGGAGGTGTCCGGAAATCTCTGTGGCCAAGAGTGACAGACAGGAGTCTGTGGTGTGCTGATGGGTCAGTGAGAAAGACTGTATTTTTGTGTTTGCTGGGTACCTCTGAGGCTGAGGTCTCCAGGAACCTGTGTGTCTGACGCCAACAGGGGACGGTTTTGACAACCGTGCTAGGCTGGTCGGGATCAGTGAGAAGAATCAGTGAGAAGAATCAGTGAGAAACTTTTTTTTTTTTGGTGTTTTTTTTTCTCTGGAACACGTGTGAGGTGTGTGCTGTGGCTCATCGGAGTCCACGAAGGTGACAAGCGGCTGGCTGTGACTCGTGGGGTCACAAGGTAAAAAGCGGCAAGACAGCGCAGCGTGCAAGACCTGTGGTAGCAGGAGCTACAGTGACTTGCAGCAAGAGGTTCTGCAGCAGTAAGAGCTGCAGTGGCAGCAGCGGCTTGTGCGCGGTAGCCGGAGGTGCTGGCGGAAGGTGACAGTACCAGCAGGAGCTGGGGAGGTACCATAAGGACATCAGAGGTCCAGAGTGGGTGACCTCTTAAAGGAACAGTACCAGCCCAAAGAGACATAAGGGTCTGTGCGGACTGGGGCCTGTAAGAGCCGTGATGTGTACCCCAGTGTTGGGTGGTGTCCCTAGAGGGGGAGGAGTCCCAAAAGGGGGGCAGCAACCCAAAATTGGGATGGTGGCCCAAAAGGGGGCGGAGTCTCAAAAGGGGGTGGTAGCCCAAATCAAACCAGTTGCCCAAAAGGGGGTGGTAACCCAAATTGGGATGGTGGCCCGGAAGGGGGCAGAGTCCCAAAAGGGGGCGGCAAATCAAAAGGGGGTGGTGTCCCAAAAAGGGGTGGCACCGGTTTCCTCAGTGGACATATCTGAGGAACAGCGGTGTGGATGTTATATGTATTCCGCATGTGGCATAGACTTCCCGTTTGATAACAGCCCACAGGTGTGTTCTGTAATGTTACATAGGGAAGGAGTCTCTGGACAGTTGGACTCAAAGAGTCAGGTGACTCTGAAAGGAACTCCGCTAGTTCTCTGTCTGACCGAGAAAAAGGTCCAGGTGTGCTGCATCCACGGGCTCACTGTGGACTATTTGGTAGACAGGGTGATGCTTGAGATGTCCACAAGTGTCGAGGATCAAGTTGGCGGTATACCACCGAACGTATGGTACCCCTATGAGAGGGAACGGGACTTTGTATTTTTTGAAAATGCATGGAAGGTTGATGTAGTGTGGGGTTGCTCAGAGGAGAGACGGAATGACCCTAAGGGAGCCCCATCACAGCAGGCGGCTGTAGTGGTTCCTTGTAGTGTGAAGTGTAGAAAGGAGGTAACACCTAATAGCGATAGTCCCGAGCCCCAGGTGACCAGAAGAAAGTGTGGGTCAGACCAACTCGGGACATTGGGACAGTGACACCTCCAAAAACTGATGAGTCAGACGGTGACACAGGAGGAAAGGATGCGTCTGCCCGACTGACTGACATGATGTACTCTGAAATGTATGACAACAGAACCCATGACGATGTGGTAGTTAAGACCTCTAGAACGGACACCCGGTTAGAGGGTAACGGGAGGGGCCCCGAGAGTGACTCCTGTGCAGACTGTGACTCGACCGCAAGGGAAAGCGAGTGCAGTAATGTGGAGCCGAGTAAAAATGGCCGATCTTCCTCTCGCCGCAGAGGCCGTGGAAAGGCGGGACAGGCTACATCCTCTAAGAAGCAAAATGATGAGGAAGAGTCAGGGTCAGGTACCGGTCAGGTGACTGTCCTTAATGAGGAGATAGAGCTGTGTAAAGAAACAGTGAAAGAGGCAGTCGAGCAGGAAAGGGTCCTGAGACGAATGATTGAGCACAAAGTGGAGGAGCTGGAGAAGGAAGTCTCTAAGCTCAGGGATCGTCTGTCAGCGTGTAAGAGTATGAACAAGGCTCTATGGAGAGAGACGGAGGTGCTCAGAGAGGCCCAAGAGAAACATCAGCAGGAGTGTCGCTGCTTGGCAGAAGAGCGAGATGGAGTTCTCCGAGAGCTCAAGATGGAGGAGGAGACTGGTGCCCAGCTCCAGAAATCTCTGGGAGAAGAAATCCAGCAAGGGAAGTGCCATGCAGATGGGCACACAAGGGAGAGTGATGTCTTGGAGAACTGCGCTGATGCTCAGGATGAGGACGTCCAACCGCATGTTCAGGAAAAGGAGACATCGCTTTTCAAGTGTATAATAGAGGTACCCGAAGACATGCAAGAAGCTTGTGCCAGTAAGGATGTACATGAGGTCTTTAGAAAAGCCGTGGAAGCATGTAGTGTGAACTGGGTGCCAGAGAAAAAGCAGTTGGTTATACTGTCGACTAGGGAAGTCACAATGAAGCAGGTGGCTATCCTGAGGGACATGCACCTACATTGTCTTGAAACAGGTGATCCTGTTGAGAAATAAAGAAGCCGCTCGACGTCTGTAGCAAGCAAGAAAGGCTCAAAATCAGCTTGGCTTGATGGAAGACATCGTTCAAGTGCCCAGAGGTCTGGTGAAGAAAGTCATCGGAAGACTCGGGAAAGTGATGCAGGAGATGGTAAATAAGTCCGGTGTGACGAGAGTCAGGATTCCGGCTGATGACGAAGTCCAGGTCAAGGGTGAAGATGGGATGGTCCCATTCCTCGTTGTCGGATCCAGGGAGAGCCTTGGGAATATCCGGATGCTCCTGGAGTATCGTGTGTCATACTTGAGAGAAGTAGAGCAGCTACGACTGGAGAGGGAGCAGGTCAACAGAAACCTACGGGAAATGGAAAGAAGATGATCGCCACCTTCAACCCGTGGTATTGAGAGGCGAAGAGGTTCGCTTAAGACGAGAAGTCCTCAAGCTGGAGATAATACAGGAAATAGTGATGCCTCAGTTAGCTCAGTGATGAGTGACCTAAGCAGGAGAACCTGTAGTGGACGAAATGAAAAGGACTCAGACCAGACAGGACGTATGGGTGCAAGTGAAATGCGACGCCATACTGACCGCTGGGGATGCGGGTGGTCTGACAGGGGGGCCTCGTCAGCAACAGATGTGACAGAGTCGGAGGACAGACGCCTACCAAAGAGATTAGTAGCAGGGTCCGACTTAGAGAGACGGTTTGACTGGCAGAGACGACCGAGAAGGATCTCTGGTCGGGTAAAAAGTGTTCAACCCCACAAGTTTGAACAGAGAGGTGAGGTATGTGGTGTAATGACCCCTGATGCAGCTAGGGGGCACTGTGTATGGCCCTCGGGATATGCATGGAGGCATGTGATGGATGGACGTTATGTATCACAGAGGTGGGTGGCCCTGTGATGGAAGCCTGGATATGTTTTGGTTCAGCAGATCTACTGCTGAGTTGTACTATATATTGGGAGGCTTCCAGGTGACTAGGAGAGCTGGCGGGTCCAGTCACCTACAAACCCACCCAAGGGGCTTGTGTCTAAATACCTGGGATAAAACCTGTATGTAATGGTGTAGCTAAAGGACCTGTGGTGAGGTCATGACCATGTGACATTACCATGTGATTCCTGACCTCACCTGTGGGTGGAGTTACACCTATGTAATGGAGTGTGTTTTGCACCTGTGAGAGAGTGTGTGGGAGTCTGCCAGTGTGGACAGGCTTCCATGTGTCCAAGGCAGGACATTACAGAGAGGTCTCTGTGACTGAAGAGCGAGGCTCCAGGCAGGAGCTGAAGCATTAAAGAGTGTATTGTATGTTACCATATGGTTTATGATGCAATAAACCTAAAGACTTTTTGCATAAGAAAAGTGTCTCCTGATTACCTCTGAAGCAGCCGAGTGAGTAAAACCTTACAACAGTATGAAATCTACCTAGACTCATGGCTTTGTAATAAAGTATTATTTCTATAAAGTGGAATAAAGGAATAATTAATAGAAAGAAACTTTATTTTTGTAAACTTAAAAATCACTCTACAGAAAATAGTATAAATTGCAAATGTAAAAAACGATTTTATTACAACATTTGATTAAAATACAATGACATAATAATTACAAAAAATGATCTAGAGATGCTGCTAATCCAAACAGGGAGCAAAAAACATGTGGCCCATATATATCACTATGCATTCAGTGAGCACTCATTTAGTAAGGGAGCAAATTATCCCCAATTAATTCCATATATACTGAATACAGCTATGACTCACATTAAGCACTCAATAGTCCACTAGGGACAACAACCAGTAATATGACACTGCTAATATGTTAGAGTATAGGAAAATTCCTTTACCATTACTCACACAAAGAGATTTTATCAGATAGCTTGACTTGACTGCAGGAGGCACTTATGAAGATTCCAGGAGAAGGTTTATTTTCAAGATGACTTCTTGTAGTATGCACAATTACAATAGCAGTAGCCGTAATAGTTGCAGTAGGTAAAAAAAAGACTATTCTGAACCAGAGCTGAAGACATGTAGCTTCTTAAGATGGCTGACACAGAATGAAGAAAAAGAAGGAGGTGCTGACATCAGAGCTAGGGAGACAGACAGAGAGACAGGGAGGACAAACTTCCAAAAGGCAAACCTTCTTACAGAGCAAAACAACTGCAACAATACAATACTGTATGATTCCTAAGTCCTGGGACATGACAATTCATATTTCAATTTGTGAGTTAAGGTTCATTTACATGTTACAATTTCTGCCCATAAACTAGCTCAACTATGTGCGAGTCAGATAGAGCTTGATAAATGGCCCGTTCACACAAACTGTATGGAAACAGAAAAATCATTAATATAATCGTCTCGTTCCAATTCGTCATGCATATTGTTGGCAGGAAATCCCTGTTATATGTGGTGAAGTGCTGCTGACAGTTTGAAATGAGCAGAAACAAGTGGGAAAAAATATAGCTAACTATATCCAAATGCTCCATTAATGGGACTTCTCTAAAGTTGACCTACAAAGTCCTAATGTATATGGTTCTTACCCAGATTGCTCACTGTACCTCCTCTTCTTGTTTTAAAGGCTGTACAGAACCGGAAAACATGCTCCATACCTGGTGGAGATGCCCTAAACTTATCAGATTTTGGTAAAGAATCCTCTGAATTCTGGTCAGTCAGAAGTTGCAGTCACAAGAAGGTAGCGCGAGACTTGAGTAGCATCTTTAAGAGCTGAAAACTGTTGCTGGTAAGTATAATACTATTATCAGAGACCTTACGTTGGTGGCACCACTCCAGTAATAAAAAAAATTTCTGGAGAGGTGCTTTAAGTACAAAAGATTCTTGGCTATGGGGCACTAAGATTCTTGTTTCTCTTGACCCATATACATTATTTTATAAATGTCTAGCCATCCAACAGCAGAAATATAATTTCCATGGCTTTCCAAAATTAATAATTATTGACTACAATAGTATCTTCAAAATGTCTGTAAAAATTGACTTCATTTCAGCAGTCAATTAAACTAAATCATCCACAAACATTGGGCTGTATCCATGCACTTTTTCTAGAACAAACTTTGTCTTGTGTCTGAACTGTAATTATCGTATGGAAAATGACAAGCAAAATGCCATATTTCTTCTCTAAGCATTAACAACTTACTTTGTAAATTGCTATTTTAGGCATTTAGAATTTGGTCAACCTCAGAGGATTGTCACACAGAATTTAAATTGTGTCTCTATAATATACGATTAAATTATTTCATGGAAATGGGGAGAATGTCCTTAGTTGAATACTGATATCTTCATTATATGCTGCACAAAGCCTGTGTGCATAATTGTGATGTGTACTGAATTTCTTTTATTTGAGCTTATCTTTCTGGAGGAATTTCATGGACCCCGTGAATACTTTGTGACAGCTCTTTTTAAGATTTGTATCAGCTAAGAAAATTAAAAAGTACTACAAAAGATGTGCTTTGCAAGAACATTCTGAACAATGTAGAAGAAAAGCAAAGTCACAGAATAGCGGTAACGAAAAAAAACCATTTGCAATCATTTTTTATTATCTCCCAGTCACACTATTGCTTGGTTTTCAAAAGCAGATTAGACCTTAACTACAAAATAACGATTAGATCTGAACTGCTGTGCGGACATTCATCCGTCTTTAAACTTATCAGTGTAAAATGTTAGAAAGCAAGAAAATTGCAAACAAAAAGTCTAAGAAAAATTCCATAAAAAATGTCAAACTTTAAGAACAATTAAGATCCTTTTATATGTGCCAAGAATCATCCAAACGAATGTTTGCAATAATGATCATAGGACCAATCACTGGCCTGCGTAAATATGGTAGTCATCAGCCAGTGAACTCCCAAAATGCTTGTTTGCCAACTGCACTCATGCTGTCCTAAAATCATGGTACACGTGACATCGACTGCCAACATTATGCAACGCTTTGGGGCCAGAATGTTCATGTTAAAGCAAAAAACTGACCAGCACCTCCATCAGAATAAGACAAGTGTGCAAATCATCACGACTATTCAATATAACCAAGAAATTACAGCTGCACTCTAAAATGCTATATAATATGCAAACTCTGAATATATGAAATTGGAACTGCATCACTGCTACAGAAAATATGATTAAAAATGAAGGTACTTAGAGCACAAATTGGCCAATGAGCTCATCAGCCACTACAAGGCGTACCCTATTGATGGAACCTAATCTTATATGTCTCTCCAGGGCTGAAAGCTTGAAAATTTAAAGGGCAGGCTGGATACAGCACTAAGTAAAAATGACTTAGGCTGATAGAATGAGTGCTCAGTCAGAAACAAGTATAATGCAAAATTAAAAAAACTGACCAGCACCTCCAAACGGGACAAGACAAGTGTGAACAGGTGTAGGCCATCACGACTATTCAATATAAGCCCCAAAATACAGCTGCACTTTGAAATGCCATAATATGCAAAATTCAACATATGAAATTGGAACTGAACTGCTATAGGAAATAGATTTAAAAATGAAGTTACTTAGCGCACAAATTCACCAATCCACAAGAGCCCATCAGCCATGAAAAGGAGTACTGCTTTGATTGGACCCTATCCATGTATGCCTCTACTGGGCTGAAGTCTTTAGTTGGGCCATTGAAGTGGCATAGCTGTTGGCCAAACAATTGAACATTTTTTAAGATTTCTGATAAAAATCGCTCAGAGACTTCATTTGGACGGTAATGCATGATTTACTCAGATTTGCTATTACTTTCATCATACTTTTATCAGGAACAAACCATCAACTTCAGGTGTTATTAAACATCTCTAAAATTTTCCACTAATCCTCCACCATGCCAGACCAATGAGTATAGACATGGTTTGAAGAGTCTTTCATTCTTTCACTGGAGTGTTTGCTCTCTTCTGTTTCAAAAATTCCTATATTAAGATTAATCAGTTCAGTTTATGAACACGTTTAACCGTTCCAGTGAGTTTTTTATCTGTTTTGTGTTCTTAGTAACATGATCTTAACAGTTACAATTGATTTCTAACTGATAAAGCTGAAAACGCCATATTGTGATAGCTAAATGGCTGAGTCAGAGCAAATCCAATCGAGCATCTGAGGAATGTTCTGAAAAACCAAGTCTGATCCATGTGACAACTTAACAACTTATTGATCTTAAAGGGAATTTGCTACTATTGTTTTAGTATTATCACACCTTCTCTGAGATATACAGTACAGACCAAAAGTTTGGACACACCTTCTCATTCAAAGATTTTTCTGTATTTTCATGGCTATGAAAATTGTAGAATCACACTGAAGGCATCAAAACTATGAATTATCACATGTGGAATTATACATTACACTTTACAAAAAATGTGAAACAACTGAAAATATGTCTTATATTCTAGGTTCTTCAAAGTAGCCACCTTTTGCTTTGATTACTGCTTTGCACGCAGAAAAGGTGAACGGATGATTCTACATGCCTGTTCCCACCGTGAAGCATGGAGGAGGTGGTGTGATGGTGTGGGGTGGCTTTGCTGGTGACACAGTTGGGGATTTATTCAAAACTGAAGCATAGTGAACCAGCATGGCTACCACAGCAACGTGCAGCAGCATGCTATTCCATCCGGTTTACGTTTAGTTGGACCATCATTTATTTTTCAACAGGACAATGACCCCAAACACACCTCCAGACTGTGTAAGGGCTATTTGACCAAGAAGGAGAGTGATGGGGTGCTACGCCAGATGACCTGGCCTCCACAGTCACCAGACCTGAACCCAATCGAGATGGTTTGGGGTGAGCTGGACCGCTCACCGCTTCAATTTTGAATAAATCCCCAACAGTGTCACCAGCAAAGCACCCCCACACCATCACACCTCCTCCTCCATGCTTCACGGTGGGAACTAGGCATGTAGAGTCCATCCGTTCACCTTTTCTGCGTGCAAAGCAGTAATCAAAGCAAAAGGTGGCTACTTTGAAGAACCTAGAATATAAGACATATTTTCAGTTGTTTCACACTTTTTTGTAAAGTGTAATGTATAATTCCGCATGTGTTAATTCATAGTTTTGATGCCTTCAGTGTGATTCTACAATTTTCATAGTCATGAAAATACAGAAAAATCTTTAAATGAGAAGGTGTGTCCAAACTTTTGGTCTATACTGTATATACATATATATTCTTAGATTAAAATGTAAAAGATGAAAAAATATATATTTTTTGTCTAAAATGCAAAGGAAATGTTTCATCTTTAACTTTAGGCCTTCTAGAGATCATTTCATCTTCACCTTGCTTAACTGTTCACAATAGCAGCCATTTTGACCAGGGGTGCCCAAACTTTTACATACCACTGTGCTAAGCATAGTAAAACCAGACATATAAAGAAATTATGCTTTATGATGCATCCAAGTAGAATTACCAAATATAATGGTTTCCGCCTAATATCCATGAATAGTATCGCTACAGAATAGGAAAGTGGTTTAGCATTAATCTTATACAAGGGAAAAAAATTGGAATATATGACAGAATAGATTACATGCACAGCAATGCTTCTTATTGTGACCTTTCTTATACGTTATAACTCACGATGGCTGAGGGTTATACAATTCCATCGTCTAGCTTGCAAATCATTATGGATTTATCAGATTTTAAGGAAAAAAGCTCTATGTACAATGAAATTCTTTCACTAGATGTAATATAAAAAGAAATGTAGAAAGAAAGTTAATATGCATCTGGCCCAGTGTTGAGATAACGATTTAATCCAAAATCAAATGAAATAATACAAAAAAGTAGCATTTTTTCTGTAACACGGTTTCTTCTCCAGAAATTGAATCCGTGGAACAACAGCTAACAGAAGTACTTCTAAAGATTGGTTTATAGGATGTAGTTACCCATGATCACACAAACATCTTTGTAAGTCATTATCAGAGTTGTATTTGTAGGAAGATCTTGCACCAATGGAAAGACCATAAAATATATCACTGCTGTTTCTGATATTCCTATTTTCTCTGCAGTAATATGTTGCAGCTTCCTTATTATCAATAGAATAAAAATTATAATTGGTCTAACTATGGATTCATTCTGTTTGGAATTGTAACGGAACTTTATCATTTCCTTATTAGTGAATAATCAATAGCTTCTGAAATATGGCTAGGCCAATCTGTAAATCAAGGACATTTCACATTTACGCTTCATTGCTTGGTGACGCTTAAGTTAACACCTGAAACATCCATTTTTTTTGTATTTTGCTAACATGAAAAAAACGAATCATTTTACATAAGCCAATAATGTATGTAAAGTGCTGTGGAATTATTGGCGCTATATTTGAGTAAAATAAATAAATAAGCTGGATCCAATTTCTACATATCTATTTTTGGTTATTGTGTCTGTTTTTACTATCAGTGTAGCATGTCCTTCTTGCATGTAAAAATAAAAAATGTCCACATTTCTCCTTTCCATTAAATATTAAAAAAAGTGGACAGCACTTGGAAGACACATGAATGGCGTCTGAGTACAGTGCATTTTGTTGTGGGACTTCTTCACTTGAATCAGTGATTTTGAACCTCAAGTCATTCCGTTTTTGATTGTGAACACGCACAGAGCACATATGTGAAAAATGTACATCTGAACATAGTTTTAGGGTATGTGCCCACAATCAGGAACTGCTGCGGTTTTGACGCTGTGTATTTATGCATCATCAAACCCGCAGCGGCCAGATGTTACAGCGTAGTGGATGGGATTTCAATCCCATGTCTACTGTGCGTACAGTTACCTGAGAATCACCCGCGGAGACTGAAATGCAAATGTATTTAATGCGGTAAATCCGCATGATTCAGTGAACACATGCAGATTCGCGCTGCGTCCAAAGCGTTGCTAGTTCCGGATCTTGATCACCCGGCCTTACACAGTTTTTACCGCTGTCTGTGTGAGCTTCTCTTTCAAACTAGATCACTGTAAAATAAAAACATTAAAAACAAAGCATCAACTGTTCTGGAGCAACAGGGGCAGGAATTATTATTATTATGCTTGTTTATACAGCACCATCATATTCCACAGCACTTTACAGACATTATCATCACTGTCCCCATTTGTGCTCACAATCTATATTCCTTATGTCTTTGTAGTGTGGGAGGTAACTCCTTGTAGATGTTGTCCTTGATGGGATTTGAACTCAGGACCTCAACGTTGCAAAGCAACAGAGCTACAGTTAACACCCTTTCTCTAACTGGTTAATCTTGTTCATCGATCTTTCAAATCTTCATAAGGACAACTCCTCCATGGCCACTTTAGATCTTCGGGACTTTAGGTCAGCAGATATTCTTTCAAAAACTGACTTAATAGCTATAATTGAAGTACCACACTACACGTAGTGTAAAACTACTATACTCTTCGTAGAGTTTTGCCGTGAATTCAGCAAGATCATCTCCAAGTTTATACCACAAATGCAACCTAATAAACGATATTTGGCTAGCAAGTCAAACAAAACTATTGTGTCTCTGTACTTTGAATATCTACTGTATAGCTGCACTTTCCACTTCCACATTATGCATAATGAATAATGGCTAGATAGCATAAATGCAAATTAATATTTCAAATAGTAATCAGTGTAATCTTTCCAGCTACGCCAATTGGAATGGTTAGATGCATCATTACCTTCTGCAGCTTAAGTAAATGCTAAGAAAACAGATGCTGAATAGGGTGAAAAATAGAAGACAAACAACAATTCAATTTACTGCTAATATGAATACAAACTTGTGCGTATACAGTAATATGCATACGCTCTAAGATTTAGGCTGCTTTCACACAAACATTATTTATGAGGTTTCACAGTGACTCGCCGGTGCCTGCGCAGAAGATCTCTGAATGGAGGGAGTGCAGGGCACAGGATTCCGGGGCCGTAACTGATGCTGATGGGATGGTAGTATTTTAATGAGGAGAGGAGGCAGGGATTTCTTCCAGGCACCGCACGCCCCGGAGCCTAGAAGAAATCATTAGATAAAGACGAAATATAACATTTTTTGCAACAAGTCTATTAATATGAGGCATACAGGTAGGACTAGTGTAACATTTCTATTACCTGTATGCCCATATTAATAGGTCATATACATCCCAGGGGGTGACAGATTCCCTTTAAGATGAAAGCATGAAGTGTTTGGAATCACGCTCAGTACTGCAGTGCCCCCTTCTTACCACACTGACTGCCCTGAGAAGAAAGCTGGAGGTACTTGTAATGGCACTCCGATCTGTTTTACTATACAGAGTAGGGGCATCTATTAGGGCTGAGTGCAGGGCTCTCTATCATTATATATCAGTAGAAAGAGGACAATGCATGTTCTTCTGACCTTCTGTAAAATTTCTTCTAATGCAATGTTGGGATTATCATAAATTATAATCTCAGTTTTATGCTAATTTGTATTTTTGATTATTTTATTATTAAACAACTGCAGTGCTTTCAGTCAATGCAAAACTCAAACCTGGATATGTACGAAAATAAAAATGAGGTTTTGTTTTTTTGGGGGGAATATCTGTGTGTAGAATCATTGGGCTACTATTAGTATGCAGAATTTTATGCAACTAAATAAATAGCATAATTTTTCTCATCTCAATTGTTTATTGTTATCTGTTAAAGTGAGAACAATAACCAAACTACTCAAACTGTACAAAAATACATTTCCAACATTTAAAAAATATGTTAGTGACCAATATAGCCGCCCATCTTTTCAATGCCAATCATAAGCCTCAATTTATGGATCATCTATCGATGAACATCTATTTGAGCAGCACCTCCTGAACACTGTACAGAGAGGTGACTGTTTCCCTTCACTTTAAATCTCCCATTTAAGAAGTGCCCACAAGTTCTCAGTAGGGTTTAGGTCAGGTGTAGAAAGGGCCATGTTATTATTCTTTCATCTCTCAGGCCTTTATCAGCAGCCAAGTAGTGGAGACTTTGATGCATGCAATGGAACATTGTCCTACATAAAAATCATGAGTTTCTTGAAAGATGTAGACTTTTCTGTATCACTACTTGAAGAAAGTTTCTGCAAGTATTTGGTTTGGGGGTTGATTTTGAGTCCATCTTCAACTCCAAGATGTCCAACTAGTTCATCTTTCACAATTCCAGCTCACAGCTGTACCCCACCTGCCCTTTGCTGGCATTTGAGTCCAATTAGAGGTCTGTGCCTGTTTCTGATACAACATGGGCCCATCCATCAGCTCCATCAAGAGTAATTCTCCACTCATCAGTCTTTAAAGCCTTTGAAAAATCTGCCGAATCTGAATTTGCCATATTCGTGCCATTTTAGTACCCTATTCTTGCCACATTTATGCTTCATGATCAGTTCCGAACATATTCGTTCATTTCTACTCCCATTGACTCCAATGACGTTCGGCTGTGTTCGGCGAATGTTGCAAATACAATATTCGCCACAGAACGTAACCCAAACCGAATTTTGAAAAATTCCCTCAACTCTAAACCACAGAGTGGGCATGCACTAATCAATCAATATAGCATTGACATTTTGTGACAGAGTATCACATATGTGTTTACTTTCAAGCTGTTAGTCTTGCACCACATATCTAAGAAAATCAGTTCAAACTAAGGTGACACTCACATCAAACTCTGACAGAGTTTGATCCGCGCAACATTAGCATAATCGGTCTCATTCTCTCGCATGAGAGAATCGACGGCGGGTTGTGCGAGCTCTTAGAGTCCAATCCGGGATAACAAGGCAAATTAATTTCTTTCATTGCGTGCATCCACCCAGTTCTGTTCATATGCATGGCATGCCATTAATTTAAAACTATTGCTATAACTGCTTTGCGTGGTGGTAATTTCACAGTGCTAATTTTCGCTACTTAAGAGCAAAATATTACTACATAATTTATTACAGATAAAATACATTTGTCAGGATAAAGTTAGCACCAGTGTCACCATCTCACATCTGAGCAAGCAGGGAAAGTATCTTGTCTGGTAAATGAACTCAGATCTGCTCATTTGTGTAACATATAATTAATTTTAAATTAATACCAGAATTGCTTTCAAAGTTAAAATTTGTAGCTAAAGGACATCCTATTTCCAATCATTTTAAACTTTTAGCTAATGAATTATTCTATAAATTTTGCTCCCAGGCATTTTAGATAAGTTTCAGAAAGCTCTGGAAAATGAAAATAGGCAGATGGCAAACATAGATCTCCAATATTTTTATTTAATTACAGAGATCAATTGAGGTAGGCAATTTTTTTTATGAAAATCTGTCACTTCTTTGACTACAGTCTTAAAATTCACAATTTAATGTGCAATCATTTGCCATGACAGCTAAGTGTCACAATATTCTGAGGAGTCAGGTTTTCAAGTAGTATAGGTAGTATTTAAAAAAAGGAGCAATGTAAAAGTCTACCAAATATCCTATATCTTTATTAAAACCCAATCAAGTGACAGCTAATAGAAATAGGTGTGTTTCATGCAATTTGATATTAATGTAAGTCTTATTTTATAGTTGTTTCTATTCACATTTGTGGGAGTGTTGAAGATGGTGTTCCATTCTCTGACATCCCAAGTGGTAAAATGTATTGCAATGTTTGTTGTGTGAAAGCAAATTTCCCTGGGGCTACAGAACAGCCTAAACAAGGTTAACTGTAAGGACTGGCCCATATTGGGAAGGGGGAACTGAGATTTAGTGTCAAATT
>JARQOD010000005.1:499779541-499817201 GCA_033576555.1 Oophaga sylvatica
ATTTACTGCTAATATGAATACAAACTTGTGCGTATACAGTAATATGCATACGCTCTAAGATTTAGGCTGCTTTCACACAAACATTATTTATGAGGTTTCACAGTGACTCGCCGGTGCCTGCGCAGAAGATCTCTGAATGGAGGGAGTGCAGGGCACAGGATTCTGGGGCCGTAACTGATGCTGATGGGATGGTAGTATTTTAATGAGGAGAGGAGGCAGGGATTTCTTCCAGGCACCGCACGCCCCGGAGCCTAGAAGAAATCATTAGATAAAGACGAAATATAACATTTTTTGCAACAAGACTATTAATATGAGGCATACAGGTAGGACTAGTGTAACATTTCTATTACCTGTATGCCCATATTAATAGGTCATAAACATCCCAGGGGGTGACAGATTCCCTTTAAGATGAAAGCATGAAGTGTTTGGAATCACGCTCAGTACTGCAGTGCCCCCTTCTTACCACACTGACTGCCCTGAGAAGAAAGCTGGAGGTACTTGTAATGGCACTCCGATCTGTTTTACTATACAGAGTAGGGGCATATATTAGGGCTGAGTGCAGGGCTCTCTATCATTATATATCAGTAGAAAGAGGACAATGCATGTTCTTCTGACCTTCTGTAAAATTTCTTCTAATGCAATGTTGGGATTATCATAAATTATAATCTCAGTTTTATGCTAATTTGTATTTTTGATTATTTTATTATTAAACAACTGCAGTGCTTTCAGTCAATGCAAAACTCAAACCTGGATATGTACGAAAATAAAAATGAGGTTTTGTTTTTTTGGGGGGAATATCTGTGTGTAGAATCATTGGGCTACTATTAGTATGCAGAATTTTATGCAACTAAATAAATAGCATAATTTTTCTCATCTCAATTGTTTATTGTTATCTGTTAAAGTGAGAACAATAACCAAACTACTCAAACTGTACAAAAATACATTTCCAACATTTAAAAAATATGTTAGTGACCAATATAGCCGCCCATCTTTTCAATGCCAATCATAAGCCTCAATTTATGGATCATCTATCGATGAACATCTATTTGATCAGCACCTCCTGAACACTGTACAGAGAGGTGACTGTTTCCCTTCACTTTAAATCTCCCATTTAAGAAGTGCCCACAAGTTCTCAGTAGGGTTTAGGTCAGGTGTAGAAAGGGCCATGTTATTATTCTTATATCTCTCAGGCCTTTATCAGCAGCCAAGTAGTGGAGACTTTGATGCATGCAATGGAACATTGTCCTACATAAAAATCATGAGTTTCTTGAAAGATGTAGACTTTTCTGTATCACTACTTGAAGAAAGTTTCTTCAAGTATTTGGTTTGGGGGTTGATTTTGAGTCCATCTTCAACTCCAAGATGTCCAACTAGTTCATCTTTCACAATTCCAGCTCACAGCTGTACCCCACCTGCCCTTTGCTGGCATTTGAGTCCAATTAGAGGTCTGTGCCTGTTTCTGATACAACATGGGCCCATCCATCAGCTCCATCAAGAGTAATTCTCCACTCATCAGTCTATAAAGCCTTTGAAAAATCTGCCGAATCTGAATTTGCCATATTCATGCCATTTTGGTACCCTATTCTTGCCACATTTATGCTTCATGATCAGTTCCGAACATATTCGTTCATTTCTACTCCCATTGACTCCAATGACGTTCGGCTGTGTTCGGCGAATGTTGCAAATACAATATTCGCCACAGAACGTAACCCAAACCGAATTTTGAAAAATTCCCTCAACTCTAAACCACAGAGTGGGCATGCACTAATCAATCAATATAGCATTGACATTTTGTGACAGAGTATCACATATGTGTTTACTTTCAAGCTGTTAGTCTTGCACCACATATCTAAGAAAATCAGTTCAAACTAAGGTGACACTCACATCAAACTCTGACAGAGTTTGATCCGCGCAACATTAGCATAATCGGTCTCATTCTCTTGCATGAGAGAATCGACGGCGGGTTGTGCGAGCTCTTAGAGTCCAATCCGGGATAACAAGGCGAATTAATTTCTTTCATTGCGTGCATCCACCCAGTTCTGTTCATATGCATGGCATGCCATTAATTTAAAACTATTGCTATAACTGCTTTGCGTGGTGGTAATTTCACAGTGCTAATTTTCGCTACTTAAGAGCAAAATATTACTACATAATTTATTACAGATAAAATACATTTGTCAGGATAAAGTTAGCACCAGTGTCACCATCTCACATCTGAGCAAGCAGGGAAAGTATCTTGTCTGGTAAATTAACTCAGATCTGCTCATTTGTGTAACATATAATTAATTTTAAATTAATAGTTTAATACCAGAATTGCTTTCAAAGTTAAAATTTGTAGCTAAAGGATATCCTATTTCCAATCATTTTAAACTTTTAGCTAATGAATTATTCTATAAATTTTGCTCCCAGGCATTTTAGATAAGTTTCAGAAAGCTCTGGAAAATGAAAATAGGCAGATGGCAAACATAGATCTCCAATATTTTTATTTAATTACAGAGATCAATTGAGGTAGGCAATTTTTTTAATGAAAATCTGTCACTTCTTTGACTACAGTCTTAAAATGCACAATTTAATGTGCAATCATTTGCCATGACAGCTAAGTGTCACAATATTCTGAGGAGTCAGGTTTTCAAGTAGTATAGGTAGTATTTAAAAAAAGGAGCAATGTAAAAGTCTACCAAATATCCTATATCTTTATTAAAACCCAATCAAGTGACAGCTAGTAGAAATAGGTGTGTTTCATGCAATTTGATATTAATGTAAGTCTTATTTTATAGTTGTTTCTATTCACATTTGTGGGAGTGTTGAAGATGGTGTTCCATTCTCTGACATCCCAAGTGGTAAAATGTATTGCAATGTTTGTTGTGTGAAAGCAAATTTCCCTGGGGCTACAGAACAGCCTAAACAAGGTTAACTGTAAGGACTGGCCCATATTGGGAAGGGGGAACTGAGATTTAGTGTCAAATTCAGGAAGTGTCATGTTCAGTTAGAGGGAGTGTGATGAAGTGCTAGCAGCGGTCATATGCAGTAGGCTGCTAAGGCCAACATGAGCCTGTTACTCGGGGCTGTCCGGCTGTCGGGCTTGAGACCTCGAGATGGACATCAGGGCCTTTGTGTGCAATAAGCCTGAAGTGCTGCAGGGAAAGAAGGATTCAGATTCTCAGAGGCACAAGGTAATGGAATCTGGGTGAACTAGGGCTGATGTTATGTCCAGTACCTGTCGGAAAGACTGTAACCTGTTGTTCCCTGTCCTAAATACTTCATTGTAATAACCATAAACTGCTAAATAAATGTTTGACTGTTATAAAGTACTCGGTGTGCCCTGGATTGTGTGCTGCAAAAGTTCTGGAAGATGCAAGCCTGTAGCCAGTGGAGGCCTATGGGCCACAAATAAATGTGATGTACCCCACACATATCAGCACACCGGAATTGGAACACGATTCTCCTGTAAGGTGCCAGAGAGTGCCGAAACAGCAGCTCATGCACAACTACCTCGCTCTGGCACCTTACACATGCAACTCCTTCAGTCAATTCCCTGTACTAAAGAAAAGACATTGGAAAAATGCCTGAAATACATGGTGCATAGAGAAATCTGCATTTTGAAAAAAACGAAAAAGCCAAAAAAACTATAATAATTTAGAAAACTGTACAGGGTGGGCCATTTCTATGGATACACCTAAATAAAATGGGAATGGTTGGTGATATCAACTTCCTGTGATGATACTGCAAGCTCCATTTCCTGTGCTGTTCTAAAACCTTCCCCATAGAACTACGACTCCCAGCGTTTTACCAGCACAGAGCAAAGCCACCTCTCCTCCCCCCTGTGCCTGCAGTTTGTTGCAAGTCACTGTGTGAACGAACAGCTCACTCTATCTCTCATCCCTCCCACCTTAGGAATTCTTTAGGAATCTTCTTTGTTTCCCAAACCCTGCAGAAAGATCCCGTAGCCATTATAAGAATTCATTCTTTTGGTAATAACACGGTGGGAGCGTATCTTAGAAACACGTAAACTACGGTTTTGAATCCGGCGTCCGACAGGCATCGTTCCCGTGGTACTGGTGAACCCGTAACTCCAACAGAACCCGAGAAATGGAATTCTCGGATGCACCATGAACTATCTCACCCAAGTTTGGGCTCATTTGAACCGTCATTTTAAAGTAAGATCATTGATAGGTCTGCCATTATTCTGCTAGTTTCCCAGAAGGCGGTATCAACCTTATGATCTTTCAGAGCTCAAACCATAACTTGTAGCCTGGGGAGGTGGCCAGAAAAACCATCCCCTTTTGTGAGGTCAGCAGCCCACAGGTATAAGTCTTGCAGTGAGCCCCCCTTAGTCATTCCAGGCTGTGATGACGTGACAAACAGATCTGCAAATGAACTATGACGTGTGGCTCCTCCCCCAGCCTGTCTTGTCTGTAAATGATCTAAGTGCCATGTAAGTGATTTTCATCTTTAATCCTGTTTTATTTCTAACTGTATTGTACATAACTGTATTGCCTCAGCTTGTTACCTTTTTTTAAAACTATAAGCACTGCCTGCCTTTTAAGGAATAAACCTATAAAATTATTAGTTTGTTTCTCCTGCTCTATAAACGAATTTGCACGTGCCTGAAGTACTACGCTACTGTTTTGGGGTTGCTACGGACCCTCTTGATAAATTGTTCATTAAGTAAATCGTAGCTGGTGGCAGCTAAAAGAAGGGGTGTAAAGTGTTAGCCTATTGGGTGGCGTTGGCAGTGACGGAGTGGGTTTTATAAGTGTATTGCCTGGCTGCGGCCCGGAGTAATTATAATTCCCTCACTGCAGCGTGCCCAATAGCCCGCACACATCCAAGTGGCCCGTCTGGCGACTAATTATCCTAGGTGCAGTTCCCTGACTGACCTGAGGGTAAGGGGGCACCAGAGAGCTGCAAGTTCCGAAGTGGAAGTGGGATAATTATAAATCCCTGCAGATTATTGGGTCGGACGGCAGCAGCCGTCGTGTGTGTGCGCGTTTTCGTCACATTTGCGGCACGGAGGGATCACAAGCCGTGATACCCCGGGCTACCGTGTGGCGGACCGTGTGCACGTTCATCACATTGGTAGCAGAGCGGTGGGATTATAGAGCATTAGTGATCTGGTTTGAGCAATCATTCCATTCACTAAAAAACTTGCATGGTTCTTCAGGGACCCTGCAACTAAAGTTTTGGAGAACAGACTCAGTGTTTATTAGTCCTGAGACGGCTGAGGAACCCCTAGCAGGAGCAAGCGACAGTGCTCAAGGAAATGGGGAGGTACATGGGAACCGTGAGGAAGGTGACGCCATGACACTGACCAGTGCCACCGAGGAAGGTAACTGGCCCATAAGTAGCACTGCTCCTGAAGTGTTGGGGTTGGATGGGGAGGTAGAGCCCATAGCAGCGCAGGCTGATGGGTCTGTAGAAATCCCCGGGGAGACTGCATATGTAGCTGCTGTCACCCGCAGTCAGAGTGCCCGGATCGCAGGTAGCGCCCTCCATCTGGACCCTCCTCCGCTACAGGAGAGACTGAACCAGAGGTGGACCCAGAGCCGGTCCCAGAGGGTCCCAGTGAGGAAGGAACCCTGACGTTACTTCTGGCTGCCTCCAGCCAGGAGTTCCAGGCCGCTCTGCAATCAGATGCGAGCCTGTAGAACTTGAGGCACCTCGCCGAGACGCCCACCTCCGGGACTGATAAGGAGAGGGTGTTCTGGGAACGAGGAAGGTTGTACCGGGAGACAGTACCCGGAGATTCCCAAAAGGAGTGGTTGAGGGAGAAACAGCTGGTCGTCCCGCACCAGTTCCGAGGTGAGTTGTTGAGGATTGCCCATGAGATTCCACTTGCTGGACACTTGGGGATCAGCAAAACTAAGGCACGGCTGTCTCAACACTTCTATTGGCCCAAGATTGGGACAGATGTGACTAACTACTGCCGCTCCTGTATCACCTGTCAAAGAGTGGGGAAGGCGGGGCCTGCTCTTAAGGCTCCCCTGATCCCGTTGCCAGTGATAGAGGAGCCTTTCCAGAGGATCGCGGTGGACATTGTGGTCCCGCTGGCCGTCCCCAGCAGCTCTGGAAAGCAATACATCCTTACTGTGGTAGACTACACTACCCGGTACCCGGAGGCAGTAGCTCTGTCCTCAACTAGGGCAGATAAGGTGGCGGATGCATTGGTGACCATCTTTTCACGGGTAGGATTTCCCAGGGAGATGCTTACCGATCAAGGGACCCAATTTATGTCTCGCCTAATGAAGGCTCTCTGCAGCAAAATGCAGGTGACGCGTATGGTATCGAGTGCGTATCACCCACAGACCAATGGTTTGTGTGAGCGCTTTAACGGTACCCTCAAACAGATGCTCCGCATGCTGGTTGAGACCCAGGGCCGCGATTGGGAGCGGTACCTCCCACACCTGCTGTTTGCCTACAGAGAAGTCCCGCAGGCCTCGACGGGGTTCTCCCCCTTTGAGCTCCTGTATGGCAGGCGAGTCCGGGGACCCCTTGGGTTGATAAGAGAATCCTGGGAAGATGAGCCAAACCCCACGGAAGTGTCCATCGTGGATTATGTCATGCGCTTCCGCGACAAGATGCAGACCTTGACACAGTGGGTGCATGACAACATCACGCAGGCTCAGGCTGACCAGAAGCACTGGTACGACCAGAACGCCCGGGAGCGGACCTATCAGGTGGGTCAAAAGGTGTGGGTGCTGGTCCCCGTACCAAAGGATAAGCTTCAGGCAGCCTGGGAAGGCCCGTAAAGTCGTGCACCAACGGCTCAACCCAGTCACCTACATGGTCACGCTTGACCACACTCGGGGTATGCGCAAGGCCTTTCACGTCAACATGATGAAGGCCCATCACGAACGTGAAGCCTGCGTCCTACCGGTCTACAACCTGCTCGAGGACGGGGAGGAGGATCCCCTCCTGGACATGCTGGTCCAAGCCAAGGCCAACGGGTCCATTGAGGACATGGAGGTAAATGCCTCGCTAACCGTCTCCCAGCGGTTGCAGTTGCTGACCATTCTGGAATCCTTTCGGGCCGTGTTCACTAACCAACCCAGAAGGACCAAGTTGGCAGTCCACGAGGTGGACACCGGGAATCACGCCCCGTTACACCTTATCGGATCTCTGAGGAGGTGCAGCAGATTATGCGCCAGGAGATCCATGAGATGTTGCAGCTGGGGGTGATCCGACCGTCCAAAAGCGCGTGGGCCTCTCCTGTTGTTCTCGTGCCAAAAAAGGATAGGACCACCCGGTTCTGCGTGGACTACAGGGGGCTCAACGCCATCACTACTTCTGATGCGCACCCAATGCCACGCATCGAGGATCTGCTGGAGCGGTTGGCGAATGCCAAGTACATATCCATCATGGATTTAAGCCGGGGATACTGGCAGATTCCCCTGAGCCCTGCGGCGCAGGAGAAATCCGCCTTTATCACCCCTTTTGGACTGTACGAGTCTCCCCGGCGGTCACATGCAGTTTCTCGTGATAACTGCAGTGACTGCTGGGTAATCCCGGCCGTAAAGCAGTCAGTCCGATGACGTCACCGCCGGGGAAGCAGGTAATCAGCTGTGCTGCGTTGCAATGACAGGCTCTGCCTGTCATTGCGATGTAGCAGAGCTGGATCGTCGTGGGACTGTCGTTATGGACTGCGTCGGACAGGTGGTATACTGTTGGTTTGTTTTTTTTATTTTTTTACAGGAGATCGATGGCGTCGCAGGAATGAGAGAGTAATAAAAAAAATGAAAACTGTGTTGTCTCTTTTATTTCATTAAAAGACTTTTTTCTTGCTGTGTCTTTTTTTTACACATTTAAAAACTTTGGGATTAATAATGGATCGGTGTCTTATTGACGCCTCTCCATTATTAACCGGGCTTATTGTCACCGTGCAATCAACGGTGACATTAACCCCTTATTACCCCACTTGCCACCGCTACAGGGCAGTGGGAAGAGCCGGGTAAAGTGCCACAATTGGCACATCTTTTGATGCGCCAAATGTGGGGCTGCTGTAGCCTGGTATTATCAGGCTGTTGAGGGCCAAAATCCATGGGCCTTGACAGTCTTTTAATACCAGGCCGCAGCAGTCTGCATTTTACTTGGCTGGTTAACAAAAATAGGGGGACCCCTACGCCGTTTTTTTTTCGAGGGGATCTCCTATTTTTGTTAACCAGCCAAGCTAAGCAGACTGCTGTGGCCTGGTATTATCAGGCTTGCAAGGTCCATGGATATTGGATCCTTACCAGCCTGAAAAATCAGGCCTCAGCGGTCTGCTTCATCTGGCTGGTTAACAAAAATAGGGGGGACCCCACGCCAATTTTTTTCGAGGGGATCCCCTATTTTTGTTAATCAGCCAAGATATGCAGACTGCTGTGGCCTGGTATTATCAGGCTGGCAAGGTCCATGGATCTTGGCTCCTTAACAGCCTGAAAATCCAGGCCTCAGCGGTCTGCTTCATCTGGCTGGTTAACAAAAATAGGGGGGACCCCACACCATTTTTTTTTCGAAGGGAACCCCTATTTTTGTTAATCAGTTCCCTCTGACGTCACTGATGGTGTCCCTGGCTGACCTGAAGTGAAAGTGGAAAGCAATCAATTAAGCTTTCCACTTCCTCTCCTGTCAGCCAGGAGAGGAACTCATTCATTTGGGGGTTTACTGTGAGGCTGCAGCATTAGCTGCGGTCCCTGCAGTAAACATTAACCCTTTCTGAAGGATTACACCGTGGGACCTGACTGTGCATCGGATTGGTAAGAATAATTTTGCTTTATTATTTTATTTTTATTACAGGAAATGGTTTTAGCAGGTAAATAAAATATGGTCAAAAACTGTGTGATTATTTCATTAAACTTCTTTTTTATTAAAGTGTGTGTGTTTGATTTTTATTTCATACAATAGGATTAATAATTGATAGTTGTCTAATTGACAGCTCTCAATTATTAACCTGACTTAAAGTGACCTTTCAATTGCAAGGTCATTTTAACCCCTTATTAACCCATTAGCCACCGCTACAGGGCAATGGGAATAGACGGGCAAAGTGCCAGAAATGGCAAATCTAATTAGAGATTTGCCCTTTCTGGGGTGTCTGGGGGCAGATGTTAAGTAGCCGGGGGGGGCCAAAAAAAATGGTCCCTCTCTGGGCTATTATTATCTGCCCCCACTCACTGGCTTTGTCTGTCTGGTTGCGAAAATAGGGCGGGAGCCCACGCATTTTTTTTCAGCAATTTTACACCTCATAATATATATACGTGTCATTGAATTTGTGACACATATATATATAATATATATATTTATATTTATAGTTCATACACTTCTACATAGTATAATAGCCGCTAATTCAATTGCCGGCTTTTGTGAAAATGCAGAACCCGACATGAAATGACACTTGGTGTACATAGGGTTAACCATGTCTTTTCATGTAGTTTGATATCTGATTTGCACAAACAATTACATGAGTGTAAGTGTGCAAAATTTCACACCTGTAGGGGTTAATTAAAGGTGTAAATTCGTAGCAAAAAAGTCAGTTTTTTTTACAACGAATTTACACCTTTAATTAACCCCTACAGGTGTGAAATTTTGCACACAGCCACTCATGTAATTGTTTGTGCAAATCAGATAGCAAACGACATGAAAAGACATGGTTAACCCTATGTACACCAAGTGTCATTTGAAATGACACTTGGTGTACATAGGGTTAACCATGTCTTTTCATGTCGTTTGCTATCTGATTTGCACAAACAATTACATCAGTCTATGTGTGCAAAATTTCACACCTGTAGGGGTTAATTAAAGGTGTAAATTCGTAGCAAAAAAGTCTGTTTTTTTTACAACGAATTTACACCTTTAATTAACCCCTACAGGTGTGAAATTTTGCACACATAGACTGATGTAATTGTTTGTGCAAATCAGATAGCAAACGACATGAAAAGACATGGTTAACCCTATGTACACCAAGTGTCATTTCATGTCGGGTGCTTCTGTCTTTCCACAGAAGCCGACTTTACCCGGCAATTGAATCAGAGGATATTTTGCTATGTAGAAGTGTATAAACTATACATATATGTATATATATATGTCACAATGACATGTATATATATATATATATATATGTATTCTATGTGTGTATATTTAGTGTTTACAAGGAAAGAAAGAGGTTTTTTTAGTTGCGATATTTTGTTCCCATAGACTTACATGGGACTTCCGGTATCGGTATCGGGTATCGCCGATATTTTAATGGTATCGGCGATACCATTCCGATTCCGATACTTTTGGATATCGGAAAGTATCGCTCAACACTACTGGTCATACATGCATACATATTTCACTACACCCACCAGTAACAGTGCTTTTTTGCTGGTCTTCCACAGTGCCAGCATAGACACACATATGTCACTTCCGGCACCGACACCCACTGCTCGGTCACTCTGTATGTTTCTGGCAGTTACCAGAGAAACCCTTGGACGCTGTTGTCACGCTACTGCTCCCTAGAACATTATTAACACTTACCCCCAAGGTAAATAACTGAAATACCACAGGTTAGGAACAGGGTCTTAACAAGAGGTATAATCTGTTTGCAGCCTATAAGTAGAGATAGGCGGACACCTGGGTGTTCGGGTCTGAAAGGCCGAGCAGTTACAAAAAGTTCAGTTTTGGGTACCAGAACAGTACCCAGACCTGAACCCGAACCCAGACTCCATTCATTTGAATGGGGGGCCCAAACATCCAGTGTTTGCAACGCTGTCATGTGCATTAGAGTGCGGCAAACACTGCTTCTTTTCGGTGGTGAAATCATCCCCACAGGTCAGAGAGCCGCAGTTCCAACACTGTCAAAAGACAGCGTGAGTGCTTACCTCAGGTCACTGATGTCAGCTGATGGGACTACAGCTCCCATCATCTGACAACTGCTGCCGCTAATAACAGCGAGCGCAGGAGGAGCAGCAGATGGGTATACTCATTAGCTGTCTCCTGCTCCTGTGCTGTAAATAAATATTTTTTTTTAAAAATGGCATGGCTTCAACTGTATTTTTGATGACCAGCCAGGCAAAACTCACAGCTGGGGCTGGAACCCTCAGATCTCAGCTTCAAAAGGCTGGTTATCAAGAATAGAGAGTCCCCACGCTGTTTTTTAATTATTAAATAAATAATTTTAAAAAATGGCATGGAGTCCCCCACATTTTTGACAACCAGCCTTGCTAAAAACAGACAGCTGGGGCTGGTATTCTCAGGCTGGTCAGCGGCCATGGGTATTGCCCCCCAGCCTAAATATAGCAAGCCGCAGCTGCCCAGAAAAGGCACATCTATAGATGCACTGATCTGGTGCTTTGCCTGGCTCGTCCCTTGCCCTGTATAGTGACAAGTGGGGTTAATATTTAGGGTTAATGTCACCTTTTATTGTCAGGTGACATAAAGCCACGGATTAGTGTCTATGAAACACCTATCCATTACTAATCCTACAGTTATATGGCAAATAATGACACAGCCAGAATAAAGTCCTTTATTAGAAATAAAACAAAACACACTTTTACTTTTTTATTTAAAAATAACAAACACAGTTATACTCACCTAATGCCTAATTCCACTGAAGACCTCATTCCCCTGGAATAAGCCAAAAATAAAAAAACAATATCCCTCACCTATCTGTCGTTCTCTCCCACACCGTAATCCATGTTGGGGAAAAACAGTTTTAAACCTGAACAGTGCCAAGATGCGACTGGTGACTGAACTGCTGAGAGCGCAGCCTCAGTGACCGGCGGTGATGTCATCAAGGTTACCTCTGGTCACTGAGGCTGCATTCCTTGCCGGGCTGAACTTCTGTGACCTCGGTGAGATCCCCGCTTGCACTGTGAAGAAAACTCTTGTGAGTATAACTGTGTTTTGACATAGGTGTGTCAACGCTGGCACTGTGCTTTCCAGCGGCAGGAAGTACACCCTCGATCCTGGCTGTGCGGTCCATTCGCTGGAAGCTGGTTACACGCTTCCTCTGGATGCGAGCAGATTTAAATGGAAGCAGCATTTTTCAGTTTCTCCAACAGCCTTCTATATACATGTCCTAGTGTGGCTTCTCTGATGAATCTTGAATGAGGAAATGCGTTGGGAAGGACTTCCACCAGATGCTGAAAAGGGATTACTATGGTTTAAATTATTCCCCCTGAACTCGGTGAGAATGTTCTTTTATTACTACACATTCTGCAAGTTTATTATGGGTCTTAGTAAGTACTTAGATTTTTTTTTGCTTCTTTATATTTGTGCTGCATTTACTATGGACTAAAAGACACCTGGTTATGCATTATCTTGGATGCTTTCCATTTATATATGCTTTTTTCTGGGATGAGGATTGAATGCTTTGATTGTTCTTGCCATATCTTCAGATTTGCTCTCTACAATGCTTGCCATTGATATATGATCATACTATGAATAGGGACAATACTGTAGCAGAAGAACCAGTCCCATTAGTAACGTGAAGCGTGGTGTATCAGAAACTTATTGGGCTTCCAATGCACCCACAGATTGACCCTCTTTACAAGACCCAATTGGACAATGCCATTAAGCCTTGCTTCATTTAATAAGTAACTGGATCTCTATAATTTGGGTGTACACACCCACACAACGACCTTCTACATTTTGCTTGCGTTTGTTTGCACACTCACTTGCACATAGCACTTTATTATTAATAAGTCATATTTGACTTTTTTAGCCTTGATTTAATTAAAGTTAATTTTTACCCATCTGCTATTCCATTCCAATCTGATAAGAACCGGCTGAATCTCACTCCTGGTTATCTCAATAGTTTAAAACTCACTAAATGTATATTGTACCTCACATAGCAATAATAACCAAAATGTTTTATAACTGTATCTACAGTTGTATTTAGAATAGTTATACTGTTTAAATTTATTTTTCCTTGTTGTCGGCTGTAATTGTAGGGGATTTTTAGTAAAAGGAAATGAACATCTATCCACAGATCGGTAGAGAGCCAACTGAGACTTTTTCTATGGGACTGTGTGAGATAGCTGAGCACTGTAATTCACCCATTTTGGTGATGGGCATCACAACAGTAGGACCCTCACTGATCTAGAACTTACCGTCTGTCTTGTGAATAGGTGGTACATTTTCCTTACCGGAATACAGTTTGAAGGGGAACCACTTGAGAACCCAGCCTACAGAGTATATGGAAATTGGCACCGTTTCTTCTAAACGACTTCTAAGACTAAGTTATGCTACTGAACTTGAGGCATTTAGGGTCTTCAACAGCGAGTTCAAATGGTCAATTTGAGTTGTGTCATGTTGCATCGATGTGTTGTTTTCTAAGTTCTCACTAATCATATGTTCTTAGCTACTTCAAGAACGTTATAGTTGAAGCTATGCATTTTGTAGCCATTTGAGATCATAACCATAACATTTTATAAGTAGCAGAAAACTAAAGCAAAGACTTTTGTAATTGGCTTGATTGCAGAATCTGTGATAATATGTTGTTTCTTCAACAAGATAATTAACTCACGTCAACATAATCTAGTTGTGAGGATTCATTACAAGTAATTACCCCATACTGTTCTAGAAAATGGACTGCTGTTTAAATCAAGATGTGCTGTTATTTACCTACATGTATAAATCACTCTTGTGGCATATAACACAGACAACAATTGATATGATCAGGGCTAATTTTAGGTGGTGGTGAACTGTCCAAACCATTTCTTAGGAGGCTGCCAAATACTGGGAGGTATTCAGAACAATTGATGAAAAAAAAAATTAAAACCGCTTAGTACTATTAATCCCTTTATCCTCCAAACCTGTTTTCACCTTCATGACAAGGCCAAATTTTACAATTCTGACCAGTGTCACTATATGAGATAATAACTCTGGAACACTTCAATGGATCCCACTGATTCTGAGATTGTTTTTTTCTTAACATATTGTACTTCATGGTAGTGGTAAAATTTGTTTGATATGACTTGCGTTTATCTGTGAGAAAAATCGGAAATTTGGAAAATATTTAGCAATTTTCAAACTTTTAATTTTTATGCCCTTAAACCGCCAGGGGCGGCACATACGCAGATGGCGATCCCGACATCAAGGTCTTGGGAGATGAGATTTCAGCGCTGAAAAACTTTCCCACGCTAATCAGTTAATCTCCGATCAGGTGGGAAGGCTGCGCAGGCAGCTTTTCCTTCATTCCTCCGTGGTTTACAGCTGGGCCGGTCACATTAGCACCACTCCCGCTTGTAAACTATTTAACCCCTGCAGATGGATTGCAGTGCGGGACTTGACTGTACGGCGGACAGGTATGGGTATATTGTTGCTTTTTTATTTTGGATTTTTTCCAGGAGTACGATGGCTTTGAATGGATTGGGAGTGTAATAAAGATGGAAAAAATGTGTGTTTATTTATTCCATTAAAAGTCTTTATTCTTAATGTGTGTGTGGCTTTTTTTAACCCTTTCAGACTAGTGGATTAATAATGAATAGGTGTCTTATTAACAGCTCTCCATTATTAACCAGGCTTAATGTCACCTTACAATAGCAAGGTGACATTAATCCCTTATTACCCCATATGCCTCCACTACAGGGAAATGGGAAGAGAGAGGGTAAGTGCCGGAATAGGCGCATCTGTAAGATGCGCCTTTTCTTGGGTGGCTAGGGGCAGATTTTTTTTAGCCGGGGGGGGCCCAAAAACAATGGACCCTCTCTAGGCTATTAATTTCTGCCCTCAGTCACTGGCTTGCCCTCTTTGGTGGAGAAAATTGCACGGGAGCCCACGCCAGTTTTTTCTATGAATTAATCCTTTAATTTAACAACTACAGCTCCAAAATTTTACGTACAGACACTACTAACATTATTAATGAGGAAAATGTAAAAAAATAACAGATATGCAATGGTTTACTGTATGTAAACCATGTCTCATATCCTGTCGAGTTCTGTAATGATTTTACAGAAGGCAACAATTGAATTATCACCTATTCTGCTATCTATATCTTATGAAATATATATATGTGTCAATGACATATATATATATATTTATATATATATACGTGTATATATCTATTCTATCTATTCTATTTTAACCTATTCTATACTGCACCCGGCATCTGCCGGCTTATAATATATCTATCTAGTTATCTATCTATTTATATATATATGTACACATATATATATATATATATGTATATAGAATTATTTGCTTTTTAAACGATGTGTACAGTTTTTTTTTACAATGCTATTTTAACATGAGTTTTTACATACAGAGAACTGCTCTATGTAAAACCTTATGTTAAAATCGCATTGCATACGGATGGCATACACATGTCATACCCATGTCATATGGATGTTCGGTCGAAAAAATCGCATTATACTTGCATGACACTCGCATGACACTTGCATAGCACTCGTCCGCTTTTTCGGTTCGGAAATCGGACTATTTTTTTTTCTCGCAAATGGGTATGAGCCCTAAAGCATAGTAATGCACCAGCATTGCTATGCTTCATAAACTATCAGCGCTGCACTGACATACAAACTTGCCCACCATGTTCTGAGCATGGTGTAACAAGCTTGCTAGCTCTGGTGACCCATACGCTGTCATGACGACATAGGGTCACCATAGCAACAATTGTGCCCCATGATGATGTCACGGGGGTGCCGATTGGAGATTAGAGGGAGCCCCCTCCCTCTGCCTGGCTTTTAAATTCTGCGATCGTTATCGATTGCAGCATTTAGCAGGTTAAATTGCCACTCCTGGCAGTGAGTGCCTGGTGTCAACTATTAAATCATCTGAACACTGGCGACGATCGCACTCGCATAGCACCTGTGCTGGCAAAACGGTCATGATGTATCCAAATGTCCAAGGTCGGTATATACTTACCGACCTAGACGTATGGATACGTCCATGTTAATGAAGGGGTTAAGAGGTGCCTGGTAATATTATTAAAAAATTAAATTGCTGTATTAAAGTATTATTATGTAATTTGCATTTGTAGCCTTGTTTTTTTATTTTTGGAGGGTATATATATATGTTAATAATTTGTTAATTTATATTGTGATGAGAAAATATTATTTTTCCACTTTCTATAATTAATTACATCATTCACCAGTCACTAGTGTTGAGCATTCCGATACCGCAAGTATCGGGTATCGGCCGATATTCGCGTTATCGGAATTCCGATACTTAATTCCGATACTTTTTCAATATCGTATACCGGAATCGGAAGTTCCCATAATTCTTTGAGAGGCAATGTGATTTTAGTCAGCCAATGAGGAATCCTACGAAGTGTGGGCACATCCTGTAATGCTGCGGTCATCTTAACTAATGGCATGGCTGTGATTGGCTGCTGAAATGATGTCAGAATGCACTATAAAAGGCGCCGCCGCCATTTTAGCGTCACTGTGCTGTGAACTCAGTAAGGGACAGAACGCTACTCTGCTCACTCTGAGGGACAGTTAGATATTGCGATTTTGTGTACTACTGTGCTTGAGGCAGGCTAGTTTACCAACCGCTGTGTAAAGCTTCATTTTGCCAGTGTTGTTTTAACAGCTCTGTGCAAGGTGTGTGTGTGACAGTGCAGGTGACGCTGCAGTTTGCTCTGCATCCACCGCTGTTTGTAGGCATCTGCACGTGTCACTTTTTTTTTTTTTTTTTTTATTTTATTTAGTGGAATTGGTGCAGCTCCATTATATTAGAAAAAAATCAAATCTATTAGTGTGACGTGCTTCCATCCGTATACAATACATTGGTTGCAAACACTATAGAAGTACAGAAAGGAGCTTTTCACAGATTGTGGACAGTTGTGTTTCAGTGTTCACTTCAGTCTGTGTTTTTTACTTTTTTGAGTGCAGATCACGCTCCAGTTACTTGTTCAAGCACTGCTGCTTGTACTCTGCTGAGCGTGTCTCAGTGGCTCATCCTTTTCATTTATCTCCAATTGGTTCTGCTACATTCCATTTAAAATAAATCTAATCTATTAGTGTGACGCGCTTCCATCCGTATACAATACATTGGTTGCAAACACTATAGAAGTACAGAAAGGAGCTTTTCACAGATTGTGGACAGTTGTGTTTCAGTGTTCACTTCAGTCTGTGTTTTTTACTTTTTTGAGTGCAGATCACGCTCCAGTTACTTGTTCAAGCACTGCTGCTTGTACTCTGCTGAGCGTGTCTCAGTGGCTCATCCTTTTCATTTATCTCCAATTGGTTCTGCTACATTCCATTTAAAATAAATCTAATCTATTAGTGTGACGCGCTTCCATCCGTATACAATACATTGGTTGCAAACACTATAGAAGTACAGAAAGGAGCTTTTCACAGATTGTGGACAGTTGTGTTTCAGTGTTCACTTCAGTCTGTGTTTTTTACTTTTTTGAGTGCAGATCACGCTCCAGTTACTTGTTCAAGCACTGCTGCTTGTACTCTGCTGAGCGTGTCTCAGTGGCTCATCCTTTTCATTTATCTCCAATTGGTTCTGCTACATTCCATTTAAAATAAATCTAATCTATTAGTGTGACGCGCTTCCATCCGTATACAATACATTGGTTGCAAACACTATAGAAGTACAGAAAGGAGCTTTTCACAGATTGTGGACAGTTGTGTTTCAGTGTTCACTTCAGTCTGTGTTTTTTTACTTTTTTGAGTGCAGATCACGCTCCAGTTACTTGTTCAAGCACTGCTGCTTGTACTCTGCTGAGCGTGTCTCAGTGGCTCATCCTTTTCATTTATCTCCAATTGGTTCTGCTACATTCCATTTAAAATAAATCTAATCTATTAGTGTGACGCGCTTCCATCCGTATACAATACATTGGTTGCAAACAATATAGAAGTACACAAACGGGCCTTTCACAGCTACTGAACATGGGTTTTTAATTTTTAACTAAAATATGTATTTTTTCAAATGACACAAATATAAGTAATGTTGAAGAGGAATAGTCCTACATCCATTGTTTGCACAATATTACAGGTGTACATCATGTCCCTTAATCAACAATGTATTATTATATTTACTTGTATGCTTTTATTTAAAAGCCAAGAACACAGAAGGATAACCTTCGCACTGCAGCTGTTGTCAAAGTTCAACCCACATTATGCACTTCCAACATTGCAGCATTTGAGGCATGATGTGAGTTGGATTGGTCAAAGTTATGGAGTGAGAAGGTTCACCATCAGTACCCTATAGCATAAGTATGCTTTTGTGTTAGCATTTGTGTTAGACATGTGGATATCTGCCATAATATGTCACAATTATTTAGTTACAGATTTGTTACCAACACTAATCATTGAATGGTTTTAAATTTGACGTTTCACTTGTTTACAGCTTAGAAATAAGGGTGTAGCCTGATATCTATGTGTAGCACTAGCCACTTTAACATGTCATGTTTTTTTAAACATGTGTAGCTAGGTAGCAGTAATTTTTGCCGGACACACAGCAGGGGAACAGCAGGCGTTACTGAACCCCACTATCACTATAGCTTGTGTATTGGTCTGTGGACACGACACTTCTGAGCAGCAACTGGCAGTGTTGTAGCCCAGGAGTATAGCTCAGGTGGTAGAAAGATGAACATAACAGGAGACATGGAAAACGTTGCCAACCAGTTAGTTAATCTGAAACCGGACAGGCAAATTCAGGCGAGATCCATGCCTAGTTCATTTTCAGAAAAGTAAGCCGTTCTACATTATCGTAGGATAGTCGCATGCAACGGTCTGTTAGTACACCACCTGCAGCAGTAAAGACGCGCTCCGATAATACACTGGCAGCAGATCAAGCCAGCACCTCCAATGCATACTGGCTAAGCTCTGGCCATGTATCCAGCTTAGAGACACAAAACTTGAATGGGGAAGAGCCATCTGAGAGTACACTGAGAGGGCAAGACATGTAGTCTGTAACCATCTTACGGAAATGTTGCCTCCTGCTGACTGGAGCCGTCTCGGATGGTGTAGACATTGGTGGCGCTGCCACAAAACTTCGACACATTTGGAACATACTGTTCTTGCCCTGTGCAGAGGCGCTGCTTGTGCTCCCTCTTGTTGCAGAGCTGTCCTCCACAAGAGCTGCTTTGTAAATCAGTAGCAGCAGCAGTGCTCTCGGCTGGAATGGAGAACATTATGGATTGCACCAGTGTGTCTTGGTACTTCCGCATTTTACGCTCCCGGTTCAACGGTGTGATGAGGCTTTGTAAGTTGTCCCGGTAGCGAGGGTCTAGGAGGGTGTACACCCAATAATCAGACGTGGTGTGAATGTGTTCGATGCGGCGGTCGTTTCTCAGCCACTGCAGCATGAAATCAACCATGTGCTGCAGACTCCCAACTGGCCAAGAAACGTTGTCCCCTGCAAGAGGCGTCATCTCCGCCTGCTGTGCATCACCCCACCCTTGGTCTACATACTGACTAGAGCATTGTCTACCTCCCTCTGGAGCGATGTCTTCCTCCTCCATTGACTCCTCCTCATCCTCCTCACAAAGTCCTTCAAATACATATAAATTTACAAAATTTAAAACTCAAAATTTAAAAACTTTGTATCATAATTCTGTAACATCAGTTTATGGAAACACAATAGCATTACAAAAGGATAGACAAAAAATGTACATTATGTGCTTTGTAAATACATTAAAAGTTTGTAATGGTTATGAAAATATAGACAGCGACTCTGGAGGTTCAATTGTTGATACAGCATGGTACTTTGAAAGTCCTCCAGCCCTTTGTGAGGAACCACGTTGCGCTGACTGTCCAGAAGGTGATGGAATTTGTGACTCCTCATCCTCCACCTCTTCCAAAACCTCATGCCTTAGTGCTTGCAGTGTTTTTTGAAGCAGGCAGATAAGGGGGACAGTCAGGCTGACTAGTGCATCATCTGCACTCGCCATCCGCGTTGACTCATCAAACGCACGCAAAACGTGGCAGATATCCTTCATAGAGTTATTCGCCACTCATTACACTGGCAGTGGCTGCCCATTCATTATAGGATCCAATTCTAATTACTGGTTCTCACCAACAAAGCTCTCCACAGCGCAGCACCCCCCTACATCTCCTCCCTTATTTATATTTATCGGCCTAACCGACTGCTGCACTCTGCAAACGACCTTCGACTAACCTCTGCACTAATCCGTACCTCCCACTCCCAACTCCAAGACTTCACCCGCGCTGCGCCAATCCTCTGGAATGCTCTACCCCAAGAAATTAGGACTATCCGCAATTTGGATGGTTTCAGGCGCTCCCTCAAAACACATTTGTTCACAGTGGCCTATCACATTCACTAATCAAAGTCATTCTATGTGTAATTCTGTGTGTGTAGCCCATTCACTATCTCCATGCATCCCTCACTTCCTTAAAATGGCTGGACCATCATTGTAAAAACACCATTGTATATAAACACCTGTACTTTGTATCTCCCACACCTCATTGTAGATTGTAAGCTTTCACCAGCAGGGGCGGCTGATTTTGCTTTAATTATTGTATTGTTAACGTTGTTACTTATGACTCGTGTTTTGAAACTGTTAAACTGTAAAGCACTGCGGAATATTATGGCGCTATATAAATAAATAATATTATTATTCTTATTATAGAGGCCCACTCAGTAGTGGTGAAGTGTGAACGGCGCAAATTGCGAGTTGACTGCGCCTGATGCAGCTGATACTCCATTACTGTTGGCTGCTGCTCACACAACCGCTCCAACATATGTAACGAGGAATTCCACCTGGTGGGTACGTCACATATGATGCGATGTTCATGAAGGTGAAATCTGCGTTGCAGAGCTGCAATCAGCGATCTGGCCATGCTGGAACGTCGCAAGTGAGCGCACTCTAGGCGGACCTTGTGCAGCAGTGCATCAAGATCCGGATAGTCCCTCAAAAAACTCTGCACGACCAAGTTGAGCACATATGACAGACATGGTATGTGAGTGAGGTTGCCAAGGCCCAGAGCTGACACCAGATTTGGCCATTGTCACACACTACCAAGCCTGCCTGTAGATTCTCTTCCAAAAACCACACGTCGCTCTCCTGCTTTATGGCATTACAGAGCTCCTGCGCTGTGTGGCTAAGATTCCCCATGGAAATTAATTTCAGGATGGCCTGTTGACATTTGGACACGGCTGTGCTCATATCGGTCGCAACAGGTAAACGTTCACGGGTCCATGTGGAGGTAGACCGTGACGGCTCCTGCAGCGATGATTCTGAGGAACTGGAATAGGAGGAGGAATCAATGTGTACAGACTTGATTCCTGCAATCCTTGGAGTTGGCAGAACACGTACAGCGCCACTCGCAAGATCAGTACCCGGCTGCACAACATTGACCCAATGGGCAGTGAGGGAAAGGTATTGTCCCTGGCCATGGGTGTTAGAACCCTCTTGTTAGGTTTTGTTTCAGTTTGCTGGTCACATGACCTTTTTTCCCTATTTAGTCTGGCTCCGCCCTTCTGGCTTTGCTTGACTTCATTGTATTATCTACTGTTAAGCTAGCCGGGTGCTTAGGTGCCTTAATCTGTCAGTTTTGCTTGATGTTAGGATCACAAAGTATTTATTTTTCTGTTTAATTATCCATGCTACAATTTATGTTAGGAGGTGTCCACCTTTTCTCACAGTCCCTAGATCTTGTAGGGATTACTCCCTCGCAACTATAGGTCTTCGTTCACACTAGATGAGGACTTTAGCGGGTCTGGTCGCAGGATCAGGTTCCCCGTTACATCGTAGGGATTCAGCTTAGTTGTATTGTAGGGACAGAATTCCCTTCTTTCCTTACTGGTTGTAGCAGATCATAACAATGGGTACTGGTCCACGCATCGGTGGTCAGGTGGACCTTGCTACTGAGGGCTTTTAGTAGCGCATGTTTAATTTTTCCCTCAACATGCTTTTGCAGACCAGGGACGGCTTGCCTGCTGAAATGAAATCGGCTTGGCACATTGTATTGTGGGATTGACAATGATATTCAGTTACGGAAACTGTCTGTCTCCACCAGCCTGAATCACAGCATTTCAAGGGACAGGAGTTTTGCAATGCCAGCATTCAGAGCCTGTGCTCGTGCATGGTTTGCGGAGTATGGCCGTCTTTTATCCCATGCCTGTGCTACCGATGGCTGTTTTGTGGCCTGGGAGTGTGAGGATGACAGGGAACTTGCTGCTGTGTGTGGAATAACAGTTTGTCTCTGGACAACAGTGGCCGAGGTTCTTCCATGGCGATCCTGTGAGGAAGCATAACCAGCTGTGTGTGAGCTCGATGAAGAGGCTTCAACACAACCTGAAGATGTAGGTGCTGCTGTAGGTTGGCCTACATCTCTAGTGTGTCTTTGTAACTCAACTACGTGCTTTGTCCGCACATGTTTCCACATATTTGTGGTATTGAGGTGACTGACACTTTTAGCTATTTTTAATTTTTAATTACACAGCTTGCATTTCACATAGCAAATATCATGTGCAAGTGTGTGAAAAAAGGACCACGCAGTGCAAGTCCTGGGAGCGCACGTTTTGACTTTTGGAAGACAACTGCTCCGAACAGGTGCCAAACTGGAGGCTACAGGCAACCGAGTCTGCAGCCTAACTCTCCCTCCTGTTTGTACCGTTGGGGCAATGTCTTCCTCTATCTTCCTTCTATCACTAACCATTTCTCTAGGCCTCTCCCAGCTTTCAACCAAAGTACTGGTTCTCACCCACAAAGCTCTCCACAGTGCAGCACCCCTCCTACATCTCCTCCCTCATTTCTATCTATCGGCCTAACCGACTGCTGCGCTCTGCAAACGACTTTCGACTAACCTCTGCACTAATACGTACCTCCCACTCCCGACTCCAAGACTTCTCCTGCTCTACGCCAATCCTCTGGAATGCTGTACCCCAAGAAATTAGGACTATCCACAATTTGCATGGTTTCAGGCGCTCCCTCAAAACACATTTGTTCAGAGCGGCCTATCACATTCACTAATCAAAGTCATTCTATGTATTCTGTGTAAGTGTGTGTGTGTCTCTAGCCCATTCACTATCTCCATCCCTCAGTCCCTTAAGATGGCTGGAACATCATTGTAAATGCACCATTGTATATAAACACCTATACTTTGTATCTCCCCCATCTCATTGTACATTGTAAGCTGTCACGAGCAGGGGCGACTTATTTAGCTTAAATTATTGTATTGTTAACGTTGTTACTTATGACTTGTGTTCTGAAACGGCTAAACTGTAAAGCGCTGCGGAATATGATGGCGCTATATAAATAAATATTATTATTATTCCTCTGAGCTGCTCCCACCACCTTCCTGTTCCTCATGCCATGTTGGGTCTTGGACCTCATCATCTCCACTACCCTCTTCCAACACCTGCTGTTGGGTGGTCTGGCCAGCACCATGCTCAACAGAAACTGGCACCTGGGTCTCATCATCATCAGATGCGTTCTGCGGTGTGCTGACCATCGGCACTGTCTCACCCGCCTCTTCAGATTCAGAGAGACACAGCTGTTGCGCATCACTGCATACTCCCTCTTCACATTACAGAATGCTGCTTGGCTGGGCCCCTGTTTGCAAGCCAATAGATTCTGAGAACAGAAGCAGACACTCAGCTGGCTCCTGTACAGAACTCTCTGACTGCCTGGGCAATTTGCCAGGCGGTGAAGAGACAGATGGTTGCCCAACAGTGCTGTGGTCCTGAGAGGAGGTGGAAGCAATTGAAGTCGATGCATTGGCTGACATCCAAACAACAACGGCTTCAATTTGTTCTTCCCGCAGCAGGGGGGTACTCCGAGCTCCTACAAAAGTGCGCATAAAGGAACGCTCATGGGGAAAACTGGTGGATGCTGTGTCACTGGGGGCCGCAGCAGCCACAGAATCCCCACGTCCTCTCCCTGAAGAAACTCCACGACCACGTGCCTTACTCCCTGCCTTCTTCATCTTGGTAGATTGATAAAGAAAGTCTGAAAAGTTATAAGGTCTAAGTGTGGTTATTCCGCAGAGACTGCAGTGAACACTGCACACAACTGTTCACTACCCAATGCGTCTCAGCAGGAAGGCAGTCTGTGCGTCAAAACAAAGGCACAAGCATACATCCATGTACCCTGTTTATAAAGCTATATAAAAAAAATTATGTAGTAGTGACGCACACTTTATTGAGGTACAGTAATACATCGCCATTCACCATCTGTGGCTATGCAGTCTCATCTATATATACCTTATCTATCTGTTGTCATGCTTCCAAGTCGACAGTCACAGTCAGCCATAAATAGCAATTTTCACTATGCACTATGCACTTTTGAAAGGTTATGTTTGTTAATAAAAATGATTATTGCCACATATTATGAGTATTACATGATGGAAATTGTATAATTTTGTATAAAATATTTAGTGACATTATTCAGCAAATGGAACATTTTAGTAATATCACAGATAACTTGTAATGCTGATGATGTTTTGAAGTCAGACATTCATTGTCTATACAATAAAAATGGTGTACATACTGTTACTTATCCATCATTAATGGATTCAGATATGTACTTGTATGCTTTTATGTACAACCGTATAGCAGATTCCTTAACTAATTTATTTTGTGGTTTGCATTGCTGTTCAACATGTTAATGTATGTGTTTATGTTTGTCAATTCTTTATTTATCTAGATATTAGTTTAAATGAAATCATCATCTTATGGTAGTAAAGGTTATCTTTCTCTTGTTTGAAGTATAGACATTTAAAATTGACAGGTAACAAGGAAATTACTTGATCTAGTATTTAAACATCCTCCTTGACCCTGGGCTCCAACACCGCCAGTTGTTGCTCGGAAGTGCTGTTAGCACAGTCAACACTTGCTCCTGTGTTACTGGGGTTCAGTAACGTCAGCTGGTCCTCGGTTGTGCCATTGGCTCTTTTCCTTCTGCTGCCCCTCCGGGTTCCAGCACAGTCAGCTGGTCCTCGTTACTTGCATTGGCTCTTGTACCTTCTGCTACCCGTCCGGGTTCCAGTACCGTCAACTGGTTCTCCGCAGTGCCTTTGGCCTAGGTGCCTCCATCTCGGTATCCGAGTTCCAGCAACGTCTGCTGGTCCTTGGTAGTGCTTTGGAGCACAGGTACCTCCTGCTTAGTAACCGTGTCCCAGTAACGTCAGCTGGTCCTCGGTTGTGCCATTGGCTCTTTTCCTTCTGCTGCCCCTCCGGGTTCCAGTACCGTCAACTGGTTCTCCGCAGTGCCTTTGGCCTAGGTGCCTCCATCTCGGTATCCGAGTTCCAGCAACGTCTGCTGGTCCTTGGTAGTGCTTTGGACCACAGGTACCTCCTGCTTAGTAACCGTGTCCCAGTAACATCAGCTGGTACAAGATTGTGCTACAAATACAAGATACGGAACAAGAGACACAAGAACAATAAGCAGAAGATCTAAAAGCAGAAGAACATGAAGTATAAGACCAAAATGAAGAGCAAAATATATGCTCTAAATTCTAAGCAGAAGAAGACTAAGCAGTGTATGGGGGTGAGTCCGTTCCTCCTCGTGGTGCCCCTGGAAAATGCCTGCTGCTGCAGGCTAAACTGAACACGGACAAATACTGTTGTAATTTAAATCTTTTGTGACAGCAAGAACGGAAGGATGAAAAATTCATACTTTGACAGATTACAAGTACAGGATTCTCTGTCACAAATAAGAATATGATGAAGATGAAGCAGAATATGAATAAGAATAATAGTTTAATAAGAAGAATATGAGTAATGTTAACAAAGATGAATAGCAAGAAGTTTAAGAAGAAGATAAAGAAGGTGAAGATGAAGAATAATTTGATGAAAAAGATGATGCTGCAGAAGATTATGAAGGAGAAAGTGTGTGAAAAGTTAAAAAGGTGAAGATGAAGAGCATGGAAGTTGTGTAATATACATATTTGCCTAAATATAAAAAACGTTAACATTGTCAATTTCTTCGTCAATCCGAACATCTTTAAAAAAAAAAATATTTATGCTATTCCATTTGATTGGGTTAAACATCTATGCCTTTAATGTCTCCTCAACCTTCCCCAATACATTCTACATTACTCTTTCTTGTTTTCCTTCATGTACAATTAACCAACAAGGCAAGAATGGGTTTTTTTTAATTTCGATATTTTGTTCCCATAGACTTACATGGGACTTCCGGTATCGGTATCGGGTATCGCCGATATTTTAGTGATATCGGCGATACCATTCCGATTCCGATACTTTAGGATATCGGAAAGTATCGCTCAACTCTACCAGTCACCTGAACCTTGAAAAATGTAATATATTTATAGAGCTGGTTGTTATGGTGATAGCAAACACAAATTATATTACTTGTTTTGTAAGTCTCATATAGCAAAATGTATTAAAGGTTTAAAACATTATGTTTGCATGTCTGTTTTATTTTCTCTTTATTTTCGGTGCTCATAGTGTATCAGGCTGTAGCCCTGCTATGTGTAACACAAACAATCAGATGTTCGCAGCTTCTAGTCTCCCATGGAGACTATTGAAGCAATAAAAAAAAAAGTTTTTAAAAATATTTAAAAAAATGTAAGGGAAATTAAAAGTTCAAATCACCCCCCTTTTGCCCCATTCAAAATAAAACAATTAAAAAAAACCACATATTTGGTATTTATTCTGTCCTCATGCACGTTAGCAGGGTGTGCGATGAGACATGTAGCTAAACCCCCTGTCTTCTTTAAGAAAAAAGAGGCTGTAAAACTGTAACCTTCTTTTATTGATTGCAGATGTGACAGGAAAGGGTAAAACTATAGAATGCAATAATAAGAGCATTTCAGAATATATAACTGTACAGAGCATGAAACACAAATAGTTTACAATATACAGAATACACAAACTGATTATTACCTACTTAGTACAACAAACGTACTGATAAACACAGGATTATAAACACAGATAGTGCTTACCGACTATGCTTAGAGCAGGCTGTTTAAGAAACATGAAGAACACCAGTGATGTAGTTTCTCTTAAGGCACATGGAGGAATAATGGCTGCTGTCCTCCTTCAGTGTGATACACAAGACCATAATGCAACAGGAACAATCCCACAATGCTCTTGGAATTTCCCACAAGACATCACAAATTAAACTAGAATCTATGCATCAAACAGCCAGAAGGTGGCGCTGTTACCTTACAACATAAAATGTATGAAAGAGCAATACATTCAAAAATTGCAATGTCTATAACAATTGGAGACATAAAAAAATGACTAGACTTTCTAGACAGCAATTATATGGCTGGACAGAACACTCCCCGCTTGACGTCAGCCGACGTCACTATTGTGTTTATTGGACAAGAACAGCAGAACGAGTTCCCCTACTGGCCTGAGGAACAATTTGGTCTCGCTTTGTTTCCCTATTTTTACTTCCACCTTACGTACGATTCCATCCTTACTTGGGAATGTCTGAGTAATAAGACCTAATGGCCATTCATTTCTCCGAGACTGTCAGTCTTTCATTAGTACTACATCGCCAGGCTGGAGGTTAGGCTTGCTGGTTTGCCACTTTCTCCTCTGCTGCAGGGTAGGCAGGTACTGTTTTTTTCACTTGTCCCAAAAGGCATTGGAGAGACTCTGCACTTGTCTCCATTGACTCCTGTAATGGTCTTTAACATTAAATTCTCCAGGTGGCGAGCAATTAAGATCAGTCTTCTGCGTAAGCAACAGGGCTGGGGTGAGAACAGTTGGGTCATCAGGATCACTGGAAATTGGAGCCAACGGTCTCGCGTTTATGATGGCTGACACTTCGGCCATGAATGTTGTTAAGCTTTCGTGTGTCAGTCTTACAGATCTTTCCTGTAAGAAGATTGAATCGAGGATTCTCCTTGCGACACCTATCATTCTCTCCCATACACCTCCCATGTGTGAAGAATGTGGTGGGTTAAAGGTCTAAGTACACCCATGTACACTTAGGTATCTTTCAACATCCTTCATATCCAAGTTGGAAGAGAGTTGCAGTTCTCTTGCTGCTCCGACAAAGTTGGTGCCTCGGTCTGAACGAATATGTTTGACGGGTCCTCTGATGGCAATGAAATGCCGGAGAGCGTTTATGAAGCACGAAGTGTCCATAGATTCAATTATCTCTATGTGGACGGCTCTGATGGATAGACAAGTGAACATAATCGCCCATCGTTTCCCGTTTGCGTGGCCTCCTCTGGTTTTTCAGACAACCACAGACCAAGGACCAAACACATCTAGTCCGATGTTGGTGAAAGGTGGATCTGTACTAAATCGGTCATATGGAAGATCTGCCATCTTCGGAATCTGTGCAAAGTGAATAATCATGTGCACAGCCGTATAGGAGTATCTGAGTAGGTTCCCACACCATATAAATATAGCAAATAAACTCAGAACTCAACTTCAGTAGAGTGATGATTTTTAATCGTGTCCACAGTAATAACAGAAACGTTTCGGTCCTGAACTTGGACCTTCATCAGTCACATGGACTACTGTGAGTAGGTGGACCCAGCAAAAAGAGGGGCTATGCCCGGAATATCAGGTTTAAATTCTGTTCGATATAGGTGATCAAATATGGCAGCGGTTACCTGGGGGGTCCCGGTGGAGCAAAAATGTGCCTGCGGTGGACGCGGTATCCGCCGCTAGTCCGTGCATGGACTAGCGGCGGATACCGCGTCCACCGCAGGCACATTTTTGCTCCACCGGGACCCCCCAGGTAACCGCTGCCATATTTGATCACCTATATCGAACAGAATTTAAACCTGATATTCCGGGCATAGCCCCTCTTTTTGCTGGGTCCACCTACTCACAGTAGTCCATGTGACTGATGAAGGTCCAAGTTCAGGACCGAAACGTTTCTGTTATTACTGTGGACACGATTAAAAAATCATCACTCTACTGAAGTTGAGTTCTGAGTTTATTTGCTATATCTTCGGAATCTGTGACATACCACGAAGTTTCTTGCAAGTAACACAGTTAAAGATGAATCTGCATACACATCTCTTAGCTCCAACTATCCACAACCCAGATGTTCTTAAGGCTCCCTCTGTGAACATACGACCTTGGTGTTTTGTCCGCTCGTGATAATGTTGAACAAGCAGAGTAGCTATGTGATGTTGTCCAGGAACTATCACGGGATGTTTCTGTGCCGAACCTATTTTTGCCTCTTTAAGGCGTCCTCCTATTCTTAAGAGACCGTCTCCATCCATGACTGGGTCGAGTTTCTTCAGAACACTATCTTTTGGTATTGGTCTTTGATTGATTACACAGTCGATTTCTCTGGCGTAGTTTTCCCGTTGTACAGCTCGGATAATTATATTCTTTGACTGCTCTAGATCGAGAGTTGTGTGGACATGTTTACAATGATGCCAACCTGTGCAACTTTCCTTTTTTGTTGGTGAGGTTGCCTTGTAAGACTGAGCTATGTGGGTCAGGCAGGCGATGGCACGAACAAGTGAATTCCAAGTAGAGAACCTACTGAATCGCTGAGATCCCAGGTTGCGCTTCAAATTTTCAGTATGTAACGCAGACACTTGAGGGCGAATTTCAACATCAGCATGTGGATCTACCAGATCAAACAAGGACGTTTCTGTCATGTTGGGCAATGACCTACACAAAAACTCAGGGCCTGTAAACCAAATCGTGTCTTTGAGGCGATTGGCAGCAACAAATCTGGTAGCCTGGTCCGCAGGGTTGAGATGTGTAGGCACATATCTCCATTGTTCAGGTGAGGTAGACCTTTGAATTCTGAGCACTCTGTTGCTAACATAGACATAGAAGCGTCTCACTTCGTTATGGATGTACCCAAGTACTATCCTGCTGTCAGTGTAGAACTCAAAGTCTTTAATTTCTAGATTCATTTCCATAGCAATGAGTTCTGCCAACTCAACTGCTAACACGGCGGCACAAAGTTCCACGCGTGGTACGGTGTGTTCACGGAGCGGTGTTAGTTTTGCTCTGCTCATGACAAACCCTACATGGCATTGTTGACTTGTGTCTATCGTCCTCAAATAGGCTACCGCAGCAATAGCTTTGATTGAAGCATTGGAAAACACACAAAGGGTTTGTGTCTCTATCTTGGTACTCGGTACAGACACATACGAACGTGTTATATGAAGACTTGACAAGGCTGTGAGGGAATTTTTCCAGATCATCCACTTGGTTTTCTCTTTTGGGGGAAGAGGAGTATCCCAGTTCGTCACCTCTGTGGTGAACTCTCTTAACATAGCCTTGCCCTCGATGACTACAGGAGCTACAAACCCCAGTGGGTCATACAAACTGCTTATGGTAGACAGTACTCCTCTGCGAGTAAAGGGTTTATCTTCTCTGTTAACCTGGAAGGTGAAGGTATCAGCTTTTATGTCCCATAGTAGGCCGAGGCTCCGCTGCATCGGTAGGGAGTCTATGCCTAGATCTAAATTCTTCAAGTCACTTGAATGATCCTCAGGAGGGAAGGCTTCCATCACTTCCTTGCTGTTAGAAGCCATCTTGTGCAACCTCAGGTTAGATACAGCGAGCATGTTCTTGGCTCTTTTCAGAAGACTAATCGCGGTCTCATTTGTTGGCATCGATTTCAAACAGTCATCCACATAGAAATCTTTCTCTATAAACAGTCTGGCATCTGTTCCGTACTCTGCTTCAACCTCTTGAGCCGCGCGTCTCAGCCCATAGATGGCTACTGCAGGAGAAGGACTATTACCAAAAATATGTACCTTCATATGATACACCGTAATCTCTTTGGAAGGATCGTTATCCTTGAACCACAAGAATCTCAAGAAATTTCTATGTTCCTCTTTAACAAAGAAGCAGTGGAACATCTGTTGGATGTCTGCTGTGAATGCAATGGAGTCTCTACGAAAACGGATAAGCACTCCTAAAAGTTTGTTGTTCAGATCTGGGCCTGATAACAAGACATCATTCAATGAAACACCTTCATACTTAGCACTCGAATCAAATACTACTCTGATTTGACCTGGCTTTTTCGGGTGATACACTCCAAACAGAGGCAGGTACCAACGTTCTTCAGCGTCTTGAAGTGTAGGTGCTAACTCTGCATGACCGTTTTTAAATATTTTCTCCATGAAGGTAAAGAAATGACCTTTCATCTCTGGTTTTTTATGGAAGCTGTGCCTGAGGGAGACAAATCATTTTAAACTTGTTCTCTGTTGTTAGGCAAGCGTTGTCTTTGAGGCTTGAAGGGTAGAGGTGCAATCCAGTTCTTCGTTTTGCCCTGCACCATTCCTTGCTCCATCATATCTAGGAACAGTTTATCTTCAAATGACATTGCTATACGATTATCTTCTTTGGTCTTGTGGAAGACTGTACACCCAAGGTGAATGAATACATATCAAAAAACTGACCGGCACATCCAAACATAGATTCAGTGTGAACAGGTGCTAAACCTAGAGTCACCAACTCATATACATACAAGAAGAAAAGGTAGCACACTGTAGCGCTATAGCTTGCAAACACGAAATATGAAAAATATGAAAAATGAATTGCATCATTACCTTAGAAATATGAAAAATTGAGAAGTCTTAGCGCATAAGATGGCCAAATTATGTGAGCCTGATAGCCACGTCAAGGCTCTTCTCGTATATCAGGTCCTAACTAATGCCTATCCTCGCTTAGAAAAGTCTGTCTGCATGGGAACCTATGAATCCTCTCTTCAGACTAAAATCTACATCTCTGTGGAGGGGTGATGAACCTGTTGTAATTAAAAAGCCTGTGACCACCAGGTGGAGTGCTCAGGCAGAAGGTAAATGAATACATATCAAAAAACTGACCGGCACATCCAAACATAGATTCAGTGTGAACAGGTGCTAAACCTAGAGTCACCAACTCATATACATACAAGAAGAAAAGGTAGCACACTGTAGCGCTATAGCTTGCAAACACGAAATATGAAAAATATGAAAAATGAATTGCATCATTACCTTAGAAATATGAAAAATTGAGAAGTCTTAGCGCATAAGATGGCCAAATTATGTGAGCCTGATAGCCACGTCAAGGCTCTTCTCGTATATCAGGTCCTAACTAATGCCTATCCTCGCTTAGAAAAGTCTGTCTGCATGGGAACCTATGAATCCTCTCTTCAGACTAAAATCTACATCTCTGTGGAGGGGTGATGAACCTGTTGTAATTAAAAAGCCTGTGACCACCAGGTGGAGTGCTCAGGCAGAAGGTAAATGAATACATATCAAAAAACTGACCGGCACATCCAAACATAGATTCAGTGTGAACAGGTGCTAAACCTAGAGTCACCAACTCATATACATACAAGAAGAAAAGGTAGCACACTGTAGCGCTATAGCTTGCAAACACGAAATATGAAAAATATGAAAAATGAATTGCATCATTACCTTAGAAATATGAAAAATTGAGAAGTCTTAGCGCATAAGATGGCCAAATTATGTGAGCCTGATAGCCACGTCAAGGCTCTTCTCGTATATCAGGTCCTAACTAATGCCTATCCTCGCTTAGAAAAGTCTGTCTGCATGGGAACCTATGAATCCTCTCTTCAGACTAAAATCTACATCTCTGTGGAGGGGTGATGAACCTGTTGTAATTAAAAAGCCTGTGACCACCAGGTGGAGTGCTCAGGCAGAAGGTAAATGAATACATATCAAAAAACTGACCGGCACATCCAAACATAGATTCAGTGTGAACAGGTGCTAAACCTAGAGTCACCAACTCATATACATACAAGAAGAAAAGGTAGCACACTGTAGCGCTATAGCTTGCAAACACGAAATATGAAAAATATGAAAAATGAATTGCATCATTACCTTAGAAATATGAAAAATTGAGAAGTCTTAGCGCATAAGATGGCCAAATTATGTGAGCCTGATAGCCACGTCAAGGCTCTTCTCGTATATCAGGTCCTAACTAATGCCTATCCTCGCTTAGAAAAGTCTGTCTGCATGGGAACCTATGAATCCTCTCTTCAGACTAAAATCTACATCTCTGTGGAGGGGTGATGAACCTGTTGTAATTAAAAAGCCTGTGACCACCAGGTGGAGTGCTCAGGCAGAAGGTAAATGAATACATATCAAAAAACTGACCGGCACATCCAAACATAGATTCAGTGTGAACAGGTGCTAAACCTAGAGTCACCAACTCATATACATACAAGAAGAAAAGGTAGCACACTGTAGCGCTATAGCTTGCAAACACGAAATATGAAAAATATGAAAAATGAATTGCATCATTACCTTAGAAATATGAAAAATTGAGAAGTCTTAGCGCATAAGATGGCCAAATTATGTGAGCCTGATAGCCACGTCAAGGCTCTTCTCGTATATCAGGTCCTAACTAATGCCTATCCTCGCTTAGAAAAGTCTGTCTGCATGGGAACCTATGAATCCTCTCTTCAGACTAAATCTACATCTCTGTGGAGGGTGATGAACCTGTTGTAATTAAAAAGCCTGTGACCACCAGGTGGAGTGCTCAGGCAGAAGGTAAATGAATACATATCATAAAACTACCGGCACTCCAAACATATTCAGTGTGAATCAGTGCTAAACCTATGTCACCAACTCATATACATCGGTTGCACATAGCTATAGCGCAACACGTGTGAACTATTTCATTCTTGTATGTAAATTGGATCTAGGTTAACGTTCACAAATTATGTGGTGTGCAGTCAGTTTTTGATATGTATTCATTTACCTTCTGCCTGAGCACTCCACCTGGTGGTCACAGGCTTTTTAATTACAACAGGTTCATCACCCCTCCACAGAGATGTAGATTTTAGTCTGAAGAGAGGATTCATAGGTTCCATGCAGACAGACTTTTCTAAGCGAGGATAGGCATTGTTAGGACCGATATACAGAAGAGCCTTGACGTGGCTATCAGGCTCACATAATTTGGCATCTTATGCGCTAAGACTTCTCAATTTTTCATATTTCTAAGGTAATGATGCAATTCATTTTCATATTTTTCATATTTCGTGTTTGCAAGCTATAGCGCTACAGTGTGCTACCTTTTCTTCTTGTATGTATATGAGTTGGTGACTCTAGGTTTAGCACCTGTTCACACTGAATCTATGTTTGGATGTGCCGGTCAGTTTTTTGATATGTATTCATTTACCTTCTGCCTGAGCACTCCACCTGGTGGTCACAGGCTTTTTAATTACAACAGGTTCATCACCCCTCCACAGAGATGTAGATTTTAGTCTGAAGAGAGGATTCATAGGTTCCCATGCAGACAGACTTTTCTAAGCGAGGATAGGCATTAGTTAGGACCTGATATACGAGAAGAGCCTTGACGTGGCTATCAGGCTCACATAATTTGGCCATCTTATGCGCTAAGACTTCTCAATTTTTCATATTTCTAAGGTAATGATGCAATTCATTTTTCATATTTTTCATATTTCGTGTTTGCAAGCTATAGCGCTACAGTGTGCTACCTTTCTTCTTGTATGTATATGAGTTGGTGACTCTAGGTTTAGCACCTGTTCACACTGAATCTATGTTTGGATGTGCCGGTCAGTTTTTTGATATGTATTCATTTACCTTCTGCCTGAGCACTCCACCTGGTGGTCACAGGCTTTTTAATTACAACAGGTTCATCACCCCTCCACAGAGATGTAGATTTTAGTCTGAAGAGAGGATTCATAGGTTCCCATGCAGACAGACTTTTCTAAGCGAGGATAGGCATTAGTTAGGACCTGATATACGAGAAGAGCCTTGACGTGGCTATCAGGCTCACATAATTTGGCCATCTTATGCGCTAAGACTTCTCAATTTTTCATATTTCTAAGGTAATGATGCAATTCATTTTTCATATTTTTCATATTTCGTGTTTGCAAGCTATAGCGCTACAGTGTGCTACCTTTTCTTCTTGTATGTATATGAGTTGGTGACTCTAGGTTTAGCACCTGTTCACACTGAATCTATGTTTGGATGTGCCGGTCAGTTTTTTGATATGTATTCATTTACCTTCTGCCTGAGCACTCCACCTGGTGGTCACAGGCTTTTTAATTACAACAGGTTCATCACCCCTCCACAGAGATGTAGATTTTAGTCTGAAGAGAGGATTCATAGGTTCCCATGCAGACAGACTTTTCTAAGCGAGGATAGGCATTAGTTAGGACCTGATATACGAGAAGAGCCTTGACGTGGCTATCAGGCTCACATAATTTGGCCATCTTATGCGCTAAGACTTCTCAATTTTTCATATTTCTAAGGTAATGATGCAATTCATTTTTCATATTTTTCATATTTCGTGTTTGCAAGCTATAGCGCTACAGTGTGCTACCTTTTCTTCTTGTATGTATATGAGTTGGTGACTCTAGGTTTAGCACCTGTTCACACTGAATCTATGTTTGGATGTGCCGGTCAGTTTTTTGATATGTATTCATTTACCTTCTGCCTGAGCACTCCACCTGGTGGTCACAGGCTTTTTAATTACAACAGGTTCATCACCCCTCCACAGAGATGTAGATTTTAGTCTGAAGAGAGGATTCATAGGTTCCCATGCAGACAGACTTTTCTAAGCGAGGATAGGCATTAGTTAGGACCTGATATATGAGAAGAGCCTTGACGTGGCTATCAGGCTCACATAATTTGGCCATCTTATGCGCTAAGACTTCTCAATTTTTCATATTTCTAAGGTAATGATGCAATTCATTTTTCATATTTTTCATATTTCGTGTTTGCAAGCTATAGCGCTACAGTGTGCTACCTTTTCTTCTTGTATGTACACCCAAGGTGATCTTGGTCCCAATTCTGAATGCAATCATCATTGGCACTAGTCGCTAAGATACTTGGTGCTGAAGTACTGTGTAGCAGCTCCTTTATGAAGTAGTGATTTTCACATGGTTGAAGGAGAGATGGACGTCCATTCTCGAGAGTCCTGGTAAACATGTTGTTAACTACTGTCGGTTTGTGTGTACCTCCTAAACAGACCTCTCCTACAATGACCCACCCAAGGTCGAGTCTCTGAGCATATGGAGCATTGTGTGAGCCATTGATCTGTTGTCTAACCATGTGAACTTGTAGAATATCTCTCCCTAAGAGCAAGATTATTTGAGCCTCTGGGTCAAGGTTAGGAATCAGGCGTTCTATACGCTTCAGATGAGGATGGTACGATGCCACTTCAGGCGTAGGTATCTCTGAGCTGTTGTCAGGAATCTGGTTACATTCCAGTATGGTTGGTAAGGGCAGACACATTTGGCCATCTATAGACTGAACTACGTATCCTGTTGCTCTCCTACCAGCTGTCTCTATTATACCGGCACAGGTTTTTAAAGAGTAGGGGGCGCTGGGTCCTCTGACGTTAAAGCTATCAAAGAAGGCAGACTTGGCTAGTGACCTATTACTCTGATCATCTAAAATCGCGTATACTTTGATGGCTTTGTCCTTTTCATCTGCCGGGTAGACTCTCACTAGGGAAATTTTAGAGCAAGACTTGCTTCCCATGAGATTTCCACAAACTTCTGTACACTTAGAAGTAATGGCTGGAGTGTCAGTATTTGAGTCATTCAGCTCCCCGCTATGCTCTTGGGGCAAAGTATCTGATAGTGATCCAGGGTGTAGAACTGAGTTATGTTCGGTGCTGTCACATTCGGTACACCTTGCACTAACCTCACAGTCCCTGGCAAAGTGGGATGTTGAAGAGCAGCATTTGTAGCAGATGCGATTCTCCTTAAGGAAGGCCTTCCTTTCCTCCAATGACTTTTCTCTGAAAGCTCTGCACTTAAGTAAGGAATGTGGCTTCTTGTGTAAGGGACACTGCCTGCTTGGATCCTTGGATTTGTCTTCTCCTTGACCGGAGCTGAACTCTTTGCGAACTGAACCTGTAGGAGAAATGTTAGTTTTGTGGACCTCTACAGTTGTTCTACGAGGTTTGCTAACAAGTTATTGGTACATGACAGCATGAAATCAAAGCTAGGGTCATTTCTAATTTTTGCTTGTTCTGAGACAAAATCTACAAACACATCGAATGGAGGAAACGGTACATTGTAAGTCTGTTTATACCTAGATCCATATGTAACCCATTTGTCTTGCAGGTTATATGGGAGTTTCTGAACTATGGGGTTCACACCTCTAGCAGTGTCGAGATATGTCAACCCCACAAGATCTCCTTCTGCTTTTGCTACACACAACTCCATTAACAAGTCAGTTAATTCTCTGAGCTTTGAATAATCCTTGTTTGCTATTCTAGGAAAATCCTCTATTCTTTTAAACAAGGCATTTTCTATAACCTCTACTGAGCCATAGTATTCATCAAGTCTATTCCAAATTCTTTTGAGGCCGACATCTGGATAATTTATATTAATGTCTCTGATTCTCTTTGCGTGTTCGGCGGACTCACTTCCTAGCCATTTTACCAAGAGATCCACTTCTTCACTACATGATAGACCTATGTCTCTTATGGTATTTTTGAAGGAGGCTCGCCAAGCCCTGTAGTTTTCAGCGCGATCGCTGAACTTTACAAGTCCCTTTGTGACCAACTCACGTCGAGCAAGGAACTTAGCAAAGTCCATTGTGGCTTGATTGGCACTGATGCCAGCTGATGGAGTGTTGTCAGAGTACATGTGTGCTGTGCGATCATACCTGTTAGGTGGCTCTGGTTTCGTCCAACTGCTGTAGTACCTTTCTGAAGCGAAGGGATTCTCTTTAAACCGGGACAGATTTCGGACCTTCTGCTCTGGAGAAAGATTATTGTAGTCAGTATCATCCCAATGTGTATCTCCTTGCTTTCGGTAAGGACACTGATAGTTGGCTTTCTGGGGGTCCGAATTATCTGGTTGGCTTGGCTTGTTGACAAAATGCTCTGTCTTCGCCTGTGGGTCTGGATCGTCATT
>JARQOD010000005.1:499817301-499857418 GCA_033576555.1 Oophaga sylvatica
TATGAGTTGATGACTCTAGGTTTAGCACCTGTTCACACTGAATCTATGTTTGGATGTGCCGGTCAGTTTTTTGATATGTATTCATTTACCTTCTGCCTGAGCACTCCACCTGGTGGTCACAGGCTTTTTAATTACAACAGGTTCATCACCCCTCCACAGAGATGTAGATTTTAGTCTGAAGAGAGGATTCATAGGTTCCCATGCAGACAGACTTTTCTAAGCGAGGATAGGCATTAGTTAGGACCTGATATACGAGAAGAGCCTTGACGTGGCTATCATGCTCACATAATTTGGCCATCTTATGCGCTAAGACTTCTCAATTTTTCATATTTCTAAGGTAATGATGCAATTCATTTTTCATATTTTTCATATTTCGTGTTTGCAAGCTATAGCGCTACAGTGTGCTACCTTTTCTTCTTGTATGTATATGAGTTGGTGACTCTAGGTTTAGCACCTGTTCACACTGAATCTATGTTTGGATGTGCCGGTCAGTTTTTTGATATGTATTCATTTACCTTCTGCCTGAGCACTCCACCTGGTGGTCACAGGCTTTTTAATTACAACAGGTTCATCACCCTCCACAGAGATGTAGATTTTAGTCTGAAGAGAGGATTCATAGGTTCCCATGCAGACAGACTTTTCTAAGCGAGGATAGGCATTAGTTAGGACCTGATATACGAGAAGAGCCTTGACGTGGCTATCAGGCTCACATAATTTGGCCATCTTATGCGCTAAGACTTCTCAATTTTTCATATTTCTAAGGTAATGATGCAATTCATTTTTCATATTTTTCATATTTCGTGTTTGCAAGCTATAGCGCTACAGTGTGCTACCTTTTCTTCTTGTATGTATATGAGTTGGTGACTCTAGGTTTAGCACCTGTTCACACTTAATCTATGTTTGGATGTGCCGGTCAGTTTTTTGATATGTATTCATTTACCTTCTGCCTGAGCACTCCATCTGGTGGTCACAGGCTTTTTAATTACAACAGGTTCATCACCCCTCCACAGAGATGTAGATTTTAGTCTGAAGAGAGGATTCATAGGTTCCCATGCAGACAGACTTTTCTAAGCGAGGATAGGCATTAGTTAGGACCTGATATACGAGAAGAGCCTTGACGTGGCTATCAGGCTCACATAATTTGGCCATCTTATGCGCTAAGACTTCTCAATTTTTCATATTTCTAAGGTAATGATGCAATTCATTTTTCATATTTTTCATATTTCGTGTTTGCAAGCTATAGCGCTACAGTGTGCTACCTTTTCTTCTTGTATGTATATGAGTTGGTGACTCTAGGTTTAGCACCTGTTCACACTGAATCTATGTTTGGATGTGCCGGTCAGTTTTTTGATATGTATTCATTTACCTTCTGCCTGAGCACTCCACCTGGTGGTCACAGGCTTTTTAATTACAACAGGTTCATCACCCCTCCACAGAGATGTAGATTTTAGTCTGAAGAGAGGATTCATAGGTTCCCATGGAGACAGACTTTTCTAAGCGAGGATAGGCATTAGTTAGGACCTGATATACGAGAAGAGCCTTGACGTGGCTATCAGGCTCACATAATTTGGCCATCTTATGCGCTAAGACTTCTCAATTTTTCATATTTCTAAGGTAATGATGCAATTCATTTTTCATATTTTCATATTTCGTGTTTGCAAGCTATAGCGCTACAGTGTGCTACCTTTTCTTCTTGTATGTATATGAGTTGGTGACTCTAGGTTTAACACCTGTTCACACTGAATCTATGTTTGGATGTGCCGGTCAGTTTTTTGATATGTATTCATTTACCTTCTGCCTGAGCACTCCACCTGGTGGTCACAGGCTTTTTAATTACAACAGGTTCATCACCCCTCCACAGAGATGTAGATTTTAGTCTGAAGAGAGGATTCATAGGTTCCCATGCAGACAGACTTTTCTAAGCGAGGATAGGCATTAGTTAGGACCTGATATATGAGAAGAGCCTTGACGTGGCTATCAGGCTCACATAATTTGGCCATCTTATGCGCTAAGACTTCTCAATTTTTCATATTTCTAAGGTAATGATGCAATTCATTTTTCATATTTTTCATATTTCGTGTTTGCAAGCTATAGCGCTACAGTGTGCTACCTTTTCTTCTTGTATGTACACCCAAGGTGATCTGGGTCCCAATTCTGAATGCAATCATCATTGGCACTAGTCGCTAAGATACTTGGTGCTGAAGTACTGTGTAGCAGCTCCTTTATGAAGTAGTGATTTTCACATGGTTGAAGGAGAGATGGACGTCCATTCTCGAGAGTCCTGGTAAACATGTTGTTAACTACTGTCGGTTTGTGTGTACCTCCTAAACAGACCTCTCCTACAATGACCCACCCAAGGTCGAGTCTCTGAGCATATGGAGCATTGTGTGAGCCATTGATCTGTTGTCTAACCTTGTGAACTTGTAGAATATCTCTCCCTAAGAGCAAGATTATTTGAGCCTCTGGGTCAAGGTTAGGAATCAGGCGTTCTATACGCTTCAGATGAGGATGTACGATGCCACTTCAGGCGTAGGTATCTCTCAGCTGTTGTCAGGAATCTGGTTACATTCCAGTATGGTTGGTAAGGGCAGACACATTTGGCCATCTATAGACTGAACTACGTATCCTGTTGCTCTCCTACCAGCTGTCTCTATTATACCGGCACAGGTTTTTAAAGAGTAGGGGGCGCTGGGTCCTCTGACGTTAAAGCTATCAAAGAAGGCAGACTTGGCTAGTGACCTATTACTCTGATCATCTAAAATCGCGTATACTTTGATGGCTTTGTCCTTTTCATCTGCCGGGTAGACTCTCACTAAGGAAATTTTAGAGCAAGACTTGCTTCCCATGAGATTTCCACAAACTTCTGTACACTTAGAAGTAATGGCTGGAGTGTCAGTATTTGAGTCATTCAGCTCCCCGCTATGCTCTTGGGGCAAAGTATCTGATAGTGATCCAGGGTGTAGAACTGAGTTATGTTCGGTGCTGTCACATTCGGTACACCTTGCACTAACCTCACAGTCCCTGGCAAAGTGGGATGTTGAAGAGCAGCATTTGTAGCAGATGCGATTCTCCTTAAGGAAGGCCTTCCTTTCCTCCAATGACTTTTCTCTGAAAGCTCTGCACTTAAGTAAGGAATGTGGCTTCTTGTGTAAGGGACACTGCCTGCTTGGATCCTTGGATTTGTCTTCTCCTTGACCGGAGCTGAACTCTTTGCGAACTGAACCTGTAGGAGAAATGTTAGTTTTGTGGACCTCTACAGTTGTTCTACGAGGTTTGCTAACAAGTTATTGGTACATGACAGCATGAAATCAAAGCTAGGGTCATTTCTAATTTTTGCTTGTTCTGAGACAAAATCTACAAACACATCGAATGGAGGAAACGGTACATTGTAAGTCTGTTTATACCTAGATCCATATGTAACCCATTTGTCTTGCAGGTTATATGGGAGTTTTTGAACTATGGGGTTCACACCTCTAGCAGTGTCGAGATATGTCAACCCCACAAGATCTCCTTCTGCTTTTGCTACACACAACTCCATTAACAAGTCAGTTAATTCTCTGAGCTTTGAATAATCCTTGTTTGCTATTCTAGGAAAATCCTCTATTCTTTTAAACAAGGCATTTTCTATAACCTCTACTGAGCCATAGTATTCATCAAGTCTATTCCAAATTCTTTTGAGGCCGACATCTGGATAATTTATATTAATGTCTCTGATTCTCTTTGCGTGTTCGGCGGACTCACTTCCTAGCCATTTTACCAAGAGATCCACTTCTTCACTACATGATAGACCTATGTCTCTTATGGTATTTTTGAAGGAGGCTCGCCAAGCCCTGTAGTTTTCAGCGCGATCGCTGAACTTTACAAGTCCCTTTGTGACCAACTCACGTCGAGCAAGGAACTTAGCAAAGTCCATTGTGGCTTGATTGGCACTGATGCCAGCTGATGGAGTGTTGTCAGAGTACATGTGTGCTGTGCGATCATACCTGTTAGGTGGCTCTGGTTTCGTCCAACTGCTGTAGTACCTTTCTGAAGCGAAGGGATTCTCTTTAAACCGGGACAGATTTCGGACCTTCTGCTCTGGAGAAAGATTATTGTAGTCAGTATCATCCCAATGTGTATCTCCTTGCTTTCGGTAAGGACACTGATAGTTGGCTTTCTGGGGGTCCGAATTATCTGGTTGGCTTGGCTTGTTGACAAAATGCTCTGTCTTCGCCTGTGGTCTGGATCGTCATTTGGTTTGGAATGTCGATGGACGTACTCTGCAGTACGCTGCAATGGATCGTGAGTAACTCGTTGTAGACCTAGCACACTGCTGTGTCTGCTGTGTTCACCGTCGGAATATACGGCAGTTTCTAAGGCTTCTGCTTCTGCTATGGCAGCTGCTGTTTCTTTTTCAATAGCAAGTTTCTGTAATGTTGCTTCAAGGCACGCTTTCTCTGCGTCCAGGCAGGCTTGTTGGCGCGCTTTCTCTGCATCCAGGCATGCTTGTTGTAGTTTCAATTCTATCTCCTGCTCAGCAAAGGTGCTTCTTGCTTTTGCCGCTTCAGCCTTTGCGCGGGCAATAGCGGTGGCATTGCTGACGGATGATGTCTTGGAGGAACCAACTCGTGATATCGTTTTGAAAGAGGATGCTCGTCCTTGAGACATGATTCGACAGTTGGGCGACCACTGTAATATCCCTTTGTCGGCTCTGCGTGGATAATGGCGGGCTCTGTATGGTCCGATTATTCGGTCCGACCATTAAGAGGTTGCTGCAATATCCGCATGCAATAACCGTATGCTTGGATAATGGGGGCTCTGTATGTCTGATCTTCTGAGCTTGTTCTCAGCAGTCGTTTTACTATTCTGTCCTCATGCACGTTAGCAGGGTGTGCGATGAGACATGTAGCTAAACCCCCTGTCTTCTTTAAGAAAAAAGAGGCTGTAAAACTGTAACCTTCTTTTATTGATTGCAGATGTGACAGGAAAGGGTAAAACTATAGAATGCAATAATAAGAGCATTTCAGAATATATAACTGTACAGAGCATGAAACACAAATAGTTTACAATATACAGAATACACAAACTGATTATTACCTACTTAGTACAACAAATGTACTGATAAACACAGGATTATAAACACAGATAGTGCTTACCGACTATGCTTAGAGCAGGCTGTTTAAGAAACATGAAGAACACCAGTGATGTAGTTTCTCTTAAGGCACATGGAGGAATAATGGCTGCTGTCCTCCTTCAGTGTGATACACAAGACCATAATGCAACAGGAACAATCCCACAATGCTCTTGGAATTTCCACAAGACATCACAAATTAAACTAGAATCTATGCATCAAACAGCCAGCAGGTGGCGCTGTTACCTTACAACATAAAATGTATGAAAGAGCAATACATTCAAAAATTGCAATGTCTATAACAATTGGAGACATAAAAAAATGACTAGACTTTCTAGACAGCAATTATATGGCTGGACAGAACAGTATTGCTGCATTCAGAATCGCCCAATATATCAAGCTATAAAAATAATTAATCCGATCGGTAACTGGCATAAAGAGAAAAAAAATCAAAAGCTAGAATAAGGCTGTGGTTCCACGGTCCGGAACCACAGCGCTTTGGACGGAGCGGAAATTCCGCTCCGTCTAAGCCCCGCCCCCTTTATGACGCGCGATCTTTCCGGATGTGTTCAGGACACCTCCGGAACACATCCGGAAAGAGCGCAGGGCTACATAGCCCTGTGTAATATTCTGTTGCGGCGACTCACCGTCGCCGCAATACGCGAGGACATGCTGCGGTCTAAAAAGACGCGCCGCATGTCCGTTTACGCAGGTTTGCCACCTGCGTATTGTTACGCATAGTGGAGACGGGATTTCTTGAAATCCCCTCCACTATGCTGTAACATCTGGACGCTGCGTGTTTGGCGCTGCGCCAGCGCACAGCGCCAAACACGCAGCGTATCCTGACCGTGGAAACTCACCCTTACATTTTTTTTGGTCACCACAACATTGCAATAAAATGCAGTAACAAGCAATCAAAACCTCGTATCTATCCCAAGATGGTGTCAATAAAAACGTCAGCTCATCGTGCAGAAAATAAGCCCTCACCCTACCCTGATCCCGAAAAATGGAGACGCTATGGGTCTCGGAAAATGGCGCCATGTTTATTTTTTTATTTTACAAACTTTGGATTTTTTTTTGACCGCTTAAATTAAAAAGTGGATATCAGAGGTCTAAGTACACACAGCACACACTATCACCAGCATAAATCCTCTTGCCAGGATTCACTAAGGGTCGAAGAAATGCTGTTACAGATTTGGTCAGTCTTTTGCATTTGAACTTTGAAGTCAAAATTCGGAGTAGATGCAAAAAGAAACATATAAGGTTGGCGCTGCAAGATAATTTTGGCCTTGGCACAGGTCATGCAACCAAACAAAACCTCAATACTTCTGCCACATCACAGCATAATGCAGGTGAATAGGGTCACAATACAAATTGCTAGGTATCACAACCAAGAAAATTAGGTCACAAAAATTGGAAAAAAGTTTTTTGAAACTTCCTTGTTTCAGTCACAATGCTCCTTCTAATGCAAACCTTTTCAGCTGAATCATGTCATAATGAAGCATAAAGCAATTTTTGGCCAGGTGACCTGTTTTCAGCTAAAGCTGCCATGTATTTGCCCCAGTCTAGATCTTACAATTAGATTTCCACTGTGACTAGGATCCATTCCTGGTTTACCTTTGAAACACTGATGCAAAATGTTGATCAGTTATGCATTGTGTGAATAAAATCTTATATGTTTAGCTGAATTCAATATTCTAAAATCAATCACAATATATTTGGAGCAATCATTTAGTAATGTATGAGCAATAATAGGAGATATCTGGCAAATACGGTACTTTATCTAGAATATGTTTAACCTGCATTAAAGGGAACACATTGTTTGGTATTTTTATAGTATCTGTGTGCAGTTATAGTGGTAACCTGCAGCTAAATACCATTTTAAACACGTAGAGTAATCTAATTCTAACTACAGCTGAAGGGAGAAAAAAAAACTTACATTCTCCCTGCAGCCACTTGCTTCCAGTCATTTGGTTGGCATCAGTCATTGAGAACAGTCGGTGCTCTGTACACAGTGAGCGCGCTGTAATCTCCAAGGAGCAGAAGGAGGGATTACAGTGTGGTCACACCCAGTGTCACACCAATGACTGGAAGTAAGCGTCTGCAAGGAGAATATAATTTATTTTCTCTCTGCAGCTGCATTTGCAACTAGACTGCTGTACATGTTTAGAATGGTATTTAGCTGCAGATTACCACTATGGCTGCGGTAAATTTCATTTTTTTACAGGTTCTTTTGAATAAAATTCAAAATATACATAATTTCTATATAAATACTAAACAATATGTCACTTGTTACATTTGCCTTACAGATAGATATGTCACTGACTGCTTGTTTCCATCCCACCAATACTAACTGAAGTGTCATGCAATTATTTCTAGGCAATGGCTGAATTATACACAGTTAAATAAATCCTCAGGTTTCATAGAATTTGTAACCATGTAATACTGCTCAAAATGCAATTATATTTTGTCCTATCCTCGATACTCCAGGCTAGAAACATGTTTCTGCTAGAGCGGGAGATAAACCAATAGGCTATGGTAGCGCGACTCCCAAAAGAATCCCTATTTTTATTTATTGAATTTTATTTCAGTGAATGGTGACAAGTGTTAGTGATTGATAATGATACATTGTGAGAGGCTCCAAAAGCATTTCCAGGCCTGAACTACGCAGTGTGCCAGTTCCCTCAGCTGTGGGAGAGCTGGAGATACGCCCGGAGTCATTTCCCTGTAATACTACAAGAGATAGAGAAAATAATGGCTTTTTTGCTTCTCTTCGCAGTATAGGTTTTGAACACTTGCTGAGGTTTAATATATTAAGAAAGAAATATGCTGCATACCATAGTCGTAGAAACTACCAATATATTCACGTCTAAACTGATTTATTAAAAACATAATATCTAATTATTCTTAGTAAATCAAAAAAGTTTGTTCAGTTGTAGTTGGGGACAGTATTGCATTTGCAGTTTTGACACTCATTATATATACAGTATATAATATATACTGTACTTCCTAATATATGAGCCATTTAGTAATGGTTATTATGGTCAATTGGCAAATGCTGTGGTAGCCACAGTGTACAGTGTAAAGAGGGGGTCCCACAACAAATATCAAACTAGGATCCCTATGATGATAGCTTTTTTAACTCAGGATCTGGTGTTTGTTTCAACACTATTTCCAGTACTCTTGGAACATTCTGTGCCAGGTTTAAACAGTGAGGTTTGTCTTCAGTTTTTCTATACAATTTTATAGCTAAAACTCATATTTAATCCAAAAGAGGATTTTTGCCTCTCTATAAGACAGGGGTCACCAAAGTGACTAAGGCTTCTTAAATCGAAACACGTTGATTAGTGAGCCACTGGTTGGTTCTACCATCACAATATTTTAATTTTGATTAATAAAGTTTTTCTCTGAGTTTACTACGTTTCTCTCGCTGGAATATCACTCCTCCTTTTTAAAGTGTAGTTCGTGTGCCACATGTGGCTTGAGGATCCGTGATGTATGGCTCGCGGCTCTCTGCCAGCTCGGTGCATTAGCACCAGGTATAACGAACAGCTATTAAGAGTAGATCTCTAAATGGTGACTAAATGGGGTCTAAATGGGGGTAAGAAAGAAAATCCTGGAGCTTGTCATACTGCCTTGAGCTCAGTGGAAAAGCTTTGGCTGTTGTTATACCGGTAGGGATGAGTGAACGTACTCGGTGATACTTGGATATCACTCGAGTATCTGGGTGCTCTGATGTTCTCGGCACTCAGTGAGCATTAGCCGGTGCTCGATTTCAAACTCGAATCCCTGCCCTGCGTGCTTGGCGCCTGTTACACAGGGAATAAGCATGCGGGGATTGCCCGCAAGTCATTGTAATGCCATAGCCATCTTGTAGTGGCATTAGTGTGATTAGCTGGCCATGTAACATCATCAAGGGTTATAAAAGGACCACATTTTTATTTTTTTGGGAAAAAAATTTACTATATTGTCATCCATAGAGTATTTGGTGCTTTGTGGTACATTTCTGTGTTATATAACACTCCAAAAAAAGCATTTTTTTTCTGATTAAACTACTCATCCATAGAGTATTACATACTTTGCGGTACATTTAGGTGTTATATAACACTTCAAACAAGCTTTGAAACAATTTTCTCTATTCAATTACTCATCCATATAGTATCACATGCATGTTATAGAACAGTCAAAAGAGATGTAAAATGTTTCAATATTCAGTTACTCATCCATATACTATTACATGTTCTGTTATGATTTGGTAGCCGAGGAGGACAGTAGCAAAAATAGCAAAGGCAACCAAACACACAGAGAGGTTGGTAACTAGCGGATTGCAGACCCTGAACTGACCGCACAACTAGAAGTAGCCGTGGGACGTACCTACGATGACCTAGACGCCTTGACACAGCTGGAGAGTTAACTAAGCCTAAAGAGAGAAAGGGGAAAGCTAACTGCCCCAGAGTAGCACCCCAAAGGAATAGGTAGCCCCCACACATATATTGGCGGTGAGACAAGATGAAATACGAACACAGGCCGAAAATAGAACAAGCAAACGCTGGGGCCCAAAACTGTTTAGATAGAATAGGACAGGAAAGAATACTGTCTGCAATCCAGCAAAACCCTAAGAAAAATTCCAACACTTCTGATTTTCAAAAAATATTGAGACCACATGATCTCTCCCCCGCTAGATAAGAACTCCAGTATGAGCTGGTAGCCAACCAACAGATACTGAAATAACAGGGACTGAACAAAAGCAGTGGTAAATGAGAAACAGAGACCAGCGCAGGCCCCAGCCGGGGAACCTGGCTGCCCCAAACCAACAGGGCAGAAAACAAAAGGAAAAACAAATGCCAAAGAAACAAGCAGCAAATAGCTTATCTGAACGTTGCAGGAAACAGCAGGAAGCAAGCTGACTTCCAAATGGAACCAGGAAGAACAGCAAATCACCGGCGAGGATCATGGGAAGGTTACTCACTTAAATCTCCCCAGTAATCAACACCAGATTGCCAATCATCGCTCCCAGCTGATGAACCTCTGTCAGCCAAAGCAGCTTCATTACTATTAGCAGCCACCAGAGGGAGTCTAAACTCAGGGAGAGCCCAAAGTCAGATCAGAGCGTTCACAACAGTGTTCTGTGGTACATTTTGATGGCATATAATACTCCAAAACAGCGTTGAAACATTTTTATGGATTCAGTTACTCATCCATATACAATTACATGCTTTGTAGGCGACAAAGATGGCAGAATCATTCAAGAATCCCATAGGGTGTGACCGGAGGAATATTGATGCCAGAAGAAGCTGGCACAACAGTGGAGGTGGCAGGAGCTTGTGGTCTGGAACGGCAACTTCCAAGAACCACCAAGGCCCGAACCCTGGCTGCAGCCTTCACCGCTGGGGTTCCTGCATACTGCGGAAGGGAGAGCCAGGATCCAAGAACTGGTGGACTGTGGGGCCTAGACTGGTAAGAAAAGACAAAGAGGTGAGCGAGCACCAGGGCTAGAGAAATGCTAGCAGGCCTTCTAGCTGCTAGCTACAAGGTACCAACAGTTTGCATCCCAGGGGGAGGTTATTATGTACGACTGGCAGCAGAGATGGTGGTCCATAGAAGAGTTTGGAACCTATCATCACATTTCGTACAGCCAGCAGGCAGTAAAGATGGAAAACTTGCCATGAAGGCTGCCAGAGCTGATGGCTGGAACCAGTGTCACGTTCTTTAAACTGTAGAAGAAACATCGCTGGTATGAGGTGGCTATGATCCAAGAAGTTAGAAAGCAGGATGAATCCTTCTTGAGGAATGAATGGGCCTGGGAGAGGTTCCTGGTGGTGGCTAGAGATGGGCTACTACAACACCAGAGAGATTGGACAGTCTTTGAGATCCCCACCTCCTATGAGAGAGCAGGTGATGATGCAGGTGACACAGGGACCTGTCGCCTTTATCTACATGTTGGAGGCTCCGGCATTATCTGAAGCAGGGTAACTTACAGTCAAAGTACCTGGGAATCAGGCTCCTGGAAGCAGGTGGAGGCAGTCCCCCCAGCCTCCGGGGGAAGAAGAAGAAGTTGACATCTGAAGAAGGTTACTGTATTACTCTCCTTATAATTTTATTCTGGCTTTGCACTTTGTAGAAAGCTGTTATGAGTGTAGGAGTACAGCAACTACACTTTAATAATATTTGAATGAGGCCCACCAGTTCTTTCCTTTCTGGGGTCTATGGATGATTGGATGACCCTCTTTATCATTTTTTTTTCCTAGCTTTGCACTTTATGCATTTTTGTCATATATAACACTCAAAATAAGCCCTTATAAATTTTACTGGGTTAAATTTTGCTGCCATAGAGTATTATGTATGACTTGGGTACATTTCCTTGATATATAACACTTCCAAAAAGTGTAAAAAATTTAGCTGGGTTACATTTCCCACCAAAACTTTATTCCGTGTTCTGGGGTACATTTTATGATATATAACACTCCAAAAAAGCATTACAATTTTTTGCTCTGTTAAATTTCCCATCCATACACTATTCCATCTTCTAGGATATATTACATTGTTATATAACCATCAAAAAACCTGTTAAAAAATGTATCAGTATTTTATTGCTCACCCATAGATTATTTTGCGGTCTTGAGAACATTTTGTTGGCATACAACACTCGAAAAAAACCTTCAAAATTTATTGTTATTATATTGCTCATCCATAGGGTATTACATCTTTTTAGGTACATTTCATTACTATATAAGCCTTAAAAATTTGATCTGTATAATACAGTATATTGTTCATCCATAGACTTCTATATAGTTTTGAGTAGATTTTGTTGCTATATAAGCCTCAAAAAACTTGTTAAAAAATGTATCAGTATTATATTGCTCATCCATAGACTTTTACATATTATTGGGTAGATTTTCTTTGCTATATAACCCTCAAAAACTTGTTTTAAAACTTATCCGCATTATATTCCTTATCCGTATGGTATTACATCTTCTTGAGTACAGTTCGTTGCTATGTAAGGATCAAATATTCAAAATTTTATCGCTATTATATTGCTCATCTACACAATATTCCGTGGTTTGGAGCACATTTCATTGGTATATAACCCTCAAACTTGTTCAAAAACTGATTGGTAATATATTGCGCACCCGTGTGGTATTTCATCTTCTTGGGTGCATTTAGTTGCTATATAAGCCTCAAAAAACGTGTTCAAAATGTATCAGTATTATATTGCTCTACTATTGGGCATTACAACCTTTTGGGTAAAGTTCGTTGCTATACAAGCCTCAAAAAATTTGTTAAAAAATGTATAAGTATTATATTGCGCATCCATAGAATTTTACATATTCTTAGTTACATTTTGTTGCTGCATAAGCCTCAAAAAAACTTGTTAAAAATTTTAGACTGTGTGCAGATGTTGCAGATTTGGTGCGTTTCTATCTGTTTTTTTGTGCAGATTTGTCACAAAACCTGATGACAGCAAAGTGAATGAGAAACCTGACATGTCATGCACATGTTAAGCATTTTTGACTTGCAGATTTGGTGCAGAAAATAACAGGAATAATCTCAAATCAATCAAAAATGCATGCAAAAAAGCAGCTGAGTTTTACCTGCCCAAAGATGCAGAAATTTTACTCAACATGTGCACATACCCTTATCAGTAATATTATATTGCTCATCCATAGACTACTCAATGGTCTGGAATACATTTCCTTGGTATATAACCCTAAAAAGTGCATAGCCTTTATGAGTCTAGGACCAATACAGGACAATTTGAACAGAATGTGTATGAGTCCCTCCTTTATGTATAATACAGGGCGAGTCCCTAATTTTTGGCAGTTCTTGCTTCCTGCAATTTCTCTTCCATTTTGAATGTTTTATTGTCACTCCTTAAAGTGGAGTAAAAGTGTGACACCATTTTTCTCAGCAGTGATCTGGAGGTCAGAGATGCTTCCAGGGGTCTTCCCATGCTGTTCTCCTTATATCCAGCACTTTTCCCACCCATTTGAACATTTTCACTACCCCTAGACCTCTTTGTAGAGTCTGTAAGAAAAAATGTTGGCTTTCCCATTGACTCCCATTATACTCGTTACTCGAAAGGAGTATTCGAGTATTAGGAATTGCTTGGTTTGAGCAATGAGCACCCGAGCATTTCAGTGCTCGCTCATTCCCTAGTCGCCACACAAAAAATGCAAAAAAGACATAAAAATGGTATCAATAAAGCTATAGTTCATCTTTCAGAAAACAAGCCCTCCTATAAGTTCTTCAACGGAAAAATGAAAACGTTTTATACACTGGCAGCACAAGAGTGTTATTTTCTTCCAAGATTTGATGGGCGTTTAACCCCTCTCTGACATTAGACGTACTATCCCGTCCATAAAACCCGTGACAATCTGACCATGGACGGGATAGTACGTCATAGGCGATCAGCTGCACTCCCGGAGGGAGCGCAGCTAATCGCCGCCGGGTGTCAGCTGATTATCACAGCTGACATCCGTGACTGTGTGTCAGGAGCGGTCACGGACCACTCCCGGCACATTAACCCCTAGCACACCGCGATCAAACATGATCGCGGTGTACTGGGGGCACAGGGAAGCATCGCGCAGGGAGTTGGCTCCCTGCGCGCCCCCCTGAGACCCTCAGACCAGCGCGATGTGATCGCGCTGCTCTGAGGGCTTCCTCCCTCCCAGGACACGGATCCAAGATGGCGCCGGGGTCCTGGAGGGAGGCGGCTTCCTCAGTGCCTGCTGAGAGCAGGCACTGAGAAGCCTGCTGCACTGCCTGAGCGATCGCTGGTGTGACAGAGTGCTGTGCACACTGTCACACCAGCGATCTGATAAAATACAGTGATGTCCCACCCTGGGACAAAGTAAAAAGTTAAAAAAATAAAAATAAACATGTTATAAAAAAAATCCAAAATAAATAAAAAAATATATATATATTCCCCAATAAATTCATTTCTTCCTGTAAATAAAAAAAACAAAACAATAAAAGTGCACATATTTAGTATCGCCGCGTCCGTAACGACCCCCCCTATAAAACTGTCCCACTAGTTAACCCCTTTAGTGAACCCTTAAAAAAAAAACGAAGCAAAAAATCAATGCTTTATCATCATACCGCCGAACAAAAAGTGGAATAACGCGCGATCAAAAAGACCGATATAAATAAACATGGTACCGCTGAAAACGTCATCTTGTCCCGCAAAAAACGAGCCACCATACAGCATCATCAGTGAAAAAATAAAAAATTTATAGCTCGCAGAATAAAGCAATGAAAAAATAATGATTTTTTTATATAAAATTGTTTTTATTCTATAAAAGCGCCAAAACATAAAAAAATGATATAAATGAGGTATCGCCATAATCGTACTGACCCGAAGAATAAAACTGCTTTATCAATTTTACCACACGCGGAACAATAAAAACGCCTCCCCAAAAGAAATTCATGAATTGCTGATTTTTGTTCATTCTAACCTCCCAAAAATCGAAATAAAAAGCGATCAAAAAATGTCACGTGCTCAAAAATGGCATAAATAAAAACGTCAACTCGTACCACAAAAAATAAGACCTCACATGACTCTGTGGGCAAAAATATGCAAAAATTATAGCTCTCAAAATGTGGCGATGCAAAAAAATATTTTTGCAATAAAAAGCGTCTTTTAGCGTGACAGCTGCCAATCATGAAAACCCGCTATAAATAGTAAATCAAACCCCCCTTTATCACCCCCTTAGTTAGGGAAAAGTAATAAAATAAAAAAATGCATTTATTTCCATTTTCCCATTAGGGTTAGGGTTAGGGTTGAGGCTAAAGTTAGGGTTAGGGTTGGCGCTAAAGTTAGGATTAGGGTTAGGGTTGGTATTAGGGGTGTGTTAGGGTTAGGTTTGTGGTTAGGGTTGGGACTAGGGTTAGGGGTGTGTTGGGGTTAGGGTTGGAGTTAGAATTGGGGGTTTCCGCTGTTTAGGCACATCAGGGGCTCTCCAAATGTGACATGGCGTCTGATCTCAATTCCAGCCAATTCTGCGTTGAAAAAGTCAAACGGTGCTCCTTCACTTCTGAGCTCTGCCATGCGTCCAAACAGTAGTTTATCCCCACATATGGGGTATCAGCGTACTCTGGACCCCAAGAGTTATTGTGCAATTTGTCCTATTCTTCTGTTACCCTTGGGAAAATAAAAAACTGGGGGCGAAAATATCATTTTTGTACAAAAAAAAATATTTTTTGTTTTTACGGCTGTACATTATAAACTTCTGTGAAGCACTTGGGGGTTCATAGCGCTCACCACACACCTAGATAAGTTCCTTGTGGGGTCTATTTTCCAAAATGGGGTCACTTGTTGGGGATTTCCACTGTTTAGGCGCATCAGGGGCTCTCCAAATGCGACATGACGCCCCCAGACCATTCCATCAAAGTCTGCAATCCAAAACGTCACTACTTCCCTTCCGAGCCCCAACGTGTACCCATACAGTAGTTTTCTCCCACATATTGGGTATCAGCGTACTCAGGACAAATTGGACAACAACTTTTGGGGTCCAATTTCTCCTGTTACCCTTGTAAAAATAAAATATTGGGGGCGAAAAAATCATTTTTGCAAAAAAAAAAAAAGATTTTTTATTTTTACGGCTGTGCGTTATAAACTTCTGTGAAGCACTTCGGGGTTCAAAGTGCTCACCACACATCTAGATAAGTTCCTTGTGGGGTCTATTTTCCAAAATGGGGTCACTTGTGGGGGGTTTCCACTGTTTAGGCGCATCAGGGGCTCTCCAAATGCGACATGACGCACCCAGACCATTCCATCAAAGTCTGCAATCAAAACGTCACTACTTCCCTTCCGAGCCCTGACGTGCGCCCATACAGTAGTTTTCTCCCACATATTGGGTATCAGCGTACTCAGGACAAATTGGAACAACAACTTTTGGGGTCCAATTTCTCCTGTTACCCTTGTGAAAATAAAATATTGGGGGCGAAAAAATCATTTTTGCAAAAAAAAAAAAAGATTTTTTATTTTTACGGCTGTGCGTTATAAACTTCTGTGAAGCACTTCGGGGTTCAAAGTGCTCACCACACATCTAGATAAGTTCCTTGTGGGGTCTATTTGCCAAAATGGGGTCACTTGTGGGGGTTTCCACTGTTTAGGTGCATCAGGGGCTCTCCAAATGTGACATGACGCCCCCAGACCATTCCATCAAAGTCTGCAATCCAAAACGTCACTACTTCCCTTCCGAGCCCCGACGTGTGCCCATACAGTAGTTTTCGCCCACATATTGGGTATCAGTGTACTCAGGACAAATTGGACAACAACTTTTGGGTTCCAATTTCTTCTGTTACCCTTGTGAAAATAAAATATTGGGGGCGAAAAAATCATTTTTGTAAGAAAAAAAAAAGATTTTTTATTTTACGGCTGTACGATATAAACTTTAGTGAAACACCTGGGGGTTCAAAGTTCTCATCACACATCTAGATAAGTTCCTTGAGGGGTCTAGTTTCCAAAATGGTGTCATTTATGGGGGTTTCCACTGTTTAGGCAGATCAGGAGCTCTCCAAACACGACATGGCGTCCAGCCAATTCTGCGTTGAAAAAGTCAGACCTCGCTCCTTCCCTTCCAAACTCTGCCATGCACCCAAACAGTGGTTTACCCCCACATATGGGGTATCAGCGCACTCAGAACAAATTGCACAATAACTTCTGGAGTCTTGTTACCATTGGAAAAATAAAAATTGGGGTGAAAAGATAATTTTTGTGGAAAAAATATGATTTTTAAATTTTACGGCTCTACGTTATAAACTTGTGTGAAGCACTTGGGGGTTCAAATTGCTCATCAAAAATCTAGATAAGTTCCTTAGGGGGTCTAGTTTCCCAAATGGGGTCATTTGTGGGGGGTTTCCACTTTTTAGGCACATCAGGGGCTCTCCAAATGCAACATGGCATCCAAACTCAATTCCAGCCAATTTTGGTTGGAAAAAGTCAAATGGTGCTCCTTCCATTCCGAGCTCTGCCGTGCGCCCAAACAGTGGTTCCCCCACAATATGGGGTATCAGCGTACTCAGGACAAATTGTACAACAACTTATGTGGTCCAATTTCTCCTGTTACCCTTGGGAAAATAAAAAATTAGTGACTAAAAGATAATTTTTGTGGGAAAAAAATAGGATTTTTTATTTTCATGCCCGGGCATTATAAACTTGTGTGAAGCACTTGGGGGTTCAAAGTGCTCACCAAAGATCTAGATAAGTTCCTTAGGGGGTCTAGTTTCCAAAATGGGGTCACTTGTGGGGGGTTTCCACTGTTTAGGCTCATCTGGGGCACTGCAAACGGAACATGACCCCCATCAACGTCTGCATTCCAAAACGTTACTACTTCCTTTCCAAGCCCTGCCGTGCGCCCAAACAGTTTCCCCCCCCACATATGGGGTATCAGCGTACTCAGGACAAATTGGACAACAACTTTTGGGGTCCAATTTCCTTGGGAAAATTCAAAAATTTGGGACTAAAAAATCATTTTTGTGGAAAATTGTTTTTTTTTTTTTTCACACCCAGGCATTATAAACTTTTGTGAAACACTTGGGGGTTCAAAGTGCTCACAACAGATCTAGATAAGTACCTTAGGGGGTCTAGTTTCCAAAATGGTGTCACTTGTGGGGGGTTTCCACTGTTTAGGCGCATCAGAGGTTCTCCAAACGCAACATGGCATCCAATCTAAATTCCAGCCAATTTTAGTTTGAAAAAGTCAAACGGCGCTCCTTCCCTTACGAGCTCTGCCGTGTGCCCAAACAGTGGTTTTCCCCCACATATTGGGTATTGGCGTACTCAGGAGAAATTGCATAACAACCTTATCTGTCCATTTTCTCCTTTTACCCTTGTGAAAATAAAAAAAAAGTTTGTAAAAGATCATTTTTGTGGCTAAAAAGTAAAATATTCATTTTTTCCTTCCACGTTGCTTTAGTTCCTGTGAAGCACCTGAAGGGTTAATAAACTTCTTGAATGTGGTTTTGAGTACCTTTAGGGGTGCAGTTTTTAGAATGGTGTCACTTTTGGGTATTTTCTGCCATATAGACCCCTCAAAGTGACTTCAAATGTGAGGTGGTCCCTAAAAAAAATGGCTTTGTAAATTTTGTTGTAAAAATGAGAAATCGCTGGTCAACTTTTAACCCTTATAACTTCCTAACAAAAAAAAATTTTGGTTCCAAAATTGTGCTGATGTAAAGTAGACATGTGGGAAATGTTATTTCTTAACTATTTTGTGTGATATATTTCTCTGTTTTAAGGGAATAAAAATTCAAAGTTTGAAAATTGCAAAATTTTAAAATTTTTTGCCATATTTGCGTTTTTTTCAAAAATAAACGCAAGTTATATCGAAGAAATTTTACCACTAACATGAAGTACAATATGTCACGAGAAAACAATCTCAGAATCGCAAAGATCCGTTGAAGCGTTCCAGAGTTATAACCTCATAAAGAGACAGTGGTCAGAATTGTAAAAATTGGCCCGGTCATTAACGTGCAAACCACCCTTGGGGGTGAAGGGGTTAATCATTTGGATTGCGGCTGTATAGGTACGCCTTGGAATATAATAGAGTAAATAACCAAGTTGTTAAACTTTATCATCACTATTCGGAACTGAATAACACACACAAATAAACTGCGTTTATCAAAATGGTATATTTATCAGGAAGGGAAATATTTTTGTAATTATCTCAGATATTTCAGACTATTCACCGGAGCCAAGCATAGCTTTTACTAGACGAGCTGCTTACTCTTTAAAATATGTCTTTCTTATGCAGTAAACCTATGCAAAGGATAGATGTGTCTATCATTTTCTGATGCTTTCAATACATCATCAAATACTCCTTTTTTTTTAGGTTACCGAGTGCTAACATAGCTAAGACCCGAAATAAATCTTTTGATAGAAACGGATAGGAATGTGCAGTTATTAATTCCAGATGAATAAGCACTAAAATAACGTTGGATGCACAGGACATAGTAACACACTTTTTATTCTAGATGTTCTAGATTTTTTCCTTTTGTACAGCACGGCATAAAAATAAATTAGTTTTAAAAGGAATGCAAATGTTTCTATCCACTAATCTGTGACTGATGTATTACAGAGGTTTAACAGGCTTATTGCGAAGGCTTTGGAGCTTGCGTCGGTTTAATTTACTGATTTCACAGTATAATACCTGTAATTAAGTTTCAGTTCACTGACATTTCATTTAAACATTTATTAGCTAAAAAAAAATACATACAACGGTTAACTAATAAGAGGCATTCAGGGAGGTTTCCCTGATGTGCCAAATACTTAGGGGATTAAGTTTGCAAACTTAGGGGAGGAGTCCCGAGGAGATAATTTGCATATTCCCAGTGCCTTCTGGGATAAGTGAAGAGCCTCCGCGAGCTCAAGGAACACTGGATTTTGGCTGTTGCAGCTGAAAGGAGGACATCAGTAAACCAGGGGAAGAGTCCCGAGGAGATAATTTGCATATTCCCAGTGCCTTCTGGGATAAGTGAAGAGCCTCCGCGAGCTCAAGGAACACTGGATTTTGGCTGTTGCAGCTGAAAGGAGGACATCAGTAAACCTAGCGGCGCGCGAGTTTTGGCTTATATTTCACCGCTTGATTATCTCTTGAACAATAAGAACATGGAAGAGGCTAGGAGCCATGTGGTGAGCTGCATTTCTTGCTACATGTTCATAGACTTACCAGTGGAAAAGCCAAACTTCACATGCCAGAAATGCAAGCTTGTGTCCCTGTTGGAGGAAAAGTTGCAAAATCTGGAAGAGAGGTTATCTACATTGAAGACCATTAAGGAAGGTGAAGAGTTCTTAGACAGAGCAGAATTATCTCTTCATGGTACAGAAAGAGAAGAAATTCGAAGTGCAACTGAAGAAACAGAGGAATGGAATCATGTGACCCAGAGAAGCAGGAGGATCAGGAGGCAGTCAGCACCAATTCTGCTCAGGAACCAATACCAGGCTCTTACACAGGAGAACGATGAAGAAATACATCAGGATAAGACTTTGCCCACAAACAACCTTGTACGCCCTCAGAGTCCTCCTGAATGGAGAAAGAAAACTGTTGTGAAGAAGAAACGGAGAGTTGTTGTCATGGGCGATTCCCTGTTGAGAGGAACAGAGGCCGCTATCTGCAGACCGGATATAACCTCAAGAGAAATGTGCTGTCTTCCAGGTGCAAAAATTAAAGATGTGTCTGACAGGATATCAGGACTCTTCAGACCTAAAGATGACTACCCATTCCTGCTAATACATGTGGGACAAATGACACCGCTAGAAACGACCTGGAAACCATCTGCAGTGACTTTGAAAACTTAGGTAAGAAAGTGAAAGAACTGGGAGCGCAGGTGGTCTTCTCTTCCATCCTCCCAGTGGATGGCCATGGAACAAGGAGGTGGAATAAGATTCTGCAGGTGAACAACTGGCTACGTCGATGGTGCCGTCAGCAAGGATTTGGATTTCTGGATCACGGAGTGAATTACCTATACGATGGACTACTTGCTAGAGATGGGGTGCACCTTACGAAGACTGGAAAACATGTATTTGGAAGTCGCCTTGCTACACTCATCAGGAGAGCTTTAAACTAGAACAATGTGGGAAGGGAAGCAAAACACCAGCAAAAGCCATACACTTGACAAATACTATTGAGATTTCTGCTATTAGAAGTGAAGGGGAAGAACAAAGACAAAAAAATTTACATAATAAAAATATTGAAGGAAGAGAAACCAATCACAAACTAAAGTGTTTCTATACGAATGCACAAAGCATGGGCAACAAACAAGGAGAACTGGAGCTACTAACGCAGGAGAAGAAATATGATGTCATTGGAATCACTGAGACTTGGTGGGACCATACACATGATTGGAATACAAGGCTAGAAGGATACAACTTATTTGCAAGAAACAGACTTGATAAACGAGGAGGAGGTGTTGCATTGTATGTTAGAAAAGCGTATATCTGCACAGAGATTTGTTATGTTACGGTAGCTGAGGAGTGCAGGTAAAAAAGGAAATACACCAGAGCAGTTGGAATCTATGAGATTGCAATACCCTGACTAACCACCGCAACTAGAGGCAGCCGTGGAGCGTTCCTACGATGGTCCTAGACGCCTCGTCACAGCCTGAGAAACTAACTACACCTAAAGATAGAAATAGGAAAGCTATCTGCCCCGTAGCAGAACCCCAAAGATAATAGAAAGCCCCCAAACATGTAATGGCGGTTAGACAAGAGGAAATACTGACACAGAAAGAAAATAGTATGAGCAAAAGCTGGGGCCCAAACTATCTAAATAGAAAAGGATAGGAAGGGCACTTACTGCAATCCAGAAAACCCTGAAAAACACCAACTCTACTAATTTCAAAATCACCTGAGATCACACGACCTCTACCACCTAAATTAGTTCTCTGGTGTAACAAAAACAGCAGCCACTGAAAAAACTGGAAAAAGCAAAAGTACAAAACACAGTGGCTGAACTAAACTGAGAGGGCAAAAGCCCCGGAGGGGACCCAGAAGGCCCCCACAGAAGTGCAGGACCAAATGCAAAAATATAGCAAAAACACAAAATAAGAAATTGTCTTATCTGATAGCAGGAGATGCAGACACGACACAGCAGGCTACAAGGGAAACTGGAAAGAAGGATTCAGACCAGAACAATTGATCACCGGCAACCCTGATGGGAAAATGATTCCCTTAAATAAGACCAATCAGTAACACCTGATTCCCAGTCCTCACAATCCTCACTAGTACCGCTTGTAACCACCAGAGGGAGCCTCTGCTCAGAACTCATCTCAAACCCATTCACAACAGTACCCCCCCTTGAGGAGGGGTCACCGAACCCTCATTTGAGCAACCAGGTCGGTCAGGATGAGTTCTATGATACGCACGGATAAGTCTCCTAGCATGGATGTCCGAAGCAAACACCCAAGAATTATCTTCCTGACCATAACCTCTCCATTTAACCAAATACTGGAGTCTTCGTCTAGAAAAACGAGAATCCAATATTTTCTCAACACATACTCCAGATTGCCCTCAACCAAAACAGGGTCAGGAGGCACAGCAGCAGGAACCACTGGCTCAACAAACCTCTTCAACAAGGACTTGTGGAACACGTTATGGATCTTAAATGTCCCTGGAAGAAGCAAACGAAAAGAAACAGGATTAATAATCTCCATGATCTTATAAGGTCCAATGAACCTAGGCTTAAATTTAGGAGATGCTACTCTCATAGGAATATTCTTTGAGGACAACCAGACCAAGTCCCCCACTTTAAACCGAGGACCATCAGTCCTATGCCGGTTAGCAAACCGCTGGGCCTTCTCCTGAGAGAGGGACAACCTCTCCACTACCTGGTCCCAAATCTGCTGCATACGCCAACAACAGAGTCAACACCTGGACAGACAGAAGCCTCCGTCTGTCCTGAAGAAAATCGAGGGTGAAAACCCAGAATTACAGAAAAATGGAGACATCAAAGTGGCAGAGCTAGCCCTATTATTAAGAGCAAACTCAGCCAAAGGCAAAAAGAGACCCAGTCATCCTGATCAGCAGACACAAAGCATCTTAGATAAGTCTCCAATGTCTGGTTTGTTCTCTCAGTTTGACCATTGGTCTGAGGATGAAATGCCGAGGAGAAAGACAATTGAACACCCAGTTTAGAACAAAAAGTCCTCCAAAATCTGGAAACAAACTGGACTCCTCTGTCAGACACAATGTTCTCAGGAATGCCGTGTAAACGAACCACGTGCTGAAGGAACAACGGCACCAATTCAGAGGAGGAAGGCAACTTAGGTAATGGCACAAGATGTATCATTTTGGAAAACCTATCACAAATTACCCAGATGGTGGTCATTCTCTAGAAACAGGAAGATCGGAAATGAAATCCATAGAGATATGGGTCCATGGTCTCTTGGGCACAGGCAATGGCATCAACAAACCACTAGAGCGAGAGCAAGGCTTGGAGCGAGAGCAAGTCCCGCAGGACTGCACAAATTCCCTGACATCGCGAGACAAGGTAGGCCACCAAAAGGACCGACTAACCAAGTCTCTGGTCCCAAAATTCCGGGATGCCCAGCCAATGCGGAACAATGAATCTCAGACATCACACTCTTTTTCCATTGGTCCGGGACAAACAATTTTCCAACAGGGCAGCGCTCGGGCCTATCCTCCTGACACCCTCCAGAGCAAGTCTCAAATTAGGCGAGATGGCGGAAAGAACTACACCCTCCTTCAAAATAACAGAGGGATCAGATAGCTCAGGAGAGTCCGCAAGGAAACTCCTCGAGAGGGCATCCGCCTTAACATTCTTAGTGCAGGAAGAAAGGAAACCACAAAATTAAAACGTGTGAAAAACAAGGCCCACCTGGCCTGTCTAGGATTGAGTCGCTTGGCAGATTCCAGATAGACCAGATTCTTATGGTCCGTAAGGACCACCACTGATGTTTGGCTCCCTCCAGCCAATGTCTCCACTCTTCAAAAGCCCACTTCATGGCCAATAACTCCCGATTACCCACGTCATAATTACGTTCAGTAGGAGAAAATTTTCGAGAGAAAAAGGCACAAGGGTTACTTTTAGAGGTCTCTGGATCTTTTGGGACAAAACGGCACCTGCCCCAATTTCAGAGGCATCAACCTCCACCTGAAATGGCAGAGAAACATCAGGCTGCCGTAGAACAGGAGCAGAAGTGAATCTCTGCTTAAGTTCCTGAAACGCAGAGACTGCCTCAGGAGGCCAATTCACCACATCAGAACCCTTTTGGTCAAATCAGTTAATGGTTTAACAATAACAGAGAAATTACCAATAAATTTACGATAAAAATTGGCAAAACCCAAAAATCTCTGAAGACCCTTTAATGAAGTAGGTTGGACCCAATCACAGATGGCCTGAACCTTGACCGGGTCCATTTCAATAACAGATGGGGACAAAATGAATCCAGAAATGAGATCTTCTGTACGCCAAAAAGACACTTTGATCCCTTCACATACAGAGCATTCTCTCTCAAAATCTGGAATACAGTTCGAACATGTTTCACATGAGAGTCCCAGTCATTAGAAAAATCAAGATATCATCCAAATAAACAATCAGAAACTTGTCCACAAAATCCCTGAAATGTCATTCATGAAGGACTGGAAGACGGAAGGAGCATTAGTGAGCCCAAAGGGCATCACAAGGTACTCAAAATGCCCTTCAGGGGTGTTAAATGCCGTCTTCCATTCATCCCCCTGCTTAATGCGAATAAGGTTATACGCCCCCTGAGGTCAAGCTTGGTAAACCAAGTAGCGTTTTTCACCCTGGAAAACAGGTCAGAAATCAAGGGTAACGGGTATTGATATTTCACAGTAATATTGTTCAAGAGACGATAATCAATTACACGGCCTTAATGAACCATCTTTTTTGGCCACAAAGAAAAAAACCGGCACCTAAGGGTGAAGAGGATGGTCTGATATGACCCTTCTCCAATGATTCTTGATATAAGACCGCATAGCGTCATGTTCAGGTACAGACAAGTTAAAAAGGCGACCCTTAGGGAATTTACTACCTGGCACTAATTCAATAGCGCAGTCATAGCTCCTATGGGGAGGTAAGGATGCAGATTTACTTTCGCTAAACACATCAGAAAAATCAAACAAAAAGTCAGGAACATCCTCAGCCTGGGGGAGGCAGAAAAAACAGGAGTGTTGGTATTAACACATTGGCAGCCCCCAACTGGTTACAGACACAGATTTCCAATCCAAAACAGGATTATGAGACTGTAACCAAGGGAAACCCAGCACGATAATGTCATGCAGATATATAGAACCAAAAATTTGCAGCACTCCTGGTGATCAGGTTCAACCCTCATTATCACCTGAGTAGAAAACTGGGGTTTATTCTCAGCCAAAGGGGTTAGAATCGATCCCCAGTAGGGGAATAGACTTCTGTAGGGGTATCAAGGGAAATCCACAACGTTTAGCAAAATCATAATCCATCAGGTTAATAGCTGCTCCAGAATCAACGAAAGCCTGAGCAGAAAATGAGGACAGAGAGCATATCAGAGTGACAGTTAATAAAAACTTAGTCTAACATCCCAAAGGACAACTAGCGTGCAAAACGTTTCCCCCCGTTAGGGGCAACTGAAAATAAAAGGGCATCACCACAGAAAAAACAAAACCCCATTGCGCTTCGAAACCATGACGTGTCCCCAGCAACCCTCACACTGCATGGGCCGCAGGGTAAAAGGGGCAACACCACCCACCTACTTCTCCGTCAAAAAACTCTGTCATTTAATTTTCCCAAATGAAAGATCATGAGCCAGAGGGGACGGGAAAATCCCCCAAACATTTTTAATTCCCCGACAGCCCTTCCGGAAAAAGGGCCCCGCCAAAGCGTCGTCATTCCTTTGGTCGGACTGCCCACCACGGAATCTTGAAGAAAAAACTCAGCTCATAAACCCCCCTGAAAAAAACCCAAAACAAGGCTTTTTCGCTTGTCAGTGACTTAGCCAAAAGTCAAAACCCCCCAAAGCCTAAAAAATGCATAAAAAAATCACTCAAAACAGGCCCCCCAGGTGTGGGGAAAAAGCCCAATCCTGAGGATCGCCGCGCAGGAGAAAAAAGACAATTTAAACCTGCTGCGCGTTTTTCCCTGAGGTTTTTGATTTTAAGGAAGAAAAAATTTACAATTTTTTTTTGAAATTCAAAATTTTCGATCCCTGAAACAAAAAAGGATGGGGAATTAGGTTCACAACACAACCACAAATATGCACAAAACTCCGAACCTCCGTGGCAACTGATCCCCAGGGCCCCGAAAACTTTTTAAAAAACCCCATTGGAAAAAGACCTCCCCCGCACCAGAGATACAGAGGAAAAAAAAAAAAAAAAAAAAATGCAACAAACAGAAAAATACTCTGACAACTTTTTTCCTTCAAAAATTTTTTCCCTTGTGGTACCTACAATTTTAGGCCGGGAAAATTTTTTCGGTTTTTTGGGAGTGCAGGTAAAAAGGAATCACCGAGCATTTGGGGAACTAGAGATGAAATTCCCCGCTAACCACCGCAACTGAGGCACCGGGGCTTTCCCAATGGCCTAGGCCTGTCACGCCTGAGAAACAACTCACCTAAAAAAAAAATTAAAAAGCTACTGCCCAGCAAACCCCCCCAAAGTAATAGAAAGCCCCCAAACATGTAATGGGGTTTAGAAAAGAGGAAATACTGACACAGAAAGAAAAAATATGAGAAACGGGGGGGGGCCCAAAACTATCTAAAAGAAAGGACGGAAAAGGGTACTTACGCCCCAAAAAAACCCTTTTAAAAACACCAACTCTATAATTTAAAAATCCCTGAATCAAAAACCTCTACCACCAAAATTAGTTTTTGTAAAACAAAAAACAGCGCCAAAAAAACTGCAAAAAAGCAAAAGTAAAAAACACAGTGGCTACTAAACTGGGGGGCAAAACCCCCGGGGGGGACCAAACCCCCCACAGAATGCGGACAAAAATGCAAAAATTAGAAAAAACAAAAATAAAAATTTTTTTGTAGCAAATTTGCAGACACGAACAGCAGGCAAAAAGGGAAACTGAAAAAAAGGGGATTAGACCAAAAAAAATTATCACCGGCAACCCTGATGGAAAAAATGATTCCCTTAAATAAGCCAATCGAAACCCCCTGTTCCCCAAAACCCCACTAACCCCGTTGAAAACACCAAAGGGGGGGTTGCTAAACTCATCTCAAACCCATTAAAACAAATTGACGCTTAAAAGATGGGAGTTGTAAAAACTTTTGGGTAAGAATAAAGGGGACAGAAAATGGAAAGGCCCATTGTAGGTTTATAAAGGCCCCCTGTAAAAGCTAAGATATGGATGAACTTTTTGCATCAAAGGCCAAGTTCTCCAAAAAATTTTGACTAGGGTCAGGGAGATTTCCCCCAGCTTTGTGGGAATCTCCTCAGGAAAAAAATAACGGTCCAGGAAATTTTTATCCCTTTTGTGACAACTTTATTTCCCAAAAAAGGGAATGGAGAAAAAAAAGGGGATCTGCTACCTTGGATCTAACCTTAAACAGGGAGGAAAGGGGGGAGGGGTAAGGGGTGGGACTCTAGGGGGTATGCCATGCTATTTTAAATTTTTTGGGTAAAAGAGGGGGGAAAACCCCGTAAAAATAAAAACCCCAAAGGGTTTGATTTCAAAAGGCAGATTTTAAGGAATCAGAAAGAAATTTTGGGGGGGTCCAAGGGGGGATTCCTTAAGGACAAAAATTCCAGGAAGGATGGAAAATTTTGAAAAATGAGTTTTTTAAAGCACAATCTTTAAAATTCCCCAAAAAGGGGGGAAGAATGGGAAGCTTTTTAAGGAAAAACCCGGAGGGGGGAAAAAAAAGAACTTAAAAATCAAAAAAAGGGAAAAAGAAATGTTTATCAAAGGAAAAAGAGGGGGATATCAAAAAAAAAAAAATGCCGCTGCAAACCTCAGGGCACAAATCAGATTTCTAAAGCGACAATAATTAAGGGGGTTGCAAGTGCGTCAAAAGCAACAAAAAAGGATTTTGGGGAACTCAAAATAAAAGAAAAAGTAAAGGGTATAGGGTTTTTTTCAGGATGAAATGAGAAAATGGTTTAATCGGTGTTTTAAAGGTGAACTTTTTAAAAACCATTTTGCATCTGTTTCTCTCAGAAAGGAAATGTAACTCAACTGATCTTCACTGTCCCCTTTTAAAAAATAGAAAATCCAGGAATTTAAACAGAAAGGGGAGGAGGAACATTAGCTAAAATAAATTTAATTCAATTCCAGGTCATTGAATTACCCCCGGGTACTAAGGAGATAGCGAAGAAATTTTGAACCACTGTCCCCAACTTTTTAAAATTTGGAGAAAAAGGGGAAGTCCCAGAAAACTGGAGAAGGGAAATGTTGTTCCTATCTTCAAAAGGGGAAAGAAGGTGGACCCAGGGAACTACAGGCCCTGAGTCTGATTTATACCGGAAAGATCTTTGAAAATTTTTTTAAAAAAATTGTAGCAAGTCCTGGGGAAGAATGAAGGATTAAACAGAGGCAGCATGGGTTTGTAATAATAAAACATGTCAGACTAACTAATTCCTTCTATACAGAACACGATGGGTGGATCAGGGGAATGCTGTAGATATGTATTCTTGACTTAGCAAGCATTTGACAAAGTATCTACACATCCCCTTTTTTAAAAAAAAAATAAGTAGGAAGGCAAAGGAAAGTTAGGGGATTATAACGGCTTTTGTCGGACCCAAAAAGGGGGTTTTTTAAATGCTGCACTCCGTTGGAGAAGTCTAAGTGGGGTACACAAGGTCTGTTTTGGGGGGCCCGTATTTTTCAACATTTTTATCAATGAATTAGTGAAGGAATTGGGGGTAAACGATCAAATTTGCTGAGACACAAAGCGGAGGGGGTAGCTAATATGAGAAAGGAGAGGGGTTAAAAAAGATATAAAAAAACTGGAGCAGTGGGCAGCAACTAACAAATGGATTTTTAAGGGGGAAAAATCAAAGTACTACATCGGGGGAAAAAAAAAAAAAAAAAGCATAAAAAAAAGGGGGAAAAGGGGGCTAAGTAAGCACATGTAAAAAGACTTGGGTAACTAATTGATCCAGACTTAAATTATCCTGTTTTTCAGCAGCAAAAAAAAAATGAATTTGGGGAGTATCACAGAAGAACGTCTAGATCACGTGAGGTCATTATTGCCCTCTAATCCTCTTTGGTCAGACCTCATCGGGAACTGTGCCATTTTGGGGGCCCCACTTTTTAAAAAAGACATAAAAAACTGGCAAGTTCAGAGAAAGCCCCAAAAATGGTGACCGTCTGCAAACCATGCCTATGGGAACGGTTCAGGTTTGGGGGAATGTTTAGTTGCAAAAAGAAGACTGAGAGGAGGACTTAATAGCGTAAAAATATTAAGGGGGCTGCCAAATTGTAGAAGGATTTTTTATTCTCATTTGCAAAGGAAAGCTAGAAAAAAGGGGATGAAACTGAAGGGAGGAACAAATTTAAAATATTAGAAAAAAATTTTTGACAGTTAGGGTGATAATGAGTGAACAGGCTCCCAAAAGGGGTGGTGAGTTCCCCAAAATGGAGTCAAAAAACAGAGGGTGGATAGACATCTGTCTGGGATGTTTTAAAAAATCCGCTTTGAGAGGGGGTTTGGGCCCCAAAAGGCCCCCGGAGGTCCCTTCCAACTCTACCATTCTATGTTCTATGATTCTTGAAGAAAGGGGTTTGAAAGCATTGAAAAGGGGAGAGAAAAAAAGGGGTACTTTTTACAAAAAAGCCCCCCTTGTAAAAGGACTTTCTTTGGGATCGCCACATTTAAGTGATATGCTTTGGGAACAAAGGCCCGTGCACTTTTTTTTAAATTTTTTTGGGTTTTTGTTTTTTTTGCAGATGGCCCCCTATAAAAATTGGGGAGACGCTTCTTTGAGCTACGTGGGGGTGTAAAAAATTTTAATACTCAGTCTTGGGGGACGGTCGCACGTTCAGTGTTTGGGGGTATTTTACATCAGTTTTGTAAACCAAAGCCGGGGTGGGAAAAACAGAGGAAAATATAATAGAAACACGTCCCCCGCTTCTGTATTTTTTGGTTTTGACTTAAATTTTGTTTAAAAAACTGCCAAATATAAAATTAATGGGACTTAAAAAGCACCCTTTCCCTCAAATTTTTTATCCCTTAATAAAAGGCATATTACTATACACCGTAACTTGCAATTCTCTTTTGCCTTTCACCCCGCTAATTCTCTTTTTTTGCTCTGCATGAAACAGGAAAACCCCGTTTTTCCCGCATTTATTTTCCCCCTATTAAACCCCCACCCGCGCTCCTCCCGCCCTACCAGGGGGTATTGCAGGACTCAGGAAATCTCATAGAAAATTGACCTCCTGTTTCTACATAAGCTTGAAGGTTTAGTCTCTGCTTTTTAAAATTGTGATGTCATAGATATTGGAAAGAAAGAATTAGGGGTTTTAAAGGCCAAAAGGAATTTAATAGCATTGCATTATGTTGGCGATTCGATAAAACAAAAGGCTATCGGCCGATTTGCTCTACGCCTTTCGTAATTCGTTTCAATTTTCGTCTTATCGAAACCGGGTCGGAAGTTCCCCCCAAAAATTTTTGGAGGCAATGTGATTTTTTACCAATAAGGGCCTAAGAGTGTGGGCACATCCGAAAGCTGGGTCAGTTAATAAGGCATGGCTGTGATTGATGCGAAATGATGTCAGAAAAACACATAAAGGCGCCCCGGGGCCTTTTTGCGTCACTGTTTTGGAATTCGAAGGGGGGAAAAATGCGTCTGACCTGGGGACAGTTAAGATTGCGATTTATTATGTGCTTAGGAGGTGCCCAACGCTGTTGCTTTTTTTGCCTGCGTGTTGTTTTTTAAAGCTCTGCAAGGTGTGGTGAGTGCGGTACGCTGCATTTGCTCTGCATGCAACGCTTCTGTAGGATCGACATGTCACTCACAGCCTTTTTTTTTTTTTTTAGTGTATAAAACGCCGCCGCCTTTTTTGGCCTGTGCTGTGAAAAACGTAAGGGACGAACGCTGCTTGCTGATTGAGGGCGTTAGAGAGCGATTTTGTGTACTGGCTGTAGGGGGGCTAGCACCAACCCCCTTTTAAAGCTTCCTTTTTTCCCCCAGTGTTTTAAAAGCCTGCAAGGTGTGTGTGGTGAGGTGACGCTGCAGTTTGCTCTGATGCAAAACTGTCGAGGATTGCACATGTCACTCACGATCTTTTTTTTTTTTCTTTCAGTGTATAAAAGGGGGCCCCCCCCATTTTTGCGTCACTGTGCTGTGAATTCAGTAAGGGAAGAACGTGCCGGCTGACTTGAGGGACAGTTAAGGGGTTCGATTTTGGGTACTGTGCTGTAGGCAGGCTAGCACCAAAACCCTGTGTAAAGCTTCTTTGCCTGCAGTGTTTTAACAGCTCTGCAAGGGGGTTTTGAGTGCAGGGGACGCTGCAGTTTGTCTGCATGCAACGCTGTCTGTAGGCATCTGCACCTTCACTCACGACTCTTTTTTTTTTTTCAGTGTAAATTCTTGTGCTCCATGAATTTAATATTAGTGTACGCGCTTCCCCCCGTATCCAATAATTGGTTGAAACCTATAGAAGTGACAAAGGAGTAGCCTTTCACAGATTTGATTTGTGAACAGTTGGTTTCAGTGTTCACCATCTTGGTAATACCCTTTTGGCTTTGTTATACTTTTTGACTTTTTTTATCATCTACAAAAATGAAAAAGTCAGTGAGTAAGGCAGGGTCGTGGCCGTGAGTTTCATCGGGGAGGCGGGGGGATTTGGGGTTGCTGCCCCCTCAGGGAAAGCTCCCCTTTTTTTCCCCGGAGCGTTTTTTTAGCTCGGGTGCCCCCCTCTGGGGAAGAAAAAATTGAACCCCGTTGTTGGTTGGATGGCAGCCAATGCTCGACTTAAAAATTCCTTCCCCCCCCTCTCGGGGAAACAAAACTGTTGAGCAACCATTGTCTTTCCCCCCTTCAAATTGCCAAGGCGTCAAAAGAGTTTTGTAGGGGGGCCCCCGCTGAGTCTCTTCTCTGTTTCAGAATTGTTGGCTCGCAAACAGGGGCCGGAAGCGATTCTGAAAATTTGAAGAAGAGGGAGTATGCTGATGCGCAACGCTGGTCTCTCTAATCTGAAGGGGGGGGGCCCGGGGCGATGGACGCACACCCCAAAAGCATTTATGTGTGTGGACTCGGTGATTTTTTTTTGGGGATGGTGTGCCCAGACCCCAACGCAGAGGGGGGGGGAAGTGGGTAGTGGGATGATGAAGTCCGAGCCCAACATGGCGTGAGCAACAGCAAGGTGGTGGGGCACTTGGGAAGGTTTGTCCAAGGTACAAAGGGGGGAGGGGGCCCCAACTGTTTGCCTGTACCCCCCAGTTTGGCACCTTTGGGGAGTTCTTTAGAAATGAAAAAATTGGGCTCCATGTTTGCACTGCGTGGCCTTTTTTTTGCAGACTTGTTAATATTTGTAGTTCAATGCAAGCTGTGTAAGCAAAAATTAAAAAAGAGGAAAAATACCGGGAAACCCCAATTTCCACAATATGTGGAACTTTTACGGAAAAGCCTAGCTGAGTTCCAAAAACACTGGGAGTGGGCAACCTACAGCAGCACCTACATCTTTCTCAGTTGGCCCCTCTACCTCCAGCTCTACACCCCTTTTTTTGGCCCTCCAGGTTTCCAGGAAAAGAACCCGGTCCCTTTTGTCCATAAAAAAAACTTTTTTTTCCCCCCGCAGAAAGTTCACGTCATCGCACACTCCCAGTAAAAAAAACAGCATCGGTAAACAGGCTGGGAAAAAAGGGCCCCTACTCGGAAAAAAATCCAGGCACGGGTCTGAATGCTGGCCTTGCAAAACCCCTGCCCCTTTTTAAAATGTGTATTCGGGGTGGTGGAGACTGACAGTTTCGGAAATTAGGCTTGGCGTCCCCCAAAATAATGTGCCAACCCCATTTTATTTCGCGGCAAGCTGTCCCTGTTGCAAAACATGTCGGGGGAACATTAAACTTTTCGTACTAAACCCCGTCAGTAGGGGGCCCCCCTGACCCCCGATGCGGGGACCGTCCCCATGGCCAGGGACGTTTTCCTTTCCCTCACTGCCCTTGGGTAAAATTTTTTGGACCCGGGGAAAGATTTCCAGTGGCGCGTACGTGTTCTGCCAACTCCAAGGGTTGCAGGCCCCGTCTGGAATTGATTCCTCTCCACTCCGTTCTCAAATATCGCGCACGAGCCTCCCGGTATACCCCACTGGCCCTGAACGTTCCCCGTTGCGCCGATATGAGCACGCCGGGCCAAAAAGCAACAGGCCGTCCTAAATTAACCCCGGGGGGTCGAGCCCACAGGCAGGAGTCGGGGGTGCCTCAGCAGGAGGCGACTGTGGTTTTTTCGCTATCTGCGCCGGGGTTGGTGTGGGGGAAAGGGCCGAATCTGGTGGAAATTGGGCCCTTGGGGAACCCCCAACCACATCCCCTGTCGGGCACATGTCTCAACGGGGTTTTCAGGTTTTTTGGGGGCTATCCGGATCTTGATGCACTTGCAAAGGTCCCCCTGAGTGCCCCTACTTGGGGCGTTCAGCATGGCCAGACGGCTTTTCAGTCTGCAAGTGATTTTCCTTCCTAAAAAATCGCTATTTGTGACGACCCCCCAGGTGGTTTTTACGTTACATATGTTGGAGCGTTTGTGGGCAAGCCAGGTAATGGAGTATAGCTGCAACAGGCGCAATAACTCGAATTTTTGGCGGGTTTAACTTCACCACTCTGAGGGGGCCCCTATGAAGGCATCTGCGACTTTTGCGTGCGTTTGATGTCTCACCCCGGGTGGCGAGTGCAGTTTAGCATAGTAGCGACTGTCCCCTTATGCCTGCTTCAGAAAACTGAAACACTAAAGGGGGAAAAGGGTTTTTAAACAGGGGGGGGATAGGAGTCCAAATTCAATACCTTGGGGCAGCAGCGCAAGTGGTTCCCACAAAAGGGGTGGGCAGGGTCACTTTGTGGGGGGATGGGAGGGGAGGAGGAGTAATGGAGGGGAAAAAATCCCTACAAGGAAGGTACACAACGCTGTAGTCAGTATGTTTGAGCGAGGGTGGGGTGTGGGGGGGACAGAGAGACCCCCTTCCCGAGGCCCCCTTTTTTGGGCCGTTGGAGTCTGCGCCGGGGGTTAAATTTTGCTTCATCCAAGAAAAGACCGCCCATCCCCACATTTCAGCACGTCGATTTTTGGGTGTCCCCTCCTGCCCTCGCTACCGGGACAACTTCAAACCCATCACCCCCGGTGAACCCGGGCCCCCTAAAAAGCGGGTACCCAAAACACACGGTGCAATCCATACGTTTTTTTCCACCAGAGAGATGCGCTCCCTTTCTGCTCTGCTTTAAAAGCAGTCTGTGCGTGGGCAGGTGACCCTCTACAACAAGAGGGAGCAGAAGCAGCGCCTCTGCAAGGGCAAGAACTGTATTTTTAAAAAGTGGAAAAAATTTTTTGACAGCGCCAAAGGTCACACCATCGGACGGCTCCAGTACCGGAAAAACTTTTTCCTAAGTGGTGACAGTATTGGTTTCCCCTAGTGTACTCCCATTTTCCCTTTTCCCTTTCAAATTTTGGGTCCTAATTTTGGTACTGGCCAAGCTTGCCAGTATGATTGGGGGTGCGGTTCCCCCGCTGCCGTGTATTTCTGAGTGTGTCTTTAGTGCTGCAGGTGGTTGTAACAGACCGTCGCATGGGTATCTTTTTGGGGGATCGCCCGAAGATGTCGGGTTGCACATTTGACTTTCCAGCTGAGTTGCTGTTTCTTTTTTTTGGCGTTAGGGAGTTAATTCTGTTGTGCTCTTTTGGGGGTGGGGCAGTTTTCCCGGTGCAATTTTATTTTTGTTTGGGTTCCTTTAAATTGGGGTTTTCTGTGTTGGGAGTTGCCGTAAAATTTTTCCCTGCAGCCAAATGGGGTTGTTCGTTAGACTTAATTAAAGGCTCCTGTTTTTTAAGCTCACCTTCTTGGTTTAATATCCCGATCATTTATGTTCCTTCTGTGTTTGGGGGGTTTGCAAGTCTGTGTTTTTCCAGTCTGTTATTGTTAATCGTGTATTTGCAGAGATCCCCATACCCTTTTTGGTGGTAATCAAACCTTTTCTTAGGACTGATTACAGGGTTCGGGACTGATGGAGACAGGGTTAGGTGGAACTTGGACCTCAAAAACCATTTTCAGTCTCCAAGGTGGGGATTAGTTAGGCCCCGTTTAGGGGGGGTTAGACCCCCGGTCCTCCTCTTTCCTTGACAGTGTAAAAAGTCCTCAAGATTAACCCTGTTTTTAACGGATATCGTGTGGGGTAAATTATTTTATTAATGTGAGTTCTTATATGTTAAAAAGGGTGTTGTTCTTTTAAGAATTTTTATGAATCGCACTATCTAACCCCGCGTGACATTTTCAGGGGCCCAAAAATTTTCCCATTTCCCCTTTGACCAGTAGCCCACTGGCTCTGCAGTTGCGGGATTACCATGGAGCTGACGGGCATTAAGTAAAAAATTTTTTCCCCCCTCGGGGGAAAACCAGATTTGAACCAAAAGTTCTCCCCAAGGTTCACTGGTGGGGGAGAAAAATTTTTTTCGGGGAACTGAAATTTTTTTTTTTCGGCTTCGGCCTCGATATCAGGGAGGAAGGAGAGAGGGGAATTGTTCCCCCCCTTTTAAAGGGGACCCTCAATCCGGCCTTTTCCTTCCCCGGGACCCCGGCTCTACAGTCAGTGATCAAATTTTTTTTTCTGCCGGGTTTTTGGGTTTTTGATGACCCATGGGGCTTCTTGCGGCAAAAATTTCGTAAGATACGCGGGAGATGCCCCCGGGGGTTTTTCTTCTGAGTTCCGTAATGGGCCACAGATACTCAGGGGAATGACCCACTTTAGGAGCCTTTTTTTCAGGGTTTTTTGACAAAAAAAGGACGTTTTGGCTCAGTATGTTTTTCCTCCATACTGGAGGTGCTATGGCCCTAGTATCCTCTGATAGAGGGGTCCGGAGAGGTGGAGGTAACCCCGCCCCCTGTTGTTATCCCTACTACAAAAAACCCCCCTTTGTTGGGTTTTCCCCTTGTCTGTTCGGGGGCCTATGCGTTGGGGGGGAATCTTTTTCTGGAGGGGTTGGCGGAAAAACCCCGGGGGCTAAAGGTGTTTTTTCGGGGGAAAGAGGGGCATTTTTGGGGGATTACCCCCCTGCCTTGTTGAGAAAAAAGTCCCCGGGGGAAAAATTTTAACCCCCGGTTTTTTGGTTGGGCCCCGGGGTATTTTTCGTCCTAGTTTTTCTCATTTTTCCTTTTTACCAGTGGGGTGGTGGTTGGTACGAGAGGGGAGAGTTTTCTGTTCTTCTTGTAGTGGGTCCGGGGTAAGGTTGACGCTCTTTTTTAGGCTCAAGGGGTGATCTGAATGTTTGGAAAAAACCCTCCAAATTTTTCCCCTTGCGCCAGGCTCTGGCCAAGGTGCTTTGTTCATGAGGTTCTAACTTGCCCCCCGGGTGGGGGGAAAACTTGGGGAAATTTTATCTTTTTATGGTTGGGGGTTACCTACCCTTTGTGTTGGGCTTCCCTTTGGGTTTGGGTTTAAAAAAAAACCCCCGGTTTTTTTGGCACCCCGAGATATAACCCAAAAGGGGGGGTTTTGCAAAAGTAACTGCCCCGAACACAGTCATCGTGGGTCGTGCCTAACTTTCCCTTTTTTTTGGGGGGATTTGGGGGGGTTTCTGAGGAGGGGGGGTCGGATTTTTCCTCCTCATCGCGTGTATGTGCTTTTTAAATTTTTTTTTTTGCTAAATTCCAAAGCTAGGTTAAATTTTAAACCCTTTTGGCTTGAGAGGCGGGTATAAAAAATTATATTTGGAAAAATCGGCCCAAAAAGGGATTTAGCCTTTTTCCCCCCCGTGCCGCGGGGTTTTTCTTTGTGAAAAAAAAAGATGGGGCCTCGCCCTTGCTTGGGGTTTTGCGAACTTAACGGATTACTGTTTGAGTCCGTATCCACTCCCCCCGATTTCTGTCTCTTTAAAAAAATTTTGGCCAATGGTTCTCTAAAAATTGGTTCGGGGGGGTATAATTGTTAGGTAAAAAGGGGGATGATGGAAAACGGGTTTTTAAACGCCCAGGGACATATGAGAACCTTGTCATGCCTTTTGTTTGACTCGCACCAGAGATTCCAAATTTTTTTAAGAATTTTTCGTCATTGGTGGGGTGTTTGTGGTGATATTTGGTTTCTTTTAATTTACCCCAGATCGTGTCCCCAGGAGCATGGAGACAGGTTTGCAGATCTTGCGAGACAATAAACTTACGCCAAAGGGGAAAGGTGTTTTCGCCGACGGAACTTCTTTTTGGGTTTTTGGTGTCCCCCGGTTTCCGTATGGACCCTAAAATTTAAGCAGTGCAATGGGATAGCCAAAGGTTTTTAAGGCTCGCAGCGTTTTCGGGGGGTTTTAACTACTCCGGAAATTTATTTGAATTTTTCTCATTGTTGTCAAACCTTCACTGACAGACAAGAAAAGGGAGGGTTTTTTTTCTAAATGGTCGGACAAAGCTTGCCAATTTTTTTCCTCTTTAAAAAAATTTTTTTGCTTCGGCACCCTTTCCCCATCCAACCAGATGCATCCAGCCGTTCGTTGGGGGGGTGGGGTCTGACGTGGGGTGGGTGCATATTGCCCCGGGGGTCCCCCCTGGTAAAGGGGCATCCGTGCGCTTTTTTTTTTAAAAAATTGTCCCCGCCGAAGGAAATGATCCGGCAATGGGAATTTTTGGGCCCTTAAAATTTATTTTTTAAAAAAGGTTCACTTTTTGGAGGGGGCAGTCCACCTTTAACGTTATTACTGATCCAAAACGTTGTTTTGGAATCCGAAAGTTCGAATTCCAAAAAAGCTGGGGTTTTTTTTTTTTTCCCGGTTTAATTTTTGTTGTCACTTATCCCCCTGGATCAAGAATGTTAAGGCGGATGCCTTGTCTCGAGTTTCCCGGGGCCGGGAAAATGGATGACCCTTTTCTATCCTTCAGGGGGGGTTTTAGTGTCGGCTGTAGTTTGAGCTTGAGGAGGAGGGGTTAGAGGCTCGGGGGACGCCCCGGGCCCCCCAGGGGACTTTTGTCCCAAATCAGTTGAGACAAAAGGTTATTGGGCACATCATAATTCTGCTTTACAGGACACCAGGGAAAGGGGCTATTTGATCCCTTTCTCGCCGGTTTTGGTGGCCTAACGTTAATAAAGATGTTTTTAACTTTTTCGCGTCCCGGGGGTTTGTGCCCCCCTAAGCCCCTCCCCCCCCGTCTGGGACCCTTTTACCCTTTAAAATTTTTCCCGGAGCGCCATGGACTCATTTGCTATGACTTCTCCGGCCCCTTTCCCATCGTCGGGAAGACTGTCTACGGTGGTTTTTGACAGGTTTGTAAGATGGCACTTTTTATTCCTTTCCTGCCCTCCCTAATGCAAAATTGGCGGGGTGTTCATTTGGGGGGATTGGGGACTTCAGGGGGTTTCCTTTGATGGGTGTCAATGGGGGGGCTCTTTGTGTCCAATTTTGGGGGGATTTGTTTACGCGGGGGATGAATTTTTCATTTTCCTCGGCTTTTCATCCCCCGACCAAATGGTCAACAGAGCGCTGAATCAAAGCAGAGACTTATCTTCGGTGTTTTGTCTCGGGAACCAGGGGGACTGGTCTTTTTCTTGCCTCTGGCGATTTGCTCTTAACAACAGCGGGCGACCCCCCCGGTAAGCCCCTTTTTTTTGGGGATATGGTTTTATCCCCCGTTTTTACATTCAAGGGGGGGGGCCCCTTTGGGGTTCCCGGGGGATTTCTCGCGTCACTTGTTTAGTGTGGAGGGGTGTATTAAAAAACTGAGTGTATGGGGAACCGTTTAAAGTTTTGGCTGTAGGGGGAGTTTCGGTCAATCTTAAAGTAAAAAATTTTGGGAGGTTTGTCTCCCCGAAAAAAAAATTTTAAAAACCCCCCCCCGGAACGGGCCCCAGATTCATCGGCTACAGGATCAGTTTTCCCTAAAATTAAAACCCGTGGATTTCGTCTGGACCCCCCTCCTAGTTTTAAAAATTTAAGTGTTCCACAAGTCATTATTTAAAGGTACGTGGGGCCGTTTTTTTTCCCCCCCACCTTACCTCCTCCTCAGTGGTGGTCAATGGTAATTGGAGTTTCAATGTTTCAAAGATCATTGACTCACGTCTGAATCGCCGGCCCCTTATACTTGGGGGATTGGAAGGGGTATGGTCCAAGGAAGAGGAGTGGGGGCCTGCTTGACATTAACGCGATCGTTTGGTGCGGACCTTCCACAAACCCCCCGGGGAAACTGGCCCAAAAGGGCCGGAGGCCCCTGAGAAGGGGGGGTACTGTATGTGTGCATCGCCAAGAAGATCGTCGGGTTGCACATTCTGACTTCTACAGCTAGTTGCTGTTTTTTTTGTGTTTGGCAGTTAGGGATTAATTTGTCTGTGTCGTTCTGGGGGCTGGGTGCAGTTTTTTCCCGGGTGCAATTTAAATTATTTTTTGTTGGTTTCCTTTAAATCTTGGGTTTCGTGTTTGGGGGTTCCCGTGAAATTCTTCTGCAGACCACAGATAGGATTTTTCGATAGACTTAAATTTAAAAAGCTCCTTAGTTGTTTTAAGCTCACCTTTAAGTTTAATTCCCAGTCATTTTGTTCCCCCTGTGTTTTGGGGTGTATGAAGGGCTGTGTTTTTCCGTCTGTCTTTTTTAAACTGGGTATTTAGCGAGACAGCCTTCCCCTTTTGGTGGTAATCGAATCCTTTTTGGACTGATTCAGGGTTTTAGGGGCTGATAGGGGAAAAGGGTTTTGGCTGGAACTTGACCTCGAACCTTATCGTACCTCCAAGGTGGGGATTAGTTAGGACCCAGTTTATGGTCAGGGTTTGACCCCCGGCCTCCCCTTTTCCCGTCAGTGTATCAATCCCCAAAATTAACCCTGAGTTCAACGGATATCGTGTAGGTAAATTTTTTCTATTTTACATGCGATGTTCTAATTATAGTTGTATAGAGTGTTTTCTTTTTAAGAATAGTTTATGACATCGTACACATATCAAAGAACCGGTTAAAAACTATCCTAGGAAAAATTACCGGTTTTTTTCTGAAAAAGAAAAAGGCATGGATCTCACCTGAAATTTTCTGTCCCTTTTAGATTAATAAATTTTGGCAACGTTTCCATGTCTCCGGTTATTTCTCTTTTTACCACCCCAAAATCTACTCCCTGGGGTACAAACCGCCATTGTTTCGTAAGTAAATTTTGGGAGGGGTACTGACTCCCGGCCAGCCTGGTTACAGCACGACAGCTGTTTCCCGGCAGTGTGAACGCAATTTTCCTCCAATAATTGTGCTGTGTGTTGCATTCGGGTTAGCCGACTCATGGTGCCGCATTTGGTGATTTCCCATGGGTGTGGGATATGAAATAAAGGCGGTTTCCCTTTTGACAATAGGATAAAGCACCCCCTGTAGGGACTGTGTATTCTGTAACTGCGGACGGTTGGTCCGTCAATTACTTTTCTGGGGGCGTTTTTCTAACCCGGGGGCCGGG
>JARQOD010000005.1:499857518-499900159 GCA_033576555.1 Oophaga sylvatica
TTGTGCTACGGCGATAAAATTTCGTACAATTTTTAGATTCGAGCAATATCGCTCAACACTAATTGCTATATAATGTGATGATTGCAATTTATTAAGCAGATAAAAAACTTTGATGGAGGAGGAGGAGTGTTCTTTAAGTGAATAAATGAATTAAATCTAAGCCTGTTTTAATGCCTTATAGGTGGCATGCCTTTCAACGACATGCTCTCCCTACCACCGCTGTCATTATCTGATGCTGCACATTGCGCAATTGATAGTCTGGCTTTCACAGCTTCATCAGTACCTTATTGGAAATGCTCTGCCCCAGGCAATGACAGTGCTTCCGCAAGAGGGAAAAGCAGGTCACTGAAAGAAGAGTGACCTATCAGTCAGAGACAGGAGGCAGGCAGTAGGCGAGGAATAGGGAGAGAGGCCAGCATGTTGTCCCACCCTGATGCGATTCATTTGTATAAGGTTTCAGTGATGAATTTTTCTCAAACAGAAAAAAAGTATTTCTACAAGGAAAATAAGGATGGAATTATAATGGCTGACTATCCCCAGCTTTACTCTGGTCCAAGCTAAAATGATGATTTTCTTCCAACCATGAAATATGTGTTTTTTCTATTTTTTTCACAGTATACTGTACCCCCTTCTATAGCAACAATGCTCCCCATGACAACTACAATATCCACTATGATATCATCCTACATTTTTCTGCTAACCCAAGTGGCCTTTTTTTGTCTAACATAGAGGACACACAGTGACAGGAAAAATTATATGAAACATATGTCCTTGGTGCTCCATGCTTAGTGGAGCAGGTAGTTACTGATTTATACTTATACTTAGTCATTTGAGGTGTCAATTTAAGGATTTTTTTTATAAATGGCTTGAACCATATAGTATCCTTTCAAACGTACAGCAGTCCAGCAATCAAAAGAAATTATCATCATCTATTCGGTCAAAGGCTCTTTACAGTAAGGATGGACCAAGCATTAGTCATAATGATTAAAGGACCTGTCCGAGCTCAACCTACAAGACTGCAAACACTGCAGATTGCACTGCAGTGACTGCACATTTATGAATCCTCACATCTCATGCAATGTGCGCTATGAAGATTCTCAGATGGCGGTAGCGTCGATCATGTGAAAGCAAGTAAGCGAGTCCGGAATCAGTTTAGTTGAAATTTGGCCGAGAGTATGCAAATTGCATACTTGCAGCATGGAGATTCCTCACAGATCGCAATGCGCGAGATCTAAGAATTCACAAGTCTGCAGTCACATTGAGTGACTGCAAACTTATAGCTTAATCCTGAACAAGTCCTTTAAGGCTGGAGCAACATGACAATTTTGGCAGTAAGGTCGTATCTAGAGGGAGCTACAGACAGTTACATCACACAGTATGAGTACCAAAAATGCAAAAAACTGAAAGTGTTAGGTTTTTTTTTTAGATAGTGTTATTTTGTAATATATTCCTTTTGTATTATTGATAGATAAGAAAAGAAATGATGCTTAAAAATCAACCTCCCAACAACAATTGGAATTTTCTCCAAATTCCACTTCTGTAGGACTCTGCATTTCAAATATAAATCCACATTTGTGGCATAATAGAGTAATCCAAAATATTGACAATTTATATGATTATAATACCTTTCTATCTTTCTACCAGATAATGAATCCATATAATATCCCAAAAGATAATTTTAGTTTTTTTTTACAAATTAAATATTAAAATCTCCAGTCAGTCCTCTCCAATGCTCAAGTCGCTTAACAACTCATCACACCAAATAAAAATTCTATTTTTGAGCCACCAAATCCTTATTGATGATATTGAATGTTTGAAATGTCCTCATTTATAAAAAAAAATGGGCTGTAGATTTGAATATAGAGATATAATGGTTTTATTAATTGTCATCTATTGGGGGAGTTTCAAGATGTAGAAGCCATCTGGAAAACTTCATAAAAATCTTATATAGGTGGTACTATATACCATGCAAAATTGTTCTCATGTTCCCTGGTTCCTCTTCCAAGTCTTGGAGATGGAGCTCAAAGAATGCTGTCTACCACATTTGGTGGGACTGTGGAGATAGAAATCTCTTTCGGAATTCTGCTAGAGATTTGCTTTCAAGGATATGTTCGTATGAGAAAAATCTTATTTCAAAATATAGTTTTTTAATGATGGATCTGAATTTTTGCTCATATGATCATTAGACATTTGTATTGCATATGATTATAGCTACTAGATCTAAAATTGCTGAGCACTGGAGAAACACACAATCTCCAATCTTGTCAGAAATAAAAAGTAATTTGTGTTCACTTAGTTTATCAGAAAAAAACGATTGCTATCTGTATCATTAGTGTTGAGCGATACTGCTCGATATCTAAAAATATCGGATCGGAATGGTATCGCCGATATCACTAAATATCTGCGATATCCGATTCCGATACCGGAAGTCCCATGTAAGTCTATGGGAACAAAATATCGCAACTAAAAAAACACTTTCTTTCCTTGTAAACACAAAATATACACACTTAGAATACATATATTTATATATATACATGTCATTGTGACATATATATATACATATATTTATAGTTTATTCACTTCTACATAGTAAAATAGCCTCTGATTCAATTGCCGGGTAAAGCCGGCATTTGTGAAAAGACAGAAGCACCCGAGGGTCCAGTCGCCACAGAGATGTTGCATCGCACCCAGCGAACAGGATTCAGAAGCTCGCTATAAGCGAGTCCTGTGTGCCTTAATTGAACTGTTTTTTTCTTGAGAATTGCAAAAATCATCATAGACTGTATTTGCCATTTTTCCGTCATATCTGCGCCACGAGGCACAGGTGAAGAATAAGGGCGTGCTCTCGTGGGCGTACACTCACTCCGTGGCGCGAAAACGATGTCCGACAGTCTAAATGTTACTGCAATGTAAGATCGTGCCCCACAGCTCTGGAGTTCCGCCTCCTCATCCTCCTCAGTGGGCGTAAACGAACGCGAAGGTCCCGCCTCCCTACAAAAGATGTCGCCTCTCCTGATGCTAATGACACATGTGACTTTGCTGAGATGGCGAATGGACGTGAGCAGAAGTGGAAGGGATGGAGGAGTCAGAGCTCTCCCCCCACGGAAGCGACCCGATCGCCACGGAGCCACCGTTTGGCACCCGGCCTGGAAACCCTCCTACGCTGGAAGAAGCGGAGGATACCCTGAGAGACCTGGCCCGGCACCGGGAGGAGGTCGCCAGGATGGAAGCGAGCTGGCGGGCCCTAAAACTACAATTGGAGCGGCGCCAATCCCTCTTACCCCCTGAAGTGTCTGTACCGGAAGGTGAGGCACCCGTTCCAGTAGAGGAGGCCGTGCGGGCATCCCAGCCCTTGCAATCTGAACCGGTTGACAGTATCTCAGTGGAGGCACCCGTTCCAGTACAGGAGGCCGTGCGGGCATCCCAGCCCTTGCAATCTGAACCGGTTGCCAGTATCTCAGTGGAGGCACCCGTTCCAGTACAGGAGGCCGTGCGGGCATCCCAGCCCTTGCAATCTGAACCGGTTGCCAGTATCACAGTGGAGGCACCCGTTCCTGCAGAAAACGCCGCACCAGCACCCCAGATCCCGCTGTCTGCCCCCGTCGCTGAGGCAGAAGAAGCGACACCCGTCCTCATGGAGGAGGCCGCGCAGGCACCAGAGCTCTACCTGCCTGTACCGGAGCCCCGACCGTCATCTGTTCCAGAGCCGGCTGCTTCCGCCACAGGTGAGCGCCGCCAGGACTGGCGGGCGCCAGGAGAGCTGCCGCAAACCGGACATCGTAAGCTGGCGTTTGATGGTGGAGACATGGAGATGCTGGTGGAGGAGAATTACAACCGGCGTCAGGAGGAAGAGTGGAGACGTCGGGAGCGGGAAGCAGAGCGACAAAGGGAGCAGCGAGAATCCCAAAAGCTTCGGCAACGTCACCTGGAGAAGGACCTGGCAGAGAAGGCACGTATGAGAAAGGATAAAAGTACGGTGAGGGAGCCGCGGCATAAGGGTGCAGTACGGAACTTTAAGTTAAAAGGTGGTTGGGGCTTCATCCAGGAGCCTGGACTTTATTTAGAAGTTTTTGTAACCCGGCGGGACATGGAGGCTCACCTCCCAGAAGGACACCCGGGGAGGGACCTGTTGCCAGGAGACTTGGTGACTTACACCCGACACTGGGGTTACAATGGATGGTACGCCCTAAATGTTACCAGGTGCGACCTCTACTCCTCAGAGTGTCAGGAAACTGACAGACCCTACGAGCCTTCAGCCTCCCCCAACCAGGCCTCTGCACAAGTGCCCACCCCACGCCGTAAATCTCCCCAGCCTCCCTCAGTGGTCTCCTCAGCAGCCCCAGCTATGGACATGATAATGATAGCTGGCCCGTACCCGGCGCCTGTTAGGCCCCCTGGGGTTCGTTCAGTCCGGGACATAGGGGTCCAGACCCGGAGGGAGATGAAAGAGGTGGCCACACAGACCCAGATAGCTGGTCACGACGTCACTGTACAGGCCACACGACGTCATCAGGTCTGGGTGGACCCTCCTGTCACGGATGTTTGGCAAGCTCCAGAAGAGTACCAGGTGGTACCTGGAAGAGGCCAGCCAAAGAAGTCTAAATAACCCGGACAGGGTCTCTGTATGTAAATAGTTAAATTATTGATGTACCCGGACGGGTGAATGTTCATAAAAAGAAGTTTATTGTTGCCTTAATATACCCAGGTTGGGTAATGGTTTGATGTACCCGGACGGGTGAATGTTCAGAAGAACAAGTTTATTGTTGCCTTAATATACCCAGGTTGGGTAATGGTGTTTCACTGTAATGAAAATGTTGAACTTTGAAGCCATGAACTGTACTGGCTCACAAACTTTTCTGTAAATAGTTGACACTTCGGTGCTCCATCTTGGTTTTACAAAAAACTTTACTGTGCACTATTTTCAACTACCTCAGAAACTAAAAACCCGTTTGGTGTGGCCGAAAGTGAGGTCTGCTCAAGGAAAGTCTTGCAGCCCACCCAAGACCACAGTTGGAGGTTTGGAGCGGGTCCTCCACAAGCACAAGTAAAGGACACTGTGAAGTTACCCCGGTGGGGATAGTCCTAAGAAGTCTCCACGAACTTCGGCACTAATGCTATTTGCACTTTTGTTGAATATGTATTTATTAACACACATGTATAACACATATCAAGGGTATGAACAGTAACAAAACATGTCACATAATATAAGCCATTTGCACTTTTGTAATGTTATTATTAAAAATTTTATTATGCAACGTTTAACTTGAAGTGTTTCCTGCTTTCTTACTACGTCGCATAGTCCACTCTGCTACATCACTTTGCACCATTGCTCTATCTCACATCTATCTGCCCTGGAAGGATAGCGTGTTACCTGTAGAAGACTTTTCACCTACCTGCACTACACCATCCCTTCCAGAGGACCTGCACAGCAGCGCTGGACACCCTGACCAGGTACTACAGGTGGCGTCACGACAAAGTACACGAACATTCTATCATCCCCTGGAAATATCCCACATTCCAGTGATCGCCCAGGTCACGGACCGAGCTGTGCTACTCGTGACATCCCCCATAGAAGTCGACGTGATCGGTGCCGAGTACCCCCAAAACCCCTGTCTCTGTGCGACTCAACTTCCCTCACTGTGCTGGCACTTTACATTTACAAATGCCTCTGGGTTTTTTTTTTGGGGGGTGGGGAACATTCAGACTTTTGCTATGGAGCCCCATGATTTATATGTACGCCCCTGCTGCTGAGGCATGGTATTTAAGGCTGTTAAGGAGCCAACATGCATGGACCTTGCCAGCAGCGTCGGACTGGAGTACCTTGGGCCCACCAGAGAAAATATATTCTTGCGGCCCAACATCATACTTCCCAACCTTTGAATAAGGGAAAGAGGGACAAAGGCTGTGGCACGCTGTGCATGCTGCAGAAAATTTTAGGCCATGCCACGTTGCACCACAGACTGTCCAGGAGTTGGTGGATGCTTTAGTCCAGGTGTGGGAGGAGATCCCTCACGAGACCATCCGTCGCGCTCATCAGGAGCATGGCCAGAAGTTGTAGGGAGGTCATACAGCATACCTCCCAAATTGGAAGACAGGAAAGAGGATTAAAGGCTGCGGCGCGTGTTGCGCGCCGCTGAAAATTTTAGGCCACGCCCCGACAACACCCATTTCACAGCTAATCACACCCATATCCTCGCCCCAAGCGTAACCATTTAGCACTGCTGATCACACTGACTGGTAATGAGGGCACAGTGGCTGGTACTGAGGAAAAGAAAGAAAGAGCAGCGAGAGAGAAAGAACAAACAGAGAAAGAAAGAGAGGAAAGAAAGAAAAGAGAGAAAGAAAGAACAGAGAGAAAAAAGAACAGAGAGCGAGAAGGAAAGAACAGAGAGCGAGAAAGAAAGACTAGAGAGAGAGCCATAGGCGTAGCTAGGGTTTTGGTTTAGTGGGGGCAAAACTTCTGAGTGGGCCCATCATCAGAGAACCTCAGCAAATGACCGCGCTGTTGGCCAAAATAATCTATATATAAAAAGACCAATATTGATATTACCGCCATATGGTCTGTGTTAAATAATACCAGTCCTACAGAACATATAGAATTACAGCACAGGTACAGATAATGACTTACCGCTGATGTTCTTTCTAATGGAATTGTTCACTTTTCATGTCTTTTCCATCTGGCCCACACCGACATGACGACTTCTCCAGCCAGGACTCGACTGCACCCCCATTAAAAAAAAAAAAAAAAAAAAACCTCACCTCCCGGCTCCTGTGCTGCTCACTGTTCTCCCTCTCAGCATCTGACAGCGGGCGCCGGCAGGTGATGTTATTGCGCCCGCTGTAATACGCTGAGAGGGGGATTATGGGAGAGAAGGAGCGCTCGCTCCTTCTCTCTCCATGCGTTCAGCTTTATCGGCTGGATGCCGATACAGCTGACCCTCCGATGACGGGTGGGGGGCCCACTGCTGGCACCGGGCCCCCCCAACGCCTGTTCAAGGCCCCATAGCTTCCGGGCGGCAGAGCAGGGAGAGCGATTCTCCCTGCTCTGCCGCAGAATGTAACTGTATCGTAGCTCCGGGTGGGCCCCCTCAGAGCGCGGGCCCCGGGGCCACCGCCCCCTCTGCCCCGCGACCTATCCTTTCAAATCAGGGCCCACCACGCAGGAGCTGGGGCCCACCGTAGGTTTCTCCGGTGTCCCGGTGCCTCAGTCCGACCCTGCTTGCCAGCCTGATAATACCAGGCCACAGCAGTCTGCTTAGCTTGGCTGGTTAACAAAAATAGCGGATCCCCTCGAAAAAAAAACGGCGTAGGGGTCCCCCTATTTTTGTTAACCAGCCAAGTAAAATGCAGACTGCTGCGGCCTGGTATTAAAAGACTGTCAAGGCCCATGGATTTTGGCCCTCAACAGCCTGATAATACCAGGCTACAGCAGCCCCACATTTGGCGCATCAAAAGATGTGCCAATTGTGGCACTTTACCCGGCTCTTCCCAGTGCCCTGTAGCGGTGGCAAGTGGGGTAATAAGGGGTTAATGTCACCGTTGATTGCACGGTGAGAATAAGCCCGGTTAATAATGGAGAGGTGTCAATAAGACACCGATCCATTATTAATCCCAAAGTTTTTAAATGTATAAAAAAAAAGACACAGCAAGAAAAAAGTATTTTAATGGAATAAAAGAGACAACACAGTTTTCTTTAATTTTATTATACTCTCATTCCTGCGACGCCATCGATCTCCTGTAAAAAAAGAAAAAAAACAAACCACAGTATACCACCTGTCCGACGCAGTCCATAGTAACGAGGTCCCACGACGATCCAGCTCTGCTACATCGCAATGACAGGCAGAGCCTGTACATCTCCGACGCAGCACAGCTGATTACCGCTTCCCCGGCGGTGATGTCATCGACTGACTGCTTTACGGCCGGGATTACCCAGCAGTCACTGCAGTTATCGCGAGAAACTGCATGTGACCGCCGGGGAAAGATGATGGCTACCATCAAGCAGTCCAGCCCGTGACCGCCGGAGATCTTCTGCCAGGTAAGTGCCGCTGACTCCTGACAGACCCGACCGACGGACACTGACAGTGACAGTGACAAATCCGATTCCGGTATCCGATAAGACGAAAATATCGGAACTAAGTATCGAAAATCCGATAGAGCTAATATTGGCCGATACCCGATACTTGCGGTATCGTATCGCTCAACACTAGTATCAATAGAACTGCAAACTTTTATGAAAACTGGAATGCATAAATTCATAGATACCTATTTATATAGGTCGGAAAAAGAAACAGGTTCATCAAGTTCAACCTTTGTCCACCAGCTTCATATTCTCTATCGCTAGATTATTTATAACCTACAATGCCATTTGTTGTAAGAAAAGCTTCTAATTATTTTTTAAACTATTTTTAAACTGTTATTATTAAACTGCTCTAATTGTGAAGAACCCTTTCCTATTTAGATACCAGAACCGCCTTTCCTCCACACGTAATGGATTATCTCGAGTACTTTGTAAGGACTTTGGAAGGAATAAGTCATGTGCCAGTCCTTTGTACTGACCACAAATGTTTTTATTCATATGAATGAGATCTCCTCTGAGATGTCTTATTTCTAAGCTAAACAAGCCAAACATTTCCAACTTTTCACCATAGAAGAGGCCTTCCATCTCATGTAATTATCTCTTTACCATTTTTGAAATAACTCTAACTTATGAATATCCTTTTTAAAATGAGGAACCAAAACTGGATCCCATATTCCATAGGTGGCCTTACTAGTGATTTACTAGAGAGGTAACAATGCATTTGGATTACAGGATACACTATAAAAATTGTGTTTGCTTTTGCAGCTGCTGCCTGACATTGAGTACTGCTGCTCAGCTTCTCGGTAACCAAAATCAACTCCATAATTCAACATGTCTTCCCATTAGGGTTGAGCATTCCGATACTGCAAATATCGGGTATCGGCCGATATTGGCTGTATCGGAATTCCGATTCCGAGTTCCGATATTTTCGTCATATCGGATACCGGAATTGGGATTGTCACTGTCACTGTCAGTGTCCGTCGGTCGGGTCTGTCAGGAGTCCGCGGCACTTACCTGGCAGAAGATCTCCGGCGGTCATGGGCTGGACTGCTTCATGGCCGCAATCTTCTTTCCCCGGCGGTCACATGCAGTTTCTCGCGATAACTGCAGTGACTGCTGGGTAATCCCGGCCGTAAAGCAGTCAGTCCGATGACGTCACCGCCGGGGAAGCAGGTAATCAGCTGTGCTGCGTCGCGATGACAGGCTCTGCCTGTCATTGCGATGTAGCAGAGCTGGATCGTCGTGGGACTGTCGTTATGGACTGCGTCGGACAGGTGGTATACTGTTGGTTTGTTTTTTTTCTTTTTTTACAGGAGATCGATGGCGTCGCAGGAATGAGAGTATAATAAAATTAATGAAAACTGTGTTGTCTCTTTTATTTCATTAAAAGACTTTTTTCTTGCTTTGTCTTTTTTTTAAACATTTAAAAACTTTGGATTAATAATGGATCGGTGTCTTATTGACACCTCTCCATTATTAACCGGGCTTATTGTCACCGTGCAATCAACGGTGACATTAACCCCTTATTACCCCGCTTGCCACCGCTACAGGGCAAGTGGGAAGAGCCGGGTAAAGTGCCACAATTGGCACATCTTTTGATGCGCCAAATGTGGGGCTGCTGTAGCCTGGTATTATCAGGCTGTTGAGGGCCAAAATCCATGGGCCTTGACAGTCTTTTAATACCAGGCCGCAGCAGTCTGCATTTTACTTGGCTGGTTAACAAAAATAGGGGGATCCCCACGCCGTTTTTTTTTCGAGGGGATCCCCTATTTTTGTTAACCAGCCAAGCTAAGCAGACTGCTGTGGCCTGGTATTATCAGGCTGGCAAGGTCCATGGATATTGGATCCTTACCAGCCTGAAAAACCAGGCCTCAGCGGTCTGCTTCATCTGGCTGGTTAACAAAAATAGGGGGACCCCACGCCAATTTTTTTCGAGGGGATCCCCTATTTTTGTTAATCAGCCAAGATATGCAGACTGCTGTGGCCTGGTATTATCAGGCTGGCAAGGTCCATGGATCTTGGCTCCTTAACAGCCTGAAAATCCAGGCCTCAGCGCTCTGCTTCATCTGGCTGGTTAACAAAAATAGGGGGGACCCCACGCCAATTTTTTTCGAGGGGATCCCCTATTTTTGTTAATCAGCCAAGATATGCAGACTGCTGTGGCCTGGTATTATCAGGCTGGCAAGGTCCATGGATCTTGGCTCCTTAACAGCCTGAAAATCCAGGCCTCAGCGGTCTGCTTCATCTGGCTGGTTAACAAAAATAGGGGGACCCCACGCCAATTTTTTTTCGAGGGATCCCCTATTTTTGTTAATCAGCCAAGATATGCAGACTGCTGTGCCTGGTATTATCAGGCTGGCAAGGTCCATGGATCTTGGCTCCTTAACAGCCTGAAAATCCAGGCCTCAGCGGTCTGCTTCATCTGGCTGGTTAACAAAAATAGGGGGGACCCCACACCATTTTTTTTTCGAAGGGAACCCCTATTTTTGTTAATCAGTTCCCTCTGACGTCACTGATTGTGTCCCTGGCTGACCTGAAGTGAAAGTGGAAAGCAATCAATTAAGCTTTTCACTTAAGGGCCCGTCTCACATAACGATATTGCTACTGAGATCGCTGCTGAGTCACTAGTTTTGTGACGCAGCAGCGAGCTCACCAGCGATATCGCTGTGTGTGACATTCAGCGACGATCAGCCCCCCTGCCGGGTATCGCTGATCGTCGCTGAAATGTCAGGACCTTTTTTTGATCGCTGGTTTCCCGCTGACAGGCACACATCGCTGCGTGTGACAGGTGGGAGACCAGCGATCCGCTGGTAACCAAGGTACACAGCGGGTTTCCAGGCGCGGGCTGTGCCTAGAAACCCGCTGTGTACCTTGGATACCAGCGCCCTGATGCAGGGAGCTGGTATCCAAGGTACACAGCGGGTTTCCAAGCGCTGCGCGGTGCCTGGAAACCCGCTGTGTACCTTGGTTACCAGCGGATCGCTGGTCTCCCGCCTGTCACACGCAGCGATGCGTGCCTGTCAGAGGGAAACCAGCGATCAAAAAAAGGTCCTGACATTTCTGCGACGATCAGCGATACCCGGCAGGGGGGCTGATCGTCGCTGAATGTCACACACAGCGATATCGCTGGTGAGCTCGCTGCTGCGTCACAAAACTAGTGACTCAGCAGCGATCTCGGTAGCGATATCGCTATGTGAGACGGGCCCTTAAGCGATGTTACCCGCAGTGTCGCTGTCCCAGATCGCTGCCTGAGCTGCCTGTTTGGCAGCTCAGCAGCGATCATGTAGCGATACACCAGTGATCCTGACAAGTGCATATCGTTGTCGGGATCGCTGGTGTATCGTTATGTGACACCCAGCCTTTACTCTCCTGTCAGCCAGGAGAGGAACTCATTCATTTGGGGGTTTACTGTGAGGCTGCAGCATTAGCTGCGGTCCCTGCAGTAAACATTAACCCTTTCTGAAGGATTACACCGTGGGACCTGACTGTGCATGGGATAGGTAAGAATAATTTTGCTTTTTTATTTTATTTTTATTACAGGAAATGGTTTTTGCAGTAAAATAAAAGATGGTCAAAAACATGTGTCTTTATTTCATTAAAATTATTTTTAATTAAAGTGTGTGTGTTTTATTTTTATTTCATGCAATAGGATTAATAATTGATAGTTGTCTAATTGACAGCTCTCAATTATTAACCTGGCTTAAGGTCACCTTTCAATAGCAAGGTGGCTTTAACCCCATATTAACCCATTCGCCACCGCTACAGGGCAATGGGAATAGACGGGCAAAGTGCCAGAAAGGGCAAATCTAATTATAGATTTGTCTTTCCTGGGGTGTCTGGGGGCAGATGTTAGTAGCCGGGGGGGGGCCAAAAATAATGGTCCCTCTCTGGGCTATTATTATCTGCCCCCACTCACTGGCTTTGTCTGTCTGTTGCGAAAATAGGGCGGGAGCCCACGCATTTTTTTTCAGCAATTTTACACCTCATATATATATATATATACATGTCATTGAATTTGTGACACATATATATATATATTTATATTTGTAGTTCATACACTTCTACATAGTATAATAGCCGCTAATTCAATTGCCGGCTTTTGTGAAAATGCAGAACCCGACATGAAATGACACTTGGTGTACATAGGGTTATCCATGTCCTTTGCTATCTGATTTGCACAAACAATTACATCAGTCTATGTGTGCAAAATTTCACACCTGTAGGGGTTAATTAAAGGTGTAAATTCGTAGCAAAAAAGTCCGTTTTTTTTACAACGAATTTACAGCTTTAATTAACCCCTACAGGTGTGAAATTTTGCACACATAGACTGATTTAATTGTTTGTGCAAATTAGATAGCAAAGGACATGAAAAGACATGGTTAACCCTATGTACACCAAGTGTCATTTCATGTCGGGTGCTTCTGTCTTTTCACTGAAGCCGGCTTTACCCGGCAATTGAATCAGAGGATATTTTACTATGTAGAAGTGTATAAACTATACATATATGTAATATATATATTGTCACAATGACATGTATATATATATATATATATGTATTCTATGTGTGTATATTTAGTGTTTACAAGGAAAGAAAGAGGTTTTTTTAGTTGCGATGTTTTGTTCCCATAGACTTACATGGGACTTCCGGTATCGGTATCGGGTATCGCCGATATTTTAGTGATATCGGCGATACCATTCCGATTCCGATACTTTAGGATATCGGAAAGTATCGCTCAACTCTACTTCCCATAAGACTGGTGTTACCTGTTTTTTTTGTTATACTTAGCTTCATTTGGTTAATATGTGATTGTAATGTTTTGTTACAATAAAAAAATACACATTTTTATGTAGAAAAAATATAATAACTTAAATAATTAAAAAAATTAAAACTTGGGACAGGTATATTCTCTTTGCCACAAATAGGATACAAAGTATCCAAAGCACACCACTCACTAAGAGATGTATCCGAAAATAGTATCAAATTTATTGAAATCACAGTGACATAAAATATTAAATATAAACATACAGAGGAAAGGAATAACCCAAAATGTTGTGCACAATAAGTGACAGAAGGAGTAAATACCGGCATATGGCGTATGTGATATACATATTACAAATAATGGATCAGACAGCATAGATGATAAACAATAACCATCTCAAAGTGCATGTGCAGCTGAAGACCATATAAATCAAGGTAAAAACCTAATGGTGACACATACCCATACTGATTCAACCAGTCCACACTGTCACAGCAGCCCCGACGTGCGTTTCGCGTTTTGCAGCTTTCTCAAGGGGGATGTGCATGCCGTGTCCTCACCAGTACCCAGTTATATAGCCCTTAAACCCACCTTTAGGCCAATAGTAACACATTTAGAGCAACGCCCCCTTAGTATCACAGGTGCATCGGATCACATAATGAACGGCCGGCGTTCCTGACGCACATGGCACCACCGCCCCCAGGTCTCAACATTCACTGCATCCGGCACTCGGTCTCGGCGTGCGGGGAGGAAATCCCCGTGACGTCACATCCGCCCATCGAGACCACAAGAGGCCTTAGGCAGAGAATGAGTGAGCTGAGTGTAGGCAAATGCGCGTCGCCATATTATTAAGGCCTTTGTGTCCAAATCATGCCACCAATGAGGCTATATTGATACCAAGGGGATATAACTCATAAGCATAATATAGATAATCGGTAAGGAAAAAGAGAATTTGCATATAAGTCCCTACCCAGTATGTGTCACCATCGGTATAATGCACACCATGTATATTATCATAATACGCTACATCATTATTTACAGATATCACAATCAAGTAACTGACACTTTATTCTAACAATTGTGCCATATATGAGCATAAAACATCATACAAGATGATATATATATATATATATATATGAAAACGAAAATGCGCATAAAATTCCAGGGTGTTGCTTTCATTCATTCACATGAAGTCATAAATGGTCCAATGTGGGTAAGATGCCATATAACGGATCCGGACACAGTAACATACTGCATATACTAAAGTAGAATAAACAATACACAGGTAAATAAAAACACACACTAAAAAGAAAAAAGGCACATAGTATTTTTTAAAAAATAAAGATGTAACTACAAAAAAGGAGCGAAACTCAATTTCTCATTCAGTCCCACGGGGGCCATAGTGCCCAGCTCTACTATCCATTTCATCTCTGCTTGGGCTAACAATGATTTAACGTCACCACCTCTGATGCCACCCCGTATTCTATCAATCCATGAACCTTAAGGCCACAGGGGTCTGAATTGTGACATGATCTAAAATGTTTAGGTAGTGTTCTAAGCAATGAAGGATCCTCCACCTCCCCAGCCGCAGAAATATCCCTGACATGTTCCCTTACTCTGACACGTAATTCCCTTGTCGTCAATCCAACATACAATTTAGGACACGGACATTGTGCCAGGTATATGATGTATGAGGTAGTACAGGAAATATAGTGCATGATATCATATTGACGAGTACCCTCAGTACCCCAAAGGTTTTTGCCCGGATGATATTATGCAAATTACCTGCCCTACAACTACCACAGGGAAAACAGCCCCATCTCTGACCTCTTGATCCAAAAAAGTTTTTTTGATTAGCAACATAGTGGCTTTTGACCAAATGGTCTCTTAAATTCTTACTCCTCCTTGCTGTAATCAAAGGTTTTTCAGAAACTTCTTTGTACAAGATTGGGTCTGTTCGGAGAACCGACCAGTGTTTCGTCAAAATCTGACGAATATTCTCCCACTGGCAATTATATGTAGTGATGAATCTAGTGTATGTGTCACCCTTCTTTTTAGATCCGTGGGATTGTGTAGTAACGTTTGTCGCCGGGTATATTTTGCCCGATGGTATCCATGTTTTATATTCCTGTGACTATAACCTCTGGCCAGGAAATGTTCTCTAAGATCATTGGCTTGATGTTCAAATTGATCTACTGTTGAGCAAATACGCTTTGCCCTCAAAAACTGGCCAATAGGGATGGCTTTAATTGTTGAATAAGCATGTCCGGAAGAGGAGTGGAGAAAGGAATTAACCGAAGTGTCCTTACGTGAATGTCAGTGTGGACAGATCCGTGTCATCAACTGACAAAGCAATGTCAAGAAAATCAATCCTATGTTTATGCCACCTATACGTAAGCTTAATATTATAAGCATTATTATTCAGGTCAGACATAAACCCATCCAATTCAGGGATCGGACCCTGCCATATAATCAAAATATCATCGATGTATCGAAGCCAGCACTGCACAGGGTCGGCGGCACATGCCCCGTCCTGTTGTGAATGTGTTAGAAATGAATTCTGAGCAGAAGCTCCCTCTGGTGGTTACAAACAGTACTGAACCATTCAATGAAGATTGTGAAGATTGGCAATCAGGAGTTACAGACTGGTCTTATATAAGGGAGGTTCCCTCCCATCATGTTTGCCGGTGATCAATTGTTCTTGTCTCAACTGTGGTTCCTGGTTCACTTTGAAGCTTGCTGAGTCTTTCCTGCATCTTCTGCTATCAGATAAGATATTTTCTGCTTTTATTTTTGTGCTTGCTTTTTGCATTGTTCTCTGCACTTCTGTGGAGGTCAGCCAGGTCCCCTCCGGGGGCTTGTGCTCCTCTCAGTTTATCTTAGCCACTGTTATTTGTTCATTTGCCTTTTCCAGTTTTTTCAGTGGCTGTGGCTTAGTTTTGTTACACCAGAGAACTAATTTAGGTGGTAGAGGTCGTGTGATCTCAGGTGTTTTTGCAATTAGTAGAGTTGGTATTTTTTAGGGTTTTTTTGGATTGCAGTAAGTGTCCTTCCTATCCTTTTCTTTCTAGGAAGATTGGGCCCCAACGTTTGCTCATACTATTTTCTGTCTGTGTCTGTATTTCCTCTTGTCTAACCGCCATTACATGTTTGGGGGCTTCCTATGTTCTTTGGGGATCTGCTCCGGGGCAGATAGCTTTCCTCTTTCTATCTTTAGGTGTAGTTAACCTCTCAGGCTGTGACGAGGCGTCTAGGACCAACTTAGGAACGCTCAACGGCTGCCTTTAGTTGTGGTGGTTAGTCAGGGTACTGTAATCCAGTAGATTCCAACCTCTCTGGTGTATTGCCGTTTTTACCTGCTCTCCTCAGCTACCAAATCATAACACCGTCCCCACGGAAGACCTCCCTCTCCCAAAAACCAAGAAAGATGTTTGCGTAGACGGGCGCACACGCCGCCCCCATGGCAGTGCCACGCCTCTGCAGGTAGAACCGATCCCTGAAAGTGAAGAAATTATGATATAAAACAAATTATAAAAGTTCCATTATCAGATCAGCAAGGGATCTGTCCACACTACTCATCTCCAGAAAAAAACGTACAGCACGTAGCCCATGATCATGATCGATACATGTATATAAGGACTCGACGTCCACGGTGACAAAGAGCATATCGGAGTCCAAGGATAGACCGTCGACTCTCACCAGGACGTCGGTAGAGTCCCTGACATAGGAGGGCAGCGTCTCCACCAAAGGTTTGAGATAATAGTCAATAAATTTGCATACTGGGTCGCATAGCCCTCCTATGCCAGAGACTATAGGACGCCCCGGGGGGTCGACGGGATCCTTATGGATCTTGGGGAGGAGATAGAAGGTTGGAACATTGGGAAACTTTGTCAACAATCCATCTAGAATTTTTTTGCGGATAATCCCCTTTTCCCAGGCTTGCATAAGAATTAGATCTAATTGGTCAGAGAATGTGGTTAGTGGGTTCTGTGGGAGAATAGAATAGAAATCTTTATTCTTAAGCTGTTTGAAAGCCTCCCTTTCGTATTTGTCAGTAGGCCAGATCACAACGTTTCCCCCCTTGTCGGCTGGTTTGATGAGTATATCCTTGATTGCTTTTAATTCTTTTAAGGCCCTTCTCTCATTTAGGCTAAGATTATCTCTCTTAATTTTTGATGTACTTTTTTAAAATCATCAGTGACTAGTCGTGCAAAGATGTCTATCTGAGGACATAACGACAAGGGGGAAAAAGTCATAGATCTAGGCATGACAGTTCTAGGGAAACTAGCCACATCCTCTGCCTCTTGTTCATCCAATAATCCTTCTAATACCTCCAATGTCTCCTGCTCAGTCACACCGCGGACGTCGACATCCTCATTAGGGCGATGATGTAACCTCCTCAGGACAAGCTTGCGGCAGAAAAGGTGGAGATCCTTCACCGCTGTAAAAAATTGAAAGTTGTTAGTGGGTGAGAATGATAACCCCAAACTCAATACTTCATATTGTGTTTTAGATAAACTATATGTTGAGAGGTTAATTACCTCCAAATTATTATGGAAACTGCGAGTTTTCTTTGTATATTGTTGTGGAGGGGTAATTCTCCTTTTGTTAGACTTTTTATTCCTTCTGAGGTCTTTAATATTCGATGCAATGAATGAACTTTCTGTTTGAGAGTCGCTAGTAGTAGGTCGTGCTTCATCCATGGAGGTAAATGATGACATAGATCCTGATCTAGACCTACTAGGTACCCCAGTCTTGTATGTGCTCCGCCATTTATACATGGTTTTATTCTGAAAATCGGAATTATCTCGCTGGAATTTACGTGATTTGAAACTCACTATATCCTTTTCCCATTTTTGAAAGCAGATCTCAAGATCTTTATTAAGTTCCTCCAATGCAGTTGCAGATAACTCCTTCTTAAGATCCTTCTGTACTACCTCAATTTCTGCCTCAATGTCCTTGATCTTATTATCATCAATCTGCATTAGAATTTCCATAAAACCCTTTGAACATGTACTAGTGTCATGGGTGTATCGCCACAAGGATCCTCGCGATTACACACTCTGACTTCTCACAGCTGAGTTGCTGTTTCTTTGTGTTTGGTAATGAGGGAGTTAATTTTACCTAGCTCTTTGCTAAGACTAGGTCCAGCCTCGCCCGGCTGCTTTTGATTATGTTCTAATTAGATTCCTTCATATACCTGCCAGTCTGCTTGTTAGATGCCGGTGAAAGCCTTTATGTAGTCTAGCAGACTGGATCGGTTCTGAGAATACTTAAGCTAAGAGCTCCTTAGTTGTTTTTACTCTTATAGCTTATAGTTTATCTCTGAGACCTTAGGTGTTCCTACTGTGTGTGAGTGTTGTATGTAAGACTTTATTTACTTTATTTCTTGTCTTTCTTGTATGTCTTTCTGTTCATTAACCGTTACCTGTTCATTCCCTTTGGTGGTAATTAGGGTCCTTCTTAGGACTAGATTACAGTTGGCAGGGATTGATAGGAGACAGGGTTTACGCTAGTGGCCTGGACCTCTGTACCTTTAACAGTACCTCCAGGTAGAGGGATTAGTTAGGACCCCAGTTTAGGGTCAGCATAGACCCCGGTCACCCTCTAGCCGGAGACAGCGTATAACGGATTCCGTATTGACCCACTGGACTTCTTTCAGGTAATTCTATGTTATCATATATCTATGCGCATGTTATATTGTATGTTGCCCTTTTGATATAGATTACTGTCATCACATATATATATATCTGCTATACAGCGTGACATTTTCACCGGCCATACTAAAGATTCTCTCCAGCTGTCATGGATCCAGTAGCCCAGCTGGCCCGGCAGTTGCAGGGGTTGTCCATGGAGTTTGCAGACATTAAGTCCAAGGTTTTGTTCCCCCCGGAGCAAACCAGATCTGAACCTAAGGTTGCTCTCCCGGACAGGTTCACTGGTGGGCGGGACAAATTTTTTACTTTCCGGGAGGCATGTAAATTGTACTTTCGGCTGCGGCCTCGGTCATCTGGGAGTGAAGAGCAGAGGGTGGGAATTGTTATCTCGCTCTTACAAGGGGACCCTCAATCTTGGGCGTTCTCTATTCCTCCAGGCTCCCAGATCTCCAGTCAGTGGATCGATTTTTTACTGCCCTGGGTCTGGTATATGATGATCCGGATCGAGTTTCCCTTGCTGAAACAAAGTTACGTAAAATACGGCAAGGAAATCGTCCAGCGGAGGAATATTCTTCTGAGTTCCGTAGATGGGCAACAGATACTCAGTGGAATGACCCAGCTCTTAGGAGCCAGTTTTGTCAAGGGTTGTCTGACAAATTAAAAGATGTGTTGGCTCAGTATGATTCTCCTCCATCACTGGAGGCTGCTATGGCCCTCGCTATTCGCATGGATAGACGAATTCGGGGAAGACGCGAGGTAACGCCGCCTCCGTGATGACTCCACCTACTACTAAAGTCCCTTATACTGAGGTTCCCCTGGTCTGTTCTGAGGAACCCATGCAGTTGGGAGGGACATCTTTTTGTAGGAGGGAATTGGCGGTGCACCGCAAGACTAGAAGGTGTTTCTTTTGCGGGAGAGAGGGACATTTTGTTGGGGGGTGTCCATCCCGGCCTCTTTGAGCAAAGGAGTTAACCTGGGAGTGTGTATTTCGTCCCCAAATCCCTCTCAGTTTCTCGTGCCTGCGGAGGTGGTGATTGGTACTAGAACTGAGAGGATTTCTGTTTTTCTTGATAGTGGGTCCGGGGCTAATCTGGTGGACGCTCGGTTTGCCCAGGTGCATGGTATGCAACTGAGTGTATTGGCCAAACGGTCCCTATAGTCTCTATTGATTCTAGACCTCTCGGTCAAGGTAGCTTGGTACAAGCTGTTCATAACATAGATCTTCGAGTAGGGGCAAGACATAAAGAGCAATTGTCTTGTTATGTGTTGGAGGGTCTACCTACTCCTATTGTGTTGGGACTTCCTTGGTTGGCTAAACATAACCCAGTGATTGATTGGCAATCCGGAAAGATAAGCCAGTGGGGTGAATTTTGCAGGAATAACTGCATGAGTACGGTCATCGGTGCGGTTGTGCCTAGGACTTTGTCTCCTTTTCTGGAGGACTTTGGGGAGATGTTCTCAGAGGAGGGGTGTAAAGAGTTACCTCCTCATCGCGCATATGACTGCTCAATAAAGTTGCTTCCTTATGCCTTATCTCGTACTTTCCCAGGGGCCGGGAAGACGGATGATCCGGTTCCTATTCCTCAGGAGGGAGTTGTAGTGTCAGCTGTATGCTCTGAGCTTGAGGGGGAGGTATTGGGGGCTCAGAGGACGCCCCGGTGGGACTTCCAGGGAGACTGATAGTTCCAGATCGGTTAAGACTGAAGGTTACGGGGAACCGTTACAAACGGATGGCTGATAGGGGGAGAGTTTCTGGTCTAGATCTGAAGGTGAACGATCTAGTTTGGTTGTCTACCAGGAATATAAAACTTAAAGTTTCCTCCTGGAGGTTGGGTCCCAGATTCATCGGGCCGTACAGGATCAGTTCCATAATTAATCCTGTGGCATTTCGTCTGGACCTCCCTCCTACGTTTAAAATTCATAATGTGTTTCACAAGTCATTACTTAAAAAGTATGTGGCACCAGTCATACCGTCACCTCTACCTCCGTCTTCAGTGATGGTCAATGATAACGTGGAATTTCATGGGTCGAAAATCATTGACTCACGTCTCAGTCGCCGATCCCTTCAGTACTTGGTTCATTGGAGGGGGTATGGTCCTGTGGAGAGGACGTGGGTCCCTGCGTCTGATGTTAACGCAGATCGATTGGTTCGGACCTTTCACACAACTCACCCGGGCAGACCTGGCCCTGAGGGTCCGGAGTCCCCTCGTAGAGGGGAGGGTACTGTCATGGGTGTATCGCCACAAGGATCGTCGCGATTACACACTCTGACTTCTCACAGCTGAGTTGCTGTTTCTTTGTGTTTGGTAATGAGGGAGTTAATTTTACCTAGCTCTTTGCTAAGACTAGGTCCAGCCTCGCCCGGCTGCTTTTGATTATGTTCTAATTAGATTCCTTCATATACCTGCCAGTCTGCTTGTTAGATGCCGAGTGAAAGCCTTTATGTAGTCTAGCAGACTGGATCGGTTCTGAGAATACTTAAGCTAAGAGCTCCTTAGTTGTTTTTACTCTTATAGCTTATAGTTTATCTCTGAGACCTTAGGTGTTCCTACTGTGTGTGAGTGTTGTATGTAAGACTTTATTTACTTTATTTCTTGTCTTTCTTGTATGTCTTTCTGTTCATTAACCGTTACCTGTTCATTCCCTTTGGTGGTAATTAGGGTCCTTCTTAGGACTAGATTACAGTTGGCAGGGATTGATAGGAGACAGGGTTTACACTGGTGGCCTGGACCTCTGTAACCTTTAACAGTACCTCCAGGTAGAGGGATTAGTTAGGACCCCAGTTTAGGGTCAGCATAGACCCCGGTCACCCTCTAGCCGGAGACAGCGTATAACGGATTCCGTATTGACCCACTGGACTTTCTTTCAGGTAATTCTATGTTATCATATATCTATGCGCATGTTATATTGTATGTTGCCCTTTTGATATAGATTACTGTCATCACATATATATATATCTGCTATACAGCGTGACAACTAGCTACAGATTCCCATTTATCTTTGAGTATATCATCATTAACCACAAATGAAGGGAAGATCTGGACACGTAAGCCACGTGGGACTAGATTCTTAGCAATATAACGATCCAAAAAAGCACGATTCCAGCACGCTTTGGTTCGCTTATGAAAAAGTTCCTTAAGTCGAGTGGTTTGTTCTTGTACATCTTTACCATTAAAAATAATACTCAGGTCATCCTTAAATACCTCATTAAGTTTACTGAGCCACGCTTGATCGCGTGCTCGAAAATCCATATGTTTTGGATCAAAAGCTGTGAAAAACACAGAAACAATTATAACCAAAAAAATGTCCAACAACATATTATGCTCATACCAAAGGGACCTTCACCATATAGGGAATTCCAAGGGGTGCATGAATGAATAGGGGTGTGTAACCATACAATTGCCACAAATAGGATACAAAGTATCCAAAGCACACCACTCACTAAGAGATGTATCCGAAAATAGTATCAAATTTATTGAAATCACAGTGACATAAAATATTAAATATAAACATACAGAGGAAAGGAATAACCCAAAATGTTGTGCACAATAAGTGACAGAAGGAGTAAATACCAGCATATGGTGTATGTGATATACATATTACAAATAATGGATCAGACAGCATAGATGATAAACAATAACCATCTCAAAGTGCATGTGTAGCTGAAGACCATATAAATCAAGGTAAAAACCTAATGGTGACACATACCCATACTGAATCAACCAGTCCACACTGTCACAGCAGCCCCGACGCGCGTTTCGCGTTTTGCAGCTTCTCAAGGGGGATGTGCATGCCGTGTCCTCACCAGTACCCAGTTATATAGCCCTTAAACCCACCTTTAGGCCAATAGTAACACATATAGAGCAACGCCCCCTTAGTATCACAGGTGCATCGGATCACATAATGAATGGCCGGCATTCCTGACGCGCATGGCACCACCGCGCCCAGGTCTCAACACTCACCGCATCCGGCACTTGGTCTCGGCGTGCGGGGAGGAAATCCCCCGTGACGTCACATCCGCCCATCGAGACCACAAGAGGCCTTAGGCAGAGAATGAGTGAGCTGAGTGTAGCGCACATGCGCGTCGCCATATTATTAAGGCCTTTGTGTCCAAATCATGCCACCAATGAGGCTATATTGATACCAAGGGGATATAACTCATAACGCATAATATAGATAATCGGTAAGGAAAAAGAGAATTTGCATATAAGTCCCTACCCAGTATGTGTCACCATCGGTATAATGCACACCATGTATATTATCATAATACGCTACATCATTATTTACAGATATCACAATCAAGTAACTGACACTTTATTCTAACAATTGTGCCATATATGAGCATAAAACATCATACAAGATTATATATATATATATATATATATATATATATATATATATATATATATACAAACAAAAATGCGCATAAAATTCCAGGGTGTTGCTTTCATTCATTCACATGAAGTCATGTTTACTGGTTATAATTGTTTCTGTGTTTTTCACAGCTTTTGATCCAAAACATATGGATTTTCGAGCATGCGATCAAGCGTGGCTCAGTAACCTTAATGAGGTATTTAAGGATGACCCAAGTATTGTTTTTAATGGTAAAGATGTACAAGAACAAACCACTCGACTTAAGGAACTTTTTCATAAACGAACCAAAGCGTGGTGGAATCGTGCTTTTTTGGAGCGTTTATTGCTAAGAATCTAGTCCCACGTGGCTTACGTGTCCAGATCTTCCCTTCATTTGTGGTTATGATGATATACTCAAAGATAAATGGGAATCTGTAGCTAGTACATGTTCAAAGGGTTTTATGGAAATTCTAATGCAGATTGATGATAATAAGATCAAGGACATTGAGGCAGAAATTGAGGTAGTACAGAAGGATCTTAAGAAGGAGTTATCTGCAACTGCTTTGGAGGAACTTAATAAAGATCTTGAGATCTGCTTTCAAAAATGGGAAAAGGATATAGTGAGCTTCAAATCACGTAAATTCCAGCGCGATAATTCCGATTTTTAGAATAAAACCATGTATAAATGGCGGAGGACATACAAGACTGGGGTACATAGTAGGTCTAGATCATCATTTACCTCCATGGATGAAGCACGACCTACTACTAGCGACTCTCAAACAGAAAGTTAATTCATTGCATCGAATATTAGAGACCCCAGGAGGAATAAAAAGTCTAACAAAAGGAGAATTACCCCTCCACAACAATATACAAAGAAAACTCGCAGTTTCCATAATAATTTGGAGGTAATTAACCTCTCAACACATAGTTTATCTAAAACACAATATGAAGTATTGAGTTTGGGGTTATCATTCTCACCCACTAACAACTTTCAATTTTTTACAGCGGTGAAGGATCTCCACCTTTTCTGCCACAAGCTTGTCCTGAGGAGGTTACATCATCGCCCTAATGAGGATGTCGACGTCCGCGGTGTGACTGAGCAGGAGACATTGGAGGTATTAGAAGGATTATTGGATGAACAAGAGGCAGAGGATGTGGCTAGTTTCCCTAGAACTGTCATGCCTAGATCTATGACTTTTCCCCCCTTGTCGTTATGTCCTCAGATAGACATCTTTGCACGACTAGTCACTGATGATTTTAAAAAAGTATCATCAAAAATTAAGAGAGATAATCTTAGCCCAAATGAGAGAAGGGCCTTAAAAGAATTAAAAGCAATCAAGGATATAGTCATCAAACCAGCCGACAAGGGGGGAAACGTTGTGATCTGGCCTACTGACAAATACGAAAGGGAGGCTTTCAAACAGCTTAAGAATAAAGATTTCTATTCTATTCTCCCACAGAACCCAGTAACCACATTCTCTGACCAATTAGATCTAATTCTTATGCAAGCCTGGGAAAAGGGGATTATCCCCAAAAAAATTCTAGATGGATTGTTGACAAAGTTTCCCAAGGTTCCAACCTTCTATCTCCTCCCCAAGATCCATAAGGATCCCGTCGACCCCCCGGGGCGTCCTATAGTCTCAGGCATAGGAGGGCTATGCGACCCAGTATGCAAATTTATTGACTATTATCTCAAACCTTTGGTGGAGACGCTGCCCTCCTATGTCAGGGACTCTACCGACGTCCTGGTGAGAGTCGACGGTCTATCCTTGGACTCCGATATGCTCTTTGTCACCGCGGACGTCGAGTCCTTATATACATGTATCGATCATGATCATGGGCTACGTGCTGTACATTTTTTTCTGGAGATGAGTAGTGTGGACAGATCCCTTGCTGATCTGATAATGGAACTTTTACAATTTGTTTTATATCATAATTTCTTCACTTTCACGGATCGGTTCTACCTGCAGAGGCGTGGCACTGCCATGGGGGCGGCATGTGCGCCCGCCTACGCAAACCTCTTTCTTGGTTTTTGGGAGAGGGAGGTCTTCCGTGGGGACGGGGCATGTGCCGCCGACCATGTCCAGTGCTGGCTTCGATACATCGATGATCTTTTGATTATATGGCAGGGTCCGATCCCTGAATTGGATGGGTTTATGTCTGACCTGAATAATAATGCTTATAATATTAAGATTACGTATAGGTGGCATAAACATAGGATTGATTTTCTTGACATTGCTTTGTCAGTTGATGACACAGGATCTGTCCACACTGACATTCATCGTAAGGACACTTCGGTTAATTCCTTTCTCCACTCCTCTTCCGGACATGCTTATTCAACAATTAAAGCCATCCCTATTGGCCAGTTTTTGAGGGCAAAGCGTATTTGCTCAACAGTAGATCAATTTGAACATCAAGCCAATGATCTTAGAGAACGTTTCCTGTCCAGAGGTTATAGTCACAGGAATATAAAACATGGATACCATCGGGCAAAATATACCCGGCGACAAACGTTACTACACAATCCCACGGGATCTAAAAGAAGGGTGACACATACACTAGATTCATCACTACACATAATTGCCAGTGGGAGAATATTCGTCAGATTTTGACGAAACACTGGTCGGTTCTCCGAACAGACCCAATCTTGTACAAAGAAGTTTCTGAAAAACCTTTGATTACAGCAAGGAGGAGTAAGAATTTAAGAGACCATTTGGTCAAAAGCCACTATGTTGCTAATCAAAAAAACTTTTTTGGATCAAGAGGTCAGAGATGGGGCTGTTTTCCCTGTGGTAGTTGTAGGGCAGGTAATTTGCATAATATCATCCGGGCAAAAACCTTTGGGGGTACTGAGGGTACTCGTCAATATGATATCATGCACTATATTTCCTGTACTACCTCATACGTCATATACCTGGCACAATGTCCGTGTCCTAAATTGTATGTTGGATTGACGACAAGGGAATTACGTGTCAGAGTAAGGGAACATGTCAGGGATATTTCTGCAGCTGGGGAGGTGGAGGATCCTTCATTGCTGAGAACACTACCTAAACATTTTAGATCATGTCACAATTCAGACCCCTGTGGCCTTAAGGTTCATGGGATTGATAGAATACGGGGTGGCATCAGAGGTGGTGACGTTAAATCATTGTTAGCCCAAGCAGAGACGAAATGGATAGTAGAGCTGGGCACTATGGCCCCCGTGGGACTGAATGAGAAATTGAGTTTCGCTCCTTTTTTGTAGTTACATCTTTATTTTTTTTAAAAATACTATGTGCCTTTTTTCTTTTTAGTGTGTGTTTTTATTTACCTGTGTATTGTTTATTCTACTTTAGTATATCCAGTATGTTACTGTGTCCGGATCCGTTATATGGCATCTTACCACATTGGACCATTTATGACTTCATGTGAATGAATGAAAGTAACACCCTGGAATTTTATGCGCATTTTCGTTTGCATATATATATATATATATATATATATATATATATTATAATCTTGTATGATGTTTTATGCTCATATATGGCACAATTGTTAGAATAAAGTGTCAGTTACTTGATTGTGATATCTGTAAATAATGATGTAGCGTATTATGATAATATACATGGTGTGCATTATACCGATGGTGACACATACTGGGTAGGGACTTATATGCAAATTCTCTTTTTCCTTACCGATTATCTATATTATGCGTTATGAGTTATATCCCCTTGGTATCAATATAGCCTCATTGGTGGCATGATTTGGACACAAAGGCCTTAATAATATGGCGACGCGCATTTGCGCTACACTCAGCTCACTCATTCTCTGCCTAAGGCCTCTTGTGGTCTCGATGGGCGGATGTGACGTCACGGGGGATTTCCTCCCCGCACGCCGAGACCGAGTGCCGGATGCGGTGAGTGTTGAGACCTGGGCGCGGTGGTGCCATGCGCGTCAGGAATGCCGGCCATTCATTATGTGATCCGATGCACCTGTGATACTAAGGGGGCGTTGCTCTATATGTGTTACTAGTGGCCTAAAGGTGGGTTTAAGGGCTATATAACTGGGTACTGGTGAGGACACAGCATGCACATCCCCTTGAGAAAGCTGCAAAACGCGAAACGCGCGTCGGGGCTGCTGTGACAGTGTGGACTGGTTGAATCAGTATGGGTATGTGTCACCATTAGGTTTTTACCTTGATTTATATGGTCTTCAGCTGCACATGCACTTTGAGATGGTTATTGTTTATCATCTATGCTGTCTGATCCATTATTTGTAATATGTATATCACATACGGCATATGTCGGTATTTACTCCTTCTGTCACTTATTGTGCACAACATTTTGGGTTATTCCTTTGCTCTGTATGTTTATATTTAATATTTTATGTCACTGTGATTTCAATAAATTTGATACTATTTTCGGATACATCTCTTAGTGAGTGGTGTGCTTTGGATACTTTGTATCCTATTTGTGGCAATTGTATGGTTACACACCCCTATTCATTCATGCACCCCTTGGAATTCCCTATATGGTGAAGGTCCCTTTGGTATGTGCAAATATGTTGTTGGACATATTTTTAGATATATTCTCGTTGAAGTGGATTATGGCTCTAGTGGTACATAAAAGGTCCATGTCTGACCTTTCATGTAGACAACTCAGTTCACTAATGCATGTTAGTGTTTTGGTTTGTCTATTTTTTAGCACAGAGATTCTTATACCGCTACATTTTCTGGTTTCACAACTAAAAACTCAGCCTTATCAGATGAGCATCACCCATTTACTAAACTGAACCCTCAGCTGTTCAAGGGGATTGTGGCTCCTACTTTTAGCAATTGGTTTAATGCACTGGAAAGATTTGTTTTCATTCTATCATTCACCTTCATTATCTTCATGAAATCATACTAGAAATGTTCATAGCTGCTGATAACATTCTCCTTCTATTGTGTTACCGCACAATTCTATGGGGACTTTGCTGTTTAGTCGAATCTCTTTTCATGTACGTATGTTTGACCTCATTTTCCCCTTGTTTATTCCTTTAGTAATTGCATTTCAAGAGCGCGCAATCCTTGCTCAAGATGTACCTAAATCCTACTAATAGCACGGCAACATAAAATACATTTACGGATTAATGAGAGGTAACTGCAGGAAATGGAAGCTCAGGTAGTCGGAAGACAAAGATAATTTGTAACATTTTCAACCAAATAGAAAAAAATGAACAACAAATATTCCAGAGTATAAAATAATCATAACCTCAGGAAAATATTATTGGTTCGCCAGATCATTTTAATGCCTGAACAGTCAGTTAAGTGAGTAGTAGAAACCTGTGTAAATGCAAAAACCTTTTTTTTTACATTTTGAAAGGAACAATTTTATTGAAACTGGAGCAATTTTTAGGCTAAGTGCACACTGAATTTGTGCCCATTGTCAGGTGTCAGGTGCATATGCTCAGGATGTATGTGCTCGATAGTGGCCACAGTCAGGATACATGCCTTGGCATTCGAACACCATAGAGACTCATTTCAAAAATATATATTCTGCATCTTTAATTTTTAGTTTGCAATGTCCCTATATTACTATATAGCCTCCCACTAATTTTCACTATTGTATAGGTAGCTTGCTTTACGTAGCATTACTATAACTACTGTAAGGTGGCGGTGTTCACACCGTGCAGTAACTGAGACAGTGACCCAAGCAAGTCCAACATAAACAGCTTTTATTCAGCAACTCACGGGTTAAATAGAAAAACGTCCTCCGATACTCAGCCAAGTTAATATCAGTCCATAAACAAAGGTTGCCGGGAACAACGGCCGCGCCGGGCCGAACAGAGCCTGACAGGTGCAGAGCCGCGCCAGGTGTAGGTACGGCTAAACGCAATCCTGCGTAGCTTTCCTGCTATGCTCCTAGCAGGGTCACAACATAGAACCACACTAATCCTTAGTGCAGGAGTTTTAAAGACCTGTGGCAAAAAGCCACTGGAAAACCCGGGTTGGAGGGAGGATGCTGCCCACTGCCTCCTGTGACCTCCTCCAAGGAATGAAGGACCTGCCGGACTTTACCTAGTCTGCCTTAGCTAGGCAGTCTGACCAGGTCATTGCTCACCTTCATTCCTGCATTGCAGCCGCAGCTGTGTGTGACTGCAATACACTCCAATGGTTTTAATAGGTCTCTGTACACATTCTGGGGGAAACATAGTGTCCTTCATAAACGATCCCGGTCACTGCCTCACATATTCCCCCCCTCTGTTCAAACTTGTGGGGTTGAACATTTGTCACCATACAGGGTACCCGGGACAGGGCATCCGCGTTTGCTTGCAACTTTCCGGGGCGATGTTCTACAGAGAAACTGAAATTTTGCAGTGACAGGAACCACCTGGTGACTCGCGCATTCCTCTCCTTGGCATTCCTCATCCATACCAAGGGTGAGTGGTCCGTCACCAAGCGGAACTGACGCCCGAGTAAATAATAACGTAGTGATTCCAAGGCCCACTTAATAGCCAAACACTCCTTCTCTACCACGCTATAATTTTTCTCTGCCGGGACAAGTTTTCTACTCAAGTAGGTGACCGGGTGCTCTTCACCATTCACTTTTTGTGACAACACCGCCCCTAGGCCTACCTCCGAGGCATCTGTCTGTACAATGAAGGTCTCCTTGAAGTTGGGGCTGATGAGGACCGGCTGTCCACACAGGGCCAACTTCATGGACTGAAAGGCTTCTTCTGCCTGAGGGGTCCACCGAACCATTACCGTTTTTTTTCCTTTCAAGAGATCGGTCAGGGCCGCCGTTCGCCCAGCAAAATTAGGTATAAACCGGCGGTAATACCCAAGGATGCCAAGGAACGCCTTCACCTGTTTTGTACTCGATGGTTTAGGCCAGTTTTTTATGGCCTCAATTTTATTGATTTGGGGCTTGATAGCTCCTCGGCCGATCACATACCCCAAGTATCGGGCTTCCTCTAGCCCTATCGCACATTTTTTTGGGTTTGCCGTTAACCCCGCGGCTCTGAGAGAATCCAGCACCGCTTGTACCTGTGACAGGTGCGTTTGCCAGTCGGAGTTAAATATGATAATATCATCTAGATACGTGGACGCGTACTCCTGATGCGGCTTTAGCACTATGTCCATTAATCTCTGAAATGTAGCCGGGGCCCCATGTAACCCAAAAGGTAAGACCACATAGTGATATAAACCCTCCGGAGTTACAAAGGCGGTCTTTTCCTTCGCCGAATCTGTGAGAGGTACCTGCCAGTAAGCCTTGGTGAGATCGAGCGTGGTAAAGTACTGGGTCTGCCCCAGTCTCTCAATCAGCTCGTCCACCCGGGGCATTGGATAAAGGTCGAACTTCGACACTTCATTCAATTTCCGGAAATCGTTACAGAAGCGTAATGATCAGTCTGGTTTTGGAATCAGTACAATGGGGCTAGCCCACTCACTCCGTGATTCCTCTATGACGCCTAACTGAAGCATTTGTTTTACCTCAGCCGTGATGGCTTGCCTCCGGGCTTCGGGCACCCGGTATGGTCTTATTCGCACCCTTACCCCAGGTTCAGTGACAATGTCATGTTGAATAGCTGTAGTTCTACCGGGTAGCTCTGAGAACACGTCGGTATTGTGTTGCACCAGGGAGCGAGCCTCCCATCGCTGCTGTTTCGTGAGGTATCACTTATCCTGACCTCCCCTTGGTCGCTTCCCGGGCTGAAGGTAAAGAACTCTCTGGTGATATGCCCGGGGTAATGTCTGTAACAAAACACTCTCGATCCTTCCAAGGCTTTAGCAGGTTTACATGGTAAATCTTCTCAGGTTTCCTCCTTCCGGGCTGGTACACCCGGTAATTTACCTCCCCCACCTTTTCTCGAATCTCATATGGCCCTTGCCACTTGGCCATGAGCTTACTCTCGGCTGTGGGTACCAGTACTAATACCCGATCGCCCTTGTTAAAAGACCTGACTCTGGCTCTTTTATTATATGTGCGCCTCTGGGTTGCCTGGGCATCTAACAGATGTTCTTTCACGATGGGCATGACCGCCGCGATCCGGTCCTGCATACTAGCCACATATTCAATTATACTCCTATGTGGAGTCGGCTCTTGTTCCCATGTCTCTTTGGCTACGTCCAACAGACCCCTAGGGTGTCTGCCGTAAAATAACTCAAAGGGAGAAAACCCTGTGGAAGCCTGGGGTACCTCCAGGACGGCGAACATCAAATAGGGTAGCAACATGTCCCAATCCCTTCCATCCTTAGAAACCACCTTTTTTAACATGGACTTGAGGGTTCTATTGAACCGTTCTACTAACCCGTTGGTTTGAGGGTGGTACACCGAGGTGCGCAATTGTTTAATTTTTAGCAGTTTGCACAGTTCTCTTGTCACCTTGGACATAAAGGGGGTCCCCTGATCTGTCAGGATCTCCTTAGGTAGTCCCAGGCGACAGAACATGGCAAATAGTTCCCAGCAATAAGTTTTGCCGAGGTGTGGCGTAGTGGTATAGCCTCCGGGTACTGGGTGGCATAGTCAACGACCACCAGTATATGTTGGTGGCCACGGGCGGATTTTACAATGGGCCCTACCAAATCCATTGCAATTCGTTCAAAAGGTACCTCTATCACTGGCAGGGGTACCAATGGACTACGGAAACTTGCAGTGGGTGATGTCAACTGACATTCGGGGCAGGATTCGCAGTACCTTTTGACCTCCGCATAAACTCCAGGCCAAAGAACCGCTGCAAAATACGTTCTAGAGGTTTTTTTTTCCCCTAAGTGCCCACCCAGCAAGTGTGAGTGTGCCACATCTAAAATCACCCGATGATACGACTGAGGTGCTACCAACTGTTCCACAACCACGTCCCTGATCTTATCTATCCTATAGAGCAATTCACCACTGACTACCATGCGTGGAAATACCGTAACTGCATTGGGCTGTTGGGCGACGCCGTTTATCTCTAGCACCCTTTCCCACGCCTGAGTCAGGGTGGGATCCTGTAAATGAGCGGTCCCAAACGTGGCCCTGGACACTTCCAGCTCGGGAATCGATGGGGACTCCTCAACCTCTCCTGTCAACACCTCTAAGGGACACCTATCGGGGTCACACTCTATCCCTAGATGGGACACCCCTCGGCAGGTTCGTCGGGTACAGCATCTGTAATACATTTTACCGGGGGAGCATGGATTTTGTTTTTCCACAGAGTCCAGAACAGGGGCAAATCTCTTCCCAACACAGACCCATAGGGAAGAATTTTTACCACTCCCACCACATGTTTTGTGTCTCCACAGGGCGTAGACAAAACTACCTCCGTAGTTGGATATTCTCGGAGGTCCCCATGGATACATACAACCCCTATCTGCCGTCCGCTGGGGTTGTCGTCTGCCACCAGTGACCCATGTACCAGAGTCACGAGGCTCCCTGAGTCCAAGAGAGCCTCCGTAGGGTACCCATTAACCAGTATCTGGCATAGTTGGAGTTCACTGTCCGGGGGGTCGAGGCTCGCGGTGCAGACGGACTGGGCATACATTGAGACCCGGCGGCTATATCCGCAGTCCATGGGTTCCGTAGTCAGGGGACAATTAGCAATCACATGTCCCGGGCCCTGACATCTCCAGCACCTGAGGGTGGAGGTACTGTTAGGTCTTATGACAGTTTGGGAGGGAACCGGTCTCCTGCCACTCTCACTCCGGGGTTCCCCTTCAGCACGGACACGGTGCTGACTGTCCCTAGCAGGAGGATGTGACCCCTTTTCCGATTCCTGGGGTGGCAGGGATCGGCGTGACAGCCGAGAGGGGGCGGAGTCTCGAATGAAGTCCTGAGTGGCCGAGTAGCGCTCGATCAAACTGACTACCTGGTCGAGCGTGCCGGGGTCGCCTTGCCCCACCCAACGTTGTATAGCAGCCGGCAGAGTCCTTACCAGCCGGTCTGTCACCACCCTCTCCACCATCTGGGCTGGAGACAAAGTCTCTGGCTGGAGCCACTTCTTTACCAGCTGCAGGAGGTGATAAGCCTGAGACCGAGCGGGTCGTGTCTCCACATAAGCCCATGCAAATACACGCTGAGCCCTCACGTATGTATTAACCCCTAGTTGGACAAGGATCTCACCTTTGAGCCTCTGGTAGTCCAGGGCGTCCTCCCGACTGAGATCGAAGTAGGCCTTTTGTGCATCGCTGACCAAAAACGGAGCCACTACTTCTGCCCACTGGCCGACTGGTAGGTTTTCCCGCTCCACTGTGCGTTCATAAACTGTCAGGAAAGCTTCCACGTCGTCCTCCGGTCCCATCTTCCTCAACGCTGAGCGAACCCTGTCTCGGGCCTCGCGACGTTTAGGGGCTGGCGCCGTCGAGGTCTCCCTCAGAGCAGAAATCTGTTGCAGCAGCAGTTCGTTTGTTTTTTGTTGCTGCTGGTACAATAGCTGCTGTTGCTCATTGTGCTGTTGCTCCCGCTCCTGCTGTTGCCGCTGGAGACTCAGGTACTGCTCCTGCTGTTGTCGCTGAGACTGCAGCTGCTGCTGTTATGTCATTACCAGCTGCTTTAACAGCTCTTCCATTTTGTTCACGGGGTGAGGCTGAAAAGTGGCCGGTCGGATTGTGGTCATGAAGCTGCCGGTGGGTATGCCTCAGTCACAGTGCCCGCATTCTCCACCAACTGTAAGGTGGCGGTGTTCACACCGTGCAGTAACTGAGACAGTGACCCAAGCAAGTCCAACATAAACAGCTTTTATTCAGCAACTCACGGGTTAAACAGAAAAACGTCCTCCGATACTCAGCCAGGTTAATATCAGTCCATAAACAAAGGTTGCCGGGAACAACGGCCGCGCCGGGCCGAACAGAGCCTGACAGGTGCAGAGCCGCGCCAGGTGTAGGTACGGTTAAACGCAATCCTGCGTAGCTTTCCTGCTATGCTCCTAGCAGGGTCACAACATAGAACCACACTAATCCTTAGTGCAGGAGTTTTAAAGACCTGTGGCAAAAAGCCACTGGAAAACCCGGGTTGGAGGGAGGATGTCGCCCCACTGCCTCCTGTGACCTCCTCCAAGGAATGAAGGACCTGCCGGACTTTACCTAGTCTGCCTTAGCCAGGCAGTCTGACCAGGTCATTGCTCACCTTCATTCCTGCATTGCAGCCGCAGCTGTGTGTGACTGCAATACATTCCAATTGTTTTAATAGGTCTCTGTACACATTCTGGGGGAAACATAGCGTCCTTCATAAACGATCCCGGTCACTGCCTCACACTACCTATATCATTACCTTGTATTTATTTTACTATATCTATTATTTTAGTGCAATAAGCTTCATTTCTGTGGATTGGCACAGCAAGGCTTCCACTATGGTCCTGCTCTTGTAAGGGTGATTTCTGCCATGGTTCTTTACCTTTGGTGTTCTATTCTATTTGGTTTCATATATTTTTTCATTCTGTGTTTTATAAGTCATTAATAAAGATTTGGTGATATTATTGGCTTGCATTTGTTTTGGCTTTTTGGTGTTTCTCATTAATAGTGCATATAAGCCTTTAGTACATGGATTGTGAATATAGGTGTTTATCAGTATTTATAAGCCAAAATCAGGAGTGGGTGATAAATACAGAAGTGGTGACATTTTCTATTATGTTTTTCCTCTGATTGTTCCACTCCTGGTGTTGGCTTACAAATACTGATGTAGAATATTGACCAAATACTGAATGTGTGAACATGGCCTAAAGGGTATGCCACACTAAACAAGATCGCTAACGAGATCGCTAAAATACGTCACTATTTAGCGATCTCGTTAGCGACGTCGTTGTGTGTGGCATGTAGCAACGACGTGGCCCCTGCTGTGATCTCGTTGATCGTTCACTAGAGTTCTGGACCGTATTTTGATCGTTGGCGTCCCGCTGGTGAGCCTGAATCACTGTGTTTGGCACCTTTGGTGAACGATGTGTGACCTCGTTGACGACGCATTAGTCAGCGGCGCAGGCGGGACTTTGTTTTCTTTCCTCAACGCCCTTCAGCTCCGATTGGTGACCACAACATCACCTCAGTTATAATAACTGCGCCCCCATCCATTGTTTCCAAGCACTTTATGGGTCTCTTTGTGCGTTGTTGCGAGGATAGTATCGTGTGTCGGAGTTTTGCGATCCTGTTTGTGGCGCAGTGGTGGGTTTTTGCGATCCTGTCTGAGTCGCTAGAGCACCATCCATCCCCATTTGGATTTGGATCTTCGGGATATTTGGATTCAAGGTACATATTGTTTGTGATGTTGTTTGATAATGTTTTTTAACCTTTTTTTTTTTTTTTTTGGTCTGCTTTATTTATTTTACACCCCTGACCTTTTTTTTTTTTTTTTTTCCGTCTGCTTTATTTATTTTACACCCCTGACCTTATTTTTTTTCTGCTTTATTTATTTTACACCCCTGACCTTATTTTTTTTTTTTCGTCTGCTTTATATATTTTACACCCCCACCATTTTAGACATTTGTAAACTGTATATTAAATGTTAACTGAAAAGTTTAATTTTTTTTTTTATATATATATTTTTTATTTTATTCTTTATTTTATTTTGTTTAAACACTTTATTAATAGTAATTAATTAGTAATTAACTTTTCTCTTCTTTACCGTACAGGTTGCACATAATGAACCTGTCCACCGCGGAGCGTGTGATTGTGGCAGTTGCACTATCTATGGAGGCAGATCGTCAGGAAGAGGCGCGGGTGGAAGAGAGGCGCTCCAAGCGAAAGCGTCCATGTGGACCAGGGAATGGCTGGAGCAGAGGTCCAAATTCTCCCACATGAATCTAGTGAGGGAATTGCAGGAGAAGAATCCGCAGGATTTCCGGATTATCTACGGATGTCGGAGGATTCATTCAAGCTCCTACTGAAGCTGTGAGGCCACTCATTGAACGGCAGGATACCGGATGCGTGCAGCTGTTTCAGCAGAGGAACGTTTGGCAGTAACGCTGCGATTTCTGGCAACCGGACGTTCAATGAAGGATTTGCAATTTTCTGCTGCAATTTCTCGGTCGCTGCTTGGAGAACTAATTCCGGAGACTGTAATGCCATCGTCCGCAGTTTACGGAGCTACATGCCTTTTCCCAAATCAGTGGCGGAATGGCAAATTATTGCCTCTGATTTTGAAAGGATTTGGCAGTTCCCAAACTGTGGTGGTGCCTTGGATGGCAAACATGTACGGATCACGCAACCAGCCAAAAGCGGATCCTTTTTTCATAACTACAAGGGCTACTTCAGCACGATCCTCATGGCCCTTGTTAATGCCAATTATGAATTTATTGACGTTAATGTTGGCATTAATGGAAGGGTTTCTGACGGTGGCGTTTTGGAGCACACAACTTTTGGTGAACGGTTGTTTAATAATAAACTTAACTTGCCAACCAACATGGACACCACCGCCAACCTAAACTTTGTTTTTGTGGGTGATGAAGCCTTCCCCCTTCATGAGCATCTTGTGAAACCATATCCACAAAAGACTTTGACAGGGGAAAGGCGGATTTTTAATTACAGACTGTCTAGGGCTTAGAGGTGATCTTATTACAATGTATAAATATATGAGGGGACAGTACAAAGACCTTTCTAATGATCTTTTTACTCTTAGACCTGTGACGGGGACAAGGGGGCATCCTCTACGTCTGGAGGAAAGAAGGTTTAGCCATAATCACAGACGCAGATTCTTTACTGTAAGAGCAGTGAGACTATGGAACTCTCTGCCGTCTAATGTTGTAATGAGTGAATCCTTACTAAAATTTAAGAAGGGACTGGATGCCTTTCTTGAAAAGTATAATATTACAGGCTATATTCACTAGTTTCCTAGATACTGCGTCGATCCAGGGAGCTAGTCTGATTGCCGTATGTGGAGTCGGGAAGGAATTTTTTTCCCCAATGTGAAGCTTACTGTTTGCCACTTGGGTTTTTTTTGCCTTCCTCTGGATCAACATGTTAGGGCAAGTTAGGACAGGATATGGATTGAACTAGATGGACTTAAAGTCTTCCTTCAACCTTAATAATAACTATGTTAGGGCACGGCGCGTTGTGGAGAATGCCTTCGGCATAATGGCCAACCGATTCAGGGTTTTCCACACTCCAATCAACATGAAGCTGGAATCCATAGACTCTGTGGTGTTGGCCTGTTGTGCGCTGCACAATTTTCTACGCAAACGCGATGCTGGTACTTACAGTCCGCCAGGCTTCATGGACTCGGACAGCAATGGTGACGTGGTGCTTGGAGAATGGCGTGACAATGATCCCGCTATTGCAGGCCTTCAACCTGTCAATCAAGGCAGGAGCAAGGACGATGCGAAGGCCGGCCGAGACAAGTACTGCCATTACTTTAATGGGCCTGGTGCAGTGAGTTGGCAGCATCAGGTCTAGTTTGATTTTGATAATGTTTGACTTTTGCCTTTTTTTAACAATATTTTTATAATAAAAAAATTTTATTTTAAAAATGCATTCGTGTTTTTTTTTCAATTATTTTACCTATATGGGAGAAGGGCTAATGATGGGTGAGATGTGGGGAGGGAGTAATGGGGATGGCTAAGCAGCTGCAGTTTTTAAAATCTTTTCTAATGCTTTTTGTTGTCTATTTTTTTTTTTTACATTGTATCTACCTTGGAACCGTTGTTTTGCGATCGCAACAGCATCTCATATCTGTGCTTGGCTGGGCGCATGGCTGCTGCGGTCACTTTGCAATCGCAATACCGTTTTGCGTCGCGAGTGCGGCCGCACGTAACGTGCGCACGCTGTGACGTCATGGCGCTGGCGTCACCCAATGCGGTGTTGTTTGTAATGGCGGCAATGGCGGCGGCTAGACAGCGAGGGCCTAAATGGACGGACGAGGAGGTCCGTTTTTTAATTAAAAAAACGGACCGTTGGGATTACTTCTGCAGGCTACCTGTGGCGCATCCAATGCGCCACAAAAGGGTATGCCTGCAGAGAATCCGGCGGGGCCTGGAGAGGCGCTTCAATGTGCGGCGGACCAGAGAACAGATCCGCAAGAAGCTGGCAGACCTACGATACCGCTCATGCGATAGGGTCGCCAGCATCCGGGCCAGCTACGCAGGCCTCTGAGTGAGTATTGATGAGGGTATCTGGAGAGGTTATGTTTTGTGGGTTAGGCTACTTTCACACTTGCGTTTTTTTGCGCTGGGTTTCGAGCGCACATGAAGCGCATTAAAAAAACGCATGCAAACACTTATAAACGCTGCTATATTTAGTCGCATCAGCATGCGCATTTCGACAAAAAAACGCAGCGTTTGTCTGCGATTTCATGCGTTTTTGCATGCGTTTGCGTTTTTTTGGCGCATGCGTTGTCTATGTGTCACATTTCTATCATCTCTGTCTCCATCATCTCTGGCTCTATCATCTCTGTCTCCATCATCTCTGGCTCTATCATCTGTCTCCATCATCTCTGTCTCAATCATCTCTGTCTTTTTTGACCGGAAAAAAAATTCAACATGTAGCGTCTAGCGCGTATGGGCGCACACCGGGAAAATGCGCAGCGCACGACAAACGCACATGAACGCGTGCAAGCGCTAGACCCTGCGCCCGCCATGTTAAAGATAGGGGAACATTGCGCATGCGTCCGATAGCGCAAGTTGCGCTGCGCAAAAAAACGCAAGTGTGAAAGTAGCCTTATCTACCTATATCAATGCACCCGCAGTGATGGGAGTACCGGCAGTGATGGGGCAAGGCAGTGATGGGAGTACCAGTCGTGAGGGGGTTTACAGGCATAGATGGAAGTACTGGCAGTAACGGGAGGACCAGTAGTGATGGGAGTACCAGCAGTGATAGGGCAGGCAGTGAAGGGAGTACCAGTCGTGAGGGGGTTTACAGGCATAGATGGAAGTACTGGCAGTAACGGGAGGACGAGTAGTGATGGGAGTACCAGCAGTGATAGGGCAGGCAGTGAAGGGAGTACCAGTCGTGAGGGGGTTTACAGGCATAGATGGAAGTACTGGCAGTAACGGGGTTAGTAGAAGAATTATTTGACTGAATTGTATATTTTATTTACAGCACCACCTTCACCAGCTGCTGCGGCTCCACCGTCCCCAGCTACCCTTCCACCTCCATCATCTCCTTCCCCGGCTACCCCTCCACCACCATCATCACCACACCTCTCCAACCCTTCAACCCTTTCTCCGGCAGCAACCCCCCCCTCCAGATTCTGTGGGTTCCAGCCCTACCCAGGAAATGCCTTCTCTCCAGCATCATCCCGTGACACGGATGCAGGCTCCCCATCAGGTAATTAACGCACATTATATAAGCTTCAGACAAGTTTGTGAACTTTGTAAGGTCTTATGTGTAATGACTGTTGTGATATAATTTTTTTTTCTTTTTTTTCCCTAGCCGGCGGAGCAACAGGTTCTGGGTGGGCGGTCAGCGGTTCCTCTGAGGAAAACCGTAAGTGTTAAAAAACATAACATGTACATGTTGATGTTGCAACAGAATTCCCTGGTTAACTGTTACCTTTACCTCCACAGAAATCCCAACTGCCCAGGACCTGTTGCTGTCACACCGCCGGCTGATGGCGGCAATGAGCAGCGCGGTGGCAGGCATGCAAACAGCGGTGGCAGCGCTGCAAAGTGCCATGGGAGCTCTGCATCACCACGGGGTGATGCTGGAGAGGGTATTTTCTGGACTCCGGGGCCCTCATTAATTTTTTTTTGTTAATTATTTTTATTTTGTTAATATTTTGTTTATAATTTTTTATTTTATTATGTTCATGTTTTTTGTTTTTATTTAAATTTGATTTCTTTTAAAAAAAAAAAAAATAATATATATGAAAGAAATATATATTTTCTATTTTACGTTAATCTACGCAGGTGTGGTGTATTATTTTTTAGTATAATGTTTAGCGCTAGTGTGACCAGGGCCTTTAAAAGACATTTTAATTTTTGAAATTTTTTTCATTTTCATTTTTGCCCTATGATGGAACACCTATGATCAGCTAGTACTCCCATGACCCCATGTGTGACAAGTAGATGTAATAAAAATACAACATTTTAATAGTTGACATCACATAAGAAAAGACCATATTAGATAAATAAGATTTTTATTAAAAAAGGTATCAATATAAAAAAAATATAAACAACAAAAAAAACTTTTGTAAAACATTTTAAAAACTACAACTGCTGGTAAGATGGATCGTTGCCATTACCACGCTGCCTCTGCGGTGAATAAAAATAAGGGGGAACACCAGCGTTTGGGTTTGCAGGATTTAGCCCAATTGGGTTCGGCACAGGATTGTGCGGCCATGAGTAGTCCGGGGTACTGCGGTCTTGGCATGACGACATATCTGTTATCCAGGTTTCCAAAAGACGCTTGAGTCAGTACCTCAAACATGAGTCTCTCTGCATGAAGCCGCTGTACAGGATCCAGTGTAGGTAGCTTCTCATTAGCGAAGTATGCAAACCCTGTTATTTTAGTGTGGTCTTTTTCTGCCGTAAGCACTTTTTTCGCAATTTACACCAATTCAGGAGTAGCCAGGTGGGAGCCGAGGTGGGAGCCTTCCTTTTCCTTCCTGAAAGTGAAAGCCGGCGCCGCACAGATGAGGATGGTGGCTCGACTGCTTCTTCATCTTGGATCAACGCCATGCTGTCTTGTTCAGTTGGAGGTGTGGAGATAGCCTCTACTGTGTCCTGCATGAACAAAAAACAAATGGTAAATCACAAAGACAAAGAAATTAATCTTCACACTATAACACCCATATACAGCAAAAATGTGAAAACGACACTTGTAAAGACAAAGAAATTTATCTTCACACTATAACACCCGTATACAGCAAAAATGTGAAAACGACACTTGTAAATGTACAGGCCTCAACGTTGAGCTAGATAAATTATCAGTACATGAAGTGCATAATTCTGCCATTTTATCTACATTTTACAATTATATTTTTTAAATTTAAGTCCACTTTGGCATGTACATTAAAATGTGTTGTAATACAAAGGTACTTACATGTATGACAGGGGTGTCCGGCTGGATCACCGGGTCTAGATCCAACATGGATGTCCCTTGTCTGGGTACTTCTTGGTCCCTTGTGAAAGCGAACAGATCAAAGTACCACAGTTGGGGGACATAAACATCTTCGGCCCCCGCTCCAGATTTGGTAGAATTTATTACTTTATTTAGCTCTTTTTTGTACACTGTGCGGAGGGCCTGAATCGTTTTTTCACCGATGACTCATCCGCCGGTTCATCTGGGTAACGGTTCTTGCAGAGCTCCACCAGTTTTTGGTATGCGTCCTTCTTTTTCAACCTGTTACAGTAATCAGCCGACTTTATTTTCCACAGGCACGGCATTGAGCGGTACAGCTCGATAAACTCCCGCAAAAATTCCTGCTTATCAGCCATCTGTAATAAAAAAATGATTATGTTAGAACGCCAGAATGGTTAAATAAAATGCTTACATAGCCTACAACATAGAAACACAGCAGGGAAACATAAAATGGTGGTTGTGGGCGCAGACAGGAGGTAAAAAACAAAATTGACAGGGCGCTGGGATCATAAAATGGTGGTGGTGGGCGTGCCAGAACAAAACAATGGCAAAAAAATAAAAAAATCATAGATGAACAATTACGCAAAAAACAGCAGGGATCACAAAATGGTGGTTGTGGGCGCAGCAGGAGTAAACATTGACAGAGCTGGGATCATAAAATGGTGGTGGTGGGCGTGCCTGAACAAAACAATGGCAAAAAATTGATGGACGACAATGTTACAACAGCAGAGATCTAAAAATGGATCTGTAAAATTAAAGAAAAAATAAAAATTAAATGTGACAAAAAAATACCTACCTTACAAAACTTGTTTTGTGATTTTGAAAAAAAAAAGAAAATAGGGAAACAAAATAGCGTCACAAACTGGATCGCAGAGGATATAACGCCACAGACTGGATCGCAAAAAAAACAACGCCGTAGACTGGAACGCAGCAACCGCAATAGTGGCACAAACTGGATCGCAGTAGCTACAAAGGCTAGCAGGACACACTGGAACGATGCTGGAGATTTGAAAGAACCGCTTCTGCTCGAGAGCAATGGAGAGGAGTGCTGGTACGTCGTCTTTTATGACGCGGTCATCCAATCACAAAGCGAGAGAGCTGTGACAAATATTTATTAGATAAATAGTGACCACCAATCTGTGATGAGGGGCGTGCAAAAGGTTGTGCTCAGTCACGCCTATCGAGGTCGTGATCTTTCACAGTACATGCAGTGTGGCACGTCCCAAACGACCGCCAAAGTCGTTAAAGAGATCGCTAACCGCTGATGCGTCGTTAATGAGATCGTCCAGTTTGGCTGCTACTAGCGACCTTAAAACGATCACACCAACGATAGCGTCGTTATCGTGATCGTTAGCGGGAACGTTTAGTGTGGCAGTACCTTAAGGTTGCTATTGACATTTAGGCTATGTGCACACGTTGCGCAATTGCCATGGAAATTTCTGCGGCAATTCCGCACCTCCCTGCCGCGGGAAATCCGCATATTATAGGTATGCGTATTCCCGCTAAAAACTAGCGTTTTGCAAGCGTAATTAGCTTGCAGAATGCTAGCGTTTTACACGCAATCTGACAGGTTGGTCACACGAGTCAAACAAGTGTTTGACTCGTGTGACCAACTTTTTACTATTGATGCCGCCTATGTCGCATCAATAGTAAAAAGATCTAATGTAAAAATAATAAAAAATAGTGATATTCTCACCTTCCGGTGGCCCCCGCAGCTTTCCCGCCTCTCAGTGACGCTCCCGGCCAATCCCGTTCCCAGAAGTCCTTTGTGAGATCACCCTGATGACGTAGCATCTCGCGAGACCGCTACGTCATCTGGGGTGATCTCGCAATGCATTACTGGGAACGGGATTGGC
>JARQOD010000005.1:499900259-499956091 GCA_033576555.1 Oophaga sylvatica
GTTTTGATTATGTTCTGTTGGCTGTAGACTTTAATAAAACTGGTGGCGGCCAGTTTTTACCAGAACTGCTGTCTATGAATGAACTGTTTCCGTGCCACTCTGTCTACCCGGACGGCGATCCCAGAGCTATATCCCCTGAAAAGCTTACAATTGGCGGAGAATGCTGGGGCAGCACAGTGGCTGATACAATTAGTGCTGGAATGTGTGTGCAGCACAGTGGCTTAGAGACAGCAATAAAGGTGAAGTCTGTTGAAGCAGCAACAGAGAAAAAAAAAAAAAGTGTGTCAGCAAAAGAAACGTCTGTTGGAGCAGTCTTAAAGAGACAGTAGCCCTAATAGAGTTTGCAAAAAGAAAAAAAAAAGTGTGTCTGCACAGCAAAGCTGAACTTGTTGTGGAAAAGACTGTGGAGTGTGCAGCAGCAAAGGAAAAGTCTGTTGGAGCAGTCTTAAAGAGACAGTGGCCCTAATAGAGTTTGCAGAGAAAAAAAAAAAAGTGTCTGCACAGCAAAGCTGAACTTGTTGTGGAAAAGACTGTGGAGTGTGTATGTCTTGAGTGAAGACTGCCGTTGTTGAGACAGAGAAGTCTGACAGCATGGAATGACAGCATGGAGGCGCTGTTTGAATAAATGGCGCAAGTTAATGTGCAACATAAGACTGCCGTGGTTGAGACAGATAAGTCCGGCAGTATGGAGGAGCTCGTTGAGTACCTGGTCCAGGCCCAGCGGAGCATGCAGCAGAGCATGGAGCGGCAGCGCCTGCAGCACCAGCAGCGCATGCAGCAGGCCCAGCAGCAATTCCTGCAGCAGCAGCAGGAGAATAGCCGGTTGTTTTTTGAGCAGGTGGCAGCACTACAAAAGACTTGCAGCGCATCGTCCCAAAGTAATGTTGCAAAGTCACCTGCATTGTCCGCTGTAAAGAAGGCGGTAAGACGGTCCCTGAAAAAGATGACACCTCGTGACGATGTGGAGGTATATCTCACTAGGTTTGAGGGACTGGCAGAGAAGGAGAATCTGCCCCTATCTGAATGGGCCATGATGGTCGCACCCTATCTGATTGGAGAACCCCAAAGGGCTATGCTGACCTGAGCGAGCAGGACAGCCAAGACTATGCCAAGCTGAAAGCGGAGATTCTTACCCGGCTGGGTGTTACGGTGACAGCCCGTGCCAGGGGAGTTCATGACTGGAGATGCAGTTGGGAGTCTGCAGTCAGCAAACCTGATTATGGAGTTGGAAAGGTGATAGTGAACCGCTACACCCGAGCATGTCCTCCTGAGGTACAGCCAGAGGTCGGACAAGGAGACCACCAGGACGCCAATCGTCTGGTCAGCCTGATGGAGAAGGCCTTCGCCAGCAAAGACTGTCTCCGTGTCCAGCTGTCTAGAGGTCGTCACTTCAGAGTTCCCGGACGCTGAACTCTCGCGGTAAGAGCGTTCCAGCTGTTGGGGACATGGAGTATGCTGATAAGCGGGTTCAGGCCCGAGGGGACATGTGGGTGGAAAAGTGTGATGGACAGTGTTGGAGATGTCGTGAAATTGCAGCCAACTGTCCAATAGAGGGGGAGACTATGTATTGTGATTTTGGCAGATCCCTCTCTCTCTGCGCAGAACCTGTGTGTGTGTCCACCTCAGCCGAAGAGACTGGACCACAGGTGTCCCCGGTGGTTGTAAATGACTGCCCAGCACAGGCCCTTGGACTCAGAGAGTCCAGTGACTTCCGTATGTGACAGCCTGATTGATAGGGACTTCATCCCTGATAAGCACCTGAGTGTGGTGTGCGTCCATGGAGACACCAAAGTCTACCAGAGACTGTCGTGGACTTGATCCCCAAACGCGGGAGAGTTTCATGTGAAGTGGGGGTAGTGAAGAACCTGGTGCAACCCGTTATATTGGGTAATGACTTTCCCCGATCTAAGGATCTCTGGGGGAAAAATGTTTCTGATGGACAGTGTGATGAAGCTCCTATTGAGGGTGCGCAGTCCCGAGGGGCGGAACACAATGCTAGTGGGCCGTTAAACTTATGTGATAATGATGCTGATACTGATAATGATGATGATGATCATGATAATGATGCTGATACTGATAATGATAATGATGATCATGATAGTGATGATGATACTGATCCTAATCATGATAATGATATTGATAATGATGATGACTGTGATAGAGATGAAATTCCTTTGCAGGTGATGTTGGGAGACGAGGATGGTGGTTCTCGGGAACCAAGTGTCCCTGACTTACCTGTGTCCTGTGACAATTTTGAGAGTGAGCAGTTGCGAGACCCCTCTTAAAACGGCCCAGGAAAATATAAATGTTCTAAATGAGGTTTCCCAAGAGCCTGGCTCTGAGGAGAGGTTACCTCATGTTGCCATAAACACTCACCTATTGTATAGGGACACTGAAGTCCAGGGAGAGGTCGTGAGCCAGCTCCTAGTACCTGAGCTATATAGAAGTATAGTGCTGGGGTTGTCACATAGTCACATACTTGAGGGACCAGATGGTGAAGTTAATGTTGTGGATGACATGTTAACTAAGGTTCCAGATCAAGATGTGAATGAGAATGAATTGTATAACCCTGACAGTGAGCAGGATGTGAATGAAAATGAAGTGTATAACCTGAAAGTGAGCCAGATGTGGCTGAGAAAAAGGGGTCAGACAGGGATAGTGGTAGTGATAGTGAATCATCTGATGACCATAAAGCAACCAGTGCAAATGAGGAAGGCATGGTAGCAGAGGAGGTTGAGAGTCCTGAGAAGAAAGCTGATGCTGACCTTACAGCCGGACAGAAGATGGCATCTGAAGATGTTTTACAGTTGGCCGGTTCCCTGGCGAAGACTAAGGTGAAAGGAGGAGAGCTGAGCTTTAAAGGCAGGACTCTGAAACTGAACACAGCACAAGTGGATGCTGTTGAAGATGAGAAGTTATCAATGTATGGTATGGAGCTGCATCATGCCCAGGACTCTGAAGGTAATGCTGCAGAGGTGGAAAAAGCCATGGAAGTGGTGGTCACCAAGCCAGGTGCCTCATCGGAGGCTGAGGTCTCAGGTGAAGCTGTGAGGAACAGGACTGAAGATATGGGGACTGACTCTGTCCAGGAATCTGTTTCTGCCGAAGACAGCGGCGTGGACGGGTTACGGTCCGGATCAGTAGCTGCAACTCGTGAAGCTCAGGCTGGAAGTTCGGCGGCCGGAGCCCCAGCAGTGTTCCGAGTGATACCAAGGATCTGGATAAATCACAAGATGAGATTTTGAGACATCAGGCTGGCATTGGTGAGCTCAGGCGCACTTTCATGGAGTCTACATCGGAGCCACGTCCCAACAAATGGGAAAAGCGGTGTGTCACTCCGTTGCCGCTGCAGACACACGGGAGCTCAGATGGGATGCAGAACGTGGTGGAAGAGAAGAATCCGGCGGGTTCTGAGTATACAGATGCAGCTATCAAGGAGAACTTGAGAGCTGGAATAAATGGAGATATTGGAGACCATAATGATGTGATGAAGGAGTGTGATGAAAGCCATGAGCCTCTTCGTGAGAAAGTCAATGAAGTAAAAGGAAGAATACAGGGAATCTCTTCGTTGCAAGAGCAAATGCTGCTCAATAAGTCTAAGGCTCTATATAAGAATGCTGTTGTCACGGTAGAACATTACAATTCAGCTGGAGACTTAGCGGATGAATTATGTGTACTACAAAAGAAAAACGATCTGCTCCTTCTACAGTCCCAATCATTTGAACAGAGTAGCTTAAAATGGTCAGAGACCATGGCAGAGGAGCTTAAGGTCTGTGAAATAGACTTTATGAGTCCACCGATATTCAAGAAAATAGATGTGCTAAAGAGGGTTCAAGGGGAACTAGAGAAAAGTAAAAAAAACCCTATACCTTCTGTGATAGTTGGTGACACATGGTCAATGCACCAAGGACAGGAGGTACGTGAGTTTCTGAGGAAGAGTCAGCAGAAGTGTTCTGATGTGCCGGGTCGTACTTCTCTGGCCAGGCACTATATCGAAACTGAGCCCGGCCCTAAGGTCAAGATGAAACCGTGCAGGATACCCGAGGCCCGCAGAGAGCATAGGCCTGGGAGGGTACAGGGTAGTGCGGATGCTTCAGATGAAGAGAAAGCTGATGTTGGCTATGGCTCAGGTGAAGATACAGATGACAGTAGTGAAGATGAAGCTGATGAAGGCCATGACTGGTCCAGAGTTCACTGTCTCTTTTGGATTGTTGACCAGCCCTCCAGTCTGGATGACCAGCCCTCCGGTCTGGAGAAGAGGGAGGGGATATGTGAGACAGTGAAGGAATATGTGTCGAATGGGGTGTACATTTCACCTAGGTACTGTGCTGTATGGTATAAGGGAAATGTGTGGCTTTGTAAACCTAGTGGTAGAGAAAGGTCACTACACCTTACATTCAGTACACACTTGCAGCTCAGGCCTGAAACCATTCAGCTGTTAATTAGGAGACCAGAAGTAGGTGTCTGCGAACACAGTCAGAGAGCTCGCTTAGTCTGGACAGGGAGTCCAGGCACAAGAAGGAGTCTCCAGGAGTTTGAGCTATCTCAGTCTGGGTGCTCGATGTACCCCGGACACAGGAGTAGTCTCTGTGAGAATCCATGCGGATAGCTGCTGAATAGGAGGGGAGCTCTCTCAAGTCTGGACGTTGAAGGTGCCTTCAGACACAAGGAGGAGACTCTGTGAAACTACATGCTGGTAAATGCTGACCATATGTGTTGTTTTGGCCCAGGCTGGTAGAGTCTGGTCCCGGATAGATAGGGAAATCTATCTAAGTGCAGTAAGTGGCTGGACAAGCCCAGGTCTTATGTTTATGATTTGGTTTTGATTATGTTCTGTTGGCTGTAGACTTTAATAAAACTGGTTGCGGCCAGTTTTTACCAGAACTGCTGTCTATGAATGAACTGTTTCCGTGCCACTCTGTCTACCCGGACGGCGATCCCAGAGCTATATCCCTGAAAAGCTTACATCATTTTAAAAAAAATCAATTAAAAAAAAACAATAATACCCAGCAGGAGGTACCCAATACCATAACAGTTAGTCACAATCCGTAAATAAATATAGCAAGTCCAATAATGATAAAAAATTATCCCCACATAACAGGTATAACTACACCAACAAACAAAGGCTAAACCAGATCACATGATATCTGAATCCAATTCATGGTTCCACATAAACAGAAATAATCTATATCTGTATATGAATAATATAATCGTAAAACTGGATAAATATCCTAAGAATCTTATTAAATTGCAAGTACAAAAAGAGAAATAGATAAGGGAACTGACAACAAAATTACCTTAATAGTAGGACCGCAGTGACAACGAGTGGTGTGTACACGCCCCCGGAAGAAGCTAGTCGAAACGCGCATTGGGGTGGAGGAGGTCACGCCACTCGTTGTCACTGCGGTCCTACTATTAAGGTATATTTGTTGCCGGTTCCCCTTATCTATTTCTCTTTTTGTACTTGCAATTTCATAAGATTCTTAGGATATTTATCCAGTTTTACGATTATATTATTCATATAGGGATATAGATTATTACTGTTTATGTGGAACCATGAATTGGATTCAGATATCATGTGATCTGGTTTAGCCTTTGTTTATTGGTGTACTTATACCTTTTATGTGGGGATAATTTTTTATCTATCCCTATCTAATATCATTATTGGACTTGCTATATTTATTTACAGATTGTGACTAACTGTTATGGTATATTATTGTTGTTTTTAATTGATTTTTTTAAAATGAATTAATAAATATTGATTTTATTATTATGCTGGATTGGTTTTTTACGGTCACAATATGATGTAAATCCGTAGTGCTCCTTGGTTTAATTCACGTTGCTTTCCTTATATAGAGTTGTGGACTGCTTTTGGATATAATTACCCCGAAACACATGTCTGCAAACTGAGATTTTGGTTTGGCTTTTATCCTGTCAAGTGACAGAGTTCCTTAAAGGGTCAATATTGACTTTTAGGATTGCTATTTCCAATAGGTGGTGCTAGCATTCAAGTCTTCTTCCTCTCTGTAAAAACAATTTTCCTACAAAGACTGGCACTATCAGCACTAAATAGTGACAAGCAAAATCAGAGTGTGTAAGACCAGATTCAGATACAAGAGTTTCACAGTCTGAATATAGACCACGAAGATACCTGGACTGGCTGCATGTCTGTTAGTCTGAATTCAGCAGCTTCATAGGCAAAAAGGAAACTGTTGAATACCGGTCAGAAGTCAGGAGACCCACAGCTGATCTGTGCATCATGTGTGAACCTGGCCTAAGCATACACCAGCAACTAGTCACACCAAGTTTTAACTTCATTCAAAAATTTTGAGGAGGAATAAAAGAAAAATGCAGAGTTATAAGAAAAGATGCTCCAGAAATCTTTTCTTTTAGGGAATACAAGTATTTGCTAAAATAGAATAGGGAGGGAAGGAGATGTGAAATAAAAAATGACCTTCATTATGAATTGTTAAATAAATAAATTAGTATCAAATTGTGAGATATATTACCATACATCTGAAAGATTTATTTTGGATCACAGTGAGTGGCTAGTTATGTTATAAGCACCACTGTGATCCACTAGATCCTGATTCCTGAGTGATTAAAGCTCCGAGTTGTAATGAATTAAAGAGAAATGGAGTCCCAACCACTGTCCCTATAATTAGGGGTTGGATTCCAATTTCACGATAGGGCACTCTAAATTGTTGTAAATAGCTTGGTGTTTACAGCACCATTGGTATTGTACGAGTGTAAGGAGGTGGCAGGTACCCCCAGTTGCGCTCTCTCCTTCTTCCGTGTGACCCCCCAAGCACTTTCATGTACATATGTTATGTACCTGTATGTTATATGTGTTTTATACTGTAATGTCACATATATGTTTTATGCCTTGTACTGTACTGTGATGTTTCCCATTAATTACTGTTATATATCTGTATTATAAGTATTAGTGTGCTGTCCCTGTGTTACACTGTATGCTAGAGCCAGGGAAAGTAAACAGTTAACTTTGTGTGCTGGGTCAGCATCAGAGAGGGAAAAGGAAGCTACTGCTCCTGGTTAGTGAGCCCGGGTATGTTGGCCAGGGCAGACGTGTATCACATATGGGGCACTGCCAGACTCCCGGATGGAAGAGATCTGTTGCCCCAGACTAAGGACTCCCAAAGACTGAAGGACTCCCAAAGACTGAAGGACTACAACACGGGCCACAGGATTTTGAAAGGGCCCCTGCTGAAAGGGTTTTAAGCGCCCAGATTCCAGCGAGTGGACTACTTTGAACTTCGGCTGTTGCAGGCGTTGTGGGTATGGCTGCAGCAAGTGTCAGGGAGAGAGCAGGAAGTCAGTGTTGAAATTTTCCCTTGTTTTTCTACCTTCCATCATCATTCATTAAAAGTTATTTTCTCTGTTGGAGAACTGCTGCATTCTTGGACTCTTAACCGCCTGGGCTGCTGTGACCAGAGGAAGAGAAGGTAACATGTAAGGAAAAGTTGAGTCAGTCCTGTATTATATGTACAAGGGGCCGGGGTGTCTTCAGACTGTGTTTTGTGGGTGAGCTTGGTCAGGACTACCACCCTGGTCGCCCCTTGTTACACTATCACACTATGTGTCTAAATCCCTGTAGGATATTATAAGCTTGTATTCAGATAAACAAAACTTACAGCGTATGATACCCCTATGATTAGTTATAACCTACAGATTAAATTTTAACCTGATTGACATGAGTTACTAACCCTATTAGGTCCGTAGTATGGAGTAAGCTGATGTAGTTAGTAATATCAGTCATTGGATGACAGGCAGTGTAGGTTAAAGGTAGTGCATGTTAAAGTATATTATCAAGCTGCTAGAGACACAGTCAAATTGAATGACAGTAGTACCGATAATACCCGGTCCAGACCTCTCGGTATTCACTGCGGGGATCGTCGGCACTGAAGCTCCACCGCTATGCCAAGTATGCAGCTAAGAGCCAGAGCAGCTGAATGAATGAATACTGCCACCCGATTAACATGCACTCCGAGGAAGAGCCAGCACGCTGAAATCAAGCACACTGACTCTCTAGGAAGACTCCCAGTGTCTCATGGATTAGAGATCATACGGGGATTAGATTGACATGCTAACTCCTAGGAATCACTGCCCGCTTCCCATTCAGAGATCATGTGGGAATAGGAGTAGCTTGGTATGATTAGATACCGTGTGCCAATATTACTCTGAGATCATTACAACTCAGGGTTACGTCTCTGACGCGCGCTTTGCTGGGGGGAACTGGCTTTCTCTAATGATAAAATAACCACATCACCAGACTTGACAGATCCTCTTTATCCCCAGGTTTATGCTTCCGGATTAGGTTTGTGCCTTCTGCTCCTGTTTGGTTTTCTTGTATTCCTGTTTTGACCCCAGCTTATGCATTCTGATTTTGTCTTTGATGTGATCTCTTGGCTTTGACCCTGCTTGGGGATCATTCCTGCCCCTGGATGGCAGCCCTTCCATGATAGCATTCCACTGGGTCTTGTCGGAAAACCAGATCCCTGTAGAGGTTAAAGGGTATTGGGATTTCTCTGGAATCTACCAGACGGAGTGGCTTGTGCCCAAGGTAACCTTTTGAGCCTGTGGTCTCAGACAGATGTTACAAGTAAAGAGGACAACATAACAGGAGCTTATCATTGAACGGGCTAGCAGACCTTCAGCAGATGAATAGTGTTTTATCAAAACATTAGCTTATGATTCATGAAATCAGTATGCTCATCCAGTGAAAGTGTAAGGCTAGTTTCACACTTGTGGATGGAGGTGATGCGGATGGCTGCGTACTTCCTCCTCTGGTCAGCTCTGCCTACGTCTGCATGCGTTCTAAATGCGGCCTGCGTACCTATATTTAACATGGGTACGCAGGGCCATGCGTTGGTTTGACGGCGCGGTGACCGCGACAAAATACAACATGTGTTCAGCGCAGCTTGCCGCACCATCAAAACGACGCATGCAGACATATCCGCATGGCCCTGTATACCCATGTTAACTATAGGTACCCTGGCCGCATGCAGAACGCATGCAGACGTAGGCGCAGCTGATGGGAGGAGGTGCGGCAGTGGGCGGAGCTTCACGTAGGAAGTACGCAGCCCTCTGCAGCACCTCCATCTGCAAGTGTGAAACTAGCCTAAGCGAAGCGTTAGTAATAGAAGGCTGGTGCTGGAGTGGACAGAAGGCCTAGGAACACAACAAATAACCAGAGGGGAGCTGCAGCAGCAAGGTCACGTGAAGGGCTAGCTGAACATGATTTTTTATTGTGTTTTTAACCACTTCCTGCTTATAAACCAGAAAAATGGTGGCCAGCTGGCTGCCATTTTGCTGAATTTGTGCAAATCGAATTCCCCAAAAAATCTGATTACTGTATATACTTGAGTATAAGCCGACCCAAGTATAAGCCGACCCCCCTAATTTTGCCACAAAAAACTGGGAAAACTTATCGACTCGAGTATAAGCCTAGGGTGGAAAATGAGATTATGCCCATATGCTGCCCCATGTATTATGCCCCACAAGATGCTCCATGTATTGTGCTCCATATGCTGCCCCATGTATTATGCCCCACAAGATGCTCCATAGATAATGCCCCATATGCTGCCCATGTATTGTGCCCCATATGCTGCCCATATATTGTGCCCCATAGATGCTCCATAGATTGTGCCCCCATAGATGCTCCATAGATTGTGCCCCATAGATGCTCCATAGATTGTGCCCCATAGATGCTCCATAGATTGTGCCCCCAAAGATGCTCCTTAGATTATGCCCCCATAGATGCCCCATGTATTATGCCCCTATAGATGCTCCATAGATTGTGCCCCCATAGATTATGCCCCTATAGATGCTCCTTAGATTATGCCCCCATAGATGCTCCTTAGATTATGCCCCCATAGATGCTCCTTAGATTATGCCCCATAGATGCTCCATGTATTATGCCCCATAGATGCTCCATAGATTATGCCCCCATAGATGCCCCATGTATTATGCCCCCATAGATGCTCCATAGATTATGCCCCATAGATTATGCCCCTATAGATGCTCCTTAGATTATGCCCCCATAGATGCTCCTTAGATTATGCCCCCATAGATGTTCCACAGATTATGCCCCCATAGATACCCCATGGATTATGCCCCCATAGATGCTCCATAGATTATGCCCCCATAGATGCTCCTTAGATTATGCCCCCATAGATGCTCCTTAGATTATGCCTCCATAGATGCTCCTTAGATTATGCCCCCATAGATGCTCCATGTATTATGCCCCATAGATGCTCCATAGATTATGCCCCCATAGATGCCCCATGTATTATGCCCCCATAGATGCTCCATAGATTATGCCCCCATAGATGCCCCATGTATTATGACCCCATAGATGCTCCATAGATTATGCCCTATAGATGCCCCATGTATTATGCCCCCATAGATGCTGCATTGAATAGGCCCATTATGCTGCTGCAGCTGCTGCAACAAAAAAAAAAAAGACATACTCACCTCTCGTCGCTGGGGGCCAGGTGCCGGTGTCCTGAGCAGGCAGTGACACCGGCACGCTATAGGGGACAGGTGCCACCGCTCGCTCAGGGCCCCGACACCTGCGATATTTACCTGTCACCCGGTCCACCGCTGAGCGCCGCTGTCTTCCGGGTCCTCCAGCAGTGAATGATCAGGCAAAGGGCGCGGCGCGCAGTAAACTACGTCATCGTGCCCTCTGCCTGAACAACGCAGTAAGAGGACCCGAGGACACAGCGGCGAGCAGCGGTGGAACGGGACAGGTAATATCGCTTATACTCACCCTTCCGCCGGCGCGTCTCTTCCCTGCTCTTCTCCCACGGTCTCCGGCGCCAGTGTTCAGCGGTCAGGTGGTACCGCTCATTAAATGAATTTAATGAGCGGTACCACCTGACCGCTGAACACTGGCGCCGGAGACCGTTGGAGAAGAGCAGGGGCTGCAGAGACCGCGCCGGCGGAGGGGTGAGTATATAGAACAGCTGCACTCCGCCTCCCCCCTGTATATGACTCGAGTATAAGCTGAGAGGGGGACTTTCAGCCCTAAAAAATGGGCTGAAAATCTTGGCTTATACTCGAGTATATACGGTAATTTGAATTTTGACAAGTTCTAAGCAAGTTTGATTAATTTAGAATTGATTTGCTCAAACTTAACAAATTTATCCCATTTGTATACAGTATATCCCCAGGTCTGAACATTCTTTTGAAAAAAAATAATTAAAGTCACCTTTATCTCTCAAACTTTTGGTAAAAAATTAGTAAAAAAAATCTCAGTAAATATTTTAATAAATGTGGTGATGATTCCTGATCATTTTCAAATAAAAATGAACAATTAAGCGCTAATTACATAATTTAAAGCAGCAATGAATGTGAAAAACCAATTTGCATTTATTGATGCTTTCATACGCTAGAATGATTCCTACTTAAGCTTTTCCTTCTTTTTCTGAGTAATTTACTTTCATTATTATACAGTAAATGTGAACCTGTGTACTGAGTCTGAAAAACTCATTATTATATTGCCTTTGTCCAATCAGCAAAGGTCTAGATAAGGTGAGCCTGAGCCTGTACAGTGTTTGCTAGATGTGCATGTCATTTGGTGGTATTCCTGTTTAATGGTTTGTGCACAATGAAAATTTTCATTACATTTTCACCTACTTAACCTGACCTAGGTGTACACAAAAATTAACTGCTATGTGCTCAAAAAATATTATTTTGTAATTTTACCCTTTGACTTCACTTAAAAAAAACCTCAAAGTTAATGGATAAGTCAGACTTAAAGAAGTACTCCTCCTCCTCCCATCAAAATTTTTATTCTCTTAATATATTATATATTGATCACATTATATAGCACTGTGTACTTAGAAATTGCTCATTTTCCCCGTCTACCCAGCTAATTCTTCTCTTTTTCATTAGGTCTATGACATCATGTCATTAAAAATTGACTAGCTGAATCCTTCTAAACTCTATGTAGAAACATGGGGTCAATTTTCCCTGTATGAGTGAACAGTCACTGCAAAAGTCAATGGCAGGGGGAGGAAGGAGCAGCTGGGTCAGGAGATAAAGAGAGGAATGATTTCTGCAGGGACAAGAGACTTCCTGTTTCTACATAGGGCAGAGAAAATAGAAGAATTAGCTGGGTAGAAAGGCAAAATGAGCAATAATAAGTACATAGTGCTGTATAATTTGAGGATTGCAGAATCTGATCTGTTGACTATCCAGAATCCAGATCTGTTGACTATGGAAGACTACATAGCAGAAACTAATCACTGAGAAGACTAGCATAGCTGCAGCAGATAAAACAGTGGTTTAGCAAAAGTACAGAACAAACCAAATAATATATCATTGCAATTGGGGTCTCGGACCCTCTACTTTATGCTTGTCTCAGATAAGGCTGCAAAAATCTGGTATTATGTTCTCTTTATATGGTGCCATCTGAAATCACTGAAAGAAAAAGAGCCATTTTTTGTAGCCAATCTCTGGCTTATGTGGGATGATTGAGAATGTTGGACTTCACTGTGTTAACTGAATGCCGCTTTTAGAAATATATAGAAACAGTGCTTGTTATAACAATGAACACGGGGTTTATGTCAGAAGTAGACAAAGCAATCATGTCTTTAAATGTATACGTATGTTTAGGAGAATGTTACAGCTACTTCTCTAACTAGCTTCAAAACTTCTAGCTAAGAAAACCGCAGATGAGCAAAAGAATACTAATGATTAATAACAAAGTGACCAGCTTCAATCAGGCTGGGAACCCTGGAGGTGACATTAACTTCTGTATTCCAGAGACAAAGCTTTCCAGCAGAAAATCACCTGCCAAGCACAGCTCAGAGGGGACACCGGGTTTTGTCACAAAGCTGTGTCATCAATCACTTCTCATTCAATTATTTCCTATAGGAATAATAAGATGCTTCGATTGTAAATAGTCGGTACTTATGTCATTGGGTACCCTTAATTTGCTGTTGGAAAGTATACATGATTAATTCTTAACATTCATCTATTTTAAAGACAAAAAAAATATTTCCTAATATACATTATTATTACTATTCAATTTTATAAAGCATCAATAGTCTACACAACATTTTAGGACCTGGTGTTCAAATACAACCTAGGAAACATCTGCTTGAAATTTGTATGTTTTTCTATTTTTAATATTGGTGTGAAATTTGTATTTTCTTCCTCAAAACCTCCAAAAATGTGCTTATAGATGGATATGAATTATGTGTGGTTAAACCCTACTTTACTTAAAATATTTTATTATTATTATTATTTATTTTTTATAGCGCCATTTATTCCATGGTGCTCTACATGTGAATTTACACCAAAACCTCCAGTAGACTTTCACTTCCTGTTGTGCACATTTGAGCACTGGTCATCACTGGCAGTGTATTACATAGGTAACAGATCCATCATGAAGATGAGGACAGATGACACATTTGTGGGCCCCCTGTCCTGCTCTGTCCTTATCTACATTGAGGTCGCCTGACACAAGGTGAAGTTTTTAATACCAGAGACAGGATAGGATCATCCCAATTGGGCACACCTTGTACTGTTACTATTTACTTATATACTTACTACAATGTCTATGAAATGGCCACAGTGTGAACAATCTCTTACACATTACATGTATAGCAACTTAGGCTCCAGCTCATTTCTTTGGTTTTGCTGTAGTTTCTTGTACCATGTACAAACAGGGGAGAGGCCCACTTTGAGCTAGGCATTTCATCTATATAGCTTCCCATGGGCAGATGTCTGAACACTCAGGCCCCTGTCCTGCTCTCCCCTTATCTACACTGAGGTCACCCGACACAAGGTGACATTTTAATGTTAGAAACAGGATAGGACAGTCACGAATGTGAACACCTTGTCACAGTGGGATTTCTTTTACCCTTTTTTGATCAAAATAATGTTAACTAAGTAACCTGTGTTACTTACATGTATTATTACTATGTATTATTACTATTTTACTTATTTAGCTACATGTAATTTTTTGAGGGGGTCCCTCATTTTAATAACCCACTAAAGGGTTCTACTTTGTATTTGTATGCATCTGTGCAATCTTGAATGTAGTTTTTCTCATTGGACTATCATACCTATTTTTTTTATCTTGTATGCTCTCTGGAGTGGTGTGGCACTTTATGTCACTTTTCCTCATGATAAAAATTATTTTGGGGGATTAAAAAAAAAAAACTTTTTTCCTAATAAATATTTATCATATTTTAGTAATATTTATTTCATTTTTTCTTTGGTCATTTTAATAAACATGCAATCTGCACACTATAATAATCTGCAAGCGCAGATTCCTGTTAAGACCTAAAAGTGCTGAAAAATGCTCATCAACCATAAAAAGCTATCAAGTGTGTATACAGTGTCTTCACATTCAAGACTCGTATGATTCATTCTTGAAAGATACATAACACTAGTTTAATCTTGGTCTAAAAAGACATTTGTTTTACAGATACCAGGGTACATTCTCTTTTAATTGTGTCCTTGTTGTCCGCCAACTCTTGCTCATAACTCTCTTCTGCACTGTCACCATCCGCGCTCCAGACAGTCCTGTGTGATTTCACTTGCTATTGTTTACAGCCTCTTTGACAGCTATTTCTTTCCTCATAAATATAAAGTGCGTCTGTGAATGGACAACAAAATAAGAAAAGTTTTTAGGTAGCTGTTTATTCAGTCCACTGCACAACAAAGCATCATCAATCAGCGTGATGCTATAGATAAAAGTAGAGCAAAAACACGGCTAAGAAAGTTATACCCCAAGGAAGATCGAGTACAGGATATTTATTTCACATGCTTCGATGCTCTGCTTTTTCTACCAGTCCCTACAGACCACAAACAGTCCATGATACAGGGATTGTAAAACCCTGAAAACAGAAGAAAATAACAGTTACAAAACCTAAAGACCTTAAGTGGAGCAATGTTTTCTACAGCAGTGGGGCACAATACTCATAGAAGCACACCAATTTTGTAGTTCATTAAATTCATGTTCATTGAGGGATTAATGGCTTTTAGTTTGCGCCATTCTGTAGAAAAGAACTGAATTGAGCTACAGTTGACTTACATGTTTAAAAATAATGGTTCATGCCGCATGGCACAGCAAATGTTTGACAGTTCTGCAAAATATGGTGCATAATCAGAAGCAAATTTTGTGGCTGTGATCTTACGATTATGCTACATCGGAAAGTTATGGCTTTATAAACTATATTAATGTTTTGAAGCTTCCAATGTTTTAACAATTATTATTAACCTCTTCACAACATATGCCATATATTTACATATTTATTTTGTGAGCCAGCATTTTTCCCTGCACATGACAGCTGATTTAATCAGTCATCATGTGCCTTTAACGGCTATGGGTGGAGCGATGCTCCACCAGTGGCTGTTAACCTGATAAATCCCACTGTCAATCTCAAAATTTTGTGGGTGTGATCTTACGATTCTGCTATGTCGGAAAGGTATGGTTTTATAAACTATATTAATGTTTTGAAGCTTCCAATGTTTTAACAATTATTATTAACCTCTTCACAACATATGCCATATATTTACATATTTATTCTGTGAGCCAGCATCTTTCCCTGCACATGACAGCTGATTTAATCAGTCATCATGTGCCTTTAACAGCTATGGGTGGAGCGATGCTCTACCAGTGACTGTTAACCTGTTAAATCCCACTGTCAATCTCCGATTTAAAATGAGCTGACAGGGGCAAATGTCATTCCACACTCCCATGGGTTGCTACTGTGACTGGAGATGAGCGAACTTGTTCATAAGACGTTCTCCAATCTCAAAATTCGCCACCGACGTAGCACATTCGAGATTTGTCAGAGTTCGGTAAATGATTGAGTTTTCACTAATGTTTGTTTTGACTTTGTCTAGGATAGTGGTGCTGTATGATGAGAGGGGGCTACATGTTTTATGAGGGGAGGTGGTGTGGGTTGTGTCTAGGCTTTTTGCACAAAGTACATTAAGGGCCTGAAAGTGAATGATATTGTTTGTTGCATTCTACTGCAGGTTTTAAAAAGTACAGGACTGGAGGAGAAAGAAAAATCTCTACATTAAAATGAAATCTTTAGCGTTTATAGAGTTCAGAGAAAATTAGAAGTTGACAGTAACTCTATCAAGCTTGTTTTGGTTAAACCAATAGCAGAAAAGATACATCTAATTTTTCAGCTAGCATGTGCATTCAGGTGGCAGTTAAAGATGGATTAATTTATTCAAATGGAATTGAATTCTACTAAAATTTTGCAAAAATCTGCATATTGTTGCGAATAGTTTTTTTGTAATTTGATGCCCATGAATTCAGTTAAATGCTGATGAAATGCAGAACAGTAGCGAGTCGGCAAAAGGTTAAAAAAACAAAAAACAAGAAGATACCTTACCTCTCACCATTCATTCCTTGCTGTCTTCAGCTCCTGAAGTTGAATGCGCATGCTCCTAGCATTCTTGCGGCCTAAATCCATGACCTACAATACTGATATGGAGCCACAGAGGACCGTCAGAGGGAACGGATAAAAAGGTAAGAGATGAGATGAGATCATTTTTCTTTCTTTTTAAGCTTCTGCCAGGCACTTACCTCTCCGGATGACTCCCTGCTCCCTGTCTTCCTGTACGTGCCTCCCTGCCTCTGTCACACCGCATCCCCGCTGTTCACTTTAGGCTGGCATTCCCAGCTGCAAGCAAGCCCCGACATTCACTGCACTTGCTCGGGGCCTACTCATGACCAGATTTACTGGCTTAGGGGAAACAATGAACGGTAACATCAGGATGCAGGTCCCAGAGGTCAATGCAGAAAGTCCTGACAAGATTGAACAGAGATGCCCTGCGATGTAGGCACCGAGAACCTGGCAGCAGGCAGGTAGCAGAAGCTGGAGAGATGAGTGGTGAGGTATTTTTTTTCATCTTACATTAATTATTCTCTTGTGTCCGGAGAGACCTAAGAGGATAACAAGGGACATTAAATTAGTTAAGAATAACTTCTCTACGAATTGAAAATCCCGGGAAAATGCACGCGAACAGACACATTTTCATTTTGACAGAACCGCTGATCTCTAGAGACAGTGTATATATAGACATTAGATTTCAGGCAAGATACTCCAACTGGTTTTAAAATGCATGATAACAAATTCTCCAGAGCTTCTTGATTGCACTTGTGACAGAAGTTATTATCTTCTCAAGTTTTGTTTTCTAACAAGCCATTCAAAAATATGCAAAAGTATGCAAAGCAGTCACACACGACTGAAAGCACTAGAAATTCTTAAGACATCTATAATTCTCCTGCTTACTTCATAATCCACTTTATCAGAAATGTATTTATTGTTCTTTCATAAGCAAACAATAAATCATTAAGTCACTCGAGGGATTAATTTATCATCAATTAATTAGAGACTCCAGAGCTTCGGAGTTGGATTGTGCTTGGAAAGATGAACATCAGTTATGGGTATATTTAGAATAAATTAAAAACAATCAGTTTATTTTCTCTTCATGTAAGCTACAAATACAGAATGCCAAGAATGCCACAGTATATAACTGGTAGATTACATTTACAATAAGGTTTGTTGTGTGCAATGTGTGTCGTCATATAGTTTTGTTCACTTCTGTATCAAGGGCATAGATTCGAAGCCTCCATTGGCAGTATTGTATACTTGAAGTAAGGAATTGCACTATTTTTGCCATCAAAGTGTTGGATATTCTAAATCCTAATACATTCTGACACTTCAGACCTCAATAATCTTGAGCTCCAATCTTAAAATAGCTGACTCCTACTTGCAGATTACTCTGTCCAAACTGTTATTATGAACAGCAATTCGAGACAAGGATCTAGAAGACCAAAAATCTCCCACAGAGCCCCCTAGTAGTCATGTACTTGCAGCAAATTCCCACATCACTGCCTATGATGTTCAGGGACATATGCTCGGATGCTTATTTCAAGTAACGAGTATAATGGGAATCAATAGGAAATCTGAGCATTTTTTCATCAGACCCTACAAAGAGTTCTGGGGGTGCAGTGAAAATGTTGAAGTTGATGGAAAAAGTGCTGAGTGGAAGGAGAACAGCATGGGGAAGACCCCTAGAAGTTTATCTGACTTTCCTGTATAATGATTTGTATATAAGTATAATTTATGAAGGAAGCAAGAACATAAGAACTTTAGACATAAAAGATGGCCTCATAAACATTTTGTTGAAACTGTCATATAGTGGTACTCCTAGACTCATAAAACCTATAAACTAAGTGCAAAACCTGCCAAAAATTACTAGCAGGGTTATATATATATATATATTCTGACAAAGTATAGTTGTGGTCCTACTACACTAATAAAGTTCTACACTCTGCAAAGCCTGCCAAAAATTACAAGCAAGGGGATTAAATTCTCACCTGAACTAGTCCCTTGCTGAGCGCCATCTCCGTTTAACGTACTATTACGCCCGATGTTGGACTCCCTCCCTCTGATGTGGGCTCCGCCGCTAAACCCAGGTCTTTCCCACCACATGTCAGCTGTTTTGAACAGCTGATATGTGCCCGGACTAGCCGTGGGTGGAATCGCGATCCACCTATGGCTTTTAACACGTTAAATGCAGCTGTCAAACTCTGACAGCAGCATTTAACATGTGCTTCTGGCAATCGCGCCGGAAATCCGCCCATCGGTAACTCCGTCACGTGTTCGCAGGTCACCGATGGGTTGGCATGACAACCAGAGGTCTCCTGCAGACCTCTATGGTTGTCACTGCCGGATTTCTATGAGTGCCTCCCAGTGATCAGTGCTCACAGCAAGTAAGTAATTCTGCTACATACAGGCGATCTGATCATCGCCTGTATGTAGCAGAGCCGATCAGGTTATGGGGCTTCTATTCTCCCATCGAGACTATTGAAGCATGCCAAAAGTAAAAAAAACAATGCTTTTAAAAATATAAAAAAAATAAAAGTTTAAATCACCCCCCTTTTACCTCTTTCAAAATAAAACAATAAAATACCAAACATACACATATTTGGTATCGCCGTGTTCAGAATCGTCCGATCTATCAATAAAAAAAAAGTATTGACCTGATCGCTAAATGGTGTAGAGAGATCAAAGTCAAAACACCAGAATTAGTTTTTTTTGGTCGCCACAACATTGCATTAAAATGCAATAACTTGCGATCAAAAAATCGTATCTGCATCAAAATGGTATCATTTAAAACATCAGCTCGGCATGCAAAAAATAAGCCCTCACCCAATCTGAGACACTACCGGTATTGGAAAATGGCACTTTTTTTTTTTTTTAGCAAAGTTTGAAATTTTTTTCACAACTTAGATAAAAAGAACCTAGACATGTTTGGTGTCTATGAACTCATAATGACCTGGAGAATCATAATGGCAGGTCAGTTTTAGCATTTAGTTAAGATAGTAAAAAAGCAAAGCAAAAAACAACTGTGGGATTGCACTTTTTTGGAATTTCAACGCACTTGGCATTTTTTTCCCGTTTTCCAGTACGCGATATGTTAAAACCAATGGTGTTGTTCAAAAGTACAAATTTTCCCTCAAAAAACAAGCCCTCGCATGGCCATATTGACCAAAAAAATAAAAAAGTTATGGCTCTGGGTAGAAGGGGAGCAAAAAATGAAAACGCAAAAGTGAAAATACCTCTGTTCATGAAATGGTTAACCAAATCAACTGTTGGAAAATTGTAAACAATTAATCATTGAAGCAAAAAAAAATAAACAAACATATTGGTTGTCTAACATCAGAATATGTAAAGCTATATTATGTTTATTGACGTAATTGTAATCTGTTAAGAAACAATTACAAACTCAAGATATTCAATATCGCTTTATTCTCACAGTATTAGGACTACGTAGTGTGGGTCACTTACATCCATGGTGTCATCATGACATTTGTTATCTTGCCGACAGCAACATTTTAAAACAATTACTATATTTTTTAGCAGCAACATTGCCTTCATGAGTCAGGGTGTGCAAAGCATCTGAAGTATAGCCAGCATTGACAATTACTGCCAGCCATGTGTCAGGCCTTGGCAGGTGGAAGCAATTGGCAGGGGTCTTCTTAATCAACAAGTTGAAAGATAGAAATCATCTGAGAAATTAAAGAAACAGAGGTGTATGCAACACAAAATGTGAATATGAAACACTCCAATGGGGTAACATGTTTTATTATTTGGTTGATACTGAACTAGGAATACCAGGCAGTAGATGCTGACATAATGGTAGGTACATGTAAAGTATCCAAAGTTTGACCTATAACACTTGCACTAAAAATTAACAGACTGTGGCTGTGCTTCAAAGGAGATTGAATTTGCAGCAATGCTGTCGCATCGCTATATATAACACAAGTGAGCAGAACATCGCAGGTCATAGTCACCTAAGAGGACTATTAAGAATAGTAAAAGGTAAAAAAAAGTGTTTTAACAAAAATATGAAAAAAATAAAAAAACATAAATGTTAAATAATATTACCTGTCTTTTCACCACCCTTTAAAAAATAAAGGTTATAAAAAACTAAAAGAAAAATCAAAGGTGGTATCGCTGCTCTCACAAAAGTACGATCTATCCAAACAAAAAAATAATTAACCCGATCATTAAATACCGTAAACTAAAAAAGATTCAAGAATGCCAAAATTAAGTTTTTTTGGTCACTGCTGTACCGCAAGAAATGCCATAACAAACGTCATCGTTATCCTAAAATGGTATCAATAAGAAAAATTGTCTCGGTCTGCAAAAAATAAACTGTCATAAAGCTTTATCGACCAAAAAATAAAAACGCTACAGGTCTCAGAAAATGACGACACAACACCAAATTTTTTTGTACACTTCTGATTTTTTTTCACCACTGAAATAATAATACAAAAGTGGACATATTTGGTATTGCCGTAATCATCCTGATGAGTACTATTATAGTGTGAGGACGTTGTTACCACAATATGTACACTATAAAAACAATTCCCTAAAAGCAATATCAGACTTGCAAGGTTTTTTCATAATTTCTTGGATCCAGGAGTGGGTGAAAAATCCAGAAGTGGTGACGTGTTTCTATAATAGTTTTCCTCTGATTGTTCCACTCCTTGTCTTGAGTTACAAAATTTGATGTAAAATACAGACCCAATACTGAATATATAAACGTGACCTTAATCTATAAGACTCAGAGCAATGATTTTAGCCTCTTTCTAAATCTTATAGACTTTCTTTGAGAAAATCAAAAAAGTGACCTCCACGCCACACAATGTAATTTGGCAAACCACAAATGTAGCCACTTGACACCAGAGCGCTGATTAAAATGGTATTTACTACTATTGTTATATTTAGGCCGGGATCACACTTGCGAGAATCTCGCCGATTCTCGTGCGAGTCTCTTGCCTCAATACCCGGCACTGCCGCCAGCACTCGGACCGGAGCGTGCGGCTGCATAGAAATACATGCAGCCACACGCTCTGGTCCGAGTGCCGGCAGCAGTTCCGGTTGATGATGCGAGAAACTCGTGCGAGTTTCGTGCGAGTTTCTTGCAAGTGTGATCCCGGCCTTACACACATGATCCCTGATGGGCTAGTAAAAATAAATCCCCAGAGTAGAGTTTTAAAATAAAGGAAGAAAGTTTGACTAAAGAGCCAGAATACAAAAGATTTCTTTGAATCATATAGATCTGCATGAACAGAAAATGATAGAATATTTCTAATCAAGACTAATTGCAAAGTTACTTCATTTTTTTCAATTAGATGCATGGAAGCAAAATCTAATTGTAAATGTGGACAAAGCATCTATGCAATCCACAGTATTTGCATTGACAATGGGACAAATTTGTATAATTAGTATATTTTATTCATTATTTATGTCTTCTGTCTTCTAATTTGCAAAATTCACAATTTGCAAAATAACAGATCAGCTCCAGAAGAGAAGAGAGAGAAGAATTGTGACAGGTGTACACACAAAAATATATTTTAAAGAGAATCTGTAAGCAGGTTTTTGCTATGTAATTTGGGAAAGCCCAAGGAGAAATGGAAGTCAAAGCAAATAAACATAAAAATATATATATATAGTTAAATGTAATTAAGACATATGTACACTGCTTAAAAAAATAAAGGGAACACTAAAATACCACATCCTAGGTATCACTGAATTAAATATTCCAGTTGCAAATCTTTATTCATTATATAGTGGAATGCGGTGGGAACAATAAAACATAAAAATTATCAATGTAAATCAAAATTAATATCCCATGGAGGTCTGGATTTGGAATGGTACTCAAAATCAAAGTGGAAAATCAAATTACAGGCTAATCCAACTTCAGTGGAAATGCCTTAAGACAAGGAAATGATGCTCAGCAGTGTGTGTGGCCTCCACGGGCATGTATGACCTCCCTATAATGCCTGGGCAATTCTCCTGATAAGACCGCAGATGTTCTTCTGAGGGATCTCTTCCCAGACCTGGATTAATGCATCCGCCAACTCCTGGACAGTCTGTGGTGCAATGTGACGTTAGAGATGGAGCAAGACATGATGTCCCAGATGTGCTCAATCGGATTCAGGTCTGGGGAATTGGCGGGCCAGTCCATAGCTTCAATGCCTTCATCTTGCAGGAACTGCTGACACACTCCAGCCACATGAGGTCTGGCATTGTCCTGCATTAGGAGAAACCCAGGGCCAACCGCACCAGCATATGGTCTCACAAGGTGTCTGAGGATCTCATCTCGGTACCTAATGGCAGTCAGGCTACCTCTGGCGAGAAATGCCACCCCACACCATTACTGACCCACTGTCAAACCGGTCATGCTGAAGGATGTTGCATGCAGATCGCTCTCAACGGCGTCTCTAGACTGTCACGTCTGTCACATGTGCTCAGTGTGAACCTGCTTTCATCTGTGAAAAGCACAGGACACCAGTGGCGAATTTGCCAATCCTGGTGTTCTGTGGCAAATGCCAAGCGTCCTGCACGGTGTTGGGCTGTGAGCACATCCCATCTGTGGATGTGGATGTCGGGCCCTCAGACCATCCTCATGGAGTCGGTTTCTAACCATTTGTGCAGACACAAGCACATTTGTGGCCTGCTGAAGGTCATTTTGCAGGGCTCTAGAAGAGCTCCTCCTGTTCCTCCTTGCACAAAGGCGGAGGTAGCGGTCCTGCTGCTGGGTTGTTGCCCTCATATGGCCCCCTCCACATCTCCTGATAGCGCCTCCAGCCTCTGGACACTACGCTGACAGACACAGCAAACCTTCTTGCCACAGCTCGCATTGATGTGCCATCATGGATGAGCTGCACTACCTGAGCCACTTGTGTGGGTTGTAGAGTCCATCTCATGCTACCAAGAGTGTGCAAGCACAACTAGCATTCAAAAGTGACCAAAACATCAGCCAGAAAGCATTGGTACTGAGATGTGGTCTGTGGTCCCCACCTGCAGAACCACTCCTTTATTGAGTGTGTCTTGATAATTGCCAATAATTTCCATCTGTTGTCTATTCCATTTGCACAACAGCATGTGAAATTGATTATCAATCAGTGTTGCTTCCTAAGTGGACAGTTTGATTTCACAGAAGATTGATTTACTTGGAGTTATATTCTGTTGTTTAATTGTTCCCTTTAATTCAGGATATATCAACCAAACAGGCAGATGAAAGGAATACCCTCTTAGTAAATGCAGAAGTGCATGTAGGTACAGCCTTACAGACATAAATACCTGCAGGATTTAATACAAGAAACAATCAAGTGAAATGGTACCATAGTTAATATTAGTTGCCCTATAGCAGTGATGGCAAACCTATGGCACGCGTGCCAGGGAGTGCACGCAGAGCCCTCTCAGCTGGCACGCGGCCTCGCCTCATCGTTGTTCCGGACTGCAGCTTCCTCTCACACATTGAGCGGCGCGGCCGCGGAGCTGAAAAATTATGTCTTCCAGCCGCCGCTCAATGTGTGAGAGGAAGTGAGAGGAAGGAAGCTGCCGGCGCATGGAGAGGTGAGTCTGGCTGCTGTGCCAGTGAAGCTGCTGTGGTGTGTGTGTGTGGCCGCTGTAGTGTGTGTGTGGCGAGTGCGGCCGCTGTGGAGAGATGATGGTGGTGATAGGGAGAGGGCCGGTGATGGGGAGAGGGGCCAATGATGGGAATGATGGGGAGAGGGCCAGTGATGGGGAGAGGGCCAATGATGGGGAGAGGGACAATGATGGGAGTGATGGGGAGAGGGTCAATGATGGCAGTGATGGGGAGAGAGCCAGTGATGGGGACAGGGCCAATGATGGGAGTGATGGTGAGAGGGCCAATGAAGGGAGTGATGGGGAGAGGGCCAATGATGGCGGTAATGGGGAGAGGGCCAATGATGGGGAGAGGGAGGCAAGATGGGAGTGGGGGAGAGGGCAATGATGAGTGATGGGGAGAGGGCCAGTGATGGGGACAGGGCCAATGATGGGAGTGATGGGGAGAGGGCCAATGAAGGGAGTGAGGGGAGAGGGCCAGAGGTATGGGGAGAGGGCCAATGATGGGAGTGATGGGAAGTGTGCAACGATGGTGGTGGGGAGAGGGCAATGATGAGGTGATGGGGAGAGGGCAATGATGGGGAGAGGGCCAATGATGGGAGTGATGGGCAAGAGGGCCATGATGGGATGACGGGAGAGGGCAGTGATGGGAGAGGGCCAATGATAGGAGTGATGGAGGAGAGGGCAGTGATGGGGAGAGGCCAATGATGGGAGTGATGGGGAGAGGGCAAATGATGGTGTGATGGGGAGAGGGCCAGTGGGTGGGGGAGAGGGCCAATGATGGGGTGATAGGGAGAGGGCAATGATCGGAGTGATAGGGAATGGTCATTGATGCAATGGTCAGTGATGGGAGAAGGCCATGATGTGATGATGGGGAGAGGGCCATGATGGGAGTGATGGAGTAGTGCAACGATGGGGTGTGTGGGGAAGTCAAGATAGGGTGATGGGAGGGGAATTATGAAGTGGTGGAAATTTCTCATTTCTACAGAAGGGGATCATGATGGGGCATTTCTGCATGAAGGGGATCATGATGGGGCATATTTACTCAAAGGGGATGATGATGGGGCATATTTACTACAAAGGGGATCATGATGGGGCATATTACTACAGAAGGGGATCATGATGGGGCATATTACTACAAGAAGGGGATCATGATGGGGCATATTCTGCATGAAGGGGATCATGATGGGGCACATTTCTGCATGAAGGGGATCATGATGGGGCATATTCTACATGAAGGGGATCATGATGGGGCATTTCTTCATGAAGGGGATCATGATGGGGCACATTTCTGCATGAAGGGGATCATGATGGGGCATATTACTACAAAGGGATCATGATGGGGCATATTACTACAAGAAGGGGATCATGATGGGGCATATTACTACAAGAAGGGGATCATGATGGGGCATTTCTGCATGAAGGGGATCATGATGGGGCACATTTCTGCATGAAGGGGATCATGATGGGGCATATTTCTACATGAAGGGGATCATGATGGGGCATATTTCTACATGAAGGGGATCATGATGGGGCATATTTCTTCATGAAGGGGATCATTATGGGGCACATTTCTGCATAAAGGGGATCATGATGGGGCATATTTCTGCATGAAGGGGATCATGATGGGGCACATTTCTGCATGAAGGGGATCATGATGGGACATATTTCTGCATGAAGGGGATCATGATGGGGCATATTTCTGCATGAAGGGGATCAGGATTGGGCAGATTTCTGCATGAAGGGGATCATGATGGGGAATATTTCTACATGAAGGGGATCATGATGGGGCATATTTCTACATGACGGGGATCATGATGGGGCATAATTCTACTTGAAGGGGATGATTGGGCATATTTCTGCATGAAGGGGATCATGATGGGGCATATTTCTACATAAGGTCATGATGGGCATATTTCTGCATGATGGGGATCATGATTGGGCATATTCTGCATGAAGGGGATCATGATGGGGCATTTCTACATGAAGGGGATCATGATGGGGCATTTGGCATGTGTTGGCACTTCGTCATAAATAATTGGGTTTTAGGTTGCAGTTTGGGCACTCGGTCTCAGAAAGGTTCGCCATCACTGCCCTATAGGATCAATGACCTGTGACACACATAGTAGAAAATCTGGATGCCCAGAATATAATACCACAATAAGTACACAGATGAGTGACCTTCCTTTATCCAACCTGATAGTGATGGGAAAGATTACCCTATTACTATCAGGTTGTATAAAGTAGAATTACTCATTTGTGTATTTAATGTGGCATTATACCCTGGGATTCGGATTTTCTACTGTCTGTGTCTAGCTCTGGCATCCCTGCACGATACCCCATCTCCTGGCAGGGACACCAACACACTCACCGCTGCAGCCCCACACATAGGCCACGTGGTCCCACATCTAAAAGGGACAATGCACAGTCATAAAGTGTCTCCAACCAATGGCTGAGAGACACTTATTATTTAAGGCACCTTCACCTGATGGGCGGTGCCTGTGCAACATTGTTAGTCTGTTTTTAAATACGCTTGCTAGTTCTTAGGTCTCAGTGCTCACATCCCAGTATACCTGCTTATCAGCCATGCCCGCCTCACTGTCTATCAGTCGTGCCCACCAGCCTGTCTATGAGCTGTGCCCATCAGCCTGTCTATGAGCTGTGCCTGCTCCATGGACTGGAGCAGCAGCCACTGCTGCATTTCATGATGTACTCTGTTAGGTCTTGCGGAGTACAACATGATAGCCGGAAAGATAAATGGTGATGGACATTAAAGCGAGTGAACTATGGAACCTTGAGAAAAAGGCTGCCTAGGTCACTCACGGTCATGTCTCACTGCCGATGACATAACTGATGCCCGTTCTTGAGAACTGATGCCCGTTCTCGAGGTTCCATGAATTATACCAGGTCATTTTCGCTGCACAATCAACACCGTAAAAATATAACCCCAAAAAATCCAAACAATTATGGGTGTTTTTTACAATTTTACAGTATTTAGAATTTAGTTTCTAGTTTTCTAATACATATGGTAAAAATAATTCAAAACTATAACTCATCCCGCTACAAAAACTATTATATGGGTATATCAATGTAAAGTTTAATTCTTAAATAAAAAAAATTTTGGCTCTTGGAAAAAATGAAAGTGCGAAAACAAAAAAATTGCCCCATCCTTATGGGTTAAGTAACACATTAAAGCAGCTGACACAATGAAAATAATATGTGGTGTTAAAACGTGACCATGCTTTTCATCCATATAAAAGACGCCAATCACATACATCGGATACTAATCGTTCCGATAATAAGGTGATTAATCTAAGTGAGCACATTCTGTCTGAGGCTGATATCTCTCTTCTTGGTAAGGGGCTATCCTTCTCACCCACCTCCAGATATGACCCATTTACTGGTATTAAAGATCTTAATGTTTTTGCCAGGTCATTGTTTTTCAAAAGATTATTTTATAATGCCGATATTGCTAATCTGTTTCCTACAGAAAAAGAACAGGAGGCGTTAAGAACTCTTGAAGAACTAGCTCTAGAACACAACAGTGATGGAGGTAAGATCCCTCCCACCATTCGTCCCCGCTCCAAGAGGTTCCCCCCGTTCACTTCCTGTCCCAGTATTGACCTATTTGTCCGGGTGGTGGCTGATGATTTTTCCCGTATACCCGTTGGTTGGTCAGGTGATAATTTGTCAAGGGAGGAAAGGATTCGCCTCAGATACCTCCGTGACTTACCTGATGTGGTGCTGAAGCCAGCTGACAAAGGTGGCAACGTCGTGATCTGGCCAAAATCAATGTACGAGAGGGAAGCATTTCGGCAGCTACATAACACTGTGTGTTATAGGAAGCTGACCTATAACCCCCTCTCGGCATACAGTGCAAAATTAGATGATATTGTCAAAAGTGCTGTAGACAGGGGCGTTGTCACTAGTGAGCTGGCTTCAGCACTAAAAATCAAAGAACCAACTATAGCTACCCTTTATTTACTACCAAAAATACATAAAGGGGTTTTGCCACCACCCGGCAGGCCTATTGTGTCAGGAAGGGGGAACTTCTTGGAGAACGTGAACAAATGGATTGATCACTATTTACAACCTCTTGTTGTGAATCTCCCTTCTTATCTCAAGGACACAGGGGACTTGCTGCGCAAGGTTGATGGATTGTGTTTAGAGGGTGATACTTTACTGGCTTCAGTTGATGTAGAGTCGCTATACACTAACATCAGACATTCCGACGGTATATCCGCGGTTAGATTTTTTCTTGAGACATCTACCATATCTAGCGACCTTAGAGATCTCATCCTGGAGCTTTTAGAGTTCACCCTCACCCACAATTTTTTTGTATTTAAAGGGTCCTTTTTCCTACAGCTCCAGGGAACAGCTATGGGTGCTGCTTTCGCACCATCCTATGCTAACCTTTTCCTGGGGTTTTGGGAAAGGGACCTTTTCCTGTCCAATGTTGAGGGGTTAATGGACCGTGTCCCCTTTTGGACACGGTACATTGACGACATCTTCTTCGTTTGGCAGGGCACCTCCATCGACCTTGTGCAGTTCATTTCCCTTTTGAACGACAATGACATGAATATTCATTTAACCCTAAATTGGCATCAATGTAAAATTAATTTTCTGGATGTTACTATAGAGAAGGATGGTTCCGGAGCCATACAGACGGATGTCTATCGCAAAGAGACATCCACTAATATGGTCCTACATGCTACGTCCTGTCATCCCTTCCATATAGTGAGGAATATCCCTGTAGGACAATTTTTGCGCCTCAGACGAAATTGCTCAACTGATTTAGATTTTGAAAAAAGATCTGAGGAATTAAAATCACGGTTTCTTGCTAGAGGTTATAGCAGACGCTCTATAAAACGAGCATATCTGAGAGCAAAACACTCTATACGTAATAAATTGTTGTATGACAATCCATCATGTTCTAAAACTTCTAGTGAAATACGATTTACTACTACCTACCATCCCCAACATGCTAAAATGCGTAAGGCTGTTGAGAAAGCATGGCCTATTCTAAAAAACTGATCCCGTTTTGGGTAGTTTTCTTCCAGACAGACCCTCTTTTTCGTTTAGAAGGGCAAAAAATTACGCGATCATTTGACCGCTAGCCATTATTCGGATTTGCGTGGTTCCACCTTTCTTGACAGGTTCCAAATGAATGTTGGTTGTGTCCCCTGTGGAAAATGCGTGGCATGCCCTAACATAGAGCGCTGCTCCACGTTTAGTAATTCATCTGGCACGAAAAGTTATCACATTCGTCAACGTATTACTTGCACATCTAGGTATGTCATTTATTGTGCTAGCTGCCCTTGCGGATTGCTGTATGTGGGCATGACCACGAGGCAATTGAAGGTAAGGGTCAGAGAACATGTTTTGGGCATCCTTGCAGCTTCCACTAGTACGGACACTTCTTCTTTGAATACTCTTCCACGCCATTTTTTTGAGCACCACCAATGCGATGGGTCTCTACTTAAAGTTAGAGGCATTGACACTCTTAAAATCAACATACGTGGTGGGGACTTGTCAAGAAGATTGGCGCAATCTGAAACAAGGTGGATATGGATCCTGAAGACCATCCACCCATATGGTCTAAATGAAAACAATTCGTATGCTCCATTTCTGTGATCTCTCGGTTATGTCACTCCTATGTAATTCGCGATTAACATATGTTGTTTTTAATTAATTTTTTATCATGTCCTTTCTTTATAGATTTTCATATTCATTTACATTTTCTGGATGTCTGCTGGACAACAGCACCTTTGTGGGACACCTTTATCGATGTTTTATATGTCTTCACTATGCTACCTCTGTGTTTTACATTGTCATTCATTTGCTGTCTTTGTGTGTATTGATATATGGCAGTATATTGCTTTTTGTATTGTTTAGTTTTTTTAGTTTATTTTGTTCTGTAAAATGCGCATTTATTTTCATTATTTTTGTACTATTGTGCCACTATATTTCATTGCATATTACTTTGTCTTTATTTTATTTTATTTCTGAAGTTCCCATTATGTATTACACTGTTTAGTTTTTTGATGTATTATGTTATATTTTATTTTTTGTTTTGTGTTATGCGGTCACTTCTAGTATTTTCTTATTATTATTGGTGTTACATTCCCCCTTTTTTTTTTTTTTGTTAAATGTCGCATTTATATTACCCTTTTTTGTCATTTCCATATACCGCCATTTTAGTCTCTGGCATCCAGGTCAGTGTGTAGAGACGCATGCGCCGTCTGCATTCAGTGCCACCGGTGTCACTTCCGGTGATGTCAGACGCTGGAGCACGTGGGGCCCCGCGTGCTTCCGGCTCTGGCATGCGGAGGAGACTTCCGGGTGGTAATGATATTGCAGCGGCAGCTGCGCGCCGCCTGACAGCCTATATAGAGCCTCAATTCTGAGACTCTAGTAAGCGCCCCCTGAGGAAGGAGTTTGTCTAAACTCCGAAACGCAAGTCGAGCGGCCCTGTGGTCACTTATCCCTCACCTCTGGGTAATTATTTTCATTCTTGTTATGTTTTAATGTGTACTCTCAGCGATGTTTTGGATACATTTCCTATAACGGTTTACTTGCACATGCATATGATGTTCTCCAACTCGCTTCTGCTTTGTCATTTACTATACTAGAGATGTCACTATACCTATTAACCCATGTGTGGGTGTTTGTTTGATCACATGGCCCGGCTTACCATGTGTTTATTGTGTATTTGCATCCCCATTTTTGCCTTATCCCTGGATTTTAATATCCTCTAATAAAGATTACATTTTATATTTGACCTTTCGACTACAACTAGTTCTTTGTGTGGTTTTTCAAAAGATCAACTAAAAACGTATTTTTTTTAACATGTTTCCTATTTGTTCTGATAACATTTACTGGCAAGAGAGTACTGCCATTCTCAATAGAATGTGAGGCTTGCCACCATAGGGGGCAGCAAAGAGATTTTTTTTTACTGTGAGCCATGAGTGCTTCCAACAAATAGATACAGGAAAGATGTATATCTTTGTACCGTGTTAGCCAGTAGATATAAAAATATTTAGAATTGAGAGCTTGCAATTTGTTACCATCTTTTCAGTTAGCCATTGAAAGGTATCAATCACTGAGGACTCTCAAGTCTAAATATTTTTCCAACAAATAGATGGAGTTTAAAGATGACTTTTCAGTAGGTCACAAGTAGCTCAGTTTTTGCTCTTATTTTATTCCTGATGTTCCTTGAGCTATCCAGCTCCAGAGATTTGGCCTGTTTATTTGGTGCTAATCTTTATAGTCTTTACCAAGGGGGATGCTCAGGATTATCTGGTGGGGGGGGGTGATTTTTAGGTTGCACTGCATAATTACCCTGTGAGCCACACACCTTTGTACAGACCATAAAATTTAGCACTAAATAAAAAGGCACATATTTCTGGAACTGTATGGTAGATTAAAAAAAGGAATAATCCTCTTTAACTGCTCACCATGGGCTAGGAGCCATATCACCATGGGCTAGGAGCCATATCAGAGGGAGATTGAACACTGATCCTTGACAGTTAAGCATACGGCTAAAATGGCAAGAAGGCCAGTTCATGCGTTCTCATGCAAGCTGTGTTCTGCATTTCAGAGGACGTGACAGAACAAGGTTGAGCTGCTGAAGACATTGTCGGCAGGCTGAGCAAATTTTCGCCAGTGTAAGTCCCCTATTGTTGTAAATACCAACTGTCTACTTAAGTTCAAGCCAATCTGTTGGCTGCTGCAAGATTGTTGCAATCACAAAGCAAGTTGCCTCTTAAGAGAAAATGTAATCAAGCTTGTTGCTTCTTTTCAAGTAGTAAAGCTTTCATTGAACCAGTATTTAAAGGGAATCTGTCACCCCAAAATAGCCATATCAGATAAAGATATGGCTGAATAGTGCGTCCCATAACTAAGCTAACGGTGGGTATCATATATCATGATACCCCCGTTTTCATATCAAAATACCTTTGTAAAGTTGGTGATTGTAGGTGTCAATCACTGCAGTCAGGTCCGGAGGGCAGCGGTTTTCATGTCCTCCCCCGCCCCCGCTCCTCGTCATCTGTTGCGTTACGCCGTCTGTGAATCCCACAGACGGAGTTAGCTTCCCGAAATTGCGCAATTCAAATCCGACCTGGCGCATGCGCAGTATGCTTTGCCCAACAGTGGGCAAAGCATAAAATGACTACAGCGCATGCGCTAGTCTTTCCTTGCCCCGGAAGTCGTCCAAGGCAAGCAGTCATTTCCGGGGCAAGGAAAGACTAGCGCATGCGCTGTACTCATTTTATGATTTGCCCACTGTTGGGCAAAGCATACTGCGCATGCGCCGGGCCGGATTTTGAATTGCGCAATTGCGGGAAGCTAACGCCATCTGTGGTACTCACAGACGGCGTAACACAACAGATGACCAGAAGCGGGGGCGGGGGAGGACATGAAAACCGCTGCCCTCCGGACCTGACTGCAGTGATTGACACCTACAATCACCAACTTTACAAAGGTATTTTGATATGAAAACGGGGGTATCATGATATATGATACCCACCGTTAGCTTAGTTATGGGACGCACTATTCAGCCATATCTTTATCTGATATGGCTATTTTGGGGTGACAGATTCCCTTTAATTTGCCATCTGATAGGGAAGCAACCTTACCACTATGGGTGCATTGTTTTAAACAGTAATGGTAAACTGTTTAGCAAAATTAGATTCACCCATAGACCCATCCCATTGCTTATAGATGCACTTGCCAAAATGATGTATGCTGAATGGATAATGTACAGAGGTATACACAAAATTTTAAGCATGAACATTTGTGTTTTAAAGGAGGTCTCTAGTATTTGTTTTTTAATGTATGATACAATACACTAGATTAATCACAAGGGATTAATGTGATAGGTGGATGCCAGCCTGAAAAAAAGATATTCACCCCTGGAATCCAGTCCAAGCTCTAGTGCTGCTGGATCAACAGTCTCCACTGGTCAGGAAGATTTTGTGTCATGACCACCAGTGACTATAAAGCTGAGGACACTGATTGGCTGCAGGGTTAGTTTACTGGCAGTCATCTCTTCTGACCTGGCAGAGACTGTTGGAGCAGCAGCCCTGGAGAAGAGAGTAGACAAGCCTTCATGCATAAAAAGGGTTTCCAGAGTTTGAAAAACATGGCTGTTGTTTTCTAGAAACAAAGCCACACCTATCCACAGGTTGTGCCTGGTATTGCAGCCCAATTCACTCTAATGGGCGGAGTTGTTATACCAGACACAAATACGGGTAAAGTGCAGAAAGAAGCAGTCATGATTTTCAAATCCTACTTGAAGGGCCGAGTGTAAGGCTAAGTGCACACGTTTGCAGAATGTTTGCAGAATATTCCTGAGCAAAACGGACTTTTATCGCGGCAAAAACGCGCGTTTTTTTGCGCGGATTTTGCGCGTTTTTGGTGCGTTTTTTGCGCGGTTTTGACGCGTTTTTACCGCGATTTTTTCCTGAACTTTCTAGGTCAATAATAAAGCGGGAAAAACGCTAGAAATCCGCAAAATTAATGGACATACTGCTAGATTTTCCGCGATGCGTTTTTTTTGCGGAAAAAAACGCACCATGTGCACAAAATTTGCGGAATTCATTCTAAATGATAGGATGCTTAATACATGCGTTTTTGACGCGTTTTTTCCCGCGAAAAAACGCGAAAAAAACGCAAATATTCCTGAACGTGTGCACTTAGCCTAAGGCGTCAGACAATCTGTTCCTTCAAGCGTCTGAAATGTAAATCCAATCCTGATTGTACTCTAAGCAAATATCTTTTTGTGTAATTGCAAACAACTAAAACAAATCCTAGTAAATAAATTATTGAAATATGCATTGGATCCATGCCAGAATCACGTTTGTTCAGCTTTCTTCTTTGACCTTTTTCTGTCTTTTTGTTTTTTTTTTTTCTCTTTTTTGATCTTTCTGTATTTCTTTTTTTTTTACCAATTATTAACAACTCTTTATGGAAACTTGAACATAAAATGAAAATAAATAATACCTACCATTAAAATTTAAATTCTCAATTTGTACACTTCTACTTGGCAAAAGTTGTAAAGGATTATTAGTCATAAAATAAAACAGCTTAATGCAATCTTCTCGTAAAAGTAAATAAACCACAAGTTTTAGACTTTGTATTGTTATAATCATTTTTTTTCATCTCTTGCCTGCTGTTTGGCACTTTCCTGCCATACTCAAATGTTATATAAATAGCAGTGGCCTTCTCTAGTCTGCATGAGTTCAAAAACAAAATTGAGAACATAATATCCACCAGGACCAAAGAAAGGAAAAAGTGCTCAGTGAAAAATCAAAAATCAATTTAATTGTATTTTTCCTATTTCATAATGAATTTGATTTTTTTATTTGCTGTGGAGTGGAGATTGGCAACGCGTGTGTTTATGTATACCCAGGGCATAAAGGAAAATTCAGAAAAGTTAATGTTAGTCTCTATTTTTTCTATTTAATATAATGCATAATATATCATTCCTTCCAAGCACTATCACAAACTGATAAACGTGCTAAGTAATTCACTACAAAAACATTATGTAACAAGATCTAAAATATATTTGACTTTTTCTCAAGTAGGATTTAATAATACTTTCTATGTCAGGTGTGGTTGAGTAGAGCAGGCTCAGGAGCTGAACCCGCACAATACCCTGCAGCACTGGGGGTTATACAGCCAGCTGGCATCTGGCACGAACAGCATCAACTGGAGATAACCATGATCGTTGCTATTTAACCTCTTAAATAATGCTGTTCATCAATGGCAGCGACATATGATCCCGTCCACGATTGCAGACAGCATAATTTTCTCTGAAACGCTCCAGCATTTCAGAGAAGATATTTTTTAAAATGTTGTTGAGGACCACAGCTGAAGATGAGGCTAGTCCGGCTCTGCTCCTGGCCGGAATCTCCCAGCACCGCTGCAAGTGATTGACAGGTCTCTCCCTCCTGGCTACCTTGCGAGACACCTGTCAATCGTGTGCATCAGACCCGAGAAGAGCAGTGATGCTGGAATAGTCACATCACTAGCCATGGCACTTGGCCGGTCTTTAAAGCACATTTTCTATGAAATGTCAAAATATTGCAGAGAAAAATAAACCTGGCTGCAATTGTGTAACCAGGTCCTGATTCATTCTGACGCCGGTTTGGTCAACATGAATCAGCTGGCAGGTTCTCTTTAAAGGCTGTACGCACATTTCACAAAGCAAAACGATTTTTACATACATTAGGGGTAATCTTGACTTAACCTTCATTCCTTTTTTATTTTCAAACTCACTGACAGTAATTCTGCATCCTCGTCCTAATTTTAAACTTTTCTCATATGGGTTTGGATCAATCTGTGTGTTATTAAAGGGAATCTGGCACCATGTTTTTGCTATGTAATCTAAGAACAGCATAAACCTGCTGTATGACTATCTTTAATTCTGTTTTTCTACTCCATCATAGAAAACTGAGCTCTGTTCAGTTTGCAGCAACAAAAAATAATTCTCTCATAACGGCTGCACCTAGCAAACTAAGTGATACATCGCTGGAATCGGGGGATCTTTACCCCTACCTCATGGTGTTGTCAGATTGCACCTAGTCCAACTGCTCCCCAGCACTGATTAGAAGCTTTCTGTCACTATACAGTGTACACAGAAAGCTGTTGTGTGGGTGCTGATATACTCATCTCAGCAACTGAGCTCTGTTCAGTTTGCAGCAACAAAAAATAATTCTCTCATAACGGCTGCACCTAGCAAACTAAGTGATACATCGCTGGAATCGGGGGATCTTTACCCCTACCTCATGGTGTTGTCAGATTGCACAGCAAAAACCTGCTGTACGACTATCTTTAATTCTGTTTTTCTACTCCATCATAGAAATAGAGAAACGAAAATAAAGGCATGGACAATCCTATTACATGTGGGATATTTGTTCTATCATCATGATATCCATAATTTTTTGGGGAAAAAAAATATATCTGCATTATTTTGTCTGCCAATTTTACTGGAATTATTCTCGGAGGCTTCTGTGGATTCTGAGAGTCTCTTCTTCTCTTCACTGATGCTGTCTGTATGTGCGATTTATCATCCTTGCTACTGAAGAATTTGCTGTAGAATCTTTTCCTCTCTCTCTATGGCTTTAAAAGTTTTAGGTTAACTCCATAATAATTTTCTCTGCTGGTTCCAATCGCTCTGCTGGTAACTTTAAAACAGAGAAAGAAGTGAATAGTAGAAATAATGGATGAAGCACTGAACTAACTGCAGCCGGGAGGAGTATGCTGCGGCAGCAGAACAACCTACTACAGATCAAGTAACCTTCAATATAATACACTACATCCTTAGAGGTGTATCTAGGTTTTCTGGCACCCGGAGCAAGAATTCAGTTTGGCTCCCCACATATATGATTTACCCACTTAGTCACGTGCTGACAAGCTGCACGCCCGCTTGGCCACACCCAAGGTTATGTCAGCCCTCTCCGACTAGTGCAATCTTTTGCTATCGGCAGCCTCTTTAGACTATTCACACAAAACAAACTGCATACTGTTCATATTTTTCAGGACCAGCAAATTGGTAAAAAATCAATAATTAACTATACATCAAAACGATTTGCACATTTCTAATTCGAAGCCTAAAATTCTTTAGACACAAGTTGTGGCTGAAAAAAGTTTCTATGGCCGTTTGGACCAAATGGAAAAAAAAAATGGAAAAGTAAACAACTCCAATCAGATCTGCTGCCACCTCTGAATCACTGGAATTAACTGCAGTGTATTAATTTATATGGTCTTCAGAGCAACTGTGTAGGATCGATATGTTCCTGTGTTTGACTGCTTGACACCTGAACACAGGAAGAATCCACAACACTGAGTACTATAACAATACACAAAGCAGGATTGAGCAGTGATATTAGTCCTACGAAGCAGCAGTTATTTTAAGAACATCCATGGAACATTATGATATATCTTAAACCCCAGAAAATGTAGACTTTGATGACTAATATAATAAAAAAATATGGACTAATGTACGCAAACTGACCACCGAAGACCAATTTTATAAAATATTAATACTTTATGTAATAAAAATGGCATTGTGCCATATACAGTACAAATATGGTCTAATACACAAGTCCCTAACATAAGTTTTATTTTGTTAGATATTTAAGTGTAATTATAAATAAAATTCAAGACGCATTTATTGTCATGTGCTATAAAGTTATTAGCATACTTACAAGCTTACCCACTCATTTTAGAACATGTGAAACTGAATTATAGAATAATAAGCATTATGTTCTAAGTATTTTGCTGTTTTTTACTAGAAAACCCAAGACACATGGGAACTCTAATAATAACAAATCTGAACAATTAGAATTCTTATATTAACTGAGGGTCATTATACTTCAAGGAGTGCAGATTGGAACATGCTTACATTGCTTAGTGCTTATAAATCTGGAATCTTCTGTGCAAAAAATATCCCACTGGGGTTTACACTTTACAATTACAAATAACTAGACACAAAATTTAAAATAAATATGTTCAAAAGTTTACATAAATTCAGGTTCTTTTTTATACTGGCATGCCTAAAAAAAAATCACAAAACGTCACAATTACAAATTACAATGCATGTTTTCTCCTTTGGCTAATTGAGCAGAGTCTCCATGGGGTTAAACTAATAGCTGTGCTGTTTTCTCTGAGCCAATCGGATTTTTTGCCCTAACACAAAAGAAAAAAAGTGTATGCAATAAATCTGTGTGGCTAAGGCAAATTATTGCTGAACTGAGAAGGTTTGTGAAAATTTACTCAGAGTCTGCAGACATGGAAATAGGAAAGAAAAGGGTCCGGAAAGGGTTGAAAATGCAATTTTAAGTATAACATACACTGGGAAAAATAAGTAATTGATGCACTGACGATTTTGCAAGTTTTCCCACCTACAAAGAATGGAGAGGTCTGTAATTTTTACCATAAGTACACTTCGAATATGAGAGACAGAATCTAAAAATTAAAAATAGAGAATCACATTGTATGATTTTTAAATAATTAAATTGCATTGTATTGCCTGAAATAAGTATTTGATAACCTATCAACCAGCAAGAATTCTGGCTCTCATAGACCTGTTAGTTTTTAAGAAGCCCTCCTACTCTACACTCATTACCTGTATTAAATGCACCTGTTTGAGCTAGTTACCTGTATAGAAGACACCTGCCCACACACTGAATCAATCACACTCCAACATCTCCACCATGGCCAAGACCAAAGAGCTGGCTTAGTTCACCAGGGACCAATTGTAGACCTGCACAAGGCTGGGATGGGCTTCAGGGCAATAAGCAAGTAGCTTGATGAGATGGTAACAACTGTTGGCACAATTATTAGAAAATTTAAGAAACACAAGATGACGACTGTCAATTTTTCTGGGTCTGGGGCTCCATTAAAGATCTCGCCTCGTGGAGTAAAGGTGATTCTGAGAAAGCTCAGGGATCAGCCCATAACTACATGGGAGGACCTGGACAAAGACCTGAAGAAAGTAGGGACCACAGTCTCAAACATTATCATTAGTAACACTATTTCATCATGGATTAAAATCCTGTAAGGCATGCAAGGTCCCCCTGCTCATGCTAACACATGTTCAGGCCCCTTTGAAATTCACCAATGACCATCTGGATGATCCAGAGGAGGCATGGGAGAAGGTCCTCCAATCAAAAGAAAACTTTTTTGAATCAACTCTACTTGCCGTGTTTGGAGGAAGAAGAACGATGAGTTCAACCCAAAGAAAACTGTCCCAATTGTGAAGCATGGTGGGGGAAACATCATACTCTGGGGGTACTTTTCTTCAAAGGGGACAGGACGACTGTACCATATTGAAGGGAGGATGGACGGGGTCATGTATAGAGAGATTTTGGCCAACAACCTGATTCCCTCTGTAAGAGCATTGAAGATGGGTTGTGTCTGGGTCTTCCAGCATGACAATGACCCGAAACACACAGCCAGGGCAACTAAGGAGTGGCTCTGTAAGAAGCATTTCAAGGTCCTGGAGTGACCTGCTGTAACGGGTCTGGGAGGCGGAACCTCTGAGCTACTATACAAAGGGGCGGACCTTGTAAGAGAGCGGGTGGCGACCAGGGTGGACGGGCAGGTAGTAACAGCAGATAACCGGGGTAGTCTCTGGATGAACGGGCAGGAAGTCGCGGCAAATGACCGAGGCAGTCTCTGGATGAGTGGGCAGGAGGTCACGGCAAGTGACCGGGGCAGTCTCTGGACAAGTGGGCAGGAGGTCACGGCAAGTGACCGGGGCAGTCTCTGGATGAGTAGGCAGGAGGTCACGGCAAGTGACCGGGGCAGTCTCTGGACGAGTGGGCAGGAGGTCACGGCAAGTGACCGGGGCAGTCTCTGGATGAGTAGGCAGGAGGTCACGGCAAGTGACCGGGGCAGTCTCTGGATGAGTAGGCAGGAGGTCACGGCAAGTGACCGGGGCAGTCTCTGGATGAGAGGGCAGGAGTAGAGTTGAGCGATACTTTCCGATATCCTAAAGTATCGGAATCGGAATGGTATCGCCGATATCACTAAAATATCGGCGATACCCGATACCGATACCGGAAGTCCCATGTAAGTCTATGGGAACAAAATATCGCAACTAAAAAAACCCCATTCTTTCCTTGTAAACACTAAATATACACACATAGAATACATATATATATATATATACATGTCATTGTGACATATATATATACATATATGTATAGTTTATACACTTCTACATAGTAAAATATCCTTTGATTCAATTGCCGGGTAAAGCCGGCTTCAGTGAAAAGACAGAAGCACCCGACATGAAATGACACTTGGTGTACATAGGGTTAACCATGTCTTTTCATGTCGTTTGCTATCTGATTTGCACAAACAATTAAATCAGTCTATGTGTGCAAAATTTCACACCTGTAGGGGTTAATTAAAGGTGTAAATTCGTTGTAAAAAAACCGGACTTTTTTGCTACGAATTTACACCTTTAATTAACCCCTACAGGTGTGAAATTTTGCACACATAGTCTGATTTAATTGTTTGTGCAAATTAGATAGCAAAGGACATGAAAAGACATGGTTAACCCTATGTACACCAAGTGTCATTTCATGTCGGGTCATAGGTGTTCGGTCTGGATGCCGAACTTTACTGTTCGGGTTCGCCCATCTCTACTTGCAAAATCACCAATCTATAGCACTAGCTTCTCCAAGAGCAGTTCTCCTAATCACAGCTCTGACTATCCTGAGCTATGTGCTTGTTCAAGTGCCATTATCTCTATATGTACCGTAAATACAGTGATAGCAGTGTACATTATAAAACAAATCACTAATAGCTGAATGTGTTACAGCAGAACTTTATAGTTCTACTAATACTATAACTCAGCCTATCCTATCAGAAACAAAGAAGTAAAGAGCAACATAGCTCTGACCTGCTCCAGAGACAAATTGAGAATATTTCTTTAATTGTAACCACAACAATACCAGCACATTAAAAAGTTGTTGTTGTCCAATGTCCATATAGTACTATATTATGCTAAACAGTGGCCAGAGACCGCCATACCATGCGACAATAGTCCCATAGTTTGTTTTCATAGGACAGTGCGATTCTGTGCCTGCACACAGCCATATACTTTGCATAAAGTACCATATTCTACCTGCAAAGAACCAAATTGTGTGTTTGCAGTGCTACAATGAGCCTATATTGCACCCAATAAACTACACATTAGACCCAAATTAGAGTAATACTTGCCCATGTACATAGATGCCAGAGAGAACCACGTTTGTAAGTTACTGTGTATAACAACGCACATTATTCCATATTGTGCCCTGTTTGATTGATCCGATTCCTAACTGAAGGTGGTTTTCCAATCCTTAAAGAAAACTTCAGACTTGCTCCAAATAGTAAAACATAATCTAATATATTCATGTTTTACCCTTACCCCTCCTGTGCTGCTGGCCACAGGACCAACCGTGTGTTGCTTTCCATTGCGCTTGACAGCAGTGATTGGCTGCCTGAGTGACATGGCATTCAATCGACCTCAAAGCATGGTTAACAACTCCTGAAGGTTCTCAGCTCCCAAAACTTTCATGAATGGGCTAATCTCTAAATCCCACCCTTGCCCACTCAAATTGTATAAAATATAGACATGCGGACCCTCGATTTTACCTGATCCGTAGACCATATTGTTTTATATCCATTCAGGAGTTAGGAACACTCTGGCACAACAAGATACTTCTCTTTTATATCCTAAATATGCATGCATGCTGATATTCTGTTACTTTTGATGATGCCAAACCCTATATAGATTTGTATAATCATTGGGTCACATGGCAAAACAAAAATAGGGACAAAGTCAAGTTTGACACCAAATCAGACAAATTCACATTTAGGAGAATCAAAGAACAATCAGACTAATGATCTGTTGAGACTGGGTACACCTTTAGAATACATATAGCCAGTGGCACAACATAAATCTTTTACACGTCAATGCAAAGTCAATAACATGGCCCTCTATAATTGAAAATAAAAATAGTTTGCGCACATAAAAACTACAAGACACAAAAGGATCTGTAGAAAAATAGGAATATGCATGTGTCAAATGGAAAACAATACATAAATTCAGACGCACTCTGTAGAACAGTTTGAGATGCAGATGTAATAATACAGTAATAAATAAATATTGCACTAAGACCCGTGAGAAAAAGGTGATGAGAAAAGCCTGTAGTCTATTATGTAGTAAACCCCAAACCAAAGGACTAAATAGTCATAATACGCATAAGGTATTTATTCATATGGGTATTAATATGGACAAACCCTGAAAAAGTAAAAGAGGTCCTCTTTTAACGATGGAGCAGAAAAACGCTGCAGAAATCCTAAAAAACCTTTTATGCAGAAAGGTCAGAAGAAATTGACACTGTCCCGGCCGGTGACAGCTCAGATGAATGAGTATTAGTGGTGCACTGTGGAGAAAATAGTCCTGTTTGCACAGGTTTTACCTGACAACCCCGATGGGTCACTTGCAATAGAAAGTCCAATTTCAGCCTCCTCTGGCCTGCTGACAACCCCGATGGGTCACTTGCAGTAGAAAGTCCGACTTCAGCCTCCTATGGCCCGCAGACAAAACTTACATCCGTTGATGAAAGCCGGTGATCTCTGGCCTCCGTGGCCAGATCAGGAACGCCGGCTGATGATGTTGAATCCTCACTAGGAAGAAGGATGTGGGCAGGACCTGTTGGTAAACTAGCCTGCCTCAAGCACAGTAGTACACAAAATCGCAATATCTAACTGTCCCTCAGAGTGAGCAGAGTAGCGTTCTGTCCCTAACTGAGTTCACAGCACAGTGACGCTAAAATGGCTGCGGCGCCTTTTATAGTGCATTCTGACATCATTTCAGCAGCCAATCACAGCCATGCCATTAGTTAAGATGACCGCAGCATTACAGGATGTGCCCACACTTCATAAGATTCATCATTGGCTGACTAACATCACATTGCCTCTCAAAGAATTATGGAACTTCCGATTCCGGTATACGATATTGAAAAAGTATCGGAATTAAGTATCGGAATTCCGATAACGCGAATATCGGCCGATACCCGATACTTGCGGTATCGGAATGCTCAACACTAGGCAGGAGGTCACGGCAAGTGACCGGGGCAGTCTCTGGAAGAAGGTAGATACGACCTGTGATGGCTGAGCCTCCAGGTAGGCTAGCAGGCAGGTGACAGATGAGCGCTCCCAAGTGAGCGGGCGAGAGTCACTGGAATAGCAGAAGATCACGGTACGTGACGGCAGAGCCTCCAGGTAGGCTAGCAGGCAGGTAACAGATGAGCGTTCCCAGGTGTGCTAGCAAGCAGGTAACAGATGAGCGCTCCCAGGTGTGCTAGCAAGCAGGTAACAGATGAGCGCTCCCAGGTGAGCGGGTGAGAGTCACTGGAATAGCAGAAGATCACGGTACGTGACGGCAGAGCCTCCAGGTAGGCCAGCAGGCAGGTAACAGATGAGCGCTCCCAGGTGAGCTAGCAGGCAGGTAACAGACAGCAACCTGGCAGGAATCAGACAGGTATCTGGCAAGGACCCTGAGGACTGAAGCAGAGTAGTGAACAGTGCAACAACATTGCTCGGGCACCTCCATTTTGGAGGAGGGGCCTTATATAAGTGAAGTCCTCCGGCCATTGGCCAGAGAGTCCTTAGGACGACGCGCGCGGCCCCTTTAAGAGGGAGGGCAGTGCACGCGCGCACGCCCTAAGCACAGTGGCAGGAAAGGAGCGCGCGCCGCCAGCAGAGCGGGAGGAGGACGCCGGACCTGGAGCAGAGGGGTGAGGGGAACAGCGTCCCTGCCTGGCAGAGGGCAGGGATGCCGACGCCGGCGCTACAGTACCCCCCCCTTTAGGCCCCCCCTTTTTTAGGCCAGAAAGAAATTTAGCTAGGATGAGAGGGGCATGGATGTTCTCCCGAGGCTCCCACGTTCTCTCCTCAGGACCAAACCCCTTCCAATCCACCAAAAAATAGGTCTTCCTTCTTACCCTTTTGGTGGCCAAAATGTTCTCTACCTCAAATTCGTTTTCAGCTGAAACCGAGCAGGAGGTGTACCTGTAGACTTGGAAAAAGAGTTAAGTACCACCGGTTTGAGGAGAGATACATGGAAGGAGTTAGGGATCCGCAAGTTGGCCGGAAGTTTCAATTTATAGGCCACTGGGTTGATCTGACTGATGACCTCCAAAAGACCGATGAATCGAGGCCCTAACTTATAGGAAGGAATCTTGAGCCGGACATACTTGGATGAGAGCCAGACCTTATCCCCAGGACGGAATTGCGGAGGATCCAGACGTTTTTTGTCAGCATGTCTTTTCATACGCTCGGATGACAGAAGGAGTGCGGACCGGGTACTCTCCCATATGGAGGAAAATTTGTTAACAAGAGATTCCGCAGCCGGATTGTCCACTGAGATGGAGACGGGAAATGGGATCCGAGGATGCTGACCGAAGACTACAAAAAACGGGGATTTGGAGGAAGATTCGCTCTCGTGATTGTTGTAAGAAAATTAACGAAGTGCCGGAGGTAACTGGTCAGGATCTGATTGACCCGCTCCACTTGACCATTGGACTGTGGGTGGTAGGCGGAGGAGAAGTCGAAGGTGACGTCTAGCAATTTACAAGTGGCTCTCCAGAAACGTGAGGTGAACTGTACCCCTCGATCCGACACGATATGGCGGGGCAGGCCATGAAGACGGAAGATGTGGCAGATAAAGTCTTTAGCCAGCTTGGGTGCAGACGGGAGGCCTGGCAGGGGAATAAAGTGAGCCATCTTGGAAAAGCGGTCAACGACCACCCAAATGACCGTACAACCGGCAGACACGGGGAGGTCCGTTATGAAGTCCATGGCTATATGCTGCCAGGGTACAGGAAGCGGAAGGAGGCGACCGGCAGGCAGGTGTCTCGGAACCTTGTTGCGGCCACATGAGGCACAGGCAGAAACAAAGTCTATTACGTCCTTGTGCAGGGTAGGCCACCAGTAATGCCGAGTAATTAGCTGGAGGGTCTTTTTTTGACCGGCGTGGCCAGCTAATTTAGACGAATGACCCCAGTGTAGGATTCTCTCCCGATCGGGTACCGATACGAACGTCTTACCGGGTGGGAGACGATTTAGACTCACGGGAGACACCTGCATTACTCTGGCGGGATCGATGATATGTTTAGGTTCCTCCTCGAGATCCGACACCAGGAAGGATTGGGACAAGGCGTCCGCCTTGATGTTCTTGTCTGCCGGGCGAAAATGTAGAACAAAATCAAAACGAGCAAAAAACAAGGACTACCGGGCCTGGCGCGGGTTAAGTCTCTGGGCATGCTGGAGGTAAGCCAAGTTTTTGTGGTCGGTGTAAATAATTACCGGATGAAGAGCCCCCTCGAGTAAGTAACGCCACTCCTCCAATGCCAGCTTGATGGCCAATAACTCTCGGTCTCCTATGGAATAATTGCGCTCAGAAGAGGAGAAGAGTTTGGAGAAGAAGCCACAAGTTACCATCCTCCTGGAAGATGATTTTTGAGTAAGTACCGCTCCGGCTCCAGAGGAGGAAGCGTCAACCTCCATGAAGAACTGCTTGTTGCCGTCCGGGCGATGCAGCACCGGGGCGGAAGAGAAGGCCTGCTTTAAGGAAAGAAAGGCCTCCTCTGCTTCGGGCGTCCACTCTTTTGGGGTTAGTACCTTTACGGGTAAGTGCGGAAATTGGGCCAGTCCGGGAAGAGAAGTGCGGTATGAAGAGGCGGTAGTAGTTGGCGAAGCCCAGGAACCGCTGAATGGCCTTCAATCCCTCCGGTCGGGGCCATTTCTCGATGGCCGACAGTTTCTCTGGATCCATTCGTAGGCCGGTCTGAGAAATAACGTAGCCCAAAAACGGCAACGAGGTCTGCTCAAAGAGGCATTTCTCAAATTTAGCGAAGAGGTGATTCTGCCTGAGCCTGAGCAGAACCTGACGAACGTCCCTCTGGTGAGTCTGGAGATCCGGAGAGAAGACCAAGATGTCGTCCAGGTACACCACTACGCATGAGTAGAGAAGGTCCTGGAAGATGTCATTGACCAACTCTTGAAAGACGGCAGGAGCATTACAGAGACCAAAGGGCATCACTAGATATTCATAGTGGCCGTCCCGGGTGTTAAATGCAGTCTTCCATTCATCCCCTTGACGGATACGGACCAGGTTGTACGCCCCACGGAGATCCAGTTTGGTGAAGATTCTAGCCCCCCTCAAACGATCAAATAATTCTGGAATGAGCGGAAGGGGGTACTTATTCTTCACCGTGATCTGGTTAAGACCTCTATAGTCTATACAGGGGCGGAGAGAGCCGTCCTTCTTTTTTACGAAAAAGAAGCCTGCTCCTGCCAGGGAGGTAGATTTCCGGATGAATCCCCTGGCCAAATTCTCCTCGATATATTCGGACATCGACCGGGTCTCAGCAGCGGATAATGGGTAAATACGCCCACGGGGAGGCGTAGTACCAGGTAACAGGTCGATAGGACAATCGTATGGTCTGTGAGGAGGTAATGTCTCTGCCTCTTTTTTATTAAAGACATCAGCAAATGACCAATAGGGAATCGGAAGTCCAGGTAGATTAGTTGGGGTAGGAGAAGGACAGACAGGATGAACAGGAACCAAACACGTCTTATGACAATCCTGTCCCCAGCGAAGAACCTCTCCGGTCTGCCAGTCGAGCCGGGTCCATGTCTCTGGAGCCAAGGTAGCCCTAGTAAGAGGGCGTGAGAGAGTCCAGGCAGAACATGAAAAGAGATGCTCTCAGAATGCAGCATTCCCACTTGCAGAGTTATGGGTTCGGTGATGAGTTGGATGGGGTGTGGTAAAAGACCCCCGTCCACAGCAGCGACTGATAAAGGTACAACCAGAGGTTTGGTGGGAATGCGGTATTTTTCTACCAGGGACTGTGACATAAGATTCCCGGCTGCTCCAGAGTCAAGTTGGGCTAGTTCAAAATAACGATTCTCCCCACAGAGAATTGAGACTGACAGCAGCAGAGATGGAGAGGCTTTCTCCTTGTCTAGGTCGACCTCTCTGAGCGAACCTAGACACAGGCGTTTCCTGACCTCTCCGGACAGGTACGAATCCGATGCTCCTTACTGCCACAGTAGAAGCAACTCCCCTCGGCACGGCGTAAGTCCTGACGGGTTTTGACCATCTTGGTCTGGTCGACCTGCATAGGCTCAGGAGAGTGTAATTGGGGAGAAACGGAGGGAGTGACGGGTTTCTGAAACGTAGGAGCTAGACGTGGAAACCTCCTCTCACGGGTGACCTCTTTGGCCCGCTCCTGGAACCGTAGGTCAATCCGGGTGGCGAGAGTTATAAGGTCATCGAGAGTGGTAGGAATGTCCCGACCGGCGAGTTCATCTTTAATACGGCCGGACAAACCCTCCCAGAAAACGGATACCAGAGCGTCGTTGTCCCAGGCCAGCTCCGATGCAAGGGTACGAAACCGTATGGCATATTGGCCCACGGTGAGATTTCCCTGACGGAGGCGTAGCAGAGATGATGCGGATGAGATCTTTCGTCCGGGTTCGTCAAAGACCTTCCGAAAAGCCGCGAGAAAGGCAGGCAGGTCGGACACCAGAGGATCTCCTCTCTCCCAAAGAGGATTCAGCCAGGCCAGGGCCTCCCCAGTGAGATGGGACATGATGAAGGCAATTTTGGCCCGGTCGGAGTTAAACTGGTGGGAGAGGAGTTCAAAGTGCAGAGTGCACTGATTAATGAAGCCCCGAGCCTGAGCAGGGTCGCCTCCGAAGCGAGGAGGTGCAGAGAGCTGGGGTCCGTGACAAGAGCCCATGGTATTGGGGAGCAGAGGGGCTGCCGGATTGCGAGTCATGGCACCAGCGGTGGTTGCTGGTGGAGCTGTCAGAGTGTCCAGGCGAGAATTGACATTCCGCAGGTGACCCAGGATGGACTCCTGTTGGGACTTCTGACGGGACAGTTCATGACACAGGTCCGAGATGGAGGGAACTTGGGCGCCACCGGGTTCCATGGCCCGAGCAAACTGTAACGGGTCTGGGAGGCGAACCTCTGAGCTACTATACAAAGGGGCGGACCTTGTAAGAGAGCGGGTGGCGACCAGGGTGGACGGGCAGGTAGTAACAGCAGATAACCGGGGTAGTCTCTGGATGAACGGGCAGGAAGTCGCGGCAAATGACCGAGGCAGTCTCTGGATGAGTGGGCAGGAGGTCACGGCAAGTGACCAGGGCAGTCTCTGGACGAGTGGGCAGGAGGTCACGGCAAGTGACCGGGGCAGTCTCTGGATGAGTAGGCAGGAGGTCACGGCAAGTGACCGGGGCAGTCTCTGGACGAGTGGGCAGGAGGTCACGGCAAGTGACCGGGGCAGTCTCTGGATGAGTAGGCAGGAGGTCACGGCGAGTGACCGGGGCAGTCTCTGGATGAGTAGGCAGGAGGTCACGGCAAGTGACCGGGGCAGTCTCTGGAAGAAGGTAGATACGACCTGTGATGGCTGAGCCTCCAGGTAGGCTAGCAGGCAGGTGACAGATGAGCGCTCCCAAGTGAGCGGGCGAGAGTCACTGGAATAGCAGAAGATCACGGTACGTGACGGCAGAGCCTCCAGGTAGGCTAGCAGGCAGGTAACAGATGAGCGTTCCCAGGTGTGCTAGCAAGCAGGTAACAGATGAGTGCTCCCAGGTGTGCTAGCAAGCAGGTAACAGATGAGCGCTCCCAGGTGAGCGGGCGAGAGTCACTGGAATAGCAGAAGATCACGGTACGTGACGGCAGAGCCTCCAGGTAGGCCAGCAGGCAGGTAACAGATGAGCGCTCCCAGGTGAGCTAGCAGGCAGGTAACAGACAGCAACCTGGCAGGAATCAGACAGGTATCTGGCAAGGACCCTGAGGACTGAAGCAGAGTAGTGAACAGTGCAACAACATTGCTCGGGCACCTCCATTTTGGAGGAGGGGCCATTGGCCGGGGACTCCTTAGGACAACGCGCGCGGCCCCTTTAAGAGGGAGGGCAGCGCACGCGCGCGCCCTAAGCACAGTGGCAGGAAAGGAGCGCACGCCGCCAGCAGAGCGGGAGGAGGACGCCGGACCTGGAGCAGAGGGGTGAGGGGAACAGCGTCCCTGCCTGGCAGAGGGCAGGGACGCCGACGCCGGCGCTACACCTGCCAAATCTCCAGACCTGAACCCAATAGAAAATATTTGGAGAGAGCTGAAACTCAATGTTGCCCAGCAACAGCCCCGAAACCTGAAAATTCTGGAGATCTGTATGGAGGAGTGGGACAAAATCCCTGCTGCAGTGTGTGCAAACTGGGTCAAGAACTTCAGGAAACATCTGACCTCTGCAATTGCAAACAAAGATTTCTGTACCAAATATTAAGTTCTGTTTTTCTATTGTATCAAATACTTATTTCATGTAATAAAATACAAATTAATTATGTAAAATAATACAATGTGATTTTTTTGGATTTTTTTTAAGATTCTGTCTCTTACAGTTGAAGTGTACCTATGATAAAAATTACAGACGTCTCCATTCTTTGTAGGTGGGAAAACTTGCAAAATTGGCAGTGTATCAAATACTTATGTTCCCCACTGTACATGACAAAGTTTTGTGCATTCAACAAATAATATATAAATATAATTGCATCTAAGCTTTGATATAAATAGTTATCAACAAAAATATTCTGTGATTTTATATGGAATTAATTCATAAATATTTGAAATAGCAAAATTAAAATTTTAATTTAAAGAACTGCTAGAGTAAAATAACAATGAGAAATATAGTGAGATAACTAAGATACTGTTTATTCTTTTACTCAGAGGCAAACATATAATTTGTGCAACATGTACAGTCATACAGGGGCTCAAGAGGGAAGGGGTCCCATTTCCACTTCCAAAGCAGGTGAAATTGCTCATTTTGATTCGCTCTAGGCGGCTACAGGAGAGTGTTAGCATTGGGTGTTATAAAGACCCCCATACACATTAGACTAATGTCATCTGAACTTGCAGATATTGACAGGTGCGACCTACCTTCTTATGTATGTGAGGCACCAGCTAACTGATCTTTGTGAATATGATTGCATTGTTCTCAGAGATATAAGTCACTGACTGACATGTCAGCTGGCTGCTTTTTAATAAAGAACACCTGAGTTCAGTACTGAACGAGTGCTTCTATGTATGGGAGTCTTGACTAAGAGGACTGTGGACTGTATAATCGGATGAAGCATCGGTCAAATGCTTTGACCGATCGTTCGGGCAACAGTCATCTCAACTATAGCTGGCTTAAGGCTTCATTTGCTCTAGCAGATCACCAGTCCTATTAGCCTTAAAGTCAAACTCCTAATGATTTTGATATACAGTATAATATGAGATGATGATGAAGACTTTACTAAAAACAAAATTAAAGATAAAAATGTATAGGTACATTAGTTTACATATAATAGGTTTTTCCTATGCCTCATATACAAGGGTGTACCAGAGAAAAGAGTGCATGTTGCAAAAGCACTCACAGTTTGTCATGATATTGCTGTAGAATTAGCAGGGACAATGGGCTCTTACCCTGTCCCACAAGCTATGGGGACCCTAGAATATCCATGTTTCCCAGATTACCTCTGATGGTGGGGATTCCGGCGTCTCGTACCTTGCTATGCTCCTATATGAACGCTTATCTGTTTCCTCCCCCCATACAAATACACTAATAAAATGTCCATGTGTGAATCAAGGGAGGAGTAGGTGGGACAAAACAAATGGGAAGAGGATAAGAAGGACCAGATACAAACCAAATCCAAGCAGAAATCTCCTGAAAACTACCCCAATTTCCTTCTCCCAACTCTGAACTCTCCTTCAATTCCAAACCAGGAAGTGATAAGCTATCACTGGCAAAGAAAGAAGCAAGGAGTGTTCTTAAACCTGCGGGGAGTAACTAGCTCAGAACAGCTGATACAATAAAGGGTATGCCACACTAAACGAGATCGCAAACGAGATCGCAAACGAGATCACTAAAACGTCACTATTTTGCGATCTCGTTAGCGACTTAGCTGTGTATGGCATGTAGCAACTATGTGGCCCCTGCTGTGATCTCGTTGATCGTTCACTAGAGTTCTGGACCGTTTTTTGATCGTTGGCGTCCTGCTGGTGAGCCTATATCGCTGTTTGGCACCTTTTGCGAACGACCTCGTTTGTGACGCATATGGGTTTAGCGTCACGGAATGGATCGCAATATCTATAAGTTCTCTTTTGCGTCACAGAGAGGATCGCAGCAGTTGCAAAGCAGGCTAGCAGGACGCAGAGAGCGATGCTGGAAATTCCTATGAATCAGAAGCGCTCAGTACATGCTAATGACAGATCCTAACGACCGCCAAAGTCGTTAAAGAGATCGCTGACCACTGATGAGTCGTTTATGAGATCTCCTGTTTGGCAGCTACTAGCGACCTAAAAGAGATCTCACAAACGATCTCGTTAGCTTGCGTCGTTATTGAGATCGCTAACGAGATCACTAAGTGTGGCAGTACCTTAAGACCGAGAACTCCAGGAGTCCCACTAAGCAGTTTAACCCTTGCATAAACAGAGAAAAGAAATCCAAAATTGCTAATAGGACAAAGAAGCCATTCTAGCTACCTCAGGTGTATGTGTCACCAGACGCTGCGATTGTCTAATCCCACTCACGATATCACTGTGACAGTAGGTGACTTCGAAACCTCAGAACCCAGTTTATCAGGATGTGAGGTGTGAAAGGGCTGAACCAACCTGGCCATATGAATATCGGATGCAGGTACCCAAATTCTTTCCTCTGGACTGCAACCCTTCCGATACACTAAATACTGAAGAGACCGGCAAACTAAGCAAGAATCAAGAATTTTAGCTGTCTGGAATTCCAGATTTCCATTAATAATGACAGAGAAAGGTGGTGGTAGGGATGGTTCTGATGAGGCTATATATTTTTTGAGAAGAGATTGGTGAAAAACATTATACATTTTGAAAGTAGGAGTTAGAGGAAGGCAAAACGCCAATGGATTGACGAAGGCCAGAATCTTATAAAGGACCAATTAACCTGGGTCCTAGTTTCCAAAGAGGAGCTTTCAACTTAATATTCCTTGAGGATAACCACACCAAATCACCCACACACAGGTCCGAACCCGGCAAGTGCTTCCGACCAGCCAGACTCTTATATTTAGACCTCATCCTCCTTAAATTATTAAGAACCCTTCGTCATACCGATGTAATAGATGATGAAAACAGTTCCTCCTCAGGTACTCCAGAAGAGCGATTAGTCTAGTGTTGAGCGATACGATACTGCAAATATCGGGTATCGGCCGATATTGGCTGTATCGGAATTCCGATCCCGAGTTCTGATATTTTCGTCATATCGGATACCGGAATCGGAATTGTCACTGTCACTGTCAGTGTCCGTCGGTCGGGTCTGTCAGGAGTCAGCGGCACTTACCCGGCAGAAGATCTCCGGCGGTCACATCCCGGGCTGCTTAATGGCCGCCATCCTCTTCTCCCCGGCGGTCACATGCAGTATCTCGCGATAACTGCAGTGACTGCTGGGTAATCGCGGCCGTAAAGCAGTCCGATGACGTCACCGCCGGGGAAGCTGGTAAGCAGCTGTGCTGCGCCGGGATGACAGGCTCTGCCTGTCATTGCGATGTAGCAGAGCTGGATCGTCGTGGGACAATCGTTACTATGGACTGCGTCGGACAGGTGGTATACTGTTGGTTTGTTTTTTTTATTTTTTTACAGGAGATCGATGGCGTCGCAGGAATGAGAGAGTAATAAAAAAATGAAAACTGTGTTGTCTCTTTTATTTCATTAAAAGACTTTTTTCTTGCTGTGTCTTTTTTTTAAACATTTAATAACTTTGGGATTAATAATGGATCGGTGTCTTATTGACGCCTCTCCATTATTAACCGGGCTTATTGTCACCGTGCAATCAACGGTGACAATAACCCCTTATTACCCCGCTTGCCACCGCTACAGGGCAAGTGGGAAGAGCCGGGTAAAGTGCCACAATTGGCACATCTTTTGATGCACCAATTGTGGGGCTGCTGTAGCCTGGTATTATCAGGCTGTTGAGGGCCAAAATCCATGGGCCTTGACAGTCTTTTAATACCAGGCCGCAGCAGTCTGCATTTTACTTGGCTGGTTAACAAAAATAGGGGGGATCCCCACGCCGTTTTTTTTTCGAGGGGATTCCCTATTTTTGTTAACCAGCCAAGCTAAGCAGACTGCTGTGGCCTGGTATTATCAGGCTTGCAAGGTCCATGGATATTGGATCCTTACCAGCCTGAAAAACCAGGCCTCAGCGGTCTGCTTCATCTGGCTGGTTAACAAAAATAGGGGGGACCCCACACCAATTTTTTTCGAGGGGATCCCCTATTTTTGTTAATCAGCCAAGATATGCAGACTGCTGTGGCCTGGTATTATCAAGCTGGCAAGGTCCATGGATCTTGGCTCCTTAACAGCCTGAAAATCCAGGCCTCAGCGGTCTGCTTCATCTGGCTGGTTAACAAAAATAGGGGGGACCCCACGCCATTTTTTTTTCGAAGGGAACCCCTATTTTTGTTAATCAGTTCCCTCTGACGTCACTGATGGTGTCCCTGGCTGACCTGAAGTGAAAGTGGAAAGCAATCAATTAAGCTTTCCACTTCCTCTCCTGTCAGCCAGGAGAGGAACTCATTCATTTGGGGGTTTACTGTGAGGCTGCAGCATTAGCTGCGGTCCCTGCAGTAAACATTAACCCTTTCTGAAGGATTACACCGTGGGACCTGACTGTGCATTGGATTGGTAAGAATAATTTTGCTTTATTATTTTATTTTTATTACAGGAAATGGTTTTAGCAGGTAAATAAAATATGGTCAAAAACTGTGTGATTATTTCATTAAACTTCTTTTTTATTAAAGTGTGTGTGTTTGATTTTTCTTTCATACAATAGGATTAATAATTGATAGTTGTCTAATTGACAGCTCTCAATTATTAACCTGGCTTAAAGTGACCTTTCAATTGCAAGGTCATTTTAACCCCTTATTAACCCATTCGCCACCGCTACAGGGCAATGGGAATAGACGGGCAAAGTGCCAGAAAGGGCAAATCTAATTAGAGATTTGCCCTTTCTGGGTGTCTGGGGGCAGATGTTAGTAGCCGGGGGGGGGCCAAAAATAATGGTCCCTCTCTGGGCTATTATTATCTGCCCCCACTCACTGGCTTTGTCTGTCTGGTTGCGAAAATAGGGCGGGAGCCCACGCATTTTTTTTCAGCAATTTTACACCTCATATATATATATACATGTCATTGAGTTTGTGACACATATATATATATATTTATAGTTCATACACTTCTACATAGTATAATAGCCGCTAATTCAATTGCCGGCTTTTGTGAAAATGCAGAACCCGACATGAAATGACATTTGGTGTACATAGGGTTAACCATGTCCTTTGCTATCTGATTTGCACAAACAATTAAATCAGTCTATGTGTGCAAAATTTCACACCTGTAGGGGTTAATTAAAGGTGTAAATTCGTAGCAAAAAAGTCCGGTTTTTTTTACAACGAATTTACACCTTTAATTAACCCCTACAGGTGTGAAATTTTGCAAACATAGACTGATGTAATTGTTTGTGCAAATCAGATAGCAAACGACATGAAAAGACATGGTTAACCCTATGTACACCAAGTGTCATTTCATGTCGGGTGCTTCTGTCTTTTCACTGAAGCCGGCTTTACCCGGCAATTGAATCAGAGGATATTTTACTATGTAGAAGTGTATAAACTATACATATATGTATATATATATGTCACAATGACATGTATATATATATATATATATATATATATATATGTATTCTATGTGTGTATATTTAGTGTTTACAAGGAAAGAATGGGGTTTTTTTAGTTCCGATATTTTGTTCCCATAGACTTACATGGGACTTCCGGTATCGGTATCAGGTATCGCCGATATTTTAATGGTATCGGCGATACCATTCCGATTCCGATACTTAGGGGTATCGGAAAGTATCGCTCAACTCTAGCGATTACTATTGAAGGTGCAAAACTGAGGATGAAATCTATAGGTCCCGAAAAAACGGAGTCTTGCCAGTACATTAATGACAACCCTTATTTACAGCGAACTCAGCAAGAAGTAAATATGAGACCCACTCCTCCTGATTTTTAGACACAAAAGAGATATGATATGTCTCAATATTCTGGTTCAATCGCTCAGTTTGCCCATTAGACTGCTGATAAAAGGCAGATGAGAATGAAATATGAATCCCTTACCAATCATTAAATGCTTTCAAAAATTTAGAAATAAATTGAACCCCCAGGTCAGAAACAATATCAGATGGACTCCCATGCAATTTCACGATCTCCTTAATAAAAACTTGTGCCAAGGTCCCCCTGAGCCTCTATGACCTCCTTTTTCAGATCAGAACATATAGTAGCAATAACTATTCCTTTCTGTAATATGGGAACCGGCTTGCAATAATTTTCTCCCCCCGGAAAACAACGAGACAATGCATTCTCCTTAATGTTCTTATCCCCCGGCCTATAAGTCACAAAAAAATTGAATCTGGTAAACAGCAATAACCATTTTGCCTGTCTAGGTGTCATACGTTTAGCCGATTCCACATACAATAGATTTATATGATTGATAAGTACAAAGGGCACAACAAAATAAGTGATGGGTTGCAAAATATAATACATTTTATTTGTGAACAAGCAAACAACATAATTATAAAAAGCCAACAAAGACTGAAAATGACCACCAAAAAATCCGTATATGGACTCCAATCCTCCTCCAATGTGCTCGCTAGAAAAAATACACAACAATGAAACTGATTCCTTCATCCACCTTTTCAACTGAGTTAGCTACACTTTTGGTGGCGATACACATGGGTCTCTCCCCCATGTACCATGTTGCACATACAGTATGTTTCACAATATTCTACTTTATTTCATTATGAGGTTGTCGGCTTTTTGATTCCTTACCCTTTGCTATATCATGCTTAATTTTGCATTTGTACTTATGACTTATATTTTTGTAATCTATTTCTGACTCTGGCGTTATATTGATTTGGTTCAGCAACTTTGTTTTTGTTGATTTGCACATCCATTTACTCTTCATGTATTTCATTGCCACAATTTGCATCTAATTGATTTAGGTTACACAGTAAGCTTACCTGTTTATGTGTTTTCATTGCAAAAGACAGTGTATAATTCTATTTTTGCTACCTCAACTTATTGCTTATTTTACACATTGCCTCTCATGGGCTCCTGCATATGATGGCATTCATGGGAAGGTTATTGTTATCATCATCTTGAGTAATACATTAGCGATGTGATTTCATTATGAAGGTTTCAGGGTCATAAATTTTTTTCATCATTTTTGCTCATTT
>JARQOD010000005.1:499956191-500068310 GCA_033576555.1 Oophaga sylvatica
CAGGAAATAAAGGAAACTAATTAGAACTAAACCAAAGCAGCCCGGGCGAGGCTGGACCTAGTCTTAGCAAAGAGCTAGGTAAAATTAACTCTCTCATTACCAACACAAAGAAACAGCAGCTCAGCTGTGAGAATCAGAATGTGCAATCGCGACGATCTTCGTGGCGATGCACCCATGACAGTACCCCCCCCTTCTACGAGGGGCCTCCGGACCCTCATGACCAGGTCTGTCCGGGTAAATTGTGTGAAAAGGTCCGAACCAATCGATCTGGCGTTATCATCAGACCAGGACCCACGTCCTCTCCTCAGGACCATACCCCCTCCAATGAACTCCACGTTATCATTGACTACCACTGAAGGAGAGGTAGAGTGACGGTATGACTGTGCCACATACTTTTTAAGTAATGACTTGTGAAACACATTATGAATTTTAAATGTAGGAGGGAGGTCCAACGAAATGCCACAGATTAAATTATGGAACTGATCCTGTATGGCCCGATGAATCTGGGACCCAACCTCCAGGAGGGAACTTAAGTTTTATATCCTGGTAGACAACCACACCAGATCGTTCACCCTCAGATAGACCAGAAACTCTCCTCCTATCAGCCATCCGTTTTGTAAGGGTTCTCCGTAACCTTCAGTCTTAAGCGATCGGGAACTATCAGCTCCCTGGAAGTCCCACAGGGCGTCCCCCTGAGCCCCCAATACCTCCCCCTCAAGCTCAGAGCATACAGCTGACACTACAACTCCCTCCTGAGGAATAGGAAACCGGATCATCCGTCTTCCCGACCCCTGGGAAAGTACGAGATAAGGCATCAGGAAGCAACTTTATTGAGAAGTCATATGTGCGATGAGGAGGTAACTCTTTACACCCCTCCTCTGAGAACTTCTCCCAAAAGTCCTCCAGAAAAGGAGGCAAAGTCCTAGGCACAACCGCACCGATGACCGTGCTCATGCAGTTATTCTTGCAAAATTCACCCCACTGGCTTATCTTTCTGGATTGCCAATCAATCACTGGGTTATGTTTAGCCAACCAAGGAAGTCCCAACACAATAGGAGCAGGCAGACCCTCCAACACATAACAAGACAATTGCTCTTTATGTATTGCCCTACTCGAAGATCTATGTTATGAACAGCTTGTACCAAGCTACCTTGACCAAGAGGTCTAGAATCAATAGAGAGTATAGGGACCGGTTTGGCCAATACACTCAGTTGCATACCATGCACCTGGGCAAACCGAGTGTCCACCAAATTAGCCCCGGACCCACTATCAAGAAAAACAGAAATCCTCTCAGTTCTAGTACCAATCACCACCTCCGCAGGCACGAGAAACTGAGAGGGATTTTGGGGACGAAATACACACTCCCAGGTTAACTCCTTGGTTCAAAGAGGTCCGGGATGGACACCCCCCAACATAATGTCCCTCTCTCCCGCAAAAGAAACACCTTCTAGTCTTGCGGCGCACCGCTGATTCCCTCCTACAAAATGATGTCCCTCCCAACTGCATGGGTTCCTCAGAACAGACCAGGGGAACCTCAGTATAAGGGACTTTAGTAGTAGGTGGAGTCATCACGGGAGGCGGAGTTACCTCGCGTCTTCCCCGAAGACGTCTATCAATGCGAATAGCGAGGGCCATAGCAGCCTCCAGTGATGAGGAGAATCATACTGAGCTAACACATCCTTTAATTTGTCAGACAACCCTTGACAAAACTGGCTCCTAAGAGCTGGGTCATTCCACTGAGTACTGTTGCCCATCTACGGAACTCAGAAGAATATTCCTCCGCTGGAACGATTTCCTTGCCGTATTTTACGTAACCTTGTTTCAGCAAGGGAGACTCGATCCGGATCATCATATACCAGACCCAGGGCAGTAAAAAATCGATCCACTGACTGGAGATCTGGGAGCCTGGAGGAATAGAGAACGCCCAAGATTGAGGATCCCCTTGTAAGCGAGATAACAATTCCCACCCTCTGCTCTTCACTCCCAATGACCGAGGCCGCAGCCGAAAGTACAATTTACATGCCTCCCGGAAAGTAAAAAATTTGTCCCGCCCACCAGTGAACCTGTCCGGGAGAGCAACCTTAGGTTCAGATCTGGTTTGCTCCGGGGGGACAAAACCTTGGACTTAATGTCTGCCAACTCCATGGACAATCCTGCAACTGCCGGGCCAGCTGGGCTACTGGATCCATGATAGCTGGGGAGAATCTTTAGTATGGGCCGGTGAAAATGTCACGCTGTATAGCAGATATATATATGTGATGACAATAATCTATATCAAAAGGGCAACATACTATATAACATGCGCATAGCTATATGATAACATAGATTTACCTGACAGAAAGTCCAGTGGGTCAGAACGGAATCCGTTATACGCTGTCTCCGGCTAGAGGGTGACCGGGGTCTAAGCTGACCCTAACTGGGGTCCTAACTAATCCCTCAACCTGGAGGTACTGTTAAAGGTACAGAGGTCCAGGCCACCAGCGTAAACCTGTCTCCTATCAATCCCTGCCAACTGTATTCTAGTCCTAAGAAGGACCCTGAATACCACCAAAGGGAATGACCAGGTAATGGTTAATGAACAGAAAGACAAACAAGAAAGATAAGAAATAAAGTAAATAAAGTCTTACATACAACACTCACACACAGTAGGAACACCTTAGGTCTCAGAGATAAACTATAAGCTGTAAGAGTAAAAACAACTAAGGAGCTCTTAGCTTAAGTATTCCCAGAACCGATCCAGTCTGCTAAACTATATGAATGCTTTCACCGGCATCAAACACCCAGACTGGCAGGAATATAAAGGAAACTAATTAGAACATAATCCAAAGCAGCCGGGCGAGGCTGGACCTAGTCTTAGCAAAGAGCTAGGTAAAATTAACTCTCTCATTACCAAACACAAAGAAACAGCAGCTCAGCTGTGAGAAGTCAGAATGTGCAATCGCGACGATCTTCGTGGCGATGCACCCATGACAACCTGACCTCATCTGAATGTGGAATGAAAGAAACCCAGAATATTTATAGAGTATTTGTGCACCTGTACATTATACTAAAGGTGTGCGGGCCCTATTTTTTTATTTGTTTTTTGTAGAATAACCTATAAATTATGACATTTTTAAAACCTATTTAAATAGTGTGAAATTATGATTTTTTTTTGTATTTTTGCTAATTAAGCTATGATATGTTTTTTTCTTTTTTTCTTTTCTTGACCTCAAGTTACTTCTACAGCATTACTTAGAAAAGCTTTTATTCTGTAAATCATTTTACTTACAAGCTTAATGATTTGCTGTCATTGTGAAGTCCTCCAGAGCCTTCTCTAATGTTAACCCCTTGCAGTTTTGGGCATAAATATGTGATAACACTATTAATTATATATTGCTCCTCTGACTTATCCACAATTGCCCTGTTCTCTACCAGAAAAACTCCCCAGATGTCCGATATGTAGAACAACATGAAAGCTTCAAAGAACCAACAATGGACAATGCACTAAAACACTAGTTGTTAAAGTGCTGTGGTAATGAGATGCCATATTTCCCAAAATTTTCTTGCTTATGGATTATCTTTATGTTAAAAAATCCATTAGTTCTCTTTATTAGTTTTATGACTATTTAGCCGCTAATATTACAAATAATATATTGTTAATAAAAGCAAAACTACAGTTGAAAACCAAAGTTCTAGTCTAGATGTAATGCTAGCAACCTTTCCATCCACACCTCAAGTTTTACAAAATTGGTCAATATTGTAATCTGGCCATGTGTTTTCTTGTTTTGGGCTCCAACCGATAAAAAACATTATTTTTTATATGACATAAAATGAGAAGGGTCACAACTGTACACAAAGGCATCCAAAGTAAAACACATGGTATAGCCTCTCTATAAGATGCTTAAAAGAAGATAATTTACAAAAAGTTGGTGCACAAAATCACAGTTCCCGGCAGTAGGAGCAGAAGACCTGTTGCTTGTTTTTTGTTTCTCATGTAAGGGGGACAATAAGGCAGCGGGTACCTGCGTGTGGGTCCAGAACTAGAGAGGATGTATCCACTGTTCCGGGGGGAAGCCTGAGTGAGGCGGACCTCCCCCTGTTGCCTGGGGGAAGCTCTAGAGATTAGGGCTTCCTGCTGCCGGAGGGGGTGGAAACGGAGAAAGAGAAAGCGCATGAAGGAGATCAATTTGGCACCAGGGCAGAGCAGCACGGAGTCAGGTGAGCGGTGCACTCAGTTCTCCATCCCAACACAGAGTACAGGCGCTGCAACAGGCTGTGTTGCAGTTTACCAGAAGGGCAGGGACTGCTGTGCTGAGGGAAGCAGTGTGCCCAGCAGCAACCCAGAGAGAGAGAGAGCCGTGCAGAGCAGAGCCTTGTAGAGCAGAGCCTTGTAGAGCAGAGCAGTGCAGAGCCGTGCACACAGAGCAGAACCAAGTCGGGTGTTGCAGCAGCCACAGAGAGGAGTGCTCCGGCCGGGAGCACCAGCGCCAAGCAGATCAGCATCGCACGCCGCCAACAGCAGGGACCAGGGAGAGCGGGACATGCGGTGTGTGCCTAGTGACAGCCAAACATCGAACCAGGTGCCATACACTACGTGACCGTGAGTACCGCACAAGAGCTGTCCAAGAGGGATAGCATATGAGACTGACCCTTGCGCCCTGACGTTGTCAGCAGAAAGTTGCCCTGACAGTTGTGACCAGACTTCCCCAGTGAAGATAGTTGAGGAGCCACGTTGGCTTCGTACAGGACTGTAGCCCGTGCCTTTGTTAGCCACTACAGAATATGGACTAGGTGCAGTGGAAGGTACCGGAGACCCCACCACTGCTGCCAGAAGACGGACCATCAACTACAATACCCTCCTGGTAAAAAGACACTGCGCTCGCCGTTGCCGGTGCTATTGAGTTTGCAGCAAGAGCTGCAGTTTAAGGACTTCCTGACACATGTGCTAATGAACTGTCATTGTCTGGAACATTGTTTCCCCACTTCTCCATATCCTTTGCCTTAAAACTGTTAACTTCTTGTTTAACCTTCTACATCCCTGGGTGGAGTATTCCCCTGTAAATAAACCTGATAACCCCTTTCTCTGCCTCCCGTTCCTCACTGCATCCTGCATTCCTGTGCTTTCTACTGTACACTCACACCAAACCATTGCAAAAGAGAGAGGCACAAACAGAGAGGGAGAGGAGCCGAATAAATAAATAATTGGGTTGCTCAACAAGTGATGTCAAAGTGGCTGTGGACTACAGAATGCTGACTTACTCATAAACCTATTAAATTATCAAAATCCTTATAACAAAATGGTAAATATCTAAATATTGTCACAAAAAAATTCACAATTAAACCTTTCATGACCGTGGCTATTTTTCACTTTTAGATAAAATGAAATTAGTTTGCGCACATATGAACTACAGGACACAAGGGGATCTGAGAGAAAAAATATATATCATTTAAACGACAATGTATAAAGACCATGCACTTAAAAAAATGGTTACATATGCAAAAATAGTAATGTGATCATTTATGGATAAATGTAGCACTCAGTAGACTAATAAAATCGGAGGCCTCTGCTGCGACTGCGACATTTGTGGATGTCAGGACGAGACATGGAGAAAAGGTGACTACATAGCTCTCATGTCCAGGATCGAAACCAAGTGGATCTTTGCTTTGGACACATTAATTCCCAACGGTCTGAACAGCGAAATTGAACTCTTTGCATTCTAAATAGGTCAGCTGATTGCCGGGTGCGGACATAAAAAGGACCCACAATCCAGAAAGGACCATCCCTGAGGAAGGAAACCGTGTTTCCGAAACGCGTAGGATTATTCTGGTCCTTTCTGTGATCCGTACCATTGTACTGACATACATCACGATTTGTCACGTGATCAGCTACCTCACGGCAGGTCCTGTCTTCACGCATGCTGCTATTGTTCTACCAGTGCAGCGGACAGCTATTTTCACAGCATATTGGATTCTACCCAGGCCATCGGAGGCCCACCGGAGGATTTCTATATCCTTTTGAAGACTACAGGAAAGGAGACTTCATCGCTGCAGTTATATCACGGGCACGTGACCCTGCGCGTCACGGCAGGTCCTTGCCCACACTTCCTCTCCTACCGAGGACACAACATCACGAGCCGGCGCTCCCTATTTGAACGTGAGTTAAGATACCATCATTTTCTGTTAACAGAGATCAACGGGCCATAGGAGGCCGAAATTGGATGCTCCTCTCAGCAGAAACCCAACGGGGTTGTCAGCAAGCCAGAGGAGTTACTGTAACTATACCTATAGCGATTTACAAGTCATTCCCTCTACAAGGTTACAATTAAGCACCATTTTGTGAGCTGTCGCCGGCCGGGACAGTCTCATTATTTCTCTTTCAGATACTTACCCCCTTTTTTTTCTTAAAGGATTTTATTAGTCTACTGAGTGCTAAATTTATCCATAAATGATCACATTACTATTTTTGCATATGTAACCATTTTTTTAAGTGCATGGTCTTTATACATTGTCGTTTAAATGATATATATATATTTTTTCTCTCAGATCCCTTGTGTCCTATAGTTCATATGTGCGCAAACTAATTTCATTTTATCTTTCAGTCCTGTATAGGCACTTGTGAGTGGTAGTGCCCTTGTTTGCAGCACTATTTAACTATATTACTCTAGCGCCGCTGACATCCATATTTATTTTTCACTTTTGCAATTTAAATTCTTCCAATAGACATATGTCTACAGAAAAATAGCAACATGTTATGGCTCATCATTGCAAAGATAAAGAAACCAAAATGTTCTACCGATCCTATAAATAAATGGTATCTTTTTTATTAACTTTTTATGAACTGGTGCTAAAAATGTATATATTCTTTCAATTTAGATTTAATTGCTTTATAATTGGTTTATAAAAGGTTTAAATGCCTTATAGATGGAAAAACCATGTACTTTTCTACAATCCTTTTAACATTTGACAACAACTTGCTTGCTTTAGAGGCTGCAGATTGCCATTGTGTGTTATTGTACAGTCGTTAATCAACAGGTGCACTTAGAGCCATTATACAACGTTATTGTAACAGAAACGGTTTTACATACTCTAATAATAATGCAAATTTCTGTCCCTTTTTACAGCCAGCACTCATGCAATTTGGACCACCTGCAGAGAGAAAGAAATAAAAATTGTAGGGGAATTTTACTGCACGGCAACCATTAGAGATGATGAAATCTTTTATAATTCAAATTCGCCAGGTTCAGAGAATTTTTTTTTAAAAATGCAGGTACTCCTACTGCCCTGAAAAGATATGTATAAGCTCTGAAGTCTATTAGGACTGTATCAAACCTCTTTTTAATCTCTTTAATGCAAACACAGCCTTAATAATGTCAAAGTAACCTCATCATAGAAATGTACGGTAGCCCAGTAGTAACCAAGAGCTCATTTAATAACACAGTTCACTGACATACTTTTCAAATTTTTTAATACAAAACAAACAGGTCCAAAAATGATCTAAGCAGGGCCGGCGTTATCGGCAGGCAGACCAGGCAGCTGACTAGGGCCTCCACTCCTCCAGGGGCCCCCAGCCAGTGGTGTGTTGCTAATAGTGGCACACCACGCAGCGCTATGGGGCCCATGGGTCAGGGGGCCCACCTGCTGCCAGCACCAACATCCCCCCGCCACCGCCGCATTGAACTATACCGGCGTCTAGTACAGTTCAAAGCAATGATGAGGCGAGAGCGTCAGATGATGCTCGCTCTCCCATCATTCCCCTCTGCCTCTGACACTGCGGATGCATGATGACGTAACTTAATTGCGCACCCACTGTGTGCCGGGCCCGGGCAGTGCAGCATCTGCACAGGTGATGGCAGCCGCCATATTGGCGGAGGCTGTGGCGGCAGAGGGGACCGGGAACAGGCGGCTCCGTAGGGGGGTATTCTAACCTCTTCGCTCCCCTTTTAGGAGCTGGCAGCTCAGCCATCTGGAGAATCCAGGGATGAACATGGAGGTGTACGGGACCTGCAGCAGTGAGGTGTGTCTGCTGCCCGTGTGTCGCCATCCTCGGCCCCCAGCGTCCCCGGCCCCCTATGACACCAGCCCCGTTTCCTCCATGCTCTGCCCTTGCTCCCTGCTCTCCCGTGCCCCATGTCCTCGTATGTCCCCAGGTTCAGGTCATTGTTGTGCTCCTCTGGGCCCCCGTATGTGCCTTGTCCCTCCTCCCCTGATCCCCAATGCTCCCCATCTCCCATGCCCTGAGTCATCCTGCACCCCCCATGCATTCCCTGCCCCTTGTCCCAATATGACCCATCTGCCCTGCTCTCAAGTCTCCCCTCCATCCCCTTGTTCCCCCGTCTCTCTTGTCCCCTTGAGGCCCTTTCTCACCTTGTGTCCCCATCTACCCTGTCCTCGTTATCCCTGTGCTCCTTCCCTGTCTCCTTGCAGCACCGTCTCCCCGCGTGTCCCTATCTACTCTGCACTCGGAGTCCCCTTGTGTCCTCTTGTGCCTGTCTCCCTTGTCCTCTAGTCCCCGTGTGTCCCCTTGTACCCTTCTCCACTTCCTCCTAGTCCCCATGAGTCCCTTTGTGCCTGTTTCCCTTGTCCCCTTGTGCTTGGGTCCCTTGTCCCCATGTATCCCCTTTTGTCAGTCTCCCTTGCCCACTTGTCCCCATGAGTCCCCTTGTGCCTGTCTCCCTTGTCCTCTTGTGTCAGTCTCCCTTGCCCACTAGTCCCCGTATGTCACAATGTGCCTTTCCCCCCTGCCTCCTTGCCCCCTTATGGCTGTCTCCCTTGCTCCCTAGCCCCTTGTGTCACCCTTGTGCCTGTCTCCCCTAGCCCCCTTGTGTCCTTCTCCCCTGCCCCCTAGTCACCATTTGCCCGTGTCTTTCTCACTGCCCCTGTGTGGCCCTCCACCTTACAAGGGTCTCATGTTCGCTCCATCTCCTGTACTAAAATAATGTCACTTGATTGTGATTGCATCATACTATATGAGGGGGCTACATTATACTATTTGAGGGAGCTACATTGTATTCTATGGGGGGGCTAGATTATATTGTATGGGGGCTTCATTATACTCTATGAGGGGCTACATTAAATTCTATGGGGGGCTGCATTATACTATATGAGGAGGGCTACATTTTATTCTATGGAGGTGCTACATTTTACTATATAAGGGGGCTGCATTATATTCTATAGAGGGGCTGCATTATACTATGAGGGGGCTGCATTATTTTCTATTGGGGTTACATTATACTGTATGGCGGGGCTGCATTATACTCTGTGGGGTGGCTGCATTATGCTCTATGGGGTGGCTGTATTATACTATATGTGGGCTACATTATACTGTATCAAGGACTATGGGGAATGCATTATGCTCTATGAAGAACTATGGGGTGCATTATACTATGGGAAGTGAATTGTACTGCATGGATGACTATGGTAGTGCATTATACTATATGAAGTACTATGAGGAGTGTATTATACTATATGGAGGACTGAGCTGTGTATTTTAATATATGGAGGACTATGAGGAGTGTATTATACTATATGGAGGACTATGGCGAGTGTATTATACTATATGGAGGACTATGGGGAGTGTATTATACTATATGGAGGACTATGGGGAGTGTATTATAATATATTGGAGGACTATAGGGAGTGTATTATACTATATGGAGGACTATAGGGAGTGTATTATACTATATGGAGGACTTTGGGGAGTGTATTATAATATATGGAGGACTATGGGGAATGTATTATACTATATGTAGGACTATTGGGCACATTATATTATTTGGAGGACTATGGGGTGTGCATTTTACAATATGGAGGACTGTGGTGCACATTATAATATATGGAGAACTATGGGGTGTATTATACTAAACAAGCAAAATGCTGCATATTCATCGAGTGATTGAATTGTTTATGCCGGAACAAAAATCATTGTTCTCGGCAGCACATCGCCAGTGTAAACTGTAGATGTGCTGCTGATAACATGATACTGTATGGGAATAGATTGATCTAATAGTGATTGTTCGGTTACCATCATTCTTTCTCAGTTGATGTAAAGAGGCCGGGAAACAAGCGTCAAACGACTTCAATATTGTCAATCACACTCGTTTAGCGGCCTGACACAGCATACGTAAATACAACAGAAATGCTTGTGTCTGATGTGCAATATTTTAGCATTTGGGGACCCATTTTAAACTTTTGCCTAGGGCCCCACTTTGCCTAAAACCGGCCCTGCCTCTAAGTCATTTGTTATCAGGCAAACTGATGGTGTTGCTGTTAGAAGTAACATAATTCTACTCTGACTGAAACAATTGATGTAACATACATCCCATAATGCCCTTCACATTTACTAATACATTTAATGGAAGCAAAGAAGACCAATTGTGACCTCTCTTAAGGGTATGCCACACTAAACAATATCGCTAACGGATCGCTAAAAAACGTCACTATTTAGCGATCCCGTTAGCGATGTTGTTCAGTGCGGCAGCTTCAGCGACGAGCTTCTGCTGTGATCTCGCTCGTCGCTGGAATCGTTCCGGACCCTATTTTCTCGTCGGCGCTCCCGCTGGGTAAGTATATATCGCTAGTGTGGCACCTTTTCTTAGCGATTTAGCGGTACTTTTGTACCGCTAAGTCGTTAAGAAGATCGCTAACGGCGATAGCGTCGTTAACTATATCGCTAAATGTGCCGCATTTAGCGATATAGAAACAATCCCCCTAGCGATCGAATTAGTATGCAACGCTAACGAGATCGCTAGCGGATAGCTTAGTGTGGCAGTACTTTTAGTTAGTACTACTGTCTGGATGACTGGTGCTAGTGATGGTGTTGGTGATTCTGCTGCTTCTAATGAGTATACCTTTTTAGCTATGGTAGGTTTTTTGTTTTTACAGTTCCCAGCCCTTCGCCACTACAAATTCTTACATTTGTACAACACTATAATTAACTTTTAACAATTTTTTCAACAGCAATTATTCAACCTTTGCCAAAGAGGGTCATAATAAGAAATGCACAGTAGATAAGTAAATGTACAGAATACCAAATGTGGCAGCAGGTAGCAGTATTAGTGACTGATAGTGAGGCATGTACAGTTGTCAAAAATTGGACAAGTAAAACAGGTGTGCAAAACAAACAAGCACTGTTAAATGTCTATATTTTTTTCTATTCCCTCCTTCTTCAAAAATGACCAAATAAAAATGGTAGTGTGCAACAAAAAAGCCAGTACCTGCCAAAGGGCGCTGTATTAGCTTGGCGTGGATTATTTATTTATTATGTATTGTTTATATAGCGCCATCACATCCCACTGCACTTTACAGATATTAAATTCATAACTTTCCCCAATAGGACTCACAATCTACTTTCCTATCAGTATGTCTTTGGGGTGTGGGAGGAAACCGGAGAACCCAGAGGAAACCCAAGCAAACACGGGGAGATCATGCAAACTCCTTGCAGATGTTGTCCTTGGTGGAATTTTAAACAAGAACTCCATCTCTGCAAAACCACAGTGCTAACCACTGAGCCACCAAACTGCTCCTGTATGGATAACATGATTAGCATGTCGAATTGTATGTCAGATGTACAGAAAAAGAATGTTTGCAACACGCATACTTTGTGAGTTAGTCAGTCACAGTTATGTCAGGATTTTGTGGAATTTTCTTTTGTTTTAAAACAATTTATAACTGTAAAACAATTGCAAAATAAATCCATATATGCAAATATGAATGAATTATATCAAATTGATTTTTACAATATGAAGAATTATGCTCTTTATTTCTTTAGTGATTTTTTTTTACCTATCATAATCCAAGGCTTGAGAGCAATAAGGATCTAATTGTTCATTTTCCATGATGCATTATTTTGAAATAACATTTTTAGCTGATGTAAGAGTACAGTACATCCATCTAAGAAAGCAGGCTTTGCAGTTTAAGTCTTGAAGGAATACAAATGCTAAACTTCAAGAAGCAAATTTATTTCACCATTGGTCCCAGTGATTTTTGTCTTTGAAAAGAGGTTTTAGCTGATATTATTTTTCTTTTCATGACTGATACATTGATCTCAGGCTATTTAAAGAGGAAAAAACTACAACAGGAGATAAAAACAGACCCTTTATTTCATTTTTTAGTTACGGTATATTTATTTCTGAAAAAACAAAGTAATAGCCATTACAACACCTGTTTAACAAATTCATATAGTTAAAGACTGACATGTTACCTACATTAACTACTGAAAGCATTTATTTACAAACAGCACCACTGCTGTCTGCAATACCAAGCACTGCCCAAGAACAATAGTGGTGCTGTTTCTCAACACAAAGGAGATTTATTTATTCAAATCTTGATAAGAAAAATAGTAATTATCTCTCCAACAAATAATATTGGTCTAACTTAAGGGTATGCCACACTAAACAAGATCGCTAACGAGATCGCTAAAATACGTCACTATTTAGCGATCTCGTTAGCGACGTCGTTGTGTGTGGCATGTAGCAACACGTGGCCCCTGTTGTGATCTCGTTGATCGTTCACTAGAGTTCTGGCCGTATTTTGATCGTTGGCGTCCCGCTGGTGAGCCTGAATCGCTGTGTTTGGCACCTTTTGTGAACGATGTGCGACCTTGTTGACGACGCATTAGTCAGCGGCGCAGGCGGGACTTTGTTTTCTTTCGTTAACGCCCTTCAGCTCCGATTGGTGACCACAACATCACCTCAGCTATAATAACTGCGCCCCCATCTATTGGTTCCAGAGCGCTTTGTGGGTGACTCCAACGGTTCTTTGTGCGTTGTTGCGAGGATAGTATCGTGTGTCGGATTTTTGCTATCCTGTTTGTGGCGCAGTGGTGGGTTTTGCGATCCTGTCTGGGCGCATGGCTGCTGCGGTCACTTTGCGATCGCAATAGCGTCTTGCGTTGCAAGTGCGATTTGTTTATAGCGTACGTATGTCGTGACGATCACGACGCTGGCGTCGTTCATGCGGCGCTATTACTGACTGGTGATAATGGCGGAAAGACAGCGTGCAGCGGCCTGGGGGGATGGAGAGGTGCGGTACTTGATCAAAAAGTGTGATGCATGGGACTATTGGTGCAGCATACCCACAGTACGTCCCATGCATCACAAAAAATCTGTCCTGCGCCGGATTCAGAGGGGCCTTGCTCGGCGTTTCGGGGTGCAGCGGACGACGAAGCAAATACGGAAGAAGCTGGCGGACCTGCGCTACCGGTCGAGCGATAGGGTCGCCAGCATCCGGGCAGAGCTTCTGAGGCGTCGTGGTGAGTGTTGTGACGGGAGTACCAGTAGTGATGGGAGTACAGCAGTGAAGGGGTTTGTAGAAGGATTATTTCACTGAATTGTACTTTTTATTTGCAGCACCACCTGCAGCTGCACCATCGTCCCCCGCAGCCCCCGCATCACCAGTTCTCAGCACCCCTTCACCTGCACCTACCCCGCCTCCACTGTTGGGGTCATCGTCCCCAGCCCCATCCACATCCCACCTAGGATTCTCTCCAGTGTCACCCCGTGACGCGTATGCTGGCTCGCCATCAGGTAATTTACGCACATAATATAAGCTTCCGACAAGTTTGACAACTTTGTTATATCTTAAAATGTGAAATGGCTGTTGTGATATATCTATTTTTCTGTGTTTCCCTAGCCGGCAGTGCCGCAGGTTCTGGGTGGGCCGTAAGTGGGTCGTCGGGGGATATGCAGTCGCCCCAAAACCGTAAGTGTACAGCATATCATTTTTTTTATGTTTTGGCGCTTTTATAGAATAAAACCAATTTTATATAAAAATTATTATTTTTGCATTGCTTTATTCTGCGAGCTATAACTTTTTTATTTTTTCACTGATGATGCTGTATGGCGACTCATTTTTTGCGGGACAAGATGACATTTTCAGCGGTGCCACGTTTATTTATATCGGTCTTTTTGATCGCGTGTTATTCCACTTTTTGTTTTGCGGTATGATGAAAAAGCACTGTTTTTTTTTTTTTTTAAGAGGTTCACTAAAGGGGTTAACTAGTGGGACAGTTTTATAGGGGGGGTTGTTACGGACGTGGCGATACCAAATATGTGTAATTTTATTGTTTTGTTTTTTTATTTACAGGAAAAAATGAATATATTGGTTAATATTTTTATTTTTTATGATCCTCCCCTGTGCCCCCGGTACACCGCGATCATGTTTGATCGCGGTGTGCCAGGGGTTAATGTGCCGGGAGCAGTCCATGACCGCTCCCGACACATAGTAGCGGGTGTCAGCTGTGAAATAGCTGTGAAAGCGTTAGCACGGTTTTTTTTTAATGCACTTCATGTGCGCTCAAAACGCAGCGCAAAAAAAACCCAAGTGTGAAAGTGTACATGTTGATGTTGCAACTGAATTCCCTGTTAACTGTTACCATTACCTCCACAGAAATCCCCACTGCCCAGGACCTGCGGATGTCCCAGCGCCGGATGATGGCAGCCGTGCAACAACACGGGGTGATGCTGGAGAGTTTTCTAGCTGCCCTAGAAAGGGGGGCCAGTATTTAATCTTTTTTATTTTTTTGTTTGTTTTTTTATTATTATTATTTCTATTTAATTGTTTTTTTATTTTTATTTTTTTAATTACTGTTTGTTATAATATTTTATAATATATATAAAAAAATATATATATATATATTATGTTTATCTACGCAGGTGTGTTGTATTATTTTTTAGAATAAGGTTTTAGCGCTAGTGTGACCAGGGCCTTTAAAAGAAATGTTGTAACATTTTGAAATTTTTTTCATTACATTTTTTACAAAGGCTAGTAGTCATATGACCCCAAGTAGAAACAAGTAGATGTAATAAAAATACATATTTTTAAGAGTTGTCAACAAAATTGATGACATAAATAAGAATACAAGACCACAATTCATTAGATAAATAAGATTTTTTATTCAAAAAATGTAAGTATTTTAAAAAAAATATACAACAAAAAAATTTAGAACAAAAATTAAAAACTACAACTGCTGGTAAGATGGATCGTTGCCATTACCACGTTGCCTCTGCGGTGTATAAAAATAAGGGGGAGCACCAACGTTTTGGTTTGGTGGATTTATCCCAATTGGGTTCGGCACATGATTGTGCGGCCATGAGTAGTCCGGGTACTGCGGTCTTGGCATGACGACATATCTGTTATCCAGGTTTCCAAAAGACGCTTGAGTCAGTACCTCAAACATGAGTCTCTCTGCATGAATCCGCTGTACAGGATCCAGTGTAGGGAGCTTATCATTAGCGAAATATGCAAACCCAGTTATTTTAGTTTGGTCTTTTTCTGCGGTAAGAATTTTTTTCGCAATTTCAACCAATTCAGGAGTAGTCGAGGTGGAGCCGAGGTGGGAGCCTTCCTTTTCCTTCCTGAAAGTGAAAGCTGCTCCGCACAGATGAGGATGGTGGCTTGACTACTTCTTCATCTTGGATCAACGTCATGCTGTCTTGTTCAGTTGGAGGTGTGGAGACGGCCTCTTCTGTGTCCTGCATGAACAAAAAACAAATGGTAAATCACAAAGACAAAGAAATTAATCTTCACACTATAACACCCATATACAGCAAAAATGTGAAACGACATTGTAAATGGATAGCCCTCAACCGTTGAGCTAGATAAATTATCAGTACATGAAGGGATATATTCTGCCATTTTATCTACATTTCACAATTATATTTTTTAAATTTAAGTCCACTTTGGCATGTACATTAAAATGTGTTGTAATACAAAGGTACTTACATGTATGACAGGGGAGTCCGGCTGGATCACCGGGTCTAGATCCAACATGGATGTCCCTTGTCTGGGTACTTCTTGGTCCCTTGTAAAAGCGAACAGATCAAAGTACCACAGTTGGGGACATAAACATCTTCGGCCCCCGCTCCAGATTTGGTAGAATTTATAACTTTATTGAGCTCTTTTTTGTACACTGTGCGGAGGGCCTGAATACGTTTTTTCACCGATGACTCATCCGCCGGTTCATCTGGGTAACGGTTCTTGCAGAGCTCCACCAGTTTTTGGTATGCGTCCTTCTTTTTCAACCTGTTACAGTAATCAGCCGACTTTATTTTCCACAGGCACAGCATTGAGCGGTACAGCTCGATAAACTCCCGCATAAATTCCTGCTTATCAGCCATCTGTAATAAAAAATGATTATGTGAGAACGCCAGAATGGTTAAATAAAACGCTTACATAGTCTACAACATAGAACACAGCAGGGAAACATAAAATGGTGGTTGTGGGCGCAGCTGGAGTAAACATTGACAGAGCTGGGATCATAAAATGGTGGTGGGCGTGCCAGAACAAAACAATGGCAAAAAAAAATTAAAAAATCATAGATGGACAATTACGCAAAAAACAGCAGGGATCACAAAATGCCAGAACAAAACAATGGCAAAAAAAAAAATTGATGGATGACAATGGTTAACAACAGCAGAGATCTAAAAATGGATCTGTAAAATTAAAGAAAAAATAAAATTAAATGTGACAAAAAAAAAAAACCTACCTTACAAAACTTGTTTGTGATTTTGAAAAAAAAAAAAAATTGGGAAACAAAATAGCGTCACAAACTGGATCGCAGAGGATATAACGCCACAGACTGGATCACTAAAACCCAACGCCGTAGACTGGAACGCAGCAACTCAATAGTGGTGCAAACTGGATCGCAGTAGCTACAAAGGCTAGCAGGACACACTGGAACGATGCTGGAGATTTGAAAGAACCGCTTCTGCTCGAGAGCAATGGAGAGTGCTGATACGTCGTCTTTTATGACGCGGTCATCCAATCACAAAGCGGGAGAGCTGTGATAATTATCTATGAGATAAATAGTGACCACCAATCTGTGATGAGGGGCGTGCAAAAGTTTGCGCTCAGTCACGCCTATCGAGGTCGTGATCTTTCACAGTACATGCAGTGTGGCAGGTCCCAACGACCGCCAAAGTCGTTAAAGAAATCGCTAACCGCTGATGCGTCGTTAATGAGATCGTCCAGTTTGGCCGCTACTAGCGACCTTAAAATGCATCACACCAACGATAGCGTCGTTATCGTGATCGTTAGCGGGAACGTTTAGTGTGGCAGTACCTTTAGGCTTCTGGGAAAAGCAGTACAATTATCGCTGTTCCCAGGCACGGGGTGCTGAATTAAACTCATCATTGTTTACCTGTGATCAGTAAGACCAGTTGACACTAATGAGACTTATAGTCAGCATCCTCTGTGTAGTGCGTAATAAATAAAGGTAAAAAAACAGCATGAGGTCCCCCATATTTTTACTAACCAGCTGAGGGAAATCTGACAGCCCGGGGGTGATGTTAATGTTCTGAGAAGGGGCCAATAGCCATAAAAGTTCCCAGGCTATTAATTTCAGCTCACAGCTGTTGCTTAGCCTTTTTCTGGTTATTATAGAGTCGACCTCCAAAAAAATATTATGGGGTTCCCCTATAGTTACTAATCACCATTGATATTGGCCCCTGCATTTTCACATTCAGATCAGTGTGTTCCAGCTGGCATGGTGAGTGTTCGCATCACTGATTTGACTGCTCACCAAACCATCCAGATTGTCATAGGACATGGGCATTAATGAATCATTGGTGGAAAGGTCAAAACTCACTTCACCTATCTGACTTCAACGCAAGCGCCTTTTTAAAATTTTTAATGGTGCTCGCACTGAAGTCACATAGGTGAAGTGAGCTGTGAACCTTCAGGACCTTTCTGATGTCACCGCGAGAATGAGAACTTTCTCAGGCTCGCAGTGACTTCAGACAGGTTATATAAGTTAACCACAAGACACTGAGCAGTGATAGCAGAAGCTGCTCAGTGTCTCTGCTGGATGACAGGCTGTATGGTCACATCATGCAACCATGCAACCTGCCATCTAGATGTAGCAGAGCTAGACCAATCATGGGACAAATGGATTATCATCGTCTCTGCAGACAGGTGAGGAATATGTTGTTTGTTATTTTAATTCTTTTGCAGGGGACAATGGTGTCTCTGAAATGGGCAATGTTGTAAGTATGGCTTAATTATGACTTATTAAATGAGTCTGTGTCATTTTTTCAATTCAAGGACTTTTTTTCTGGGTGTTTTTCTTAAACAATAAGACTATGGGGGCATCTTATAGACGCCTCTCGCTTACTAATCTTGGGGCTTGATGTCACCTGAAAATACAAAAGTGACATCAACCCCCCAACTATTACCCTACTTGCCACTGCTACAAATGCGCCTTTTCTTGGGCAACTGAGAGATGATGTTTTTAGACTTGGGGGCCAGTATCTATGGCCCCTTCCTAGGCTATTAATATCAGCCTGCAGCTGTCTGCCAAACCTTTGCTGGTTATTAATTATAGAGAGACACTACATCATTTTTGTTTGGATTCCCCATTTTAATTGCCAGTAAAGGCTAAGTTTACAGCTGTGAGCTGATTTTAATAGCCTGAGAAGCTCCATGAGTATTACCCCCTTCCCAGGCTGCAAACATCTGCCCCAGTCGTTTGCTTTCCCTCTGCTGGGTAAAAAAAATTAGACAGAAGGCCACGCCATTTTTTTCAGAAAAATAATCTTTTAATAATTAAATACATTTACAGAAAGTTGCACATGCACTGTACTAATTATATATGTCACTGACATCTATGTGTTTATACTGTATGTAAACTATCTCTTCTATCCTGCCGGATCCTGCTGTGATTTTACTGTACGCGACTGCTATTGTGTTTTGAAGAATATTTCCTTTAAAAACAATATGTAAATCACAGAGAATTGCTCTATGTAAAAGCTCATGTTAAAATCGCATTACAATTGGATGTAAATTGGATGCTAGGTGTCAAAAATAGAATTACAATTGCATGAAAAACGCTTGACACTTGCATTACACTCATCTGACTTTGCAGGAACAAAATCAGACCAATTTTAGAATTGCTAGTGTGACTCTAGCCTAAATCACCACTGCAGGTAAAAGGAGCATAGTGGAAAAGTTGATGATATGAGAAGAAAGACATTTTTTCTGTAACAAGATACAAAATTAAAAGTTTCTTATCTTCCACTGTAATATTGATTTATGAAAAAAAATGTTTTCACTCTTTAAATGCATTTGCATAATGATATGAATAAATCAGTAGCTTTTAAGTATATAATGTAGATGAGATTTAAGGTGACTGGTGTTATGTTCTTTTGCTAGGAACTTATTATGTCAATTTTGTAATTTTTGTATTCAGCATCTCTCCTATAATGCTGCCTGCAAATGTCAATGATAATGATCATGTATTGTGAATAAGAAGTTTTGAACAAAGCATCACTTCATGATTTCCAGCATTTCTTTATAGCATGTGGCATAATTGTTGTTACGCTCCTGCTTTTTCTAATTACATTGCAGCTTCTTTGACAGATGGGAGAAAAGCATCAAAATGCAATAAACATCCTGGAAACATGGTGCATTGTCTATCCTCCCACACTGTGTCAGGTTATGTGTCTGAACCATGGTCATTCAGCAGTACGGATAGAAATTCCAATCGCTCTGTGTTATTAGATTTTCTCTAATAAACAATTAATCTCCTCTGATTACATTTATTGATCTAACCGTCCAGTGAGCACCATGCTATGATTAAAATGTTGACCAAAGTCCCAGCACTAATTGAAGTTTCCCAAAAATAGCGGCTTGTACTCTCATAAGAATGTTTTGAATTTCATTAGGCCTGGTAACACACTATACTGTGTAGAGCATTTTGCATTGAAGATTGCACAGGGCATTTGATCATTTTGTACAAGGAGAATGTATCACTACCTATGTTATGCATATCTTTACAATTGTAAGGGAGAGTAGGAGCTACCTCCTTGTTTTAGATTAATCAGACATGGTCATTAGCCATACGCTTCATAATATTGTGCCCTCTACCTTATTGTGACAATATATATTATTTATTTCTTCTTTTATGAACAGCTCCCAATCATCCAGGATCCAGCGGCATGGTCCCAACTAGGATAGCTGTCCCTCTGTCCCCGGAGGTCAGGGACATTACTGAGATAGGAGATGTCAACTGCTACAATTAAGATTCTATGCAGATAGGAAGAAAAGGGTATGTGTCCACGCTTGCATATTGGCAACGCTTTGGACTCAGCGGAAATCCCGTTCTGCCCAAAGCGCTGCCCCTGTTGTGTGCGCAGTGATTCCGGATGTGTTCATTGAACACATCCGGAATCACTGCATCCTATCCATAGACCGGGTTATTTATCTTGTGGAGATGGAGCGTCTCCGCAAGATACATAGACATGCTGCGGTCTGGAAAGACGCGCCGCATGTCCGGATACACAGGGCCGCCGGATACGGCCCTGCATGCAAAGTGGAGACGGGGTTTCATAACATACCCTTCACTATGCTGTAACATCTGGACGCTGCGGATTGGACGCTGCGGATTGGACGCTGCGGCTGTACGCAGCGTCCAATCAGCAGCAAATACTGATGGCTTCCTGATCATGGAAACATAGCCAAAGGAGGAGAAAGGAGCTCTGCCTCTAGCTCCTACCTCCTTCCGTCTATATAGAATCTCATCAGTAGCAACTGCCATCTATTATCTCAGTAATGGCAAAGTCTGTCGTCACTGAATACAGATTTTAATATAAAATTTGAGAATTTTGAAAATGACTAATCAATTCTAGCAGAAAAAGAATCAGATTTCTCTCATAAGGGATATTACAAAGTTGCTTATTTTCACGTGTATTATTGGTCTATGAAATAAAAATTAAAATGATGGTTACTCTTTAAAGTGAACATGTCAGCAGGATTGTGCACAGTAACCTACAAACAGTGTCTGTTCGTCGCCGTTATACGGATTAAAATGATACCTTGGTTGATGAAATCCATCTTATGGTTGTTTTTTAACCTTTATTTTCAGTTTGTAGTTAATGAGATTCTCGTTCCCTAAGGCGGGGTTGGAGAGGGGGTCAGCCTGTGGTGCATCTTACTGGAAAAGACAAAATAAAAAATTCCTATTCCAAGATGGCGCCGCCCGCGCCTGTGCAGTAGCAGCTCAGAGATAGCCGAGAGCTGCTACTGTGCAGGCGTAGGCGGCGCCCTCTTGGAGCAGGAATTTTTTTCTTCTTCTCCAGTAAGATGGCGCCGCCGGCGAATGCGCAGTAGCAGCTATTGGATCACAGCAGCAGACACCGATAGCATCTACTGCGCAGTCGGTGGGTGCAACTTTCAAATTGATTTTATTTTTTTTCCTCTAGCTGAATAGCCTGAAAAAAATGTATTATTGCCACGCAAAACATGTGATTTTGCTGCAGAGCAGGTGCCATGGCTGGCACCTGCCTGCCGAAGTTTTTTTTTTAAGTATATACAGATATTCATTATGCAAACTAGGTGGCAGGTCACTGAGAGATCAGTGACCTGTCAGCAGTCTGCATTGTGAATATATAATCAGTGCACCACATACATCCACACAGCCTTAGGGCACGAGAATCTCATTAACTGCAAACTGAAAATAAAGATTAAAGAACAACCACAAGATGGATTTAATCAATCAATGTATCATTTAAATCAGTATAACGACGCCGACCTGACACTGTGTAGGTTACTGTGCACAATCCTGCTGACAGGTTTCCTTTAAGCATCTTTTAAATATATATCATACTTCACACATTAAAAATAATATAAAAAATTATATATGAGGTCACACACAAATGACCATGTGTCATGACACAGCTCTCAGGTGACCTGGGAACAGGGGCTTCTTCCCTGTCCTTAACACTAGGGGGCACCCTAGCAACCCTACTCCCCAGGATACTTCTGAATGTGAAGATGCCGGTGTCTCTCCCATTGCATTATCTCCTGAGTTAGCTCTCCATCTGTTCTTTTCTCCCACCCAGGGAAGAGGGACGCTACTGTAAAAGTAGTACACCAACTCAACAAACAAGGCAACACAAACAAGGGTTAACAGAAAACTTCAGGCATACAAAATATTCACTCACATATAACAGAGGAATGCACTGGGATGTGGAGATAGGGGAATAAACCAAAATAGAGAAAGATAGGGAATTATCACAAATATAAACCAAGCAACTGATAACTACTCCAACTCTCCTTCTCATATGAACTCCTCTCCTTCCTTAGCCATGCAGTAAATGCTAGCTCTGAAAAGCATTTGTAACACAGCCCAGATTATAAAGGGGAAAGAAGTGGCTAACTGAGCTCAGCTGTGAGCACAAGGATTTCGAACATGGCCAATTGACCCTTGTTCTGCCAGAATGAATACACATATTTAAAATGAAGGATAAGTTCTTCTCAGCATCGAAGTAGGAGCAATCAGACACTGCGGTCTTCTGGCTCCACACTGTTGCGGTAACCCCGTGACACCATGTTGTACCACTAGTACAATCCTTATAAATGAATAGTAGAGATTAGTGTTGAGCATTCCGATACTGCAAATATCGGGTATCGGCCGATATTAGCTGTATCGGAATTCCGATTCCGAGTTCCGATATTTTCGTCTTATCGATACCGGAATCGGGATTGTCACTGTCACTGTCAGTGTCCGTCGGTCGGGTCTGTCAGGAGTCAGCGGCACTTACCCGGCAGAAGATCTCCGGCGGTCACGTCCTGCACTGCTTCATGGCCGCCATCTTCTTTCCCCGGCGGTCACATGCAGTTTCTCGCGATAACTGCAGTGACTGCTGGGTAATCGCGGCCGTAAAGCAGTCAGTCCGATGACGTCACCGCCGGGGAAGCAGGTAATCAGCTGTGCTGCGTTGCAATGACAGGCTCTGCCTGTCATTGCGATGTAGCAGAGCTGGATCGTCGTGGGACTATCGTTATGGACTGCGTCGGACAGGTGGTATACTGTTGGTTTGTTTTTTTTCTTTTTTTACAGGAGATCGATGGCGTCGCAGGAATGAGAGAGTAATAAAAGAAATGAAAACTGTGTTGTCTCTTTTATTTCATTAAAAGACTTTTTTCTTGCTGTGTCTTTTTTTTATACATTTAATAACTTTGGGATTAATAATGGATCGGTGTCTTATTGACGCCTATCCATTATTAACCGGGCTTATTGTCACCGTGCAATCAACGGTGACAATAACCCCTTATTACCCCGCTTGCCACCGCTACAGGGCAAGTGGGAAGAGCCGGGTAAAGTGCCACAATTGGCACATCTTTTGATGCGCCAAATGTGGGGCTGCTGTAGCCTGGTATTATCAGGCTGTTGAGGGCCAAAATCCATGGGCCTTGACAGTCTTTTAATACCAGGCCGCAGCAGTCTGCATTTTACTTGGCTGGTTAACAAAGATAGGGGGACCCCACGCCGTTTTTTTTTCGAGGGATCCCCTATTTTTGTTAACCAGCCAAGCTAAGCAGACTGCTGTGGCCTGGTATTATCAGGCTTGCAAGGTCCATGGATATTGGATCCTTACCAGCCTGAAAAACCAGGCCTCAGCGGTCTGCTTCATCTGGCTGGTTAACAAAAATAGGGGGGACCCCACGCCAATTTTTTTCGAGGGGATCCCCTATTTTTGTTAATCAGCCAAGATATGCAGACTGCTGTGGCCTGGTATTATCAGGCTGGCAAGGTCCATGGATCTTGGCTCCTTAACAGCCTGAAAATCCAGGCCTCAGCGGTCTGCTTCATCTGGCTGGTTAACAAAAATAGGGGGGACCCCACGCCAATTTTTTTCGAGGGGATCCCCTATTTTTGTTAATCAGCCAAGATATGCAGACTGCTGTGGCCTGGTATTATCAGGCTGGCAAGGTCCATGGATCTTGACTCCTTAACAGCCTGAAAATCCAGGCCTCAGCGGTTTTCTTCATCTGGCTGGTTAACAAAAATAGGGGGGACCCCACGCCAATTTTTTTCGAGGGGATCCCCTATTTTTGTTAATCAGCCAAGATATACAGACTGCTGTGGCCTGGTATTATCAGGCTGGCAAGGTCCATGGATCTTGGCTCCTTAACAGCCTGAAAATCCAGGCCTCAGCGGTTTTCTTCATCTGGCTGGTTAACAAAAATAGGGGGGACCCCACGCCAATTTTTTTCGAGGGGATCCCCTATTTTTGTTAATCAGCCAAGATATACAGACTGCTGTGGCCTGGTATTATCAGGCTGGCAAGGTCCATGGATCTTGGCTCCTTAACAGCCTGAAAATCCAGGCCTCAGCGGTCTGCTTCATCTGGCTGGTTAACAAAAATAGGGGGACCCCACGCCATTTTTTTTTCGAAGGGAACCCCTATTTTTGTTAATCAGTTCCCTCTGACGTCACTGATTGTGTCCCTGGCTGACCTGAAGTGAAAGTGGAAAGCAATCAATTAAGCTTTCCACTTAAGGGCCCGTCTCACATAGCGATATCGCTACCGAGATCGCTGCTGAGTCACTAGTTTTGTGACGCAGCAGCAAGCTCACCAGCGATATCGCTGTGTGTGACATTCAGCGACGATCAGCCCCCCTGCCGGGTATCGCTGATCGTCGCTGAAATGTCAGGACCTTTGATCGCTGGTTTCCCGCTGACAGGCACACATCGCTGCGTGTGACAGGCGGGAGACCAGCGATCCGCTGGTAACCAAGGTACACAGCGGGTTTCCAGGCGCGGGGCTGTGCCTAGAAACCCGCTGTGTACCTTGGATACCAGCGCCCTGATGCAGGGAGCTGGTATCCAAGGTACACAGCGGGTTTCCAAGCGCTGCGCGGTGCCTGGAAACCCGCTGTGTACCTTGGTTACCAGCGGATCGCTGGTCTCCCGCCTGTCACACGCAGCGATGCGTGCCTGTCAGAGGGAAACCAGCGATCAAAAAAAGGTCCTGACATTTCTGCGACGATCAGCGATACCCGGCAGGGGCTGATCGTCGCTGAATGTCACACACAGCGATATCGCTGGTGAGCTCGCTGCTGCGTCACAAAACTAGTGACTCAGCAGCGATCTCGGTAGCGATATCGCTATGTGAGACGGGCCCTTAAGCGATGTTACCCGCAGTGTCGCTGTCCCAGATCGCTGCCTGAGCTGCCTGTTTGGCAGCTCAGCAGCGATCATGTAGCGATACACCAGCGATCCTGACAAGTGCATATCGTTGTCGGGATCGCTGGTGTATCGTTATGTGACACCCAGCCTTTACTCTCCTGTCAGGCAGGAGAGGAACTCATTCATTTGGGGTTTACTGTGAGGCTGCAGCATTAGCTGCGGTCCCTGCAGTAAACATTAACCCTTTCTGAAGGATTACACCGTGGGACCTGACTGTGCATGGGATAGGTAAGAATAATTTTGCTTTTTTATTTTATTTTTATTACAGGAAATGGTTTTTGCAGTAAAATAAAAGATGGTCAAAAACATGTGTCTTTATTTCATTAAAATGATTTTTAATTAAAGTGTGTGTGTTTTATTTTTATTTCATGCAATAGGATTAATAATTGATAGTTGTCTAATTGACAGCTCTCAATTATTAACCTGGCTTAAGGTCACCTTTCAATAGCAAGGTGGCTTTAACCCCATATTAACCCATTCGCCACCGCTACAGGGCAATGGGAATAGACGGGCAAAGTGCCAGAAAGGGCGAATCTAATTATAGATTTGTCTTTCCTGGGGTGTCTGGGGGCAGATGTTAGTAGCCGGGGGGGCAAAAATAATGGTCCCTCTCTGGGCTATTATTATCTGCCCCCACTCACTGGCTTTGTCTGTCTGGTTGCGAAAATAGGGCGGGAGCCCACGCATTTTTTTTCAGCAATTTTACACCTCATATATATATATACATGTCATTGAATTTGTGACACATATATATATATATTTATATTTGTAGTTCATACACTTCTACATAGTATAATAGCCGCTAATTCAATTGCCGGCTTTTGTGAAAATGCAGAACCCGACATGAAATGACACTTGGTGTACATAGGGTTAACCATGTCTTTTCATGTCCTTTGCTATCTAATTTGCACAAACAATTAAATCAGACTATGTGTGCAAAATTTCACACCTGTAGGGGTTAATTAAAGGTGTAAATTCGTAGCAAAAAACTCCGTTTTTTTTACAACGAATTTACACCTTTAATTAACCCCTACAGGTGTGAAATTTTGCACACATATCTGATTTAATTGTTTGTGCAAATTAGATAGCAAAGGACATGAAAAGACATGGTTAACCCTATGTACACCAAGTGTCATTTTATGTCGGGTGACATGAAATGACACTTGGTGTACATAGGGTTAACCATGTCTTTTCATGTCCTTTGCTATCTAAGGCCGGAGTCACACTGGCGACAAAATCGGACGACTGCAATGTGATGAAATATCGCATTGCAGTCGGACCTATGTTAATCTATGGAGCAGCTCCCAGTATCAGATTTTTTGTGGTCCGTTTTAAACGTCCGTGTACAATCGCAGCATGCTGCGATTGTCACCGATTGTCGGTCGACAATCGCCAATGCAAGTCTATGGGAGCGATGAAAAATCTGATTACAAACGGACCACACTGTGTGACTTGCGATGAAATCGCATCGGTGTCCTTTAGAAAAGCCGGCAATTCATCCCCGCCTATACTGTAAAATCACACTGACAGCTTTAATAAAGACTAGAAAGAATAGATATATACACATAGAACACATACATATATATATACATGTCATTGTGACATGTACATATACATATATTTATAGTTCCTAGACTTCTACATACTGTAATAGCCGCTAATTCAATTGCCGGGTTTTGTGAAATCACAGAAGCCGACATGAAATGATACATTGTTTCCACACATTTAACCATGTAATTTCATGTATTTTTATATATGTTTGAAACATACAATTACATGAGTGTATTTGTGCAAAATTTCAGACATGTAGGGGTTAATTAAAGGTGTAATTTCGTTGAAAAAAAATGCGTGGGCTCCCGCTGTATTTTCTCCACCAGACAGACAAAGCAAAGCGAGTGGGGGCAGATAATAATAGCCCAGGAGGGTGCATTTTTTTGTGCCCCCCCTGGCTACTAACATCTGCCCCCAGACACCCCAGAAAGGGCAAATCTATAATTAGATTCGCCCTTTCTGGCACTTTGCCCGTCTATTCCCATTGCCCTGTAGCGGTGGCGAATGGGTTAATCTCACCTTACTGTCACCTTGCAATTGAAAGGTGACCTTAAGGCAGGTTAATGATTGATAGCTGTCAATTAGACAACTATCAATTATTAATCCTATTGAAGTAAATAAAAAAACACACACACTTTAAGAATAAATAATTTTAATGAAATAAAAACACATTTTTTTGACCATATTTTATTTTACACTAAATCCGTGCGAAGCCATTGATCTCCTAAAATAAAGAAAAAGAAATAAAACAACATTATTCTTACCTATTCCGCCGATCTGTCACGTCCCACGCTGTAATCCTTCACAAAGGGTTAACTAGCTTTGAGCCAAGCAGTGCAAGTAATCCTGCATGCTCAGCTCAAAGCTCATGAATGAATAAGTTCCTCTCCTGGCGACAGGAGAGGATGTGTTTCATGAATGAAGCTTAATTGATTGTGTCCACTTTCACCTTAGGTCAGGTCACTACAGTTAAATTGGCAAGAAATCAATTAAGCTCCATTCATGAATCTATTCCTCTACTTTCGCTGGGAGAGGAACTTATTCATTCAGGGGAATACAGGTCTGAGACAGCATTATTAGCTCTCTGCGACCTTTAACCTGTTAACCCTTTCTGATGGATTACACCGTGGGACCTGACTGTACATCGGATTGGTAAGTATAATTTTGCTTTTTTATTTTATTTTTATTACAGGAAATGGTTTTAGCAGGAAAATAAAATATGGTCAAAAACTGTGTGATTATTTAATTAAACTTATTTTTTATTAAAGTGTGTGTGTTTGATTTTTCTTTCATACAATAGGATTAATAATTGATAGTTGCCTAATTGACAGCTATCAATTATTAACCTGGCTTAAAGTGACCTTTCAATTGCAAGGTCATTTTAACCCCTTTTTAACCCATTCGCCACCGCTACAGGGCAATGGGAATAGACGGGCAAAGTGCCAGAAAGGGCGAATCTAATTATAGATTTGCCCTTTCTGGGGTGTCTGGGGGCAGATGTTAGTAGCCAGGGGGGCACAAAAAAAATGTACCCTCCCTAGGCTATTATTATCTGCCCCCACTCGCTTGCTTTGTCTGTCTGGTGGAGAAAATACAGCGGGAGCCCACGCATTTTTTTTTAACGAATTTACACCTTTAATTAACCCCTACATGTCTGAAATTTAGCACACATATACTCATGTAATTGTATGTTTCAAACATATATAAAAATACATGAAATTACATGGTTAAATGTGTGGAAACAATGTATCATTTCATGTCGGCTTCTGTGATTTCACTGAAGCCGGCAATTGAATTAGCGGCTATAACAGTATGTAGAAGTGTAAGAACTATAAATATATGTATATATATATATGTCACAATGACATGTATACATATATATATATATATATATATATATGTGCTCTATGTGTATATATCTATTCTTTCTTTTGGCATTTAAATACTATTCTTTTGGATCCATTATATGTCAGTTTTGCAAGCCTGCGAGAAAATCTCGCAAGTCGGATGAAAATCGGATGTTACAAGGTACACACACATGCGATTAAATCGCATCTTTGAAGGAAAATCGGATGCCAGAAGGATGTGTGATGTTTTTATTTTGATCCGATTGTCGACCGTCTAAAACGGACCGATTTTTTGTGGTTGTGTGTGACTCCAGCCTAATTTGCACAAACAATTAAATCAGACTATGTGTGCAAAATTTCACACCTGTAGGGGTTAATTAAAGGTGTAAATTCGTAGCAAAAAAAGTCCGTTTTTTTTAACAACGAATTTACACCTTTAATTAACCCCTACAGGTGTGAAATTTTGCACACATAGTCTGATTTAATTGTTTGTGCAAATCAGATAGCAAACGACATGAAAAGACATGGTTAACCCTATGTACACCAAGTGTCATTTCATGTCGGGTGCTTCTGTCTTTTCACTGAAGCCGGCTTTACCCGGCAATTGAATGAGAGGATATTTTACTATGTAGAAGTGTATAAACTATACATATATGTATATATATATGTCACAATGACATGTATATATATATATATGTATTCTATGTGTGTATATTTAGTGTTTACAAGGAAAGAATGGGTTTTTTTTTAGTTGCGATATTTTGTTCCCATAGACTTACATGGGACTTCCGGTATCGGTATCGGGTATCGCCGATATTTTAGTGATATCGGCGATACCATTCCGATTCCGATACTTTAGGATATCGGAAAGTATCGCTCAACTCTAGTAGAGATGCTTGTTGAAATAAAATAATGATAGCAATCTTAAACCAATATAGTCTCTATGGTTTAGAGATTGTGTCACAAGGACACTGTTCATGGTCACCCGCCAGCTCCAAAATGGCTACCATAAATAGGGTTTCTGCTTGTAGCTCAGATTTCCAGAACCCAAGGGATTGGCCTGGCCTTCACCATTTAACCCCTGTATGGGGATCTGGACTTAAACAGGGGTACCTGGGCAGGACCACAGAGTTATCAGCTGTTTGGTAGTGCAAACTGGCAAGAAGGATAGCCAGGAAGCAGGGTCAAAACCAGGAAGTAACATCAGGGACAAAATCGTCAAGCAAGTGGGAAGTCAAATGTCATAACAAAGTCAAAGAATGGAAAAATAAGGCCAAAACTTCAGAGCACAGCACAGAGGTATATATCATGAAAGCAGAGCTATTGACTGGAAGTGGGAACTGATTTACAAGGGTATAAATAGTGATCAGACCCACCCAGTGCTGACAGCAGGGAGAAACAAAACCTAATATAAGTTAACCTCATAGCTTTTTGACTGGCCAGAGCCACAAATCCCAGGGCTCCTGAATAGCCACACTGCATCAGCCAATGAGCAAAGCAGGAGTAGAGGAGACAGGCACAGATATCACAGATGGATATTGAAAGCCTAAAGGTTACAGTATATTGAAATATATATTTATTGTGGTTGAATATAAAGTCATAAAAAGGAAAATCTATAAACAGCATGAAGTACATATGCAGTGACACAGTGGTAACAGTAAATGTTCACTTAGAGAATTGCACACTAAACATGTTTCACATCAAGCTTCATCAGGTGGATGGTTAGGGATGCATTAACTACTACTTACTACACAGTAGTCCATTCATCTTACAGTGGAATATAACAGTTTGGGCATCCCTGGTCAAAATTACTGTTATTGTGAACAGTACAGCAAATTGAAGATGACATGATCTAAAGTTAACCCCTCTCCGACCTTAGACGTATCCATTCATCCAAATGACCTGGTACTAGTACATCTGCCCTTGGATCGAAGTCCTGATTGTTGCCATGGTGACCCAATGGCATCATGATGACATCCGGGTCACCAGAGCTAGCAAAGTTGCTTGATCATGCTCAGAGAATAATGAAGGAAATTTGCCTGTCATTGCAGCGCTGACAGCTTATACAAGCGATCAAAGACAGAAACATAATGATTGAAAACCCTTCAGTAAATAAATAAATAAATAACATAATGCATGAAAATAATATAGGGTACTTACTTGCGGTAACATGTTTTTTGATTAAAAAAATGCGAAATCCATCCTACCACTTCACATGACCCTAACTGGGACGGTCTTTTTGGGTATTTTCTGTCATATAGACCTTTAAATGTCACTTCAAATGTAAGGCATACCTCCCAACCGTCCCAGATTGAGCGGGACAGTCCCGATTTTGACCCCCCCGTCCCGCTGTCCCGCTGAGGACACTATGTGTCCCGCAGTGAGACGAGCCGCCACGCCCCCCATGCACTCCTCCCTGTCTCTACAGCTCAGCCAGCGGCTCACAACTTGCAGTGACGCTGCTATGCTGTTCTCTTCTGTGCCCACAGGACCTGTGATGAGGTCACAGGAGGGGAGGAGTCAGGGGTCACATGATCAGTGTCCTCTTGTGTGCAGGACTCTGCGCTGTGATGGTTGTTTGTCATGGTGCTGGATGAGGGTAAGTTTGAGTATGTGTGGGGTCGGGACTCGAGTTTTCAGTGTGGATGTAGCAGAGCTGTGTGTGTACGAGGAGTACGGAGCAGAGACTTGTGTGTATGAGGTGTACGGAGCCGTGTGTACGAGGTGTACGGAGCGGAGCCGTGTGTACGAGGTGTACGGAGCGGAGCCGTGTGTGTACAAGGTGTACGGAGCGGAGCCATGTGTGTACGAGGTGCACGGAGCGGAGACGTGTGTGTATGAGGTGCACGGAGCGGAGACGTGTGTGTACGAGGTGCACGGAGCGGAGCCGTGTGTGTGCGAGGTGTACGGAGCGGAGCCGTGTGTGTGCGAGGTGTACGGAGCGGAGCCGTGTGTACGAGGTGTACGGAGCGGAGCCGCGTGTGTATGAGGTGGAGGGAGCGGAGCCGTGTGTGTACGAGGTGTACGGAGTGGAGCCGCGCATGTACGGGTGTGTACGGAGCGGAGCCGTGTGTGTACGAGGTGTACGGAGCGGAGCCGCGTGTACGAGGTGTACGGAGCGGAGCAGCGCGTGTACGAGGTGCACGGAGTGGAGCCGCGCGTGTATGAGGTGCACAGAGCGGAGCTGCATGTGTACGAGGTGGATGTGGTAGGGCTGTAGTGTGTACGAGGTGTGCGGAGCCTTGTGTGAACGAGTTGGATGTAGCAGAGCCTTGTGTGAACGAGTTGGATGTAGCAGAGCCGTGTCTGTATGAGTTGTATGGAGCGGAGCCATGTATCTGTACGAGGTGCATGGAGACGAGGTGCACGGAGCGGAGCCGCTCGTGTACGAGGTGCACGGTGCGGAGCCGCTCGTGTACGAGGTGCACGGAGCGGAGCCGCCCGTGTATGAGGTGGATGTAGCAGTGCTGTAGTGTGTATGAGGTGTACGGAGCGGGGCCTTGTGTGTACGAGTTGGATGTAGCAGAACCGTGTCTGTACGAGTTGAATGGAGCAGAGCCGTGTGTCTGTACAAGGTGCACGGAGCCGAGCCGCGCGTGTACGAGGTGGATGTAGCAATGCTGTGTGTGTACGAAACGGAGCCCTGTGTGTGTGAAGTGTACGGAGCTGAGCCGCTCAACTCCGTACACACAGGGCTCCGTGCTTGAGCCGTGTGTGTACTGAGTGGAGCAGAGCCGTGTGTGTATGGAGTGGAGCCTTGTGTGAATGTAGCGGAGCCGCGTGTGTACGAGGTGTATGCTGCAAAGCCGCATGTGTACAAGGTTTACGGAGTGGAGTCATGTGTGTACAAGGTGTACAAAGCGTGGCTGCGTGTGTACAAGGTGTATGGAGTGGAGCCTTGTGTATACTGAGTGGAGCCTTGTGTGTGCGAGGTGGACGGAGCGGAGCCGTGTGTTTACGAGGCATACAAAGCGGAATCGTGTGTGTATGAGGTGTGCAGAGCCCTGCGTGTACAAGATGTATGGTGGGGAGCATTCATACTCCCAACCGTCCTGAATTCAGCGGGACACTCCCGATTTTGAGAGTGTGCCCCGCTGTCCCGGCCGGGAGCTTTTCCCGTGGACAGGAGTACATGCCGGAGCCCCGAAGAGCACTTTAAAACTCGCACGTGATGTTCCACCAGAAGTGACGTGCTGAAAGATGACCAGAAATTAGTTAATTTCGGGAGGAGATTGTGACGGAACCATGGAGGCACTTCAGGGAATGCTTCAGATCCATCACCGTGTCCTCGCCTTGGAATCGGGGATGTCGGCCATGTGAGCGGATCATGATATGTCCTGCACCGGGAGGCTCAGGTGGTGTCATGTATAGTGTACAGTTCCTATAGCGTCTTGTGCTTGGGTGCGAGGAAAACACAGGAGACATAGGTTGAAATGAAATGACTTGTATTACTTCATACAAGCATGCTGAAAAGGTCACACAGTTTGCAGGAACAGCGACAGGAGACACAGCAGGCCAGAGTAACTTCAAGCACTACAATAAATCAACAAAGCAGGTTCAGGATCTCTTCTCTGTACCGTAATTCCTCTGCAAACATGGATTCACCAAACAGCAGGTTTCCAGAGTCCAACAGTGTTCCAAGGTTCCTCAGTAGGGAATAGCTGGAGTACAAGTCCAAGGTTTCAGGAGTCAGGTCACAGACTGACTGAGGCTTGATTCAGGAGCACTGATTGTTCAGCTGAGGCTGCTTAAGAAGCAAGAGGGAAGAATCAGGGCGGGAACATGAAAACTGGAAACTCCATATTAACTGAGGGCAAGAGCTGCAGAAAGACAGAAAGCAAAATGGCCGATGGAAAACTGAGTTTCAAGGAACATGTCAACAGAGACAAAGAACCTTACATTACTCCCCCCTTAGGGACAACCTCCGGATGACCTCAGACCAGGCTTGTCAGGGTACCACTGATGAAACTGGCGGAGCAGGCGAGGAGCATTTACATTATTGACTGGTTCCCATGAGTTGTCCTCCACTGGGTAGCCCTGCCATTTAATCAAATATTGCAACTGATTTCTGTACAACCTGGAATCTAGAATCCTTTCCACCATAAATTCTTCCTGACCATCGACCAGCACTGGGTCAGGGCTAGGAGAAGAACTTCCAGGAAACGTATTGGGTGTTGCAGCCTTTAGTAGGGATACATGAAAGACAGGGTGGATTCTCATAGTTCTGGGCAGTTGAAGACGACAAGCAACAGCACTTATAATCTTATTGATCTTATAAGGTCCAATGTACTTATGTCCCAATTTAGACGATGGAATCTTTAATTTAAGATTTCTGGTTGACAGCCAGACCAAATCTCCTACCTTGAAAGCTGGTGCAGGTTTACGAAATTTATCTGCTGCTTTCTTGAACCTTTCCTGAGCCAATTCTAGATTTTCCTTTAGAAGATCCATATTCTTTTGTAAAGAAGTGATTCTTTCAGCCACTGCCGGCAAGGGCGTATCTATGGGAAATCGAGGAAGAATGTTAGGATGATAACCTAGATTGGAGTAAAAAGGAGACTGCTTAGTGGAGGCGCTCTGAGAGTTGTTATAAGAGAACTCAGCCAGTGGAAGTAGATCTACCCAATCATCCTGTAGGTGGCAGATAAAACAGCGGAGATACTGCTCCAGGGTCTGATTGGTTCGTTCTGTCTGTCCATTAGTCTGGGGATGAAAAGCAGAAGAAAGGTTTACTTTAATGTCCAATGCTGCACAGAAATTTTGCCAAAACCTAGAAGTGAATTGCACCCCTCGATCCGAAATGACCTCATCCGGTACTCCATGTAAGCGAAACACATTCTTAATCATCAAGTCTGATGTCTGTTTTGCAGTGGGTAAGCCGACACAAGGGATAAAATGAGCTGCCTTTGTTAGACGGTCAACCACCACTAGAATGGTGTTCTTCCCTTGAGAGGTTGGTAACTCCACAATGAAGTCCATAGAAATGGATCCCCACGGGCGGGACGGGGTGGGAAGAGGTTGCAACAGACCAGTTGGTGAGGAGCGAGGTGTTTTGCATCTTGCACAGACTTCACATGAAGTGACATAGTTTAAGACATCTTTCCTGTAAGTGGGCCACCAAAAGAAACAAGAAAGAAATTCTTGTGTCTTTAGAATTCCCCTATGCCCGGCTATCTTGGAATCGTGGATGAGTTGCAATACTCTCAATCTGACTGTTTCAGGTATATACAGACGTTGTCCCTGAATCCACACACCATTCTTAAAGACAAGACTTACGTCCCTTGGGGGTTGAGCCAACAAAGAATCCGCATGGTATGCTTCCTTGATGTCCTTAAGTAGGTCTTGATTATGAATCACTCCCAGGAATCTAGAGTCAGGAAGAATAGTCTTAGGAGGAGTAAGTGGACGTGTCTCTGCTGAATGAATCCTAGAGAGTGCATCAGCCTTTCCATTGCGCGATCCTGGTCTATAAGAAATGACAAAATTAAATTGGTTTAGGAAAAGATTCCAGCGAGCCTGGCGAGGAGTCAGGCACTTAGCCGACCTGATAAATTCAAGGTTACGATGGTCTGTCAGGATGACTATTTGCTGTGCAGCTCCCTGAAGAAGGTGTCTCCATTCCTTGAAGGCGGCAATAATGGCCAACAATTCTCTATTGCCCACATCGTAGTTCCTCTCAGCCGAAGACAACTGCTGGGAAAAGAAGGCACAGGGATGCAAGACATTCTTCTCACCTGTTCTCTGAGAGAGTATAGCTCCAACGGCACAGTCTGAAGCATCCACCTCTATTATGAAGGCAAGCTCGGGGTTGGGATGTACTAAGATAGGTGCGGTGGTAAATTTATCCTTTAAACAGGAAAATGCTTCCTGAGCTTGCGGGGTCCAGGAGAACCTAGACTGTTTCCGGGTAAGTTGAGTGATAGGTGACACTACCTCAGAAAAATTCTTAATGAAACGTCTATAGAAGTTGGCAAACCCGATGAAACGCTGCACCTCCTTCACATTTCTAGGAATTGGCCAATCCTTGATGGCTTGGGTCTTGCTTCCATCCATACTAATCCCTTGCGTAGATAGTACATACCCCAGAAATTGAATTTCGGTCCTATGGAATTCACATTTTTCAAGTTTGATGTAGAGATGGTTTTGTCTTAGGCGTTCTAAGACCATTCTCACATGTCCATGATGTTCCTCTGTGGAGTTAGAAAAAATTAGAATATCATCCAGATAAATCACCACAAATGTATCTAGGAGATCCCTGAAGATATCATTCACGAAGTGTTGGAAAGTGGCTGGGGCGGTACTCAGACCAAAAGGCATAACTAGATATTCAAAGTGTCCATAGCGTGACCTGAAAGCAGTCTTCCATTCATCCCCAGGTCTAATACGGACCAAGTTATAGGCCCCACGGAGATCCAGTTTAGAGAAAATCTTGGCATGCCGCACTCTCTCCAACAACTCAGGGATTAAAGGCAATGGATAACGGTTTCTAATAGTAACCTTATTGAGTTCCCTATAGTCTATGCAGGGTCTCAGAGATCCATCTTTCTTCTTCACAAAGAAGATGGGTGCACCTGCGGGAGATGAAGAGGGGCGTATGAAGCCCTTGGCTAAATTTTCGTCTATATAATCCTTCAAAGCTTTTAGCTCGGGCCCCGCTAGGGGTAGATCTTACCAAAAGGTATCTCGGCTCCAGGCAATAATTCAATTGGACAATCATATGGACGGTGAGGAGGAAGCTGATCAGCGTTCTTCTTGTCACATAAATCCACATAGTCCTGGTATACAGCTGGTAGTTCAGGGACTGACATGGTTCCTTTAGGAACAGAGCAAGCTGAAACTCCTTGACTCATCTGTTTCTCCGGAAAGTGTAATTCCTTGGTCTCCCAGTTAATCGTAGGATTCTGCGCCTGCAGCCATGGTAGCCCTAGAATAATGGGAAAGTGGGGAGAAGAGATAAGCATAAAAGACATTTTCTCCTGATGATCTTTACCCATAAGGACCCTCAAAGGCTCTGTTTCTTGATCCACTGGTCCAGAAGTCAGTAGAGAGCCATCCACAGTCTCCATCTGTACTGGAGTAGCCTTCTTCACTGAACGTATCCCCTGTTTCAGAGCAAAGGAGATATCCATAAAATTTCCACTTGCTCCTGAGTCGATCATAGCAGAGCTAGACACCCAGACTGAGTCAACCCAGAGTTTGATGGAAAGGAAGCAATGAGAATTGTTTCTTTTACAACTCAGCTGGGACACCGCTGAGGAAACTTGAAAAATTGCAGCGTTTATACCGTCATCGTCCCCAGAACTAACAGAGTTTAAGTCCGAGAAATCAAGATCTCTTGCAGCAGATCTCTCTGGAGCCTGAGGCTCGGACATGACAGAGCTCCTCTCGCAACACTCACAGTGAATGACTGCTGCAGTAGTCTTACGAGAACGGCTGGGGCAGTTTATAATGAAGTGCCCTGACTTACCACAGTAGAAACATAGATTTTCCTTTATACGATGTTCTTTGCGTGCATCACTAACCCGTCTTTGTAAAGAGGCCACCTGCATGGGTTCAGGTTCTGGTTCCCTTGTGATCCTATTCAAAGGTTCCTTAGCTGAGGAGGGAGGTAGTAAAAGGTTAGTGCGATTATTTTCGAACCATCTCTCTTGTCTGCGTTCAGTCAGACGAGCATCAATACGGATACAATAGTTAATAAAGTCACCTAACGCAGTGGGAGGGTCGGCACGAGCAAGTTCATCCTTAATCAGTGGAGACAACCCTTTCCGAAAAATAGATTTTTTAGCGGAAGTGTCCCAAGTGGTATCAAGAGCCCATCTCCTGAAATCCAGGGCATATTCGGCTACTGAACGCTTACCTTGGCGCAAAGTTAACATGGCTGCTTCAGCTGTTGCACCTCGATTGGGGTCATCAAACACCTGCCCCATGGCTGAAATAAAAGCATCAAGGTAATTCAAACAATCATCCTCAGTCTCAATCAGAGGGTTTGCCCACATCAAAGCCTTATTGGTAAGCAACATGATTATAGTAAGCACTTTGGATCGTTCAGTGGGAAATTGTGAAGCATGTGCAGAGAAAAATAAATTGCATTGATTAATAAATCCCCTGAATTTCTCACGTTCACCGTCAAAACGAAAAGGAGGTAATTTGGGGATCCCAGAACTCGGGGTTATGGCAGGAGCCTGGGCTCGTTCCTCTAGAGCCTCAATCCTGGCTCGCAATTCCTGGGTAGTCTGTCCAAACACTTGCAAATTATGATTAGTGAGGTCCTGTAGGCTTGCAAAACGGGTTTTTAAAGTCTGTACATCTGAAAGGATTGTATCAGTCACTCCGCAAAGTTCCTTTATGCGGGCCTCCATCTTCCAGATCTTTTAAGGCAGAAGTGCTGGAAGGAGAAGAGGAAAGGGAAAAAGGGGAAAAAAAAAAAAAAAACAATAGTGTTTACCTGTGGTAACACTCCAGAGTAAAATTTTAAGGGAATACGCTCACCTGGAATGGTTGTGAGAAGTCACAACCACTGTCATCACATAAGGTATTAAACGGACATCTGATATCCACAGTCACAGCAGACACGGCTTTCCCAGACCCAGCAGACACTAAACATTGGCTCCTGAATCTTGTCATGTATAGTGTACAGTTCCTATAGCGTCTTGTGCTTGGGTGCGAGGAAAACACAGGAGACATAGGTTGAAATGAAATGACTTGTATTACTTCATACAAGCATGCTGAAAAGGTCACACAGTTTGCAGGAACAGCGACAGGAGACACAGCAGGCCAGAGTAACTTCAAGCACTACAATAAATCTCCAAAGCAGGTTCAGGATCTCTTCTCTGTACCGTAATTCCTCTGCAAACATGGATTCACCAAACAGCAGGTTTCCAGAGTCCAACAGTGTTCCAAGGTTCCTCAGTAGGGAATAGCTGGAGTACAAGTCCAAGGTTTCAGGAGTCAGGTCACAGACTGACTGAGGCTTGATTCAGGAGCACTGATTGTTCAGCTGAGGCTGCTTAAGAAGCAAGAGGGAAGAATCAGGGCGGGAACATGAAAACTGGAAACTCCATATTAACTGAGGGCAAGAGCTGCAGAAAGACAGAAAGCAAAATGGCCGATGGAAAACTGAGTTTCAAGGAACATGTCAACAGAGACAAAGAACCTTACAGGTGGGCACTACAATGGGAGCCAGGCTGCTATAGTATCTTTATAGAATCTTTATTTCTTTCTCTCTCTGTTTCTTTCTCTCTCTCTGTTCTTTCTTTCTTTCTTTCTCTCTGTTCTTTCTTTCCCATCTTTCTTTCTTTCTCTCTGTTCTTTTTCTTTCTTCTCTCTGTTCTTTCTTCCCCTCTTTCTTTCTATCTCCTTTCTTTCTCTCTGTTCTTTCTCTCTGTTCTTTCTCTCTGTTCTTTCTTCCCCTCTCTCTTTCTGTTCTTTCTCTCTCTCTGTACTTTCTTTCTCTTTCTTTCTCTCCCCATCTTTCTTTCTCTCTATCTTCTCTGTTCTTCTTTCTCTCTTTGTTCTTTCTTTCCCTTCTTCTCTCTCCTCCCTCTGTTGTTTCTTTCTTTACCCTCTTTCTTTTTTCTCTCTGTTCTTTTTTCTGTCCCTTTCTTTCTCTCTCTGTTTCTTTCTTTTTCTCTATCTCTCCTGTTCTTTCATTCCCCTCTTTCTTTCTTTCTCTCTCTCTGTTCTTTCCCCTCTTTCTTTCTCTCTGTTCTTTTTTCTTTCTCTCTCGCTCTGTTCTTTCTTTCTCCCTCTTTCTTTCTTTCTTTTCTTTCTTTCCTTTTCTTTCTTTCTTTCTTTTCTTTCTTTCTTTTCTTTTTCTTTCTTTCTTTTCTTTCTTTCTTTCTTTCTCTTTCTTTCTTTCTCTTTCTTTTCTTCTTCTTTCTTCTCTCTCTCTCTCTCTGTTCTTTCTTTCCCCTTTCTTTCTTTCTTTCTCTCTCTGTTCTTTCTGTCCCCTCTTTCTTTCTCTATTCTTTCTTTCTTTCTTTTTCTATCTGTTCTTTCTTTCCCCCTCTGTCTTTCTTTCTTTCCCCTCTTTCTCTCTCTGTTCTTTCTTTCTCTCTCTGTTCTTTCTTTCCTCTCTTTCTTTTTCTGTTCTTTCTTTCCCCTCTGTCTTTCTTTCTCTCTCTGTTCTTTCTTTCCCCTCTTTCTTTCTCTCTCCCTCTGTTCTTTCTTTCCCCTCTTTCTTTCTCTCTCCCTCTCTGTTCTTTCTTTCCCCTCTTTCTTTTTTTCTCTGTGTTCTTTTTTCTGTCCCCTCTTTCTTTCTCCGTCTCTGTTCTTTCCCCTCTTTGTTTTTTTTTTCTCTCTGTTCTTTCTCTTCCCTTTCTTTGTTTATTTCTTTCTCTCTCTACTTTCTCTCTGTTCTTTGTTGCTTACCCCTCTTTCTTTCTTTCTTTCTCTATCTCCTTTCTTTCTGTTTTTCTTCTCTCTCTGTTCTTTCTTTTACTCAGTACCAATGTGCCCACAGTAACAGTCAGTGTGATCACCAGTGCTAAATGGGTGTGGTCAGGGCGTGGACATGGGTGTGACTAGTTGTGAAATGGGTGTGGTCGGGGCGTGGCCTAAAATTTGCCGCGCTGGGCGCGCCGCAACCTTTATCCCTCTTTCCCATCTTCAAATGTTGGGAGGTATGTGTAAGGTGGTCTCTAAAAACAATTGTTTTGTAAATTTAGCTGTTAAAATGAGAACTTGCTGGTCAATTTTTAACCCTTATAACTTCCTAACAAAAAAATTTTGCTTAAGAAATTGTGCTGACTTAAAGTAGACATGTGGGAAATATTATTTATTAACTATTTAGTGGGACACATGGTATCCATAAAAACATCAGCTCGGTGTGCAAAAATTAAGCCCTCACCCAGACCAAGATCCTGAAAAATGGAGACGCTACGGGTCTCAGAAAATGGCGCCACTTTTTTATTGATTTTTTTCACCACTAGAATAAAAAATAACCCATACATTTTTGCTAACTATGAACTCGTAATAACTGGAGAATCATAATGGTAGGTCAGTTTCAACATTTAGTAAACAATTGTGGAATTGCACTTTTTTTTTGCAATTTCACTGCGCTTTTATTTTTTCCCGCTTTCCCGTTTTCCAGTACACTATATAGTAAAATTAATGGAGTAGTTCAAAAGAACAACTCGTTCCCCAAAAACAAGTCCTCACATGTCCATATTGAGGGAAAAATAAAAAACAGTCATGGCTCTGGGAAGGAGAAGAGCAAAAAACGAAAACGCCAAAAAAAAGGAAACTCCCAAGGTGGAGAAGGGGTTAACTTTATGGCTTTTACAGATCATGTCCTCTTCAACTTGCTTAACTGTTCACAATGACAGTCATTTTGACCAGGGGTGCCCAAACTTTTACATGCCACTGTAAATGGGGATCTTTTCAGACGCCATATTGCTAATCGTTATGTGCTGAAGGGGAAACAGAATATTATAAAAGACTTGTGTCATATGAAGGACATCATTTTGCTTTAGTTGTGCACACAAGTGCACATTAAATAAAACTGTGTAACTCCCATATAGCGAGTAGTAATGGATGAATGTAAGCATTGGTCCTGCATCTCTGACAGGAATACCACCTGTGCAATCCTAAAGGAACTGTGGTTATGATACAAGCGCTAAAGTGTCTCTTCGATGTTTTAAAAACTGCTGCAGATAGCTATGGAGTCTTTGAACAGAGCAAAAAGTTGAAGACCATATTTACCTATAATTGCTCCAAATTGTGATATACTGTTATGGGAAACTAAATGAAATCTGTAAGTCCAAGCCAAAAGTGAAAAAATTCTCAAAGGAATTTCCATGCACTGAAGGACGGGGATTATCTTCACTGATTCACTTTAACAAAACACTTTCTAGGTATAAAAATGATTTTCTTCAACCTCCTTCGGCAGAAAGGGCAAGTTATATTTACATGGGAATTCAGCAAGGATCAGGTCAGTGCATCGAGGATTTAACCGGATCATTGTTCCCTTTCTGTCAAAGGAAAGCAGTAGCCTTAACTGCAACGTGCTAACAAAAAATTGAAAATCGCAGAGCAGAGGTGAAGCAGTCAATGAAAGACTTCAATGTCTGAAATTTCAATGCGGAAAATTTCTAGTTCTCCAGTCATTGTACGATGATTTTCTATGGAGACATTTAATACCTGGTGATAGCTATGTTATCTTGAGAAAGAGTTCACGGGTTAATATGGATGTTAATAAATTTATACAAATTTTCTTTAATTCTGACATCCGATGATTAAGCAGTAGCCCAATCTGTGTAGATATAGCTAGATTTGACCACTCTGATTGAAAAGCAAGATGAAGTCATACAGCATGGAATCTTAATACCATTCTGCAGGAATTCATACACTGTTTTTTTTTTGCAAAAGTTCATTTTTTATTGAAAATTAATTAAAACATGGTAATGGTATTATTTCTTTTTCAAAGTCTACTACCGATTCAAAAATACCAATTTACCATTTATCATTATCATTCTGCATGGCAAAACTCATTTTTAGAAGTCAATTCTGACATTTAAAAAAAAATAAAAAATTCCTTGTGTTGCCATATTCAGAGACCCATATTGCTTTAAATTTTTGGTCAATGGGCTTGTTTTTTGCGCTTTTGAGATGTAATTTTTATTGATATCATTTTGAACGCCTTGTATTGCAATTTCTTCAAAGTGTTTTGGCGGCAAAAAATGTAATTCAGGTGTTTTGATTTTGTCTCATTATGCCATTTACGAATTGGATAAATTAGTTTTATATTTTGATAAAGCACACTTTTATAGATGTAGCAATATCACTTAAGTGTAATTTGTTAATGCTTTATTTTTATATTTTTTTCAGATTTTTAAAAACATTTTTTACTGTATTTGTTAGTCCCCTTAGGGGACTTGAACTTGCGATTATCCGATTGCTTGTACAGTCTACATCAATACCACAGTATTGTTATATATAGCAAAAATCAGAGGCAGATGATGACTGAATATCACAGCTGGCATCATCTATGAGACTCAGAGCAAGGCTCTCATAGGCTTACATTAAAGGGAACCAGACAGTTGAAACATGCTGCCGATATATTGTGGGCATCATGTATGAGCCACTGGCTGTACAATCACAGCTTTGTTTGACTCTGCTTTTAATAGCTGCTGGGGATCGAACTGTGCTATTGATTACTCGTACAGGCGGCTCCCCGGAGGCTTCTTTCCCCCCCATGATCATCTACTGGAAATAAGCAGAGGCCTGTTAGTCCCTGTCAGTGGGCTGGGAGACTCATCTGTACGACTAGTGTACAGTGCAGCTCAGTCCCCAGCAGTATAAAGTACATTTATAGTTTTTGACTGCTTGAATGGATATGCAAGGGGACAGCGCATGCATGAGTCTCTGCAAATGGAGATTCTGATTTGGCTTTTATCCTAAGTCATATTACAAGACTCGTTAAAGGGTTGATTGTGACTTGTAGGATCGCTACTTCCAATAGGTGGCGCTATAGAGTACAAGTCCTCTTTGTTTGAAGAGGCAATTTGCATATGAGTCTCTCTAGTCATTTTATGGGGGTTGCGGAAATTGATCTCAGTAGGAAGGAAATCAGCAAAGTACAATTAGCTGAGAAGGTTCTTCACCTCCCACCTTTACTACAAGAAGAATATTGGAAATATATCTGCCATATAATTAGATGTCCTTGAGATTTATGTAGCCCAGAGAAAAGAGGAGTTGCTTCTAAGGGATTAGTCGGAAATACGGAAACATAGCTATTTGTAAAGCATTACTCTTCTTAACCCCTTCATGACGGAGACCTTTTTCGGTTTTCCGTTTCTGTTTTTTGCTCCCCTTCTTCCCAGAGCCATAACTTTTTTATTTTTCTGTAAATATGGCCATGTGAGGGTTTGTTTTTTGCGGGACAAGTTGTTATTTTGAATGACACCATTGGTTTTACCATGTTGTGTACTCAAAAACAGGAAACAAATTCCAAGTGCGGTGAAATTGCAAAAAAACTGTTTTTTTGATTATTTTTTAGTTAGGTTCACCAAATGCTAAAACTGACCTGCCATTTGATTCTCCAGGTCATTATGAGTTTATAGACACCAAACATGTCTAGGTTCTTTTTTATTTAGGTGGTGAAAAAAAATCCAGAGTTTGTTTAAAAAAAAGCGTAATTTTCCGAGACCCTTAGCGTCACCATTTTTTATGATGTCGGGTTAGGTGAGGGCTTATTTTTTGTGTGCCAAGCTGACATTTTTAATGATACCAGTTTGGTCCAGATACGATCTTTTGATCGATTGTTATTGCATTTTAATGCAATGTTGTGGCTACCAAAAAAATGTAGTTCTGGCGTTTTGAATTTTTTCTCGTTACGACGTTTAGCGATCAGGTTAAATCTTTTTTTATATTGATAGATCGGGCGATTCTGAACCCGGCAATACCTAATATGTGCATGCTTGATTTTTTTATTGTTTTATTTTGAATGGGGCGAAAGGGGGTGATTTGATCATCGGTGACCTGCGACCACGTGATGGGGGTCACCGATGGGCGGATTTCCGGCGTGATTGCCGGAAACTCATGTTAAATGCCACTGTCAGAGTTTGACAGCGGCATTTAACGGGTTAACAGCCGCCGGTGGATTGCGATTCCACCCGCGACTGTTCCGGGCACATGTCAGCTGTTTAAAACAGCTGACATGTGCCGGGAAAGATGTGGGCTCACCGCCGGAGCCCACATCAAAGGGGGAGACACGACATGTGCCGTACTAGTACGGCACATGTCGTGAAGGGGTTAATAGAGGAATCAGCTGCCTATAAAGGTTAATATGAGTCTGTCACCACATACTGTCTATAAATATCCATGGCCACAAGCACATGGAGGAGAAGGCTGTATCAAGATTTTGTTTCTAGTCTTTTTCTGATTCTCTATATTACACAGGAATCCATCTTACATCTTTTCATACATAAGTACATCCAGCATGAAGTAAGGCAGCAGCATGGTGGACATTCCTAGTCTCCCCAGACAGTGATATGTCTCAGTTCAGGAGCAGGAAGCCTCATACAGCTGTCACAATATTAGGACTGTAGAGAGCTCTGACTTCAGTTTCTTAAATGTTCAGAGTTAATATCTCTACATTAGGATAGATATAAGATACTTTTATTTTCATTTCTTTAAGGACATATTGTACAGCAACACAGCGGGAAAGTTATAAATTTGAGTCTTTTAGACCGATTGCTTCATTCATGGGTCGGCTACATTTGCTCCCCTGCTGCGTTTGAATGGTTATTACTGCTGATTACTATTTTGCATCTACCTACTATCACTGTCTGAAAAAAGTAGTACGTACATCTCAGCAATTTTGCTATTTACTTAATTAGGTATTTCTCCAGTTCAAAGCACTGATTCTCCACACCATTAACTTGTCACAATACCAGAGGATACTGCCATTAGAGAGGAATTTCATATAAGTAGATGCATCCCGCTCTTATTAGAGTGAAAAAGCTAAATATACTGTAGCTGTCTGCATACCTGGATATCAGGAGAAATTGACACCAACACCGCCAATTTTTTGAGACAATAAGGAATTAGTGTGCATTAAAAATAAATAAAAGGGGTTTTTAAGAGAAATTATCATTTTTATGGCTCCAGTTTTCCTCCTGCTATAGATGAACTGATTATTATTATGTCTGAGAGAAATGGAATTGTATTTCTTCTGTCTTCATGCAAATGACTAATGACTAGAGATGAGCGGCTCTTTTATAATTTGAATTCACTAAATTTTCTCCCAAAATTCGTTTTGCTTCAAATAAATTTGTGCAAATCTCAATACTAGAAAGCATGTAATTACTCAGAAAATACATGTTGGGAAGAGAAGAGAGAGAGATCCCTGCAGACCGTAAGAGCTTACACTTTAGAGGAGTCAGAGCGGTAGGACTCTGCTGACCATAGGAGCTTACACTCTACAGGAGCGAGAGAGAGAACCTTGCGGACAATCAATTTTTACACTTCATAGGAAAAAGAGACTTACCCAGAGATACTGGAGAAGGAAAACGACTTTGCTCTACACACTGTGCTCTGATGGAAACCACTGATCTGTGATGGCCCAGGTACTGACCACCACTGTGCAAGGTAAAATGGTCCGGTAGATGTCATAGTTGCAGAGCATTTTTTTTGCAAACCACATATCTCAAAATGTTTGAATTTGCATGATACAGCCAATTTCAGGAAATTTGACTCGAAGTCTATCCTTCGGGGATCGATCCACTCATCTCTACTAATGACCATTGAAAGGTGTTGAAATTACTCCATTAATAGAACTGTCAGAAGCCCATTTAAAAGAACTATGATGACCAACCGGTGTTTCCAATACACAATAGTGAACGGAGCATGTTAATAACTGTGGTGGTCTAATCTAGTTAAGAAGAAAAGGGGTAAGCAACCTAAAATAAACATTTAAAAACAGCTGCAAATGTGATAAAGTAAATAATGAAAATGTATTCACCCGTTCTTCTTCCTGCAAATTCAGCACTGACTTCCTGGTGGCCCGCCCAGTCTTTGAGTTGATGTATACTGTTTTATGTAGCCATAAAAATGAAATGATGGCACTGGCAACCTGACAGTATCAATATAGTACTGAATCATTGGCCAAGCTACCCTAGTAAATGGATTTGAGAGCACTTAAGTCTGGAAAGGTTGGTAAACCAGTCTGTCAAGCCCATTGTTCATTTGTCTGGGAAAATTGAGAGAGTGAATTATATTAAGAATTCCCAAGACTAAAGTGCTGTCAAAGAGTGCTGCCTCTTCTCTTGATCTCTGGATACACTATGTTGAAGTCTAAAGGGATGAAGGTCCCGTGTGAGGTGTTAACTCAAACTTCTCTTTTTAAGCATGTTGTGCTGTTTGTATTGTCTTTCTTTGTACAGAGCTAAAGTGACTCAAGTGAGTTAAAACATATCTACCTTTGCGATCATCTGTTACCTATTGACCTATTGGACTTTGCTTGAATTTGATTTCGAGGGTTAGTTTACATGAGGATGAACGATGAACGATGATATCGTAACTCATGACAAGCAAACAATGTCGACAACTGTTTATACAGGATAAGAGTCGTGAATGAAATGGCTGAACAGCGATCATTACATCGTGGCATCGAACATTGTGCAGTGTTCACACAAGCAGATAAAATAAAACGTAGGTGTGTTCAGAGTTCAAATCCCATAGGTTCTACTATATCTTTCAAATAGATTAATTCATAAAGTATTGTCCAATCATTTCCATGTATAATGTACAAAGAATATTTAATCAAATTAAAATGTTCTATAATTTCATGATTTTATATGGACAGTAGCATTGGCAATAATAATGCTGAACAATACAACACAAAAATATATTCGTTCCAATGCTCCAACTGCTACGGAAGCATTATCTCAGAACACAATCAACCAATCAGTGAAAGCCATACCGATATAGAATTAGTATTTGCACTCCTCCTTTTTACCAGTCAAATGACCGTTTTTGAAGACATCATTCATTCCCTCAACCAATTCACATTACACAATTATGATGAACGATGGGTTAACATTAGAATCTGATGGATTATCAGCCAGTGTAAATGCGCTTTCAGTTTTTGACTGATATTTTTTACAATGTTTATCAAGAATTTTTTTCTTTTGCAATAGCAAATATAATTATCAACTTGAGGTTATTTTTTTCACACCAAATAATATTTGTGATACAAGTAGGATTCTGTTCTGCAGAAAACAATTTTGAATGGAATACCATTTTGTGACAAAGGATACAGTTTGTAAAATAGAATACCATTTTATGGTGCAGAATCATATGGAGTAGCATCTTTTTAGGGAATAGTATTTTGTGTCAAATAATTTTTTAACATGATAAGAAAAGCCAAAAAAGACTTACTTTACATAGAAATTCCCAAAATTCTAGTTTTGAACACAAGATTCAATTTGTCCCGAATAAAATTAATCCAATTTGCCACTGCCCTAAAATTCATGCATTTTGCACTAAGGTCTCTATAGTTCCAAAATCACAATAAATTGAGAGAAAAGGGGTTAAAAAAATTACTTTTTACTCACCCATGTTAGGCCCATCCCTCACCTATCCTTACCTGTTGCATCTCCCCAGTCCTCCGCATCAGTCTTTGTTACTTCTAGCAATTCCTTCTTTCACTGAGACCTGTAATTTGCATCAAGCAGTCACTTGGGGTACCCCAACATGACCAGATCTTTTGGCTGTCCCTTCTGGAGCTCAGGTGTCACAGGGTTACCGTGACAGTGTGGAGCCAGAAGACCGTAGCGTCTGATTGCTCCTACTCTGGCACTGAGAAGAAGCACTTCTCCTTCATTTTAAATGTTTATTTCTTCTGGCAGACCAGGGTTTAATCGGCCATGTTGGAAATCACTGTGCTCACAGCTGAGTTTAGTTAGCCACTCCTTTCCCCTTATAATCTGGGCTCTAATACAAATCCTTGTAAGAGCTAGCATTTACTGCATGGCTAACGGTAGGAGAGGAGTTCATATGAGGAAAGTTGGAGGAGTTATATGTGACTGTTGCTTGGTTTGTATGAGTGGTAATTCCCTATTCTTCTCTATTTTGGTTTATTCCCCTATCTTCACACCCTGGTACATTTCCCTATTATATGTGAGTGAATATTTTTTATGCCTGGAGTTTTCTGTTAACCCTTGTCTGTGTTGCCTTGTTTGCCGGGTTGGTATACTATAGTGCACAGTAGCGCCCCCTATTCCCTGGGTGGGGGAAGAGAACAGACAGAGGGCTAATTCAGGAGATAAGGCAAGGGCAGAGGTCTAGTCATCTTCGCCATCTGATGTATACCGGGGAGTAGGGTGAGTTAGGGAGCCCCCTACTGTTAGGGACAGGGAAGGAGCCCCTGGTCCCGGGTCACTTGACAGCTGTGTCGTGACATCACGGCTCATGTGCAGAGGATTGGGAAACTGCGACAGTGTAAGTACAGATGATCAAGGTGCACAAAACAAGTTAGTGACTGGTCTCCATTTAATGGATTCTTGCAAATTGAATATCAAAATTTTTAGCTTCATCAAAATCTGAAATTTTGAGGGACGTTTTAACTAATCTTTGGAAAATTTAGAATAAATTTGATTCATAGCAAATTGATTCACTTAATGATATCTTGCAGTGATGATTCAAAATAAGGTAAAAGGCCGCATGAAGCCGAAGCCAATTTTCTTCATCTAAAAGAAAAATTTCCTTCCCAACTCAAAATATCGTCTCTTACATATAAACTTTTTTTGACGTATCATTTTTTTACCATATTTTGTATTTACCAAATGCATTTTTATTGCAAAATATACTGTGCCTTATTACTTTTTTTGTTATATTACAAAACTAACGTGAAGTCTAAAGACTCCTTCAGATCATAGTTTTACAAATTAGACAATGTTTACTTAAAAGCTATATTATTCTGAGTAACATTTAAAAAAACATATACTCACCCACCACACCGGTGCCATTCAAGCGGTATATTTATACTATGTCACGTGAGTGCTGCATCCAATCAGAAGCTGCTAATGGGCTGCAGTGCTCTCTCCTTTCCTTTACGCTCAAGCTTCATCTGAGGAAAGTATGAGCACGGTAGTCGATTAGCGGCCACTGATCGTCTGCAGTGCTCATGCGACACAACAATGTCTAGTGAGCCTGTCAGCACTGAAGCAGCGCCAGTGTGAGAGCTGAGTGTAAAGGTTTTTGATTTTACTTGGGTCAATACAGCATTTAAGAAGGAGGTTGCCGACTACTTTTAACAAATAAGTGTACCCCATATATTTACAAACATGAGAACATTATAAAATGTTAGCCACTTTCCAATAATAACCAAATTTATAATATGTGGTTGAATTAGTAAAAGCTGGAAAATGTTGTAATTGAAAACACCTTCATGCTGCCAGCGAGGATATAAGACATAAACTTTAGAAAAGCAAAATCAATTGTGCTAAGAATAGGCAGAGACACTGCCAAGAATGACTGATGTGTTTTTAAGATCGACTTGACTCCTGCTTTACATTATTGTCTACATCTTACATGCCAATTAAAAGTGAAGAGACAGAAGATGTTGTGTTTCACTTCCCAAAGAGCCTTACATCATAATTTACAGCGGCAGCATTCATTACAATACAGTGCGGACTATTAATCATTAATGCCTATTTACTCCTAATAGTGAGTGATTTATGGAACGCTAACTTCATTTATATTTACGTGGAAGTAGTCAGTGGTGCAGTGTACATTTGTTAAGTAGTTGTTATTTGCTATAAATTGCAATGTACATGTCGGTTCCATATGGACCTTCCTCTTGAGAAATGAAAGGTTGTTTAAATGACTTTCGTCTTTAATGAATTGTGTAGGTCAGCATTCTGGTATTGAAATTGTAGCTTATGTCTCACTTATGCTGATTTTTTTCAAGCAATATGGAAGCTTTTAGTTATATTTCATTACAAAATGTTAACAAGATACTATTTTGGAAATGATAAAGATTGATTCTGAGTCTTAAAAGAAAGACTTGTACATTTTTAAGTGAAATAATTCTGGATGATATTTCTTTCCTATGAAGGTAGCTACAACCAATATTGTATTAAATAGGAAGATCAAATAAGCTAAATCAGAGGCCTTACATTTAGACTTTTTGACTAAAAGTTGTATATATGTGGCCAAATGGATCGCCCACCAAGACAGTGGGGATACTCGGTACCGGGCTGCTTCTTAAACGGGAAGTGTCAAAGCGGCAGCATTGACCCAGTCCGTGGTCCTGGGCGTCCAATAAAAAGTGGATATGATGAAATAGGATAATAAAGAGTTTGTAATAAAGTGTTTGTGACGCCACCTGTGGTACTCGGCAATAAAGATGTTAGCTGACGGTTCAGATTCAGATCCTCTGGGATGGTGACAGGGCAACAGAGATGGTTTAGGTCTCCACAGGTAGAGCTGAATTCCAGGGCAGTTAAGGTATAGATGTTAAAGGTGATGATGGTAGATGTGGTGCAGGGCATGTGATGCAGGAATGATTCAGAAGACACAGCAGGGTGCATCTTCTAAAGGTTTACTCACAGTTCTTGTGTACACAGGTGCCCGCTTGGTGCCGTGTCCTCCAGGTGAGGGGTCCAGCAAACTCCCAGGTAGATTGGAATACACCTTTCCAGGACTCCTCTCTGTATGTACCTCTCCTGGCCGTCTCACTGTGCTGGCTTTCTGCCCTTCCTGCCCAACACCTCACAGTCAATGTCCCAAGCCAGCAGCCGCGGACCTTGTCGGGTGACGTTCTCTCTGCATTCCCTAGCTCCTTTATGGCTGCCTTTTCGGCAAAGATAACTGTGGCTGTAGCTGAAGCACCTAGAGGTGCCCCTGCCTCCAGCTTGCTAGCTGAGTCTAGTGATTTCTCCTCTAGTCTCGGGGGCCGATACCCCACTATGACCTGATCCCTCCAATACTGGATACGTGTCCCACAGGTGGCTTCCGCATGTCCCGTAACCCAAGGGCCCCTTCTGCCTTCTGTGAGCTTCCTTCTGTCTCTCCCTTTCAGATTTCTCTCTGCAACTCCTCCTGACAGGGAGTTGCCTCACAGCACGTCTGCTTACTTTCACTTTCTCCTGACGCCTGACTCACTCTCTCTGCACTGTTCTTTCCTGCTCTGTTAGCTCCTCCTCTCTCTTTCTACCTTCTCTACCCACTCCCCCAACACCCTTTACTACCCAGCCTGGGATGAGACCATCCTCCCTTAGGGTACGTCCAGGGTACCCTGCTGCAATAGTCTCCGTTGGGTGCAGGTGTTAGAGCCCTGGGTGGTGCTCCCTCCTTACCTGAGAGTGGGGTACCACACCTCTGGATGAGATGCAGTACCTCTGTGGCGACTGAACCCTCAGGGGTGCCACACATACAAAGTAGATCAATGACGGATGTACTTCCTGGCTTTCTCCAAAGGCCAGATACTGGAGCAAATAAGTATTGGGCTGTTAAATTTCAACACGAACATCTCCAATCCTTTCATTTTCAGGGGAGATATGATACTGACAGAAGTGTTTGGCACCAGTGGTCCACTATCTACTCCTCTTTCCACTGAAAATATATCCACGTTCAGCCAAGCTGAGCATGCATTTTTATAGGGTAAGGGAGAGAAGAAAAAGTTCTCAGTACATCTATCTAAAGTGTATAGTCAGCTTTAATGTAAAAAATATTGACGACAGTGAAAGTAATTTCATCCAATGCCAAGCTACAAGTCTGCTGTGATTCTGTGTGACTGCAGACCTGTGAATCCTCACATTGCGCACTGTTATGATTCTCCGGTGCCGTTGTTGGGAGTGGGTGTTCATGTGACCATAAGTATGCGATTTGCATATTTCTTGCCACTTTTTGGCTAGATGAGGGGTCTCAAACTCGCGGCCCAACTGCGGCCCTCGGGACAATAGTTTGTGGCCCTCACCTCATAGGCCCTCTGGACAATAGTTTGCGGCCCTCACCTCGGCCAGGATCACACATGCGAGAAACACGGCCGAGTCTCGCATGTGAAATCCCAGTCACACGTAGTACCACTCATTAAGGTCATGAATATTATTATTATACATTTTAATAGCGCCATTTATTCCATGGCGCTTTACATGTGAAGAGTGGCAAATATAGACAAGTACAGTAAACATGAGCAATACAAGGCACACACAAGTACAGAAAGAGAGAGGACCCTGCCCGCAAGGGCTCACAGTCTACAGGGATGGGTGAGGATACACTAGGAGAGAGTAGAGCTGGTCGTGCGGTGGTTCAGTAGACTGATGATCACTGCATATACACAATGGTGATACAAATATAATGGTCAGATATGCAAATACAGAGAGTGGTAATACAAAAGATATAAGCAGAAAACTGTGGCGGAAATACTTCTCACTGCAAAATGCAAATAAATTTATAAAATTCATATAATGTGATTTTCTGGATTTTATTTTTGATATTCTATCTCTCGATGTTAAATTTAACCTACCCTTAAAATTATAGACAGTTCATGTCTTTTTCAGTGGGCAAACTTACAACATCAGCAAGTGAACAAATACTTATTTCCCCCCACTGTATATGTCAATTACTGGTGAATTAGTGATGAGCGAGTAAACTCGTTGCTCTGGGTTTTCCCGAACATGCTCAGGTGTCCTCGGAGCACCCTGGCGTGCTCGGAGATTCCGTTTTTGTCGCCACAGCTGCACAACCCACGGCCTCCAGACAGCCCGAACACAAGTGGGGATCCCCTAACAAACAGGCAATCCCCACATGCATTCAGGCTGTCCAGAAGCCACAAATCACTCAGTCATGGCGACAAAAATCAAATCCCCGAGGACACCAAAACACCTGGAGGAAACCCGAGCCACTCCACTCTCATAGGCGTGGCGCCCATATTCATGAGCTTAATGAGCGGTACCACAGAAAGAAGATGTCGGCGCTCTGGGCGCTGGACCATCGGAGCTGCAGCAGGAGGAGGTGAGGTGGGTATGATGATGGCTAGAGTCTAGCCATCATGTGCGGCGGGCAGGGAGTGATCCCAGCAGCTCCGCAGCCTGCAAGACAAAATTAGCAGGAGTGGAGCTGCAAGAATCCTTCCTGCCCGGCGCCCGCGCTTCCTATCTCTAACACAGAGAGCAGCGCCGCTGGATGACGTCATCATTCCGCGGCCAGCTGTGCCAGAGCGAGGAAGCGCGGGCACCGGTAATGCTGCGGACAGGTGAGAGGTGGTGTATGTGTGTGTGTGTGGACAGGTGAGAGGTGGTGTGTGTGTAGGTGGAGGAGAGTGATGGGGAAAAGTAGTAATGGGGAGAAGGCAATGATGGGAGTTATGGGGAAAAGCAATGATGGGGAAAAACAATGATGGGAGTGATGGGGAAAAGTAATGATGGGGAAAAACAATGATAGGAGTGATGGGAAAAGCAATGATGGGGAAAAACAATTATGGGAGTAATGGGGAAAAGCAGTGATGGGAGTTATGGGGAAAAGCAGTGATGGGGAAAAGCAATGATGGGGAAAAACAATGATGGGAGTGATGGGGAAAAGCAATGATGGGAGTTATGGGGAAAAGCAGTGATGGGGAAAAGCAATGATGGGGAAAAACAATGAGGGGAGTGATGGGAAAAAGCAATGATGGGAGTTATGGGAAAAGCAGTAATGGGGAAAAACAATGATGGGAGTAATGGTGAAAAACAATGATGTGAGTGATGGGGAAAAGCAATGATGGGAGTGATAGGGAAAAGCAATGATGGGGAAAAGCAGTGATGGGGAAAAGCAATGATGGGGAAAAACAATGATAGGAGTGATGGAAAAAAGCAATGATGGGAGTGATGGGGAAAAGCAGTGATGGAGAAAAGCAGTGATGGGGAAAAGCAATGATGGGGAAAAACAATGAAGGGAGTGATGGGAAAAGCAATGATAGGAGTGATGGGGAAAAGCAATGATTGGAGTGATGGGGGAAAAGCAATGATGGGGAAAAACAATGATGGGAGTGATGGGGAAAAGCAACGATGGGGTGATGGGGAAAAAGCAATGGGGGAGAATGAGCGCTGGGGGAGAATGAGCGCTGGGGGGAATGACTTCTTGCTGTTAACCAGTTAATGTTTTCTTGTGGAAAACTTGATGCGGCCCAGCCTCACCCAGATTCTACCTCCAGCGGCCCCCGGGTAAATTGAGTTTGAGACCCCTGGTCTAGATTGTTTCGGGCCTCGCTCAATACAATTTCAGTGAGCAAGAACATGCCCATCTAGTCGGCATGTGACCACATATATTCAAATCACATACTAATGACCAGCGCCGGCACTGGAGATTCTTCACAGCACGCAGTGCACACGATGTGAGGATTCACAAGTCTACAGTCACATAGAGTCACTGCAGACTTGTAACGTAACACCAGACATCCCCTTTAAATATATTGCAAAGTTACTGTTACAGTTAATGTTGTTTTTTATAGGATATCTAATGCCTGTCTTCATTTTTGTAAATTCCTTTGACACTGACAAGTACCTTATTTTTCGGACCATAAGACACACTTTTTTCCCCCAAAATTTTTGGCGAAAATGGGGGTGCGTCTTATGGTTGCAATATACATACCAAATGCTGTGGCGGTGCGGCGGGGCTCTGTGGTGTGGTGGCGGGCTGTGCTCCGGGCAGTGGCTGTACTCCAGTGCAGTGGCAGCAGATCTCTGTGCTCTGTGGGGGGATCCGCTGGCATTTCGTCAAAGCCCAGAGGCCCCCGCACATCCGTTGCTGCCATGTTGCGGTGGCCTCCGGGAACATGGCCGCTGGGCAGGGGGCGGCGCATGCTCAGATCTCATCTCCCAAGATCTCGGAACGAGATCTGAATCTGAGCATGCGCAGTCCATGGCCCGGCGGCCATGTTCCCGGAGGCCATGTTCCCGGAGGCAGGGCCGGCTCCAGGTTTTTATGGGCCCCGGGCGAAAGAGTCTCAGTGGGCCCCTTTAACACAGACCACGATTCATGATGCACAGATACTGCAGAGAAATATGGGTAAAGTACAATGCCAAACACTTCTCTTCTTCCATTACATGAGTGATATCTATTGTAAATTGTACAATAGCTCAAAAAACACCAAATCCTTACAGCGCACAGTACAGACTGGACAGTACAGTCCTCCATACAATATTATGGGCACCACATAGTCCTCCATACAGTATTATGGGCCAAATATAATGCTCCATAAAGAATATTGGACCCCAAATAATGCTCCATACAGGATACTGGTCCCCATATAATGCTCCATACAAAATATGGAACTCTCCTCTGCACTGTGCTGCGTTCTGCACTGTTACGGCTCAGGAAAGGGCACTGTGGAAAGACTCCCCATTATCATCATCATTGCCTGCCCATTATCATCATCATTGTCTCCCCATCATCATCATTGCCTCCCCATCATCATCATTGTCTCCCCATCATCAACATTGCCTCCCCATCATCAACATTGCCTCCCCATCATCAACATTGCCTCCCCATCATCATCATCATTGTCTCCCCATCATCATCATTGCCTCCCCATCATCAACATTGCCTCCCCATCATCATCATCATCATTGTCTCCCCATCATCATCATCATTGCCTCCCCATCATCATCATCATAATTGTCTCCCCATCATCATCATCGCCTCCCCATCATCATCGCCTCCCATCATCATCATTGCCTCCTCACCACTATCACTGCCTCCCCCCACCACCATCAAACATACAGCACCACACACAGACAGCACCGCAGCACTCTCTCACATACACACACACAAAGCACCGCACTACATACACACACTGATACACACAGACACACACAGACACAGACAACTCACATCTCACCTGTCCGGCGCCGATCCTTTCCCTGGTAAGCTGAACTCGGACTGTAAGACGGACCCCCATTTGACACATTAATTTTTTTACCTATTTTCCTTCTGAAAATTTGGGGTGCGTCTTATGGTCCTGTGCGTCTTATAGTCCGAAAAATACGGTACTTACTAAATTTACATATGTTCTGCCCATACCTGTAATAATAACATTTTGCTTTGAGCCAAGAATTCTCATCTTTTTCCTACAGTAAAGATGTATATCTTTGTACCGTGTTAGCCAGTAGATAGAAAAATATTTAGAGTTGAGAGTCCTCAGTGGTTGATACCTTTTAATGGCTAACTGAAAAGATAGTAACAAATTGCAAAGTGTCTTTGCCTGATGAAGAGACTGAGTAGTCTCGAAAGCTTGCAATTTGTTACCATCTTTTCAGTTAGCCATTAAAAGGTATCAACCACTGAGGACTCTCAACTCTAAATATTTTTCATCTTTTTCCTGACTTACAATACCAAGGAAAAGAAAAAAGGAGCATGAATCTTGTTTCAAAAAGTATCAAAATTTATTTTTTATAATTTTAAAATTGCCAACAATAAAGGCCCAAAAAGGAAACAAGGTGTGGCGAGGAAAAGCTGTCAGTATAATGGGTATGCCACACTAAACAGCGTCGCTAACGAGATCGCTAAAATACGTCACTATTTAGCGATCTCGTTCGTGACGCTAACGTGTGTGGCATGTAGCAACGACGTGTGCCCCTGCTGTGATCTCGCTGATCGTTCACTAGAGTTCGGACCGTATTTAGATCGTTGGCGTCCCGCTGGTGAGCCTATATCGCTGTGTCTTGGCACCTTTTGTGAGCGATGTGCGCTGTTTTTTACATCGCAATGACCGTTAAAGTCGTTAATGAGATCGCTAACCGCTTTTGAGTCGTTAACGAGATCACTAAGTGTGGCAGCTACTAGAGACATTAAAACGATCACAAAAACGATCTCATTAGCTTGCGTCGTTATTGAGATCGCTAACGAGATCACTAAGTGTGGCAGTACCTTAAGAGACAGCAACAGACTACTACATCGCCAAGACTCAAGATGTGAAGCCAGCATGTTAACATAACAATGTAAACCTAGGATAATTCCAATGGTATCTATTATCAATACATGGCCACATAAGGTGTACAATAGCAAATCATAGGTCTTGCTTACCCATATTGTAAGGCTGAGTCTGTGCGTCTCTCAGGAGCCAGGGGTCAGCTCCTGAGAGACGCACAGACTCAGCCTTACAATATGGGTAAGCAAGACCTATGATTTGCTATTGTACACCTTATGTGGCCATGTATTGATAATAGACACTATTGGAATTATCCTAGGTTTACATTGTTATGTTAACATGCTGGCTTCACATCTTGAGTCTTACATTGGCGATGTAGTAGTCTGTTGCTGTCTCTTATACTGACAGCTTTTCCTCGCCACACCTCTGTTTCCTTTTTGGGCCCTTATTGTTGGCAATTTTAAAATTATAAAAAATAAATTTTGATACTTTTTGAAACAAGATTCATGCTCCTTTTTTCTTTTCCTTGGTATTGTATATTCTTGGGAGTTTTTCTTACCTGGTTGGCTCTGGGGCCAAGATATCCTTGGGGTGATTATATATTCACCATTAATTGATTTACTATTTTTATGACTTTTCGCTTTAATTTTTCCTGACTTAGTAGTAAACTTGGAGATAATTTTTATAATAAACTAAGGGCCTTTTTAGGAATCACTGTGACCCTGTTTGTAATAATGTCACATAAAATCGCATCCTGTTTTAAAAAGGGCAGACTATTCTAAAAAAAATGGTTCCAATTTCATTAAATTATATAAATTATAGACTGTAAGTAGTAGAAAAATATACATCCCTATAGTTCTTTTGGCTTTTAACTATCTGACTGTAGCATGTCAGTTCTATTACTTTGTCCTACTTTCATAATGGCTTTATATATAGCACAATATGGGCATCCTCATTTCCGCAGTCTTACCCTAATACATTCCTTCCCCCAATTATGTGGGTTAGAACAGTTCATCTTTTTTCATGTAATTTCACCTATTGGAATAGAATAGCTAATTTGACATGTTTAGAATGACATGATGATGCGTATAAAAATATTTTCCGATACTGGTTTTCTATATGTTATGGTGGCAACGTTATAAATGACACACGTCTCATATCCCTGATGGTCTTAAAAAATGATTTTTGCTTTTAGAACTTACTAGCTGAAGAGCCCAGCGTTGCCCGGGCATAGTAACTAACTGTAGTTAGTTATAACAAATTATAATGATTATCCTCTATTCCATATCCCAGTGCCCATATACCCATCACACATCCTCCATCCCATGCCCATATACCCATCATACATATCCTGTAATGTATGTAGTACAGTTCATATAGCGTCTTGTGCTTGGGTGCGATGAAAATACATGAGACACAGGTTTGATATAGAAAGTCTTGTATTACTTCATACAAGTTGGCAAAAATAGTCACACAGTTTGCAGACACAGAAGCAGGAGACACAGCAGGCCAGAGTAATCTAAGCTCAGCAATCACTCTCCACAACAGGTTCAGGATCTTCTTCTCTGTTACCGTAAGTCCATGCAAACGTGGGTCGTTCAAAGAGCAGGGTTCAGAGTCCACAAGTGCTTCAGAGTTCCTCAGTAGGAATAGCTGGAGTACAAGGTCCAACGCTTCAGGGGTCAGATCACAGGTTCACTGCAGGCTAGATTCTGAAGCACTGATTGCTCAGCTGTGGCTGCTTAAGAAGCAAAAGGAGAGAATCAGGGCGGGAACATGCAAGCTGGAAACTCCATTTTGACCGAGGGCAAGATAGCTGCAGCAAGACAGAAAGTAAAATGGCCGACGAACAAACTGAGTTTCAGGAACATGTACACAGAACCTTACATTACTCCCCCTTAGGGACAACCTCCGGGTGACCTCAGACCAGGCTTGTGTGGGTACCTCTGATGAAACTGACGGAGCAAGCGAGGAGCATTAACGTTATTGACTGGTTCCCATGAGTTGTCCTCCACTGGGTAGCCCTGCCATTTAATCAGATATTGTAACTGATTTCTATACAACCTGGAATCTAAAATCCTTTCCACCACAAATTCTTCCTGACCATCGACTAGCACTGGGTCAGGGCAAGGAGAAGAACGTCCAGGAAACGTATTGGGTGTCGCAGCCTTTAGTAGGGATACATGAAAGACAGGGTGGATTCTCATAGTTCTGGGCAGTTGAAGACGACAAGCAACGGCACTTATAATTTTACTGATTTTATAAGGTCCAATGTACTTATGTCCCAGCTTAGACGATGGAATCCTTAACTTAAGATTTCTGGTTGACAGCCAGACCAAGTCTCCTACCTTGAAAGCTGGTGCAGGTTTACGAAATTTATCTGCTGCTTTCTTGTACCTTTCCTGAGCCGATTCCAGATTCTCCTTTAGAAGATCCATATTCTTCTGTAAAGACGTGATTCTTTCAGCCACTGCTGGTAAAGGCGTTTCTATGGGAAATCGTGGTAGAATGTTAGGATGATAACCTAGATTAGAGTAAAAAGGAGACTGCTTAGTGGAGGCACTCTGAGAGTTGTTATATGAGAACTCAGCTAATGGAAGTAGATCCACCCAATCATCCTGTAGGTGGCAGATAAAGCAGCGGAGATACTGCTCCAGGGTTTGATTGGTTCGTTCGGTCTGTCCATTAGTCTGGGGATGAAAAGCAGAAGAAAGGTTTACTTTAATGTCCAATGCTGCACAGAAATTTTGCCAAAACCTAGAAGTGAATTGCACCCCTCGATCCGAAATAACCTCATCCGGTACTCCATGTAAGCGAAACACATCTTTAATCATCAGATCTGATGTCTGTTTTGCAGTGGGTAAGCCGACACAAGGAATAAAATGAGCTGCCTTTGTTAGACGGTCAACCACCACTAGAATGGTGTTCTTCCCTTGAGAGGTTGGTAACTCCACAATGAAGTCCATAGAAATAGATCCCCACGGGCGGGACGGGGTGGGAAGAGGCTGTAACAGACCAGTTGGTGAGGAGCGAGGTGTTTTGCATCTTGCACAAACTTCACATGAAGTGACATAGTTTAAAACATCCTTCCTGCAAGTGGGCCACCAAAAGAAACGAGAAAGAAATTCCTGTGTCTTTAGAATTCCTCTATGCCCAGCTATCTTGGAATCGTGAATGAGTTGCAATACTCTCAATCTGACTGTTTCAGGAATATACAGGCGTTGTCCCTGAATCCACACACCATTCTTAAAGACAAGACTTACGTCCCTTGGGGGTTGTGCCAAAAAGGAATCCGCATGGTATGCTTCCTTGATGTCCTTAAGTAGGTCTTGATTATGAATTACTCCTAGGAATCTAGAGTCAGGAAGAATAGTCTTAGGAGGAGTAATTGGACGTGTCTCTGCTGAGTAAATCCTAGAGAGTGCATCAGCCTTTCCATTGCGCGATCCTGGTCTATAAGAAATGATAAAATTAAATTGGTTTAAGAAAAGATTCCAGCGAGCCTGGCGAGGAGTCAGGCACTTAGCCGACCTGATAAACTCAAGGTTACGATGGTCTGTCAGGACGACTATTTGCTGTGCAGCTCCCTGAAGAAGGTGTCTCCATTCTTTGAAGGCGGCAATAATGGCCAACAACTCTCTATTGCCCACATCGTAGTTCCTCTCAGCCGAAGACAACTGCTGGGAAAAGAAGGCACAGGGATGCAAGACATTCTTCTCACCTGTTCTCTGAGAGAGTATAGCTCCAACGGCACAGTCTGAAGCATCCACCTCTATTATGAAGGCAAGCTCGGGGTTGGGATGTACCAGGATAGATGCAGTGGTAAATTTATCTTTTAGACGGGAAAATGCTTCCTGGGCTTGGGGAGTCCAGGAGAACCTAGACTCTTTCCGGGTAAGTTGGGTGATAGGTGACACTACCTCAGAGAAATTTCTAATGAAACGTCTATAGAAGTTGGCAAACCCGATGAAGCGCTGTACCTCCTTCACATTTCTAGGACTTGGCCAATCCTTGATGGCTTGGGTTTTGCTTCCATCCATACTAATTCCTTGTGTAGACAGTACATACCCCAGAAATTGAATTTCGGTCTTATGGAATTCACACTTTTCAAGTTTGATGTAAAGATGATTTTGTCTTAGACGTTCCAAGACCATTCTCACATGTCCATGATGTTCCTCTGTGGAGTTAGAAAAAATTAGAATATCATCCAAATAAATTACCACGAATGTATCTAGGAGATCCCTGAAGATGTCATTCACCAAGTGTTGGAAAGTGGCTGGGGCGGTACTCAGACCAAAAGGCATAACTAGATATTCAAAGTGTCCATAGCGTGACCTGAATGCAGTCTTCCATTCATCCCCAGGTCTAATACGGACTAAGTTATAGGCCCCACGAAGATCTAGTTTAGAAAAAATTTTGGCATGTCGCACTCTCTCCAATAACTCAGGGATTAAAGGCAATGGATAACGGTTTCTAATAGTAACCTTATTGAGTTCCCTATAGTCTACGCAGGGTCTCAGAGATCCATCTTTCTTCTTTACAAAGAAGATGGGTGCACCTGCAGGAGATGAAGAGGGGCGTATGAAGCCCTTGGCTAGATTTTCGTCTATGTAATCCTTTAAAGCCTTTAGCTCGGGCCCCGCCAGGGGGTAGATCTTACCAAAAGGTATCTCTGCTCCAGGCAATAATTCAATTGGACAATCATATGGACGGTGAGGAGGAAGCTGGTCAGCATTCTTCTTGTCACATAAATCCACATAGTCCTGGTATACAGCTGGTAGTTCAGGGACTGACATGGTTCCTTTAGGAACAGAGCAAGCTGAAACTTTTGAGCTCATCTGTTTCTCTGGAAAGTGTAATTCCTTGGTCTCCCAGTTAATGGTAGGATTCTGAGCCTGCAGCCATGGTAGCCCTAGAATAATGGGAAAGTGGGGAGAAGAGATAAGCATAAAGGACAGTTTCTCTTGATGATCTTTACCCATAAGAACCCTCAAAGGCTCTGTTTCCTGATCCACTGGTCCAGAGGTCAGCAGGGAGCCATCCACAGTTTCCATCTGTACTGGAGTAGCCTTCTTCACTGAACGTATCCCCTGTTTCAGAGCAAAGGAGACATCCATAAAATTTCCACTTGCCCCTGAGTCAATCATAGCAGAGCTAGACACCCAAGTTGAGTCAACCCAGAGTTTGATGGAAAGAAAGCAATGAGAATTGTTTTTCTTACAACTCAGCTGGGACACCGCTGAGGAAACTTGAAAAATGGCAGTGTTTACACAGTCAACGTCCTCAGAGGTAACGGAGTTTAAGTCCGAGAAATCAAGATCTGTTGCTGCAGATCTCTCTGGAGCCTGAGGCTCGGACCTGACAGATCCCCTCTCGCAACACTCACAGTGAATGAGTGCTGCAGTAGTCTTACGAGAACGGCTGGGGCAGTTTATAATGAAGTGCCCTGACTTACCACAATAGAAACATAGATTCTCCTTAAAACGATGTTCCTTGCGTGCATCACTAACCCGTCGTTGTAAAGAGTCTACCTGCATGGGTTCAGGTTCAGGTTCCCGTGTAATCCTACTCAAAGGTTCCTTAGCTGGAGAGGAAGGTAGGAAAAGGTTAGTAGCGATTGCTTTCGAACCATCTCTCTTGCCTGCGTTCAGTCAGACGAGTATCAATACGGATGCAGTAGTTAATAAAATCACCTAACGCAGTGGGAGGGTCGGCACGAGCAAGTTCATCCTTAATCAGTGGAGATAACCCCTTTCGAAAAATAGATTTTTTGGCAGAACTGTCCCAGGTGGTATCAAGGGCCCATCTCCTGAAATCCAAGGCATATTCAGCTACCGAGTGCTTACCTTGGCGCAAAGCTAACATGGCTGCTTCAGCTGTTGCACCTCGATTGGGGTCATCAAACACCTGCCCCATGGCTGAAATAAAATCATCAAGGTGATTCAAACAATCATCCTCAGTCTCAATCAGAGGGTTTGCCCACATCAAAGCCTTGTTGGTAAGCAACATAATTATAGTAAGCACCTTAGATCGTTCAGTGGGAAATTGTGAAGCATGTGCAGAAAAAAAAAGATTGCATTGATTAATAAATCCCCTGAATTTCTCACGTTCACCGCCAAAACGAAAAGGGGGCAACTTGGGAATCCCAGCACTCGGGGCTATGGCAGGAGCCTGGACTCGCCCTTCTAGAACCTCAATCCTGGCTCGCAAATCCTGGGCAGTCTGTCCAAACACTTGCAAATTGTGATTAGTGAGGTCCTGTAGATTTGTAAAACGGGTCTTTATATTCTGCAAATCTGCAAGGATATTATCAGTCACTCCGCAAAGTTCCTTTATGCGGGGCTCCATTTTCCAGATCTTTTAAGACAGGAGTACTGGAAGAAGAGGAAAGGAAAAAAAAAAAAAAAAACAATAGTGTTTACCTGTGGTAACACTGCAGAGAGAAAAAAAAATTAAGGGAACTGCTCACCTGGAATGGTTGTGAGAAGTCACAACCACTATCATCACAGAAGTTCAACCGGACATCTGATATCCACAGTAATAGCAGACAAAAAAGAGAAAAGAAAAAAACAATAGTGTTTACCTGTGGTAACACTGCAGAAAAAAAAACACTTAAGGGAATTGCTCACCTGGAATGGTTGTGAGAAGTCACAACCACTGTCATCACAGAAAGTACAACCGGACATCCGATATCCACAGTTACAGCAGACACAGCCTTTCCAGACCCAGCAGACACTAACGTTTGGCTTCAGAATCTTGTAATGTATGTAGTACAGTTCATATAGCGTCTTGTGCTTGGGTGCGATGAAAATACATGAGACACAGGTTTGATATAGAAAGTCTTGTATTACTTCATACAAGTTGGCAAAAATAGTCACACAGTTTGCAGACACAGAAGCAGGAGACACAGCAGGCCAGAGTAATCTAAGCTCAGCAATCACTCTCCACAACAGGTTCAGGATCTTCTTCTCTGTTACCGTAAGTCCATGCAAACGTGGGTCTTTCAAAGAGCAGGGTTCAGAGTCCACAAGTGCTTCATAGTTCCTCAGTAGGAATAGCTGGAGTACAAGGTCCAAGGCTTCAGGGGTCAGATCACAGGTTCACTGCAGGCTAGATTCTGAAGCACTAATTGCTCAGCTGTGGCTGCTTAAGAAGCAAAAGGAGAGAATCAGGGCGGGAACATGCAAGCTGGAAACTCCATTTTGACCGAGGGCAAGATAGCTGCAGCAAGACAGAAAGTAAAATGGCCGACGAACAAACTGAGTTTCAGGAACATGTACACAGAACCTTACATATCCTCCATCCTATAGTCCCATGCCCATATACCCATCATACATATCCTCCATCCCATAGTCTAGTGCCCATATACCCATCACATATCCTCCATCCTATATTCCCATCCCCATATTCCCATCATACACATCCTCCATCCCATAATCCCGTGCCCATATACCCATCATACATATCCTCGATCCCATAGTCCCATGACCATATACCCATCATACATATCCTCGATTCCATAGTCCCATGCCATATACCCATCACACATCCTCCATCCCATAGTCCCATGCCCATATACCTGTGGTGCCCCTGAGGGTCCAGTCACCACAGAGGTACTGCACCTCTACCAGAGGTGTGGTATCTCACTCTCAGGTAAGGAGGGAGCACCACCCAGGACTCTAACACTCACACTCAACACACACCAGTTCAGTCAGGGCACCTTGGTCTACCCCAAGGGAGGAGGGCCTCATCTCAGGCTGGGTAGGAAAGGGTATTAGGGTGTGGGTGGAGAAGGTAGAAAGGGAGAGAAGCTTAGAGAGCGGAAAGAACAGTGAGTTGTGAGGAGAAATTGAAAGTGAGCAGACGTGCTGACAAGGAGCTCCCTGTCAGAGGGAGCTAGACAGAACAGAGCAGTTGGACTGAGGAGACCATAGGAGAAGGAGTGCAGCAGAGAGGCTGCAGAGAGGAGAAGGAGTCTGCTGTAGTGATGGAAGGAAGAGAGAGAATTGAGAGGGGAGGCTGAAGGAAGCTCCTGGGAGGACAGAAAGGGTTCTAGGGGCACGGGAAGTGCAGAAGCCACCCGTGGGGCCTGATCCAGCAGTGGAATGACCAGGGCACAGTAGGGGAACCGGCCCCCAAGACTAGTGGAGGACTTCAATACTCAGCTAGCAAGCCAGAGGCTGAGGTATCTGTACGTGCCTCAGCCATATCCACAATTATTCACCGAAAAGGCAGCCATATAGGAGCAAGGGGACTCAGAGGACGTCACCTGACAAGGTCTGCGGCTGCTGGTTTGGGACACAGATTGTGCAGGTGCTGGGCTGGAGGGAGGAAGCCAGTGCAGTGAGATGGCCAGGAGAGGAACATACTGAAGAGAGTCCTGGAAAGGTGTATCCTGATCTACCTGGGAGTTTGCTGGACAAATCACCTGGAGGACACGGCACTAAGCGGGCATCTGTGCATAAGTGAACTGTGAGTAAAGCATTGGAAACTGCACCCTGCTGTGTCCTCTGAATCATTCCTGCGCCACCTGCCCTGAACCACGCTCACCACCAACATCACCTTTAACATCCTAACTGCCCTGGGACACAGCTCTACCCGTGGAGAGCTTAACCATCTTTGCTGCCCTATCATTGTTCCAGAGGATCAGCATTGCAGAGTCGGTCCCCTGACTGAATACCACGGGTGGCGTCACGAACACTTTATCACAAACTCTATTTTCCCCTTTTTCACTACTCCCCTTTTATTGGACGCCCAGGGCCACGGACCGGGTTACTGCTGCCGTGACACTGCTCCTTTAAGAAGCGGCCCGGTACCGAGTATCTCCACTGCCCTGGCGGGCGATCCATACCCATCATACATATCCTCCATCCCATAGTCCCGTGCCCATATACCAATCATACATATCCTCCATCCCATAGTCTCATGCCAATATACCCATCACACATCCTCCATCCCATAGTCCCATGCCCATATACCGGTGGTGCCCCTGAGGGTCCAGTCACCACAGAGGTACTGCACCTCTACCAGAGGTGTGGTATCTCACTCTCAGGTAAGGAGGGAGCACCACCCAGGACTCTAACACTCACACTCAACACACACCAGTTCAGTCAGGGCACCTTGGTCGTACCCCAAGGGAGGAGGGCCTCATCTCAGGCTGGGTAGGAAAGGGTATTAGGGTGTGGGTGGAGAAGGTAGAAAGGGAGAGAAGCTTAGAGAGCGGAAAGAACAGTGAGTTGTGAGGAGAAATTGAAAGTGAGCAGACGTGCTGACAAGGAGCTCCCTGTCAGAGGGAGCTAGACAGAACAGAGCAGTTGGACTGAGGAGACCATAGGAGAAGGAGTGCAGCAGAGAGGCTGCAGAGAGGAGAAGGAGTCTGCTGTAGTGATGGAAGGAAGAGAGAGAATTGAGAGGGGAGGCTGAAGGAAGCTCCTGGGAGGACAGAAAAGGTTCTAGGGGCACGGGAAGTGCAGAAGCCACCCGTGGGGCCTGATCCAGCAGTGGAATGACCAGGGCCCCAAGACTAGTGGAGGACTTCAATACTCAGCTAGCAAGCCAGAGGCTGAGGTATCTGTACGTGCCTCAGCCACATCCACAATTATTCACCGAAAAGGCAGCCATATAGGAGCAAGGGGACTCAGAGGACATCACCTGACAAGGTCTGCGGCTGCTGGTTTGGGACACAGATTGTGCAGGTGCTGGGCGGGAGGGAGGAAGCCAGTGCAGTGAGATGGCCAGGAGAGGAACATACTGAAGAGAGTCCTGGAAAGGTGTATCCTGATCTACCTGGGAGTTTGCTGGACAAATCACCTGGAGGACACGGCACTAAGCGGGCATCTGTGCATAAGTGAACTGTGAGTAAAGCATTGGAAACTGCACCCTGCTGTGTCCTCTGAATCATTCCTGTGCCACCTGCCCTGAACCACGCTCACCACCAACATCACCTTTAACATCCTAACTGCCCTGGGACACAGCTCTACCCGTGGAGAGCTTAACCATCTTTGCTGCCCTATCATTGTTCCAGAGGATCAGCATTGCAGCGTCGGTCCCTGACTGAATACCACGGGTGGTGTCACGAACACTTTATCACAAACTCTATTTTCCCCTTTTTCACTACTCCCCTTTTATTGGACGCCCAGGGCCACGGACCGGGTTACTGCTGCCGTGACACTGCTCCTTTAAGAAGCGGCCCGGTACCGAGTATCTCCACTGCCCTGGCGGGCGATCCATACCCATCATACATATCCTCCATCCCATAGTCCCGTGCCCATATACCCATCATACATATCCTCCATCCCATAGTCTCATGCCAATATACCCATCACACATCCTCCATCCTATAGTCCAGTGCCCATATACCCATTACACATCCTCCATCCCATAATCCTGTGCCCATATACCCATGATACATATCCTCCATCCCATAGTCCCGTGCCCATATACCCATGATACATATCCTCCATCCCATAGTCCCCAGCCCATATACCCATCATACATATCCTCCATCCCATAGTCCCGTGCCCATATACCTATCACACATCCTAGATCCCATAGTCCCGTGCCCGTATACCCATCACACATCCTCCATCCCATAGTCCCGAGCAGGGAGTTCCTGGAGATGTGCTATTATGTAACCTGGCAGTGTGGCTCTGTGTGCGGATCTGTGTGCAGCCGTTGTTGATGCAATTTTTTACACTGGTAACAATAGAGCCCGGCAGTAATAGATGACGGGGTGATTCATTTCTGTCATGTGCTCTCTGCCCCTTTCTGGGGGGACTGACAATGGCTGGGAGCTTATGTTCCAGGGATGCTAGATTTCTCCCACCCGGTCAGTGTCTGCTGAGGTTTTGTGGAGTGGAAAAACTGTTGCTCATAGCAACCAATCACAGCTCTGCTTTCATCTTATAAACAGCTCTGGTGAAATGAATGATGCTTAGCGATTGGTTGCTATGGGCAACACAGGCAAGTGTAACCTGTTGTGGTCAAGAATATTTGCCCATGAAATATATATTATTTGTTTTATATATATATATACACATATATATACACATAATATTTATTTTTTATTTATATATATATTAGATATTATACTGGGCTTTGCTTGTGGAGTGAGTGTGGCTATGCGGTGTGGGCAGGGATATGTGGAGTGGGCGTGGCTTGATACACAAACACACATATATATATAACACAGTCTCCCTGCACTACCACTCAGCCTCTCAACGATGGCAGAATGACGCCGTGAAGGAGGCGCCGGTGCACGCACAGGACGTCAGAGTCCCAGTGACGTCTTTCAGCCTTGTCGCGACTTTGCCATGGCCAAAGGCTAAGCGGTAGTAGAGAGACATCAACCTGCTGGACCGCCCAGTGAACTTGTCAGCATCCTGGATTAGGTGAATATATGATGCTTTTTATTTCCTTAAAACTATGGTGTGGGAGAGGGTGCTCTCATACATTTTAGAGGCTACTGTGGGGAGCCCTCAAAGTGTGCGGGTCATTATACAGCATGATAGCTAATGTGGAGGCCCTCATATAGTATGGGGGCTAATGTGGAAGCCATGATATGGTGTGGTAACTAATGAGCGGGGCCCTCATACAGTATGGGGGTTAATGTGGGGGCCATCATATGTTGTGGGAACTAATGAGGGGAATCTCTTATGGTATGGGGGCAAATGTGGGGGCCATCATATGGTGTGGGAACTAATGTGGGGGCCCTCATACAGTATGCAAGTTAATGTGGAGGCCATTATATGGTGTGGAGACTATAGTGGGTGGCACTCATACAGTATGGGGGCTAATGTCAAAGATGCACATGGAGCATTATGGGGCATTATCATTTTCTAGGGGCAAAACATGGACACTTTTCTAGGGCACTTTCACAGTCTATTAATATTTTCTAAGGAGAGATTTTACCATCTAGAGGCACAAATGAGGCATTTTACTTTGTAATGGGCACAGTGGTGGGCATCATTACGTAGGGCAGTAAGAAGAGCACTGTTTTTGTGCCACACAGGAGGGGCAGTAATAGGGACACATACGACAACAGCTCAGTACTAGGGTATCAGCAGGATGAGGAGTTTGTGCAAGTTTTGAATAGATGGGGACGAAGCTGGAAATGTGAGAAATCAAATGAGTCTTTGTTGTAATCACTGTAGATAAGTCTGAGCTGGAAAAATTGTCATTTCGGTCTGGGCCAGATGGAAAAGACGAGAATAGTGGCCAACTCCATCAGAAAGAATGTCAGCTGTAAATCATTATCTGAAACTGTACTGTAATCTCTTAACATGTTTTGCAGTACTGGTATCTACCACTATTTGGATACTATTTAGCGGTAATATCAGTGTTGGTCTTAGTAAACAAAATATTTTGAGTAATATCATACTCATCTTCTAAGGTTCACCTATGCCAACTATAAGGGTCCACCACCGTAGTTGTAATCAGGATTAGGGGCCCACTCAGAGGTTTCACAACCCCTTAGCTGAACCCCTAACTATGCCTCTGATACTGAGTCCAGTTCAACATGAAACATTTGATGAAAGGTCCTCTTTAAGAGAAAGCAGCGACAAGTTGTACCTGTTTCCCCATGTAACAGATGAAAAAGCATCCAAATACAGAAATATTATTTGTCTGAAAACATCACAAAACATTACCAGACCCCAATCAGAGGGTAATAAAACTTTCACACTACTTATCTATGAACTGTTCCAATATTTATGCTCATCCCTCTGCCATAATGACTATTCTGCTTCACGTCACTTGTCTTACCTATTGCATTTTTTCTGTCCTGTTTTGTGTATAAATATGTGATTCTTCAGATTTTGTATTAGTCTATGCCTGATGAAGAGACCTGAGTAGTCTCGAAAGCTTGCAATTTGTTACCATCTTTTCAGTTAGCCATTAAAAAGTATCAACCACTGAGGACTCTCAAGTCTAAATATTTTTTTGTCTGACATAGGAATTCATAATGCATTTTGTATAATGTATTGTTACAACTATGTAGATATTTTCAGCATTTCGAGCAGACATCAATTTTTCAAATGCTTGTACACTTTAGCAGAGCAAGCTCAAACCTGGCTATTTAATATAAATGAATACCACTATCTGCTCCTGTAAATCATGTCCTAATTGCTGTAATTACTGCATATTTTACCTGTCCAGACAGCACGGTTATTAGCTAATCACAGTATGATAGTTCTATCTTTGCTCCCATTTATTTTTTCATCCTTCTACTTGCCATAAAGGTCTACAAGCCAAGCAATTAGGTCATATCACACATTCCTTTTTTCAGATCTGATTGGCATTGAGAGTGCAGATTAGAAAAATAATTGACATTTGACAATCTCCTCTGAACTTTTGCAGAAATCAGTCAAATTTAATACGATCCCCCATTGCTAAAAGCAACTATTTCTGGAGACATGTCTTGTGTCATTGCTCATGGCTCGGTTCCTCAGATTTTATTTACTTCTTCAAAAGTTTATTAATGAAGAAAAAGTGAAAGCTAAGAAGAGAGATCATGTCAACTCCGGGCCTAGATGAATAGGAGTAGAAGAAAGCAGTGAAAGCTGTAACTGGAAAACACATTTACATTTTCACACTGTGTATCTGATGCTTTTGACAATGCTGGGCTTTTAGAGGCTTTGAGGTGCAATGTGTGATGTGGATTGTCAGAAAACACCACAGGGGATCAAAGCAGAAACCGGCTGATAATTCTCCCTGCATGAGCAGACATCTTGTACACTTTTAACTCCTGATGATCAACAAAGATAAGGCATGAGTTAATATTTGCACTTTTATATTGAGAACATTGAAAGTTGAAAAGGAACAATACGTTTTATAAAATAACAAGCTAAAGTTACAGTAAAGATGTATATCTTCGTACCGTGTTAGCCAGTAGATAGAAAAATATTTAGAGTTGAGAGTCCTCAGTGGTTGATACCTTTTAATGGCTAACTGAAAAGATGGTAACAAATTGCAAGCTTTCGAGACTACTCAGGTCTCTTCATCAGGCTGAACTAATACAAAATCTGAAGAATCACATATTTATACACAAAAACACAGAAAAAATGCAATAGGTAAGACAAGTGACGTGAAGCAGAATAGTCATTATGGCAGAGGAATGAGCATAAATATTGGAACAATTCATAGATAAGGAGAGAAAGTTTTATTACCCTCTGATTGGGGTCTGGTAATGTTTTGTGATGTTTTCACAGGGTATTTGGAGTAAATTCCTTAATTGATGTAATAGGCCATAAAACCATGTGACAGGTTCATTCCAGCATTAAGAGTGTCAAAGGGATGGTGACCTTTGACACTCTTAATGCTGGAATGAACCTGTCACATGGTTTTATGGCCTATTACATCAATTAAGGAATTTACTCCAAATACCCTGTGAAAACATCACAAAACATTACCAGACCCCAATCAGAGGGTAATAAAACTTTCTCTCCTTATCTATGAATTGTTCCAATATTTATGCTCATTCCTCTGCCATAATGACTATTCTGCTTCACGTCACTTGTCTTACCTATTGCATTTTTTCTGTGTTTTTGTGTATAAATATGTGATTCTTCAGATTTTGTATTAGTTCAGCCTGATGAAGAGACCTGAGTAGTCTCGAAAGCTTGCAATTTGTTACCATCTTTTCAGTTAGCCATTAAAAGGTATCAACCACTGAGGACTCTCAACTCTAAATATTTTTCAAGCTAAAGTTAAGAATCCGTGGTCAACAAGACCCAACACGATGGAGGAATATAAAGGAAAGGTGAATATGGCACAATTCTGAGATTGAGATGCATTTATTTAATTTATTGTGAATAAATGTACAAAAATAGATACAATTGCTCAAAGCCAACGTATTACAAGGAACCTGTCACATCATTTATCCCTACTAAACTGCCCCCAATATCCTACAGGTCTTGCAATGTTCATCACTAACATTTTGTTCTCAAATGAAAACATCTCAGTATACAAGGAAATAAAACACTTTTAACCTTTACTCAATTTCCCACAAGATCCTGGCCTTCAGTTATATGGGTGGCACTGCATATTGTTTCAGTCATGGTCCTATGGACATTAGTCACTTCCAACAGCAGCCCAGTGTGATTGATGGACTAGACTACCCAGTCGTGTCAATCACTGCCGAAATTCCGTGCTTGTGTGCTGTGAAAGCCAGCTACCTGGGTGTACACTTACCCGCTTCTTCACCTCTTGGCAGCGGTGGGAGCAAAGCAGCACAAAAGGTGAGCCCTAACAACGTGCATGAAGCCTCTGACTCATAGTGGCTTCTAGAGCATGTGCGTATAGCAAATGAAACTGGAGACATATACACAACGTCAATGCACATGCCTGGATAGCTGATAGTCTGCGCACAGGAGCGGGATTTCTGCAGCAATTGTCATTATGTCAGTCTAGTCCAACCCATCAATTAAACTGCGTTGGTCATGATTACTGTACAGAGGACCATGACTGAAACAGTATGCAGCACCACCCATATGACTAAAAGCCAGGGTTTGGTAGGCAATTGAGCAAAGCTCAATAGTGTTTTTTTACTTGTATATTGGGACATTTAGCTTGCGACCAGCATGTTAGTGATGCACATTGCATGAATTGTAAGTCGTTGGTGTCAGTTTAGTAGGGATAGATGAGATAAAAAGTTCCCGTTAAAACGACCTTCCTAATATTGTGTAGTCCCAAACAACTTTGAACCTTAAGCCATGCATTCCACAAGCTATCTAAAGGTTTCTTGTGGTATCTTGTGGTGACAAGTTGCTAATAGTGTCATTAAGTTGGAGTTAACTGAATTGTAAGACCCCAATGGATTAAACATGTTTTATAGCACAGCCCACAGGTGCGCTATAAGATTGATAGCTGAAAAATGTTGAGGCCAAGTCATCACCTTGAACTCTTTGTCTTGTTCCTAAAACTGTGGCACATTCTGCTGCTTAAAAGGCCACTATAATTCGAGAATGTACACCTATAATCCAACAGCACAGTTCTAAATATAGCTGTCAAACAAAATAATACAAAACCTATAAATCAGGACCCTCAAAAAATATACACACAAAGTATGAAAACTTAGTCACCCTTTATTGGCAAATTTATACAAAATTTCAAATTCTTAATAATATAAAATTGAATATATTATACACATGAACATAACAAAACAGGACAATACAGAAAGGTCCCTAAAAGCAACCAATAAAAACACAATTGAAAGCCACAAACCTTTTAGTAAATTTACTAAAATAGAGTACTTAAGTCAATAATACAAACAAATGCAAACACAAATTAAATTAAATGACCATAGGGAGAGGTGCAATGAAAGACTGTAAACTGTAAATAGTATATCCAACAATGAAAATGATTTCCTTTTACACAACTATCCTCAATTACTTATGGACCTTTGTAGACAAACCACAGAAGCACATAGACTCGCTTTTTGCTTTTTTGTTAGGAGGCCATCTATGTGTATAATATCTTCAAATTTACATCCTAATGAATTTGGGATTTTGTTTAGATTTACCAATGAAGAGTGAATAATGTTTCATACTATTGTATATATTTTTGGAGGGGCTGTTTTGTACACTGTGCATCAATATTAGTGAACTCCTTTGCTAAGAAAGATTATACTAAATAATCTTTATTGTCTCCATAAGCATTAGACTAAAGTTGTAATGTCCACACAGCAAGCCCCTCGTAATGTCCATACACCCAGCCCCTTGTAATGTCCACATAACCAGTCTGTCGTAATGTCCACATATCCAGTCATAGAATCATAGAATCATAGAATGGTAGAGTTGGAAGGGACCTCCTGGGCCATCTGTTCCATCCCCCTGCTCAAAGCAGGATTCTCTAAATCATCCCAGACAGATGTCTGTCCAGCCTTGTTTGAAGACTTCCATTGAAGGAGAACTCACCACCTCTCGTGGCAGCCTGTTCCACTCATTGATCACCCTGTCAAAAAAAATTTTCTAATATCTAATCTGTGTCTCCTCCCATTCAGTTTCATCCCATTGCTTCTAGTCTTTCCTTGTGCAAATGAGAATAAAGATGATCCTTCTACAATGTGACAGCCCTTGAGATATTTGTAGACAGCTATTAAGTCTCCTCTCAGTCTTCTTTTTTGCAAGCTAAACATTCCCAAATCCTGCAACCGTTCCTCATAGGACATGGTTTGCAGACCGGTCACCATTCTGGTCGCTCTTCTCTGAACTTGCTCCAGTTTGTTGATGTCTTTTTTAAAACGTGGAGCCCAAAACTGGACACAGTATTCCAGATGAGGTCTGACCAAAGAAGAGTAGAGGGCAATAATGACCTCACGTGATCTAGACTGTATGCTTCTGTTGATACATCCTAGAATTGCATTTGCCTTTTTTGCTGCTGCATCACACTGTTGACTCATGTTCAGTCTGTGATCTATTAGTATACCCAAGTCTTTTTCAAATGTGCTGTTACTTAGCCCTATTCCTCCCATTTTGTATATGCTTTTTTCATTTTTATTGCCCAGATGTAGTACTTTGCATTTTTCCCTGTTAAAATCCATTCTGTTAGTTGCTGCCCACTGCTCCAGTTTATTTATATCTTTTTGAATCCTCTCTCTCTCTTTTCTAGTATTACCGTGTTTCCCCGATAGTAAGACAGTGTCTTACTTTCTTTTTATCCCCAAAAACCCCACTATGTCTTACTTTCGGGGTATGTCTTATATTGAAAAAAAATTACCTGTATCTAACCCAGTGTGATACAGTACCACCTGCTGTATTTAATCCAGTGTGACACCTGCTGATACCCACTGGGTTACATACAGCAGATGATACCCCAGTATGCCAGTGTATATGTTTTACTGATGTATGATTACTGTGTATACGTCGCCGCGTCTGCCATCTACCACCAGAAAAACTCACCGCCGCCTTCCGCCACGGGCTCCGGCTCCCTGCAGCCGCTGGTCCCGCCGTCCTCCGTCGCACCGTTCGCCCGCAGTCCCGGCTGAAGTTCTCGCGCGCTCTATTTAAATTTCTTCTTCGGTCCCGAAACGTCATCACGTTGGTCACTCACGTGACCGGAGGCTGCAGTGATAGACAGTTCTCTCCAGCCTCCGGTCACGTGAGTGACCAACGTGATGACGTTTCGGGACCGAAGAAGAAATTTAAATAGAGCGCGCGAGAACTTCAGCCCGGGACTGCGGGCGAACGGAGCGACGGAGGACGGCGGGACCAGCGGCTGCAGGGAGCCGGAGCCCGTGGCGGAAGGCGGCAGTGGTAGATGACAGACGCGGCGACGTATGGAGAGGGGGACGGTGCGGACGTGGGCAGGAAGCGGCACGCAGCTAGATGAGAGGGAGGCGGTAATACCCCCGTGTTTCCCCGAAAGTAAGACATATGTCTTACTTTCGGGGTACGGCTTATATTAGCCGACCCCTCTGAAACTCCCGATACGTCTTACAATCGGGGGTGTCTTACTATCGGGGAAACACGGTAGCTACCACTCCTAGCTTTGTGTCATCAGCAAATTTGATCAGTTTACCTTCAATTCCTTCATCTAAATCATTGATAAAGATGTTGAACAATACAGGGCCCAAAACAGTCCCTCGTAGTGCCACACAGCCCGCCCTTCGTAATGTCCACATAGCCAGCTCCTCATAATATCCACATATCCATTCCCTCATAGTGCCCACACAGCCAGACCCTCATAATATCCAGTCAGCTGCTCATAAATTCCCCACATCTAGCCCCTAATAATATCTGCACAGTCAGACCCTCATAATGTCCCCATAGCCAGCCCCTCATAATGTCCAAATAGTCAGCCCTTTGTAATGTCCACACAGCCAGCTTCTTGTAATGTCAAGACAGCCAGCACCTCATAATGTGCCCACAGCCAGCCCTTCTTGTGATAGCCCCAATTTATTGGCAAAATAAAAGAGGAAAGATTAAAAAACGCTTATATCCATCTAATCCAGGCTCCTCGTCCAGCACAGCCTCCATCTCCTCTTCTGTCTGGTGCAGCAGTGGGCGCTGGATGGTGTGATGCTGTGACATCATCACACCATCTGACGGCTCTTGAGCGTGCCGTCTCCAACAAGGAGCAAGCCAGATGAAGCCTGCATTCTGATGGAGCTACTAGCAGATCAGGGAGCTTATTACAGCTCCTGTGCCTCATGGCACTCACAGCAATTGTATTTGCATCTTGAAGACACAAATACAATTGAATGCAGGGAGGGAGTGACAGCTGGAGAGCAAGCAGAGTAAAAGGGTAAGTGGTGTCAGCAATATCAGGTTTTGTTTTCTAAAGTGTGCCCCACTCAGGAAGGCAGGAGCTAGCACCCTAGGTGGGTGCCTACCCTGCCTATCCCTTGCTTGTCCTGGCCCTGCTTTATGGTATAAGCTAATGAAGATGATGAAAAAGATGATGATGATGATGATGATGATGATGATGAATGATGATAAATGATGAGGATAATGATGATGATGATGATGATGAAAATGAAGATGATAAAGATGAAGATGATGATGAAAATGATGACAACGATGAAGATGAAGATGATGACGATGAAGATAAAGATGATGATGAAGATGAAGATGATGAAGGTGAAGATAATGAAGATTGAGATGATGAAGATCAATATGAAGATGATGAAGATGCAGATGATGAAAATGAAGATGAAGGTGATGAAGATGATGATAAAGATGATGAAGATGAAAATAGATGATGAAGATAATGAAGATGAAGATAAAGATGAAGATGACGAAGATGACAGAAATGAAGGTGATGAATGTGAAGATGATGAAGATGAAGATGAAGAATATACAGGTGCTTCTCACAAAATTAGAATATCATCAAAAAGTTAATTTATTTCAGTTCTTCAATACAAAAAGTGAAACTCATATATTATATAGAGTCATTACAAACAGAGTGATCTATTTCATGTGTTTATTTCTGTTAATGTTGATGATTATGGCTTACAGCCAATGAAAACCCAAAAGTCATTATCTCAGTACATTAGAATATTTTTAACACCAGCTTGAAAAATCATTTTAAAACACAAATGTTGGCCTACTGAAATGTATGTTCAGTAAATGCACTCAATACTTGGTTGGTGCTAATTTTGCATCAATTACTGTATCAATGCAGCGTGGTATGGAGGTGATCAGCCTGTGGCACTGCTCAGGTGTTACGGAAACCCAGGTTGCTTTGAAAGCAGCCTTCAGCTCATCTGCATTGTTGGGTCTGGTGTCTCTCATCTCCCTCTTGACAATACCCCATAGATTATCTGCGCAGGAGCCGCGACGGGACGCAAAGAAGAGGCCGGCTTCGCTAGAAGATGGGAGGTGCCGAACCGGACCGCGACGCCCATCGGACCGGACCGGACGGCGGACCGCCCCTGGGTGAGTATAATATAACTCGTTTTTCTTCTCTTTCAGGTGACATCGGGAGCATTAAAGAATGCTGTAGATAAGCCCCTGATGGCGGTGGCGGCATCTCATAGTCCAAAAAAGGGGTGACAGATTCCCTTTAAGTCCATCTAGTTCAACCCATATCCTATCCTAACCTGCCCTAACATGTTGATCCAGAGGAAGGCAAAAAAACCCATGTGGCAATAGTAAGCTTCACATTGGGGAAAAAATTCCTTCCTGTCTCCACATACGGCAATCAGACTAGCTCCCTGGATCAACGCAATATCTAGGAAACTAGTGTATATAACCTGTAATATTATACTTTTCAAGAAAGGCATCCAGTCCCTTCTTAAATTTTAGTAGGGAATCACTCATTGCAACATTATACGGCAGAGAGTCCCATAGTCTCACTGCTCTTACAGTAAAGAATCTGCGTCTGTGATTATGACTAAACCTTCTTTCCTCCAGACGTAGAGTATGCCCCCTTGTCCCCGTCATGGGTCTAAGAGTAAAAAGATCATTAGAAAGGTCTTTGTACTGTCCTCTCATATATTTTTACATTATAATAAGATCACCCCTAAGCCTTTGTTTTTCCAAACTATATAACCACAAGTGTAATAACCTGTCTTGGTATTGCAGACCCTCCAGTTCTCTAATAACCTTGGTCGCTCTTCTCTGCACCCGCTCTGGTTCAGCTATGTCTTTCTTATACACCGGAGACCAGAACTGTTCACAGTATTCTAAGTGTGGTCGCACTAGTGACTTGTATAGAGGTAAAATTATGTTCTCCTCATGAGCACATATGCCTCTTTTAATGCATCCCATTATTTTATTTGCCTTTGCAGCAGCTGCCTGACACTGGCCACTAAATGTGAGTTTGTCGTCCACCCTTAAGGTACTGCCACACTAAGCAATCCCGCTAGCGATCTCGTTAGCGTTGCATACTAATGAGATCGCTAGCGGGATTGTTTCTATATCGCTAAATGCTGCCGCATTTAGCGATATAGTTACGACGCTATCGCCGTTACGATCTTCTTAACGACTTTAGCGGTACAAAAGTACCGCTAAATCGCTAAGAAAAGGTGCCACACAGCGATAAGATACTTACCCAGCGGGAGCTCCAGCGATGAAATAGGGTCCGGAGCGATTCCAGCGACGAGCGAGATCACAGCAGGAAGCTCGTCGCTGGAAGCTGCCGCACTGAACAATATCGCTAACGGGATCGCTAAATAGTGACGTTTTTAGCGATCCCGTTAGCGATATTGTTTAGTGTGGCATACCCTTTACACCCAGGTCTTATTCAGTGACAGTTTTGCCCAGTGTTTTACAATTAAGCACATAATTATACATCTTATTTGTTCTACCCAAGTGCATGACCTTACATTTATCCCCATTAAAGCTCATTTGCCATTTATCAGCCCAAGCTTCTAGTTTACATAAATCCTCCTGTAATATAAAATTATCCTCCTCTGTATTTATTACCCTGCAGAGTTTAGTGTCATCTGCAAATATTGAAATACTACTCTGTATGCCCCCTACAAGGTCATTAATAAATAAGTGCTCTAAACTTTCCTGATAGACAGCTGAGCTAACTTTGGTCTTGATAAAACACAGTGGACCTACACCAGCGGATGACATGGCTCCCCAAACCATCACTGATTGCAGAAACTTCACACTGGACCTCAAGCAGCGTACATTGTGGCCTCTTTACTCTTCTTCCAAACTTTGGGTCCTTGATTTCCAAATGAAATGTAAAATGTACCTTCATCTGAAAACAACACCTTGGACCACTGAGCAACAGTCCAGTTGTTTTTATCCTTGACCCAAGTAAGACGCTTCTGGCATTGTCTATTGGTCATGAGTGGCTTGACATAAGGAATGAGACACTTGTAGCCCATGTTCTGGATACATCTGTGTGTGGTGGCTCTTGAAGCAATGACTCCAGCAGCAGTCCACTCCTTGTGAATCTCCCCCAAATGTTTGAATGGTCTTTTCTTAACAATCCGTTCAAGGCTGTGGTTATCCCGGTTGCTTGGGCACCTTTTCCTACCACACTTTTTTCCTTCCACTCAACTTTCCATTATTATGCTTGGATACAGCACTAAGTGAACAGCCAGCTTCTTTAGCAATGACCTTTTGTGGCTTACCCTCCTTGTGGAGTGTGTCAATGACTGCCTTCTGGACATCTGTCAAGTCAGCAGTCTTCCCATGATTGTGGAGCTACTGAAACCGACTAAGGGACCTTTTTAAACGCTTAGGAAGCCTTTGCAGGTGTTTTTTTTGTTAATTATTCTAATTTACTGAGATAATGACTTTGGGGCTTTCATTGGCTGTAAGCCATAACCATCAACATTAACAGAAATAAACACTTGAAATAGATCACTCTATTTGTAATAACACTATATAATATATGAGTTTCACGTTTTGTATTGAAGAACTGAAATTAATTAACTTTTTGATGATATTCTAATTTTGTGAGAAGCACCTGTAAATGATTAATGCATCATGCTTTTTCAATTGTTACAATAAACTGTACGTGTGATTTTTCACTAGCACTTCCATTACATGTAAGGCTTTAAACCTAAATTTGCAGACTAATTAAATTATACTCACTCATATAGTCAGTGTTACATTATAAATAGTAATAGAACAGATTCCATCCAGAATACTGAGTGCAACATGTTAGTTTTACGTCTTCTCGTTATTTTTTACTTTGTAAATTGGAAGATATCCTTAATATTTATATGCGTTTGTATCCAATTTTTGACACTGCATTTTTTGTCCCAGTTTTGTTATGTTTTATATAATGCTGTTTTCTTTTTGACACTTCCTGTTATTAGGGTTTAACAAAACGCAGTGGAAATGTACTAAAAAACACATATGCATTTTTACTAGCATATCTTCCACACATAATGCAATTCTATGGCGAAAATCCACTCATAAAGCTCATCATACCACAAGAGAAATTGACATGTTGCGGATTTCCAGTACGCACTGCAGGTCACTGAAGGCAGCTTTAAAAGAAAGCACAAAGGGCATGAGATTTCTATACATCTCATCCACTTTGCTGGATTTGTAAGATGTGGGATTAGTGAAAATACACAACATCAAAAACTCATCATGGGAACACTTTTGTAATTTGCTTTATTATAAAATAAATTACATTTATCCATTTACTGTTAATCCGAAAATGTGTTTTTTTACTTCCCTTCTTGTGGTGTTTCGTTTGAGAGGAGTCTGAAACAAAACATCACAGGAGGCTGGGACTGCACTCACTTCCCACTGAGTATATCATCCCTGCTGGAACAGGATGGCACAGTAGGCTGAGACTGCACTCACATCCCACAGATTCTATCATCCCTCCTGGAACAGGATGGCACAGTAGGCTGGGACTGCACTCACATCCCACAGATTCTATCATCCCTCCTGGAACAGGATGGCACAGTAGGCTGGGACTGCACTCACATCCCACAGATTCTATCATCCCTCCTGGAACAGGATGGCACAGTAGGCTGGGACTGCACTCACATCCCACAGATTCTATCATCCCTCCTGGAACAGGATGGCACAGTAGGCTGAGACTGCACTCACATCCCACAGATTCTATCATCCCTGCTGGGACTGCACTCACATCCCACAGATTCTATCATCCCTCCTGGAACAGGATGGCACAGTAGGCTGGGACTGCCCTCACATCCCACAGATTCTATCATCCCTCCTGGAACAAGATGTCATTAGGGGGCAGCGCTGCAGTTATTTGTCTCCAACAAAACGTCACAAGAAGTGAAGTAAAAAATGCATTTAAGGATTAGCAGGATAGGGAGAAGTGTAGTGTACTTTGTAATAAAGCTAATTACTAAAGTGATTACGGTGTAACAATAGATATTTAGTAAGGTAATTTTAGGTGCCAGACCATCCCTATAACCTTAATGTTTTGGAAAAATTGATGACAATCACCGTGAAAGGTATACCGTCTGACATTTTATTCTTTTGTCATATATGCATAAGGCCTCATTCAAAAGTCAGTGTTGCAGGTTTTTTTATCCTGGATACAACCCGCACCCATTATAAACTATATTGCCATTCACCTGTCTGTGTTTTTTCACAGACCGTGTGACCATGCAAAACACATACAGACGTGTTATGTTTTGGTAGCTAAGGAGAGCAGGCAAAAACGGCAATACACCAGAGAGGTTGGAATCTACTGGATTGAAGTACCTGACTAGCCACCACAACTAAAGGCAGCCGTGGAGCGTTCCTACGTTGGTCCTAGACGCCTCGTCACAGCCTGAGAGGTTAACTACACCTAAAGATAGAAAGAGGAAAGCTATCTGCCCCGGAGCAGATCCCCAAAGAACATAGGAAGCCCCCAAACATGTAATGGCGGTTAGACAAGAGGAAATACAGACACAGACAGAAAATAGTATGAGCAAACTTTGGGGCCCAATCTGCCCAGACAGAAAAAGGATAGGAAGGATACTTACTGCAATCCAAAAAAAACCCTAAAAAAAGCCAACGCTACTAATTGCAAAAAAAACCTGAGATCACAGACCTCTACCACCTAAATTAGTTCTCTGGTGTAACAAAACTAAGCCGCAGCCACTGAAAAAACTGGAAAAGGCAAATGAACAAATAACAGTGGCTCCAGAGGAACTGAGAGGAGCCCAAGCCCCCCGGGGAGGGGGACCTGGCTAACTTCACAGAAATGCAGAGAAATATGCAAATGGTAAGCACAAAAACAAAAAACAGAAAATATCTTATCTGAGAGCAGGAGAAGAGGCAAGACTCAGCAAGCTTCCAAGTGAACCAGGAAACAACGTTGAGACAAGAACAATTGATCACCGGCAACCATGATGGGAGGGAACCTCCCTTATATAAGACCAGTCTGTGATTCCTGATTGCCAATCCTCATTGAATGGTTCAGTACTGTTTGTAACCACCAGAGGGAGCTTCTGCTCAGAATTCATTTCTAAAACATTCACAACACAGACGTGTCCATTTTTTTCCGGTAGCACCAGTGAAAAGGGCCAAAACAGGTCTATGCGTCCATGCAGGGTCGGACTGGGGTGTCTGGGGCAGAGGGAATTGACCCTAGGGGACCATCTTACAGCTATATGCAAATACCCGTTAGCCGTTATCCCTGTCATAGTAGAGCATCGATTGTAGAAAACAAGGGGCTCTTGCACATCTACTGTGTGCCACCATAACTTGGATGTGCAGTTAGGGTTCTTTGATGAAAACAAATCCACAGCTTAGGTAGGTGATAACTTATTGTTCGGTGGAATCCAACCATTGGAAACCTGTCAGATCGGATGAATGGGGAACTTTTATCCCTGACAGGGCACATTTATCCCATTTTAACACCATTTTAAAATGGAGTTAGATGGGATGTCTGTTTCACAGCCACAAAGAATAAAATGTAAGATAAATTCAAATAGGCTCACCGCATATTCTTACATTTAAAGATAAATCATTGATTTTTATTAACAATATATATTAAAATTGATATTAGAAAATAAATAAACTTACACCAACACCAGACAACAATAGAAATGATCACCACAGGGAGGTGCCTCTCCCTATACAGCTGTGCGCAATGGTGCCCCCGCTCCACGACGGCTCACCCTACTGGCACTGCATGGACCTGTTTATGGCAGCGGTGTGGAAAAGGTGCTAGGTAGGTGAAGAGGGAGACTATGTGAGAAGTGTCAAGATGTACTGAAATTATGGCATACAAATTGGACTGCACCCACATCCCACAGATTCTATCATCCCTCCTGGAACAGGATGGCACAGTAGGCTGAGACTGCCCTGCCGGCGGCCATCTGAGAGAGGAGTGGGTGGGTGTGTGTGCCAGGGGCTGGAGGACAGGGCTGGTGTCTGGCAGACAGGGGTCAGAGCAGGGAGAATGACAGCTGGCTTCAGCATCAGCCACCGGGGAACAGCGCTTACAGTGCCGCTTCTTCCCCGGCGGCAGTCCGTGCACACGGAGGACAGTGTGCACTGTTCTCCGTGTGCACATTTTGCGAACCATGCTGCTGGAAAAAACAGACACGTCAGCGTGTTTTTCACACGGACACACGGTCCGTGAAAACACGCTGACATGTGCATAGACCCATTCATTTGAATGGATCTACGTGTGTCAGTGTCTCCGGTACTTGAGAAAACTGTCACTACACGTAACGGAGACACTGACGTGTGAAACCGACCGTATGAGTCCAGTACCATTTTTTCATGTACTTGTTTAAACACAGATAGGTGAATGTGGTCTTACACACAGGAAGAATTAACTGGACAAAGTTTATAAAAAAAAAAAGCAAAGGAAACAAATGAAAGGTTTATATTTATTGATGACATTCAAATACAAAACTGAGTGGTATTTAAGATAAAAGAGAACATGGTGGTCAGCTCCCTTTAAGCAGCAGCTAGAACCACTCACAGCTCTTTTATGAAGTATAATTTTATTTTACATTTTGTAGCCAATAAATTATTCACAGTGCATTCTCGTGAACTTAAAACCTTCCCTAGGAGCAGATTAGAAGAGGCTTTTACAGAGGTCACATTTATTGGCATTTAACTAAAAATATAGCACAGTGTGAGTGATAAAGTTATATAAGAAATAAAAAATGATAAAATCTGAGGCGAGAGGTTGAAGGGATTATGTAACATAGTTAATGTCACTTTAAAAGATTAGCTCTGAGGCTATGACTCATGAACCACAAAATAAGTAAATGTTTCGCTATAAAATGAATGGGCCATTTTAAGGAAGATTAAATTGATAGCTTATTCAGAATATATCTGACTTATGTTCAGTGGATGGAGATATTTTGCGATGTCATAAACTTTAAACATATCTGTCAGTTTACTGAATGGGGCATTTTAAAAACTTCACGGAGCCTCAGAGCGAAAATAAATCCGTTTGAGCGCATTCAATTGAAACACAAAAGGATAGAGTTCATGACTTTATATCAAGTCTTATTGTTGCTCAGTTTAACTTTCTGATACCTTTAGTGATGACCATTAAGTACACTGCTGTGTACAAACGGCCAGGCCATCGCCTCCGATGAATAAATGAAGACAAAGTAATTTTTAAGGCACAAATTTAGGCAGTAAAAAGGCAGTAAACATTAAAAATATAGGCAGGGCATGCAAGAGATAATTTACCAAGACTGGTCAATGCCTAGTAATGAAAAGTACACTTGGGAGTAAGGAAAATGTGACCATGTATTATAATTAATTATCTATCATATGAGAATTGGGTGGCAAGTTCTAAAATTCCTGCATTGTACACCAAGGCCCCAAAGGGTGCACTGGAGTAAAATTCATCAAGAGGCGTGATTCTCCTAATGAATTTGCCCATCTTTGAGTTACCGTCATGGACTGAAATACATTTCAATTGAAATTTATGACTTGAATTTTACACTTTTTTCGTAAATTATGATGAATTTGCAGACCAGAGCAACCGTAAATAATTAAATATGCCAAAAAAAATTGCAAAATGTTTTGCGCAACTACAACATTTGGTGACATTTCAACCAGTTTTAAACCAGATTTATTTTGAAAATTGTTTAATGACTTGGGTCCCAAAACTGTTTAGGCCTCGACTCATGCAACGATGCTGCAAAGGTTTACTTTAGTTGCAACCGCCATGCTGAATATAGCTTCCTACTTGAAGTGAATCGGTCAGCAAGTTTTTGCTATGTAATCTCAGGGCAGCATGATGTAGGGGATGAGACACTGATTTCAGGGATTTATCACCTATTAAACTGTTTGTTGTTGTTTCAATACAATGAATGTTTTAGCAGCAGGAGATTATCACTGCCTGGACTGGTGCCTGCATGAGACCTGGTCCGACCACGCCCCCAGCTCTGATTAGCAGCTTACTGTCAGTAGACAATGTACACAGAAAGCTGTTGTGTGGGTGGAGTTCTCTTTCTCAGTTCTTTCTCAGTTCTGATCTTTCTCAGTTCTGCTAGATGCTACATCTAAAATCTCTGGTTGTATCGCAACTGCTGCACCCAGTAAAATAAGTGATACATCATTGGAATCAGAGTCTCTTTTCAAAAGAGGTAGCAAAAGATTAGTGACAGATTCCCTTTAACAGATATAAGCATCCTTTAATCTTCCTCATGCAAAATGACCTTAAATAGTGAATGAAATGAGACAATTGATATTTATGTGAAAGGGTTTTTTTTACTGTATATTCATAAGAAAGGAACAATGAATGCATTTAGGCTTTAAATGAAGCACCTCCTTTAAAGAAGCTGCTGGAGCGCAGTAACTTGAAATAAATTAAGCTACAAAATTAATTTACTAAAGGAGAACCGATATAGTGGGTAAGTATAAATATAAGTACTAATGCTGTGAGGACAAAAATAAACTACAACTTCTACCCACCAATAACTGAATTCTTGACCAGACAATATTAAAACTAAAATCAAATTTCTCCTATATGCAGGTTAAAGCAAAGAAAGAAGCCTACTTTGTAATACTCATAGGAGAACTTTACTACTACTGATAAACTATCACATGTAGATGCAGTGTTATAGGTAGAATTGTGGTTCTGGTCTGCAGAATCCACCAAATACATATCAATATGTAGGAAAAATTTCTCGATGAAACAAAATATCGTGAGAAATCGCCCTCCCAACATGGTTTACTGTCTGCACAGCTTTATCAGGGGAAGAAAAGGAGCAAAAAGCTAATATATATTTATACTTACCCACCATATCGGTTCTCCTTTTAGTAAATTAATTTTGTAAATGGCTCTACGGCCAAGATTCCATTTAATCTCTCAGTTTGACCTTGGGTGGGTCAGTTTGGAGTTTGCAAGCTGCAGAGCAGGAGGCTCTGTGCAACTCAGGCCTGTGTGAAGCCAACACAGAGTCAGGGACTTCCCAGCGGCTGACGCACCCTGGTGTTACAGGAGTGCCATTGCCCACGGCAACAGGTTGGAACAAGTACTGTTTGTGGAAACCTGGTTGCGATCCAGAGGATATCACTCCTGTTATGTAAGTCTGAGAATAAAGACACTTTTATGTTGAACTTTCTGTGGTCCCTGCCTATTTGTCGCACTATTTCAACTCCACTGCACTACAATGTTCATACTGTATGCCCACTTTAATTTTGTGGACCATCAACAAAAAAAAAGGAACTGTGCCTGATATTGATCCAGTTTGTTGTTTCAAGTCACTGGCTGCCATCTGTATTGTTGCATCCTCTAGCCGTACTTGATTTACTGTCTGCCACAGTTTCATCACTTACTGTGGCCTAGTGCTGTTGTGAGTGACAGCTCAGCCACCTATGGGATCTGGAGTGTGCTGGACTGTCAGTTTTGTGAATGGCAGTCCAGTCATCCAATCTGATAGTGGGGCAAGCAGGGCTGTCAGCATTTTGATTGACAGCCCTGCTGCTCAATCAGGTCTAGCCTGGGGGCATTTCCCCAGGTGCCTCCCATCCTCAAATGATTTGCAAGGTATTTAGCTGGCTTGCTGTCAGCAGCAGCTTGTCAGTTGAAGCTTTGCTTTAGTTAGGTGTGTGCTTACTTTGTGTCTGACTTCTGATATTGTTGATCACCTAGGATTTGTTATGACTATTCATTAGATTATCTCTTCTGCTTTTGACACTCTCTGACTTCAGGTATCTGACCCCGGACTTGGCCTCTGACTATCCCTTCATTGTACTCCCTGATTTTTACATACCCTCCTGGCATTTGACCCCAGACTGTTACCTGACCAAGCCTTTGTCTTACACTTCTGTATCACGAGCCCTCCTGGTATCTGATCACGGACCTCCTGACTGCACTGTCTCACGGCTTACCCTCAGTGTCACACTGTCTAATGGGTAAGAAAAACTTGGAACCTGTTTTTTTCTTTTTCACACGGATGTCACACTCATAGTACGAATGGAAAAACTGACCTCAAAACTCATGCAAATTAGACAGAAAACAGAAATCAAAATTGATCAATTTTTCTCATATGCCAAAAAAATAAATAAGATGTGTGAATGAGCTCTAAGGCTAAGGGCAGAAGAAACAACCCTGATGCTCTTGTGTAGTTTTGAAGGTGCATCAGCTGTTCTGCAAAATCATGGATCTATTTAATAATCAATTTAGCAGCATCATTCCACTTGAGACTTAGATCTCAGTTACATGACCCTGTGCGTTGTGGAGCACAATACAAATCCAATGTGCAGGTTTTGCAAGTTCTATTTATGTATCACTCCATTTTCTTCTCTAGAATGAAGTCTAATATATCGCATTGAATGGAGCATAAGGGCATTCTTATCAAGCATCATCCTTTTGAAACAAACACCATTGTACCCTACATGAAAATATGTGCTTGAGATCTTATTACGTTGCTACCCACAGACATTAGTCATGTGAAGGTTTCAATTAATAAGCGCCCCACGATTCTTTTTTTTCTGTTAAATCCAACAAAAATGGAGAAAAATTACATATGCTCTTCTATGAATGGCCATTCACAGCTCTGTAAAAATAGAAGCTGTAAAACTGCAATATGTATGAGCCCTTATACGTAGCTAATTCCCTAATTGAATGTTCTTTTGTTGCCATAATTGACATAAACATTTTATAATTATATACAACTTAATGATTTGCTATGGATATAACTGTTGCACTTGCCCATGATGTTTTATGAAATCCCATAAATGAAAATTGTTTAAAAAACAAATATTTATTGTTATGTCAATGTCAAATTTTATAGTTCTTTTTTGGAGCTTTTGTCCCTGCTGATGCATGGAAAGTCGATAATGTAGGGCAAATGCAACATGCAGCTTCACTTATGGTTCTTATTGCAGTAGAGTAATGCAGTTTTTGTGGGTTTTTTGTACCCTTTTCTAAAAGTAGGCATATGTAAATGGAATCTGTCAGCAGAATTTGGTTCTGTAATATGAGAGGTGCATGATGTAGGGGCAGAGAAAATGATTCTGGAAAGTGTCACTGGACTGCTTGGTGTAGCTTGGATAAAATACCAGTTCTCTCTGTGGTCGATATAGAAGTGGCCAGATTGCGGAGTTTGGCACTGTGCATTGTCAGAAAGCTACCAATCAGTGGTGGGCGCGATCTTACACAGATTAGCCTGACTGGCCAGCACATGAGACCTAGTCCAGCAATGAAATCTCCTGCTGATAAAACACTGATTGCATTAAAGCACACAGCCTAATAAGTGACACATCACTGGAATCAGGGTTTCTGCCCCTACATTATGCTGTTCTCAGATTAACTAGCAAAAACCTACTTAAAGATTTCCTTTAACGAAAGGAGGAATGGTCAACCCCTATGCAGCAATATGTACTACAATATATAGCAGAAAATTGGAGTAAGATATAACAGAAATGTACACGTCATTTCTGTGGCACAGACAGGTCAAAGACGCATGTGCCAAAAAACATTGACACCCCTTACTTTATGAAATGATAAATTCCCCCAATTCCCCCAAATATTGTATAGGCCAAAAATGTAACAAAGCAGCATTTTTAAAAAAATCCAACAAAAAGGTGGTTTCATTGTTTCCAAAGTCTATACTGAGCAATAAATCTATTTTTTGCTTGATTTTTTTGGACTACTGCTCTGTTCTTGTAAGGTTCTATGTATATATTCCTGAAACTCAGTTTGTTCGTCAGCCATTTTACTTTCTGTCTTGCTGCAGCTATCTTGCCCTCAGTCAAAATGGAGTTTCCAGCTTGCATGTTCCCGCCCTGATTCTCTCCTTTGCTTCTTAAGCAGCCACAGCTGAGCAATCAGTGCTTCAGAAACTAGCCTGCAGTGAACCTGTGACTTGACTCCTGTAAGCCTTGGACCTTGTACTCCAGCTATTCCTACTGAGGAACTCTGAAGCACTTGTGGACTCTGAACCCTGCTCTTTGAAAGACCCACGTTTGCATGGACTTACGGTAACAGAGAAGAAGATCCTGAATCTGTATTGGAGAGTGATTGCTGAGCTTGGATTACTCTGGCCTGCTGTGTCTCCTGTTTCTGTGTCTGCAAACTGTGTGACTATTTCTGCCAACTTGTATGAAGTAATACAGGACTTTTCTATATCAAACCTGTGACTCCTGTGTTTTCATCGCACCCAAGCACAAGACGCTATATGAACTGTACTACATACATTACAAGATTCTGAAGCCAAAACGTTAGTGTCTGCTGGGTCTGGAAGGCTGTGTCTGCTGTACTGTGGATATCAGACGTCCGGTTGTACTTTCTGTGATGACAGTGGTTGTGACTTCTCACAACCATTCCAGGTGAGCAATTCCCTTAAGTTTTTTCTTTTTGCAGTGTTACCACAGGTAAACACTATTGTTTTTTTTTTTTTCCCTTTCTTTTCTCTTTTTTGTCTGCTGTAACTCTGGATATCAGATGTCTGGTTGAAACTTTCTGTGATGATAGTGGTTGTGACTTCTCACAACCATTCCAGGTGAGCAGTTCCCTTAATTTTTTTTCTTTCTGCAGTGTTGCCACAGGTGAACACTATTGTTTTTTTTCTCTCCTCTTCTTCCAGTAATCCTGTCTTAAAAGATCTGGAAAATGGAGGCCCGCATAAAGGAACTTTGCGGAATGACTGATAATATCCTTGCAGATTTGCAGAATATAAAGACCCGTTTTACAAATCTACAGGACCTCAATAATCACAATTTGCAAGTGGTTGGACAGACTACCCAGGATTTGCGAGCCAGGATTGAGGTTCTAGAGGGGCGAGTCCAGGCTCCTGCCGTAGCCCCGAGTGCTGGGATTCCCAAGTTGCCCCCTTTTCGTTTTGGCGGTGAACGTGAGAAATTCAGGGGATTTATTAATCAATGCAATCTTTTTTTTTCTGCACATGCTTCACAATTTCCCACTGAACGATCTAAGGTGCTTACTATAATTATGTTGCTTACCAACAAGGCTTTAATGTGGGCAAACCCTCTGATTGAGACTGAGGATGATTGTTTGAATCACCTTGATGATTTTATTTCAGCCATGGGGCAGGTGTTTGATGACCCCAATCGAGGTGCAACAGCTGAAGCAGCCATGTTAGCTTTGCGCCAAGGTAAGCACTCGGTAGCTGAATATGCCTTGGATTTCAGGAGATGGGCCCTTGATACCACCTGGGACAGTTCCGCCAAAAAATCTATTTTTCGAAAGGGGTTATCTCCACTGATTAAGGATGAACTTGCTCGTGCCGACCCTCCCACTGCGTTAGGTGACTTTAGTAACTACTGCATCCGTATTGATACTCGTCTGACTGAACGCAGGCAAGAGAGATGGTTCGAAAGCAATCGTACTAACCTTTTCCTACCTTCCTCTCCAGCTAAGGAACCTTTGAGTAGGATTACACGGGAACCTGAACCTGAACCCATGCAGGTAGACTCTTTACAACGACGGGTTAGTGATGCACGCAAGGAACATCGTTTTAAGGAGAATCTATGTTTCTATTGTGGTAAGTCAGGGCACTTCATTATAAACTGCCCCAGCCGTTCTCGTAAGACTACTGCAGCACTCATTCATTGTGAGTGTTGCGAGAGGGGATCTGTCAGGTCCGAGCCTCAGGCTCCAGAGAGATCTGCAGCAACAGATCTTGATTTTTCGGACTTAAACTCCGTTACCTCTGAGGACGTTGACTGTGTAAACGCTGCCATTTTTCAAGTTTCCTCAGCGGTGTCCCAGCTGAGTTGTAAGAAAAACAATTCTCATTGCTTTCTTTCCATCAAACTCTGGGTTGACTCAGCTTGGGTGTCTAGCTCTGCTATGATCGACTCAGGGGCAAGTGGAAATTTTATGGATGTCTCCTTTGCTCTGAAACAGGGAATACGTTCAGTGAAGAAGGCTACTCCAGTACAGATGGAAACTGTGGATGGCTCCCTGCTGACCTCTGGACCAGTGGATCAGGAAACAGAGCCTTTGAGGGTTCTTATGGGTAAAGATCATCAAGAGAAACTGTCCTTTATGCTTATCTCTTCTCCCCACTTTCCCATTATTCTAGGGCTACCATGGCTGCAGGCTCAGAATCCTACCATTAACTGGGAGACCAAGGAATTACACTTTCCAGAGAAACAGATGAGTCCAAAAGTTTCAGCTTGCTCTGTTCCTAAAGGAATCATGTCAGTCCCTGAACTACCAGCTGTATACCAGGACTATGTGGATTTATGTGACAAGAAGAACGCTGACCAGCTTCCTCCTCACCGTCCATATGATTGTCCAATTGAATTATTGCCTGGAGCAGAGATACCTTTTGGTAAGATCTACCCCCTGGCGGGGCCCGAGCTAAAGGCTTTAAAGGATTACATAGATGAAAATCTAGCCAAGGGCTTCATACGCCCCTCTTCATCTCCTGCAGGTGCACCCATCTTCTTTGTAAAGAAGAAAGATGGATCTCTGAGACCATGCGTAGACTATAGGGAACTCAATAAGGTTACTATTAGACACCGTTATCCATTGCCTTTAATCCCTGAGTTATTGGAGAGAGTGCGACATGCCAAAATTTTTTCTAAACTAGATCTTCGTGGGGCCTATAACTTAGTCCGTATTAGACCTGGGGATGAATGGAAGACTGCATTCAGGTCACGCTATGGACACTTTGAATATCTAGTTATGCCTTTTGGTCTGAGTACCGCCCCAGCCACTTTCCAACACTTGGTGAATGACATCTTCAGGGATCTCCTAGATACATTCGTGGTAATTTATTTGGATGATATTCTAATTTTTTCTAACTCCACAGAGGAACATCATGGACATGTGAGAATGGTCTTGGAACGTCTAAGACAAAATCATCTTTACATCAAACTTGAAAAGTGTGAATTCCATAGGACCGAAATTCAATTTCTGGGGTATGTACTGTCTACACAAGGAATTAGTATGGATGGAAGTAAAACCAAGCCATCAAGGATTGGCCAAGTCCTAGAAATGTGAAGGAGGTACAGCGCTTCATCTGGTTTGCCAACTTCTATAGACGTTTCATTAGAAATTTCTCTGAGGTAGTGTCACCTATCACTCAACTTACCCGGAAACAGTCTAGGTTTTCCTGGACTCCCCAAGCCCAGGAAGCATTTTCCCGTCTAAAAGATAAATTTACCACTGCACCTATCCTAGTACATCCCAACCCCGAGCTTGCCTTCATAATAGAGGTGGATGCTTCAGACTGTGCCGTTGGAGCTATACTCTCTCAGAGAACAGGTGAGAAGAATGTCTTGCATCCCTGTGCCTTCTTTTCCCAGCAGTTGTCTTCGGCTGAGAGGAACTACGATGTGGGCAATAGAGAGTTGTTGGCCATTATTGCCGCCTTCAAAGAATGGAGACACCTTCTTCAGGGAGCTGCACAGCAAATAGTCGTCCTGACAGACCATCGTAACCTTGAGTTTATCAGGTCGGCTAAGTGCCTGACTCCTCGCCAGGCTCGCTGGAATCTTTTCTTAAACCAATTTAATTTTATCATCTCTTATAGACCAGGATCGCGCAATGGAAAGGCTGATGCACTCTCTAGGATTTACTCAGCAGAGACACGTCCACTTACTCCTCCTAAGACTATTCTTCCTGACTCTAGATTCCTAGGAGTAATTCATAATCAAGACCTACTTAAGGACATCAAGGAAGCATACCATGCGGATTCCTTTTTGGCACAACCCCCAAGGGACGTAAGTCTTGTCTTTAAGAATGGTGTGTGGATTCAGGGACAACGTCTGTATGTTCCTGAAACAGTCAGATTAAGAGTATTGCAACTCATTCACGATTCCAAGATAGCTGGGCATAGAGGAATTCTAAAGACACAGGAATTTCTTTCTCGTTTCTTTTGGTGGCCCACTTGCAGGAAGGATGTTTTGAATTATGTCACTTCATGTGAGGTCTGTGCAAGATGCAAAACACCTCGCTCCTCACCAACTGGTCTGTTACAGCCTCTTCCCACCCCGTCCCGCCCGTGGGGATCCATTTCTATGGACTTCATTGTGGAGTTACCAACCTCTCAGGGGAAGAACACCATTCTAGTGTGGTTGACAGTCTAACAAAGGCAGCTCATTTTATCCCTTGTGTCGGCTTACCCACTGCAAAACAGACATCAGATTTGATGATTAAAGATGTGTTTCGCTTACATGGAGTACCGGATGAGGTTATTTCGGATCGAGGGGTGCAATTCACTTCTAGGTTTTGGCAAAATTTCTGTGCAGCATTGGACATTAAAGTAAACCTTTCTTCTGCTTTTCATCCCCAGACTAATGGACAGACCGAACGAACCAATCAAACCCTGGAGCAGTATCTCCGCTGCTTTATCTGCCACCTACAGGATGATTGGGTGGATCTACTTCCATTAGCTGAGTTCTCGTATAACAACTCTCAGAGTGCCTCCACTAAACAGTCTCCTTTTTACTCTAATCTAGGTTATCATCCTAACATTCTACCACGATTTCCATAGAAACGCCTTTACCAGCAGTGGCTGAAAGAATCACGTCTTTACAGAAGAATATGGATCTTCTAAAGGAAAATCTGGAATCGGCTCAAGAAAGGTACAAGAAAGCAGCAGATAAATTTCGTAAACCTGCACCAGCTTTCAAGGTAGGAGACTTGGTCTGGCTGTCAACCAGAAATCTTAAGTTAAGGATTCCATCGTCTAAGTTGGGACATAAGTACATTGGACCCTATAAAATCAGTAAAATTATAAGTGCCATTGCTTGTCGTCTTCAACTGCCCAGAACTATGAGAATCCACCCTGTCTTTCATGTATCCCTACTAAAGGCTGCGACACCCAATACGTTTCCTGGACGTTCCTCTCCTTGCCCTGACCCAGTGCTAGTCGATGGTCAGGAAGAATTTGTGGTGGAAAGGATTTTAGATTCCAGGTTGTATAGAAATCAGTTACAATATCTGATTAAATTGCAGGGCTACCCAGTGGAGGACAACTCATGGGAACCGGTCAATAACGTTAATGCTCCTCGCTTGCTCCGTCAGTTTCATCAGAGGTACCCACACAAGCCTGGTCTGAGGTCATCCGGAGGTTGTCCTTAAGGGGGGAGTAATGTAAGGTTCTATGTATATATTCCTGAAACTCAGTTTGTTCGTCAGCCATTTTACTTTCTGTCTTGCTGCAGCTATCTTGCCCTCAGTCAAAATGGAGTTTCCAGCTTGCATGTTCCCGCCCTGATTCTCTCCTTTGCTTCTTAAGCAGCCACAGCTGAGCAATCAGTGCTTCAGAAACTAGCCTGCAGTGAACCTGTGACTTGACTCCTGTAAGCCTTGGACCTTGTACTCCAGCTATTCCTACTGAGGAACTCTGAAGCACTTGTGGACTCTGAACCCTGCTCTTTGAAAGACCCACGTTTGCATGGACTTACGGTAACAGAGAAGAAGATCCTGAATCTGTATTGGAGAGTGATTGCTGAGCTTGGATTACTCTGGCCTGCTGTGTCTCCTGTTTCTGTGTCTGCAAACTGTGTGACTATTTCTGCCAACTTGTATGAAGTAATACAGGACTTTTCTATATCAAACCTGTGACTCCTGTGTTTTCATCGCACCCAAGCACAAAATGCTATATGAACTGTACTACATACATTACAGTTCTTTTATTTGCCTATTATTCTAATATATTTGAGTTAACCATGTGGATGCCTGCACCCGTCCAACTTAGAGTTATAGTCTATGGAGGACCATGGGGAGTACATTATATTCTATGAAGGACCATGGGACGTGCATTATATTCTATGGAGGACCATGGTGAGAGCTTTATATTCTATGGAGGACCATGGTGAGAGCTTTATATTCTATGGAGGACCAAAGGGAAACCATTATATTCTGTGGAGGACAATGGGGAATGCATTACATTCTATGGAGGACCATGGGGAACACATTACATTCTATGGAGGACCATGGTGAGACCTTTATATTCTATGGAGGACCAAAGGGAAAGCATTATATTCTGTGGAGGACAATGGGGAACAAATTACATTCTATGGAGGACCATGGGGAACACATTACATTCTATGGAGGACCATGGTGAGACCTTTATATTCTATGGAGGACCAAAGAGAAAGCATTATATTCTGTGGAGGACAATGGGGAGTGCATTACATTTAATGGAGCACCACATGGGGAGTGTGTTAAATTATATGGAGGACCATGGCAAGAACATTATAGTTTATGAAGGACCATGGGAAGTGCATTACATTCTATGGAAGGCCATGGGGAGTGCATAATATTATATGGAGGGCCATAAGGAGTGCACTATATGCTATTGAGGGCCATGGAAAGTGCATTATATTTTATGGAGGGCCATGGGAAGTGCATTATATTCTATGGATGACCATGGGGAGTGCATTATACCATATAGAGTACTATAGGGATTACCTTATACCAAACGGAGGACCATGGGGAGTGCATTATATTTTATGGACGACTATGGGAAGTGCATTATACCATATTTAGAACCATGGGGAGTGCATTATAAAATATGGAGAACCATAGGAAGTGCATTTTACCATATGAAGGAGTATGGGGTGTGCATTATACCATATGGAGGACTATGGGGAGTGTATTATACTATATGGAGGACTATAGGGAGTGCAGAATAATATATAGAGGATTATGGGGTGAAAATTATTTTATATGTAGGACTATATGGGCTCATTATACTATATGGAAGGCTATGTGAGGCCATTATAATGTTTGAAGGCTATGTGGGGGCCAGTATAATATTTGAAGGACTATGTGGGGTCATTATACTGTATGCAAGCAATTATACATTGTGAATACATACTGTATGGGGGTCATTATATTGTAGTTAGGGCTAGTGTGAGCCATTATGCAGTGTGGAGAGGTGTGGGGCCATTAACCTGTATGTAGGCTCATTGTACTTCATGTAGGGCTGTGTGGGGGTCACAATTGGGAGATCATACTGTGTTGGGGTCACCATATTTTGCAATGGAGTGGAGGTGGGTACAGTAGGGTCATTATACTATGCATGTGGAGGCTAATGTGGAGGAATTCACCATGGGGGTATAATAATACGTTTGGGGGCACTTTTGGTGACAACTTACTTTCTGGGTGCAATGAAAGAGGAATCTAGTACTTCAGCAGGAGTAAAATTACTTTATAAAGGCTGCAACAATGTGAGATATGCTCTGCTGTAACCCCAACAAATATTTATTTATTTTTGTTTGGGAGTGGGGCCCAATTAGAACTTTGGCTATGGGGCTACATGATATCTATGTATGCCCCTGCACCAGTAATACCATTATATAGACCATTAACCAAAAGTACTGTACTAAGGCTGATATTACCACCACATATTGGCCATGTAATAGTAACTGTCAGTGACTCACTGCAAATGTTCTTGCTGTCAGTAATCATTCACTTTTTTCATTCAGCTCAGACGTCTTTAGTTGTTTCCAGCACCCTCCACACATTCATCCACCTCCATACAAACCATACAGTGCTACAACCTTATACCACCATTCCATATACGCCGTATACCTCCTTACAAAAATAATAATGCCCCTTGTGTTTCCTGCTGTCCCCTTTTGAAAATGATTCCCCACTGCGTGTTTTAAAGATCGCACCACCATTGTGCCTCTTTTTAGCACTGACCCCCATTGTTTTCTTATACAGTACCTTTCACATGAAAAAACGCTATTCACCTGCAGGTATGGGATTAATCTCCAGATTAATAGTGTTCTGAAACTGCCCTTAGACCACCACTGCTGGGAAAAAATTTACTTTATTCCTTAGATAATGTTCAGATTAAGCCCATATCTGCAGATTAATATCGGTTTTTAACGTGACGGGTCCCCTTTAAGGAAGTTGTTTGCTTTAACTTTGCATTTATGTTAATTTCTTTTGTAAATGTAGATATTTAGGATCCTAATTAAAATAAAAAGCACCATCACTTCTGTGGAGGCTGCCTTCCAGCAATGTTGGTGTCACTGTTCCTGGAGGGTGATGTCACTTATTGTGTCATGTCCTGGCTGCAGCCGATGAGCGGTCGCGCGTCAGCTGCAGCCTTTATTATTTCATCAGAGCGGACGTCCACCCTGATTGAATATTTATGAGCTGTCAGTGACAAACAACCGCTCATTGCCTGCAGCCTGCACATAGCACAATAAGTCCCTTCACTCTCCGGAAACAGTGACGCCGATATTGTTGGAATGGCGACGCTGCAGTAGGTGAGAATACACTGTTTATATTTTAATTAGGGTCCTGAACTAATCCAGCTTGGGTTGTCCAGTAGTGGAAAACCCATTTAAAAGGGTTGTCCAGGTATGGCACGAAAGTGGGCAGTCACTCTATGCGACTGTAGACTTGTGAGTCCTCACAATTTGTGCCGTCACAATTCTCTGGTGCCGGCACAGGGAGTGGCCATTGTAACCGCATGTATGTGATATGCATACTCCCAGCCACATTTCAACTAGACGTGCACGGCTTCATTCAATACAAGCTAGGCTGCACACGTCTTGTGAGAATGTGGCCGGAAGTATGCATGTCGTATACAAGCAGTCTCATGACCTTCCGCTACCGGCACCAGAAAATCCTGGCACAAGTCTACAGTCTTAGAGTGACTGCAGACTTTCTTGCCAGCCAAAGGCAATGACACAATGAAGGAACAATAGTGCTTAACTAGTTTTGTGCCCCTTCATTCTATTGTGGGTATCTCAGGGCAGGAACCATATCGAGACTTTTCATGGGAACTTTTGCATATGGCCATTACTATTCCTGTTGAGTGACAAAAAGTTTGTGGGTCAAGTCATAATTTGCGATTTATTGAGTTAACTTTTTTCTCTTGTAGTATTCGATGACATTTTTTGCGCCAAATTCTTCAAAATGGTGCACGAGACTCATGAATTTGGAGCAAGACTCAAAATGCCTTTTATTTTTGTCTTTATTTAGTTTTTGGAACTTTTTTTTAGCACCAAAACTCACAAATCCTTTAAAAAATAGTAAAAATGCGTCGAATTGAAAACTCTGTCTGAAACTTTACACCAGACAGGTACTGGAATGAGATGTGCCAAAAAAACAGTAAAATTTTATAAAAGTCACATTTCATAAATCTGTGTAAAACATCTTGTCTGGGAAAAATAAAAATGAAGTCCCAATGAATCATATGTTGGGGGTTTTTATGTCACTTTCCTTTTTTGTTTTGTGGTATTAGTTGCCTTTTTGGCACCAAGTTAATCAAAATTGCACCCTTAATAAATGAATCAGAGCAGAGTCAAAAATTGACTTTCGTTCTGTTTTCAACCATTTTTGAAACCTTTGGCGCCAACTGTCGCCCGTTAGCACCAAAATTCTCCAAAAATTGCCCCAATATTTTGGCGTACTAAACAAAACACTTGGAATTGTTAGATTCTGCCACAAATCAGAAAAAAACAAAACAGGCAAGCGCATACACAATAGACTTAGAAAAAGACGCAAGTAGAGTATTGAATTGGGGTCAAACAAAAAGAAATGGCAAAAATTAGACAAAATAAGACAGAAAACAGACACAAAGACATGTATGTATGAATGGGGGCCAAAGACTTAAAAAAGAAAGACAACTTAAAAGAGGAGCAAAATGTGTAGAGAATAAGGAACAAATACTAAAGCCACTAAAAAGAAGCAAATTACTACAGAAAAGTCATGAAACAACCATGAGGAATCGGGGCCTGCATGTATACTTATATAAAGGCTTAATAATTAACATTAAAAATGTAAAGTAAATTATAGTCTTGTGCTTAATTAGCCAATTAATTTAAGCAATAGAATGTTTCAAAGCGATTAATTTTGCTTTCTTGTTCAATTTTCTTTCTTTCTATTTGTCAAAATAACCTTGTTTTAACAAAATGAGCAGATATTTTGTTTTTCACCTCACTTAATTGAGTAGAATTGCACCGTACAATGACCTCATTGTTACACGCCTGTTAGCCACAAGAGGTCAATAGTTGCTCAGTTAATAATAATAATAATTTTATTTCTATAGCGCCAACATATTCCGCAGCACTTTACATTATAGAGGGGACTTGTACAGACAATAGACATTACAGCCTAACAATAAACACAGATCAAAGTAGATACCAAGAGGAATGAGGGCCCTGCTCGCAAGCTTACAATCTATGTGGAAAAAGGGGAGACACAAAAGGTAGATGGCAACAATTGCTTTCATTGTTTGGACCAGCCTTAGTGTAAAAATCGGGTGTTCATGTAATTCTGCATGAACCAGTTAACAGCCAAAGTATGTAACAGTACAGACACAGAGGGCTATTAAATGCATAAAGCGGGTGAGAACATAATAAGAGGTATCTGATTATGGTAGAAAATTTTTTTTTTGAATGGGCCAACAGGGATAGTTAGGTTAATGCATTAAGGCGGTGTGCCAGTCTGAACAAATGCGTTTTTAGGGCACGCTTAAAACTGTGGGGATTGGGGATTAATCGTATTAACCTGGGTAGTGCATTCCAAAGAATTGGCGCAGCACATGAAAAGTCTTGGAGACGGGAGTGGGAGGTTCTGATTATTGAGGATGCTAACCTCAGGTCATTAGCAGAACGGAGGGCACGGGTAGGATGGTAGGCTTAGACAAGGGAGGAGATGTAGGGTGGTGCTGAGCCATGAAGTGTTTTGTGAGTGAGGGTAATAAGTTTGTACTGAATTCTGTAGTGGATGGGTAACCAGTGTAATGACTGGCACAAGGTAGAGGCATCAGTATAACGATTGGTGAGGAATATGATCCTGGCTGCAGCATTCAAGACAGATTGGAGAGGGGACAGTTTGGTAAGAGGGAGACCGATTAGTAGAGAGTTACAATAGTCCAGACGAGAATGAATAAGAGAAACAGTAAGAGTTTTTGCATAGTCGAAAGTAAGAAAAGGTCGAATTCTAGAGATGTTTTTGAGGTGGAGATAACAAGAGAGAGCCAGTGATCGGATATGGGGGGTGAATGAAAGTTTGGAATCAAGTATGACCCCAAGACAGTGGGCATGTTGCTGGGGAGTAATGGTGGAACCACACACGGAGATGGCAATGTCAGGCAAAGGTAGGTTAGTTGAGGGAGGAAACACGAGGAGTTCCGTTTTTGACAGGTTCAGAGGGAGGACATGATGTTAGAGACAGCGGTAAGACAATCACTGGTGTTTTCTAAAAAGGCAGGCGTGATAACGGGTGAAGAAGTGTATAATTGGGTGTCATCAGCATAGAGATGGTACTGGAAACCAAACCTACTGATTGTTTGTCCAATAGGGGCAGTATACAAAGAGAATAGGAGGGGGCCTAGGACTGATCCTTGAGGAACCCCAACAGTAAGGGGAAGATGAGAGGAGGAGAAACTAGCAAAAGATACAGTGAAGGAACGGTCAGAGAGATAGGAGGAGAACCAGGAGAGAACGGTGTCCTTGAGGCCGATGGAGCGGAGCATAGTGAGGAGGAGCTGATGGTCCACAGTGTCGAATGCTGCTGAGAGATCCAAGAGAATTAGCATGGAGTAGTGACCATTAGATTTAGCTGTTAGAAGATCATTAGAGACTTTAGTGAGGGCAGTTTCAGTAGAGTGTAAAGAGCGGAAACCAGATTGAAGAGTGTCGAGAAGAGTTTATCTGAGAGATAGCGAATAAGACGGGAGTGGACCAGGCATTCCAAGAGTTTACAGATGAAGGGAAGATTAGAGACAGGTCTATAGTTAGCGGCACAGTTTTGGTCGAGGGACGGTTTTTTAAGTAATGGATGTATGATGGCATGTTTAAATGAGGAGGGAAAGATACCAAAAGAGAGAGAGAGGTTGAATATTTTTGTTAGGTGAGAGGTGACAGCAGAGGAAAGGGACTGGAGGAGATGTGACGGAATGGGGTCACTGATGCAAGTTGTCTTCTTGTGAACCAGACCAAGCAACACAACAACCCTTTACTTTAATCAATGCACTAATTAATCCAATAACCCAAGTTATTGTAAAAAATTAGAATAAACTAAAGCTAATGGCTCAAAGTTAAAGGAAATAAAAACAGCAAGCAATAAATATCTTGTGCAAATGTAGCTACTTGTATTTTGTATAAAATGGCAATTAATCGCTCATTAATTAACGCAGCTTGGATTCCCTCCGCCCCAACAACCTATCCCAGAACAAATGCTCACTTACATGTCAGTTTTTGTCATTCATGTCTTGTCCATTTTTTTTATTTATGGACAACACTAACTCATTAGTATATTGAAATTATTGTTCTATTTTTTTTTGGACCATCGGAGTGATGTCCGTTTTTTATCTCATTTGAGGATCAAGGTCGTCCATTCAAGTAAACAGAATTGTGAAAAATAATGAATATCGCTTGGATGCTTCCCATGTGTCATTCGAGTGCTATCCATTTTTCACATTAACCCCTTAAGAAACAGGGGTATTTTTGTTTTTGCATTTTCGTTTTTTGCTCCCCTTCCTCCCAGAGCCATAACTTTTTTATTTCTCCATCAATATGGCCGTGTGAGGGCTTGTTTTTTGCGGGACGAGTTTTACTTTTGAATGACACAATTTTACCATATCGTGTACAAGAAAACAGGGAAAAAAATTCTAACTGCAGTGAAATTGGAAAAAAGTGAAATATCATAATTGTTTGGTTTTTTTTACTATGTTCATTAAATGCTAAAACTGACCTCCCATTATGATTCCTCAGGTCATTTTGAGTTCATGGATACCAAACATGTATAAATTCTTTTTTATCTAAGTGGTAAAAAAAAAATCCAAAGTTTGTAAAGCAAAAAAAAAATGGCACCATTTTCCAAGATCCGTAGCGTCTCCATTTTTCGTGATCTTAGGTTGGGTGAGGGCTTATTTTTTGCATGCCGAGCTGACATTTTTATTGATACCAATTTGGAATAAATGTGATGTTTTGATCGCCCGTTATTGCATTTTATTGCAATGTTGCAGCAACCCCCAATATTTAATTCTGGAGTTTTGAAGTTTTTTCTCGAATGCAGCGATACCAAATATGTGCATTTTTTATTGTTTTATTTTGAATGGGGCAAAAGCGGAGTGATTTGAGCTTTTATATTTTTTAAAAAAAACTTTTTTTTTTAACTTTTTACTTGCTTCAATAGTCTTTATGGGAGACTAGAAGCTGCGATCATTTGTTTGCTTGTGCTACACATAGCAGGGATTCAGCCCCACGATCATGTGACAGGGGTGCCAATGGGCACAGCGAAGACAAGCATCCGGTTTGCACGAGTTATATGCTGCTGTCAGAGATTGACAAGTGGCATTGAACTAGTTAACAGTTGCGGGCGTATCGCTATTCCACCCATAGCTGTTAGGGGCATATGACAGCTGATCGGATCAGCTGTCGTGTGACGGACATACATGTCATTCAGGGGTTAATAAGAGAAGCCTGATTTTTTTTTGTAGGAGAGTAATGGGTAACATGTGGACTGTAAAAACTGACACAAAGAACAAAAAGAGATCTAAACACAATGAAAAATAAGGTGCATGTATGAGAGGGGAAAAAACACTCATGAATTCATGTATATGTCAGGTGTGCCAATACTCCTATAAAAACATCAACAATGGAGCTCTTTTTCTAGCTGCTTATAAGATTACTAACCAAGGATGTACAGAGAAATTATAAGGATCAATATCAAAATTTCTATTCCTCCGATTCCCCAACCTCCCTGCCCCCACAACACCAACAAAAAAATGTGTCGGTGTAGTAGGGATCTTAGCACATAAACGAAATCAAGAAGGGCCCACACCTCCAATCATTGAAAGCCACAGGGAGGGACATATTGAAGTACTTACAATGTAATAGTGACCTTGCTGAAGTCCAATAATGTTTTCACCAAGTAAACAGCCCCTTTCATCACACACAGTATGATGGTCCTCATACAGAATGATGGTCCTCACACAGAATGATGGTCCTCACACAGTATGATGGTCCTCACACAGTATGGTGGTCCTCACACAAAATGATGGTCCTCACACAGTATGATGGTCCTCACACAGTATGATGGTCCTCACATAGTATGATGGTTCTCACACAGAATGATGGTTCTCACACAGTATGATGGTCCTCGCACAGAATGATGGTCCTCACACAGTATGATGGTCCTCACACAGAATGATGGTCCTCACATAGTATGATGGTTCTCACACCGAATGATGGTCCTCACACAGTATGATGGTCCTCACACAGTATGATGGTCCTCACATAGTATGATGGTCCTCACACAGAATGATGGTTCTCACACAGTATGATGGTTCTCACACAGAATGATAGTCCTCACACAGAATGATGGTTCTCACACAGTATGATGGTTCTCACACAGAATGATGGTCCTCACACAGTATGATGGTCCTCACACAGAATGATGGTTCTCACACAGTATGATGGTTCTCAGACAGTATGATAGTCCTCACACAGAATGATGGTTCTCACACAGTATGATGGTTCTCACACAGTATGATAGTCCTCACACAGAATGATGGTTCTCACACAGTATGATGGTTCTCACACAGTATGATGGTCCTCACACAGAATGATGGTTCTCACACAGAATGATGGTCCTCACACAGTATGATGCAGTCACACAGTGTGATGGGACCCACTGTCCTCCAACACATTCGCATCCACACATACACATAATATTATGGCCCCTACAGCACCCGTGCACACAGTATTATGCCACACACACCCAGGATACCTTCAATGCTCTAGCAGTTTTCTGGATTGACTAACCTTAATGTCTAAAGTAACGACGGATTGTCATTTCCCTTTACTTAATTTAGTGGTTTTTTACATATACAGTTATGGAACAGGACTCGGCACTGTATGGAAATATGTATTAACACTGCCTCTGCAAAATACAGCTGATGGTCACCTTCACTTTCTGAAGGCCGGTGACTCTACAAATGAACTCTTGATCAGGCATCTCTGTTTATTGAAAGCCATTCCAGGTGAAAACCTGATGACGGTACATGAGAAAATCCCAAAGGTACATAAAGCTGACACCAAAATAAAAAGGGGTAATTTGAGAAAGTAACAGTTTAACATATACTCTGGTTTGTGTCACGTTTCTATACTCCTTGTTTCCATGCATGATTCCTTATGTATTTGCTGCCTACAGTATGATTGTACAATGTACACATTTCAATAAGGACAAGGAAACCCATTGCATTATCAGTTGTGTCCAAACTTTTGAACCGTACTGTACAACTCTATTACAGTATTACAGCCAAAGTTTGTGACTGAACTACTGTGAAACTGCAATTACATATAACTCTATGAGAAATGTTGCAAATAATATCTTGTGCAGCTGTTAGCGACTACACGCAAGAGTGCGTTCACATCTGGGCCTGCATTTCTGTTTTTCTGCAACTTTAGAGTGCTAAAAATGAAAAAAAAACTTAAAGGGGATATCGGGGACTACCTACCTGACTGTTGAGCCCAGCACCATTCTCTGCCAGCACAGAGCGGTCACAGACTTCCACTGATGTCATGTCAACAGAACAACGGTTTATTTTCCTGTTGACAGGGCGGGACTACTGATATCATGCTGATTGACAGCCAGCTCCCCACTGCCTAATTGGGGGAAGCCAGCTGTCAATCAGCATGACACCAATAGTTCCGCCCTGTCAACAGGAAGAGAAATCACTGCTCTGTTGAAAGGGAGCAACTGAATCTCTGGCAGGAGCGGTCAATGACCGACATCGGGAACAACAGCACTCCTTAGGCACATTTTTTTAAAGTCCCAGATATCTCCTTTAAGTGCTGAATCCATCATTTTATAGACACACACAGTACCCCACCAGGTTTCTATCATGGTCTCTTTTTCTAATGTGGATTTTTTTTACATTTGCTATGCCATTTTACCTTATTTCATGAAAACTGTGATGCAGGCTCCTAACAGTCTCTAATGCCAATGTCAACTTAAAGGGGTTGTCCACTATTAGTACAACCCCTTATAGATCTAAATATTTGGCCCCTATAAAATAAAAAAAGCTATACTCATCTCCCATGTTGGTGCCGTTCCAGCAGTGTCAGCAGTAGCAGTCCCAGGGCTCCCTTGCTGTTGTTATGACACATAACCCCAGCACCCAATCAGCGCCGGTGTCACTGTCTCCGGCTTCGGAGCCCGCAGCAGATCACTCGCTTCCTCTTCGTGTTCAATTTGACAGGAGACAGGGACTGTGATGTCAGCGCTGATTAGGTGCTGGGGTCACATGTCACAAAAACAGCACGGGAGCTCCGGGGAGAGTGAGTGTTGACAACTGGGAAAGGCGCCAGCACGGGAGATGAGTATAAGTAGTGGACAACTTCTTTAAGGCCAGTGTGTGAAATGGGAAGGTGAAGTGGATGAGAACTTGAAATTTGAATGAGCGTTATTGAGTAATTTCAAGTACTCAATTTCTGTGATTGCGAGAGTGTAACTAAGTCTTCATTGATTGTGAATGTTTTACTGCCTAGGTGAAAATAGGAAAAAAAAAACAGCAAACTGTTATGCTCAATATCAGAGGTGTACCTAAAAAGGCTAGGCCCCATACAGAAACTTTTGAATTGGTCGTCGTTCTCTTGTCTGAATAGATGCCACCGATGCTATTCATCATGATATGAAAGAGATAAACTGTGTTGGGATAAGCTCTACAAAGAATGTACAAATCAAGGCCAAAAATTTTTTATCTAAAATATGCAAACTATATGAAAAGGGCTAACAACAAACTCCAATAGCCCATTCACATGGTAAACGTTTGAATAGTGGGTTCTGACTGTTGAGGGTCCACTGATCCCAGTGACAGGTTAACAGCAAGAGAAAACTTTCTCACTAGGCTTTTTAAATCTGGAAGTGGACCTGGAAAACTCAGCCAATTTTCCACCAAGAACCCTGTTTTCAGGATAATTGGTCCTCTAAACCAAAATACACTATTCGGGATTTTTGCCCTAGGTAATAGAAATTAGCAGGCATAATACCAAGGGAGAAAGGGCATAAATAGGAGGGCATAATGCAAGGTAAACAGGGTCATTCTACAAAGTAGCCTAGGACTCTGTGGCAAAGGAAGCTCAAGCACAGGAGAAAGGTCTCTGTGGAGTTTAAGAGGCCATAGCTTTGTAGGGAGTGATTTTTCATAGCAAAATTTTGCAAAAATTCCACAGCTAATCCCCCGATGTGCAGGTAGCCTACATGTTTAAAGGCACTTTCCAGGTACACTGTCATAATTCTGCTCTGTTTGCCTGCTGGAGTGTTTGTCAGGTGACCATTCACATGAAGTCATGTGCCGCCGACTGGCTACTTTTCCCACTTCTCTCAACGTTCTATTCAAAAAAGTGGAAACATGACTACATGTATACATCTTGCACATAAGCTGTCAAGTGATGACAGCTTCAGTAGGCAAACAGAGCATAATCCTAACAGTGTGCATATTGCACTTTACTAGGAGTCGAAAAACAGTAGTCAGATAAAGTGACTGCAGAAATTCATACATGGCCCAGAAAACACCTTTAAACATTGGAATAAACGAACAGCTGTTGGTACCAGCCCTCTCCTCCTTCCTTCCACTCTATGCTCATCACAACACATGGGCGGCAAGTGCCAGTAACATGCAGCAAGTGACAAACAAAAGTGCCACCCTTTTTAATATAGTCTAAGATAGGACTACCAGCCTACTGCCAAGGCACACTGAGACGGCAGGATGTAAAGCAGTCACTTTGGCTGCTAGGGTTGTCGTTTCGCCACTGCAGAATGTTTTGGGGATCTATGCCCACCATGTGGAGAGTTGCAGTGGCATAGCTGGGAGAGGCAAGCAAAGAAAGCCTTCTAGGTGCTGGATGCTAGAAGAGCTGCCAAGAGGAATTTATATACAGGGTGAGGAAAATCTTTCTCGTTGAAGGAAATCCTAGCTACAAACCAGAATTTACAGAAATAATCATATATTTTCACAAAAAAAAAAAGAATAATTTCTTGTAAAAGATTCTCTAATTATTTCTCATGCGTAGCATAGATAGAAGTTAATATGATTTAATGCATATTGTGCACCCTAGTAAAATATTAGTGAATGAATGCTACTCTGCTGACCGAGACAGAGTGAAGTCCATTGAGAATGAAACATTATATTGTACAATTTCACAGCTTATCATGATTAATGATTGAATATGAAGTCCAATAAATCTGATGTTTTATTGATCTGTTCCAAGAAGGTCAAACAATTACGGATTACAGCGGTTTATATTAACAGCACATTTAGCTGTAACCTGCACCTTTCTTAAGCAGTCTGGTTAATGAACAATTTTGGCACTGATGATGAAATATGTTTTAAGGAAGTTCTTGCTGGAAGTGCAATTAAGAGAGGTGTAAAAGGATCTTTCATGTGATATACAGTAAGCCTGTTATAATCTTTACATAATAGTTATCTATTAAGACAAACAGAAGAATATAATTCAATGGAACACCAGAAGGGGTCCTTTTATCCCTTGGAGGCTGGTTCATTTTTCATGTTTTTTCTTTCTTTTCTTTCTTTCTTTCTTTCTTTCTTTCTTTCTTTCTTTCTTTCTTTCTTTCTTTCTTTCTTTCTTTCTTTCTTTCTTTCTTTCTTTCTTTCTTTTTTTTCCTTTATTTTTCCATCCACATAACTGTTGTGAGACAGTGAAGGAATATGTGTCGAATGGGGTGTACATTTCACCTAGGTACTGTGCTGTATGGTATAAGGGAAATGTGTGGCTTTGTAAACCTAGTGGTAGAGAAAGGTCACTACACCTTACATTCAGTACACACTTGCAGCTCAGGCCTGAAACCATTCAGCTGTTAATTAGGAGACCAGAAGTAGGTGTCTGCGAACACAGTCAGAGAGCTCGCTTAGTCTGGACAAGGAGTCCAGGCACAAGAAGGAGTCTCCAGGAGTTTGAGCTATCTCAGTCTGGGTTCTCGATGTACCCCGGACACAGGAGTAGTCTCTGTGAGAATCCATGCGGATAGCTGCTGAATAGGAGGGGAGCTCTCTCAAGTCTGGACGTTGAAGGTGCCTTCAGACACAAGGAGGAGACTCTGTGAAACTCCATGCTGGTAAATGCTGAACATATGTGTTGTTTTGGCCCAGGCTATTAGAGTCTGGAACCGGATAGAAAGGGAAATCTATCTAAGTGTAATTAGTGGCTGGACAAGCCCAGGTCTTATGTTTATGATTTGGTTTTGATTATGTTCTGTTTACTGTGGACTTTAATAAAAACTGGTTGCGGCCAGTTTTTTAACAGAACTACTGTCTGTGAATGGTCTCTTTATGCCACTCCGTCTCCCCAAGACGGCGATCCCAGAGCTATATCCCCTGAAAAGCTTACAATTGGCGGAGAATGCTGGGGCAGCACAGTGGCTGATACAATTGGTGCTGGAATGTGCGTGCAGCACAGTGGCGAGAGACAGCAATAAAAGGTGAAGTCTGTTGAAGCAGCAGCAGAGAAAAAAAAAAGTGTGTCAGCAAAAACGTCTGATTGGAGCAGTCTTAAAGAGACAGTAGCCCTAATAGACTTTGCAAAGAAAAAAAAAAAAAAAAGTGTGTCAATAAAGGAGAAACGTCTGTTGGAGCAGTCTTAAAGAGACAGTGGCCCTAATAGAGTTTGCAGAGAAAAAAAAAAAAAAAGTGTCTGCACAGCAAGGCTGAATTTTCTGTGGAAAAGACTGTGGAGTGTGTATGTCTTGAGTGAAGACTGCCGTTGTTGAGACAGAGAAGTCTGACAGCATGGATGACAGCATGGAGGCGCTGTTTGAACAAATGGCGCAAGTTAATGTGCAACATAAGACTGCCGTGGTTGAGACAGATAAGTCCGGCAGTATGGAGGAGCTCGTTGAGTACCTGGTCCAGGCCCAGCGGAGCATGCAGCAGAGCATGGAGTGGCAGCGCCTGCAGCACCAGCAGCGCATGCAGCAGGCCCAGCAGCAATTCCTGCAGCAGCAGCAGGAGAATAACCAGTTGTTTTTTGAGCAGGTTGCAGCACTACAAAAGACTTGCAGCGCATCGTCCCAAAGTAATGTTGCAAAGTCACCTGCATTGTCCGCTGTAAAGAAGGCGGTAAGACGGTCCCTGAAAAAGATGACACCTCGTGATGATGTGGAGGTATATCTCACTAGGTTTGAGGGACTGGCAGAGAAGGAGAATCTGCCCCTATCTGAATGGGCCATGATGGTCGCACCCTATTTGATTGGAGAACCCCAAAGGGCCTATGCTGACCTGAGCGAGCAGGACAGCCAAGACTGTGCCAAGCTGAAAGCGGAGATTCTTACCTGGCTGGGTGTTACGGTGACAGCCCGTGCCAGGGGAGTTCATGACTGGAGATGCAGTTGGGAGTCTGCAGTCAGCAAACCTGATTATGGAGTTGGAAAGGTGATAGTGAACCGCTACACCCGAGCATGTCCTCCTGAGGTACAGCCAGAGGTCGGACAAGGAGACCACCAGGACACCAATCGTCTGGTCAGCCTGATGGAGAAGGCCTTCGCCAGCAAAGACTGTCTCCGTGACCAGCCGTCTGAGAGGTCGTCACTTCAGAGTTCCCGGACTCTGAACTCTCGCGGTAAGAGCGTTCCAGCTGTTGGGGACATGGGGTATGCTGATAAGCGGGTTCAGGCCCGAGGGGACATGTGGGTGGAAAAGTGTGATGGACAGTGTTGGAGATGTCGTGAAATTACAGCCAACTGTCCAATAGAGGGGGAGCCTATGTATTGTGATGTTGGCAGATCCCTCTCTCTCTGCGCAGAACCTGTGTGTGAGTCCACCTCAGCCGAAGAGACTGGACCACAGGTGTCCCCGGTGGTTGTAAATGACTGCCCAGCACAGGCCCTCTTGGACTCAGAGAGTCCAGTGACTTCCGTATGTGACAGCCTGATTGCTAGGGACTTCATCCCTGATAAGCACCTGAGTATGGTGTGCATCCATGGAGACACCAAAGTCTACCCAGAGATTGCCGTGGACTTGGTCCCCAAACACGGGGAGGTTTCATGTGAAGTGGGGGTAGTGAAGAACCTGGTGCAACCCGTTATATTGGGTAATGACTTTCCCCGATCTAAGGATCTCTGGGGGAAAAATGTTTCTGATGGACAGTGTGATGAAGCTCCTATTGAGGGTGCGCAGTCCCGAGGGGCGGAACACAATGCTAGTGGGCCGTTAAACTTATGTGATAATGATGATGATGATAATGATAATGATGATGATGATGATGATGATCATGATAATGATGATGACCATGATAATGATGCTGATGCTGATAATGATAATGATGATGATCATGATAGTGATGATGATACTGATCATAATCATGATAATGATATTGATAATAATGATGACTGTGATAGTGATGAAATTCCTTTGCAGGTGATGTTGGGAGACGAGGATGGTGGTTCTCGGGAACCGAGTGTCTCTGACTTACCTGTGTCCTGTGACAATTTTGAGAGTGAACGATGGCGAGACCCCACTCTTAAAACGGCACAGGAAAATATAATTGTTCTAAATGAGGTTTCCCAAGAGCCTGGCTCTGAGGAGAGGTTACTTCATGTTGCCATAAACACTCACCTGTTGTATAGGGACACTGAAGTCCAGGGAGAGGTCGTGAGCCAGCTCCTAGTACCTGAGTTATATAGAAGTATAGTGCTGGGGTTGTCACATAGTCACATACTTGAGGGACCAGATGGTGAAGTTAATGTTGTGGATGACATGTTAACTAAGGTTCCAGATCAAGATGTGAATGAGAATGAATTGTATAACCCTGACAGTGAGCAGGATGTGAATGAAAATGAAGTGTATAACCCTGAAAGTGAGCCAGATGTGGCTGAGAAAAAGGGGTCAGACAGGGATAGTGGTAGTGATAGTGAATCATCTGATGACCATAAAGCAACCAGTGCAAATGAGGAAGGCATGGTAGCAGAGGAGGTTGAGAGTCCTGAGAAGAAAGCTGATGCTGACCTTACAGCCGGACAGAAGATGGCATCTGAAGATGTTTTACAGTTGGCCGGTTCCCTGGCGAAGACTAAGGTGAAAGGAGGAGAGCTGAGCTTTAAAGGCAGGACTCTGAAACTGAACACAGCACAAGTGGATGCTGTTGAAGATGAGAAGTTATCAATGTATGGTATGGAGCTGCATCATGCCCAGGACTCTGAAGGTAATGCTGCAGAGGTGGAAAAAGCCATGGAAGTGGTGGTCACCAAGCCAGATGCCTCATCAGAAGCTGAGGTCTCAAGTGAAGCTGTGAGGAACAAGACTGAAGATATGGGGACTGACTCTGTCCAGGAATCTGTTTCTGCCGAAGACAGCGGCGTGGACAGGTTGCGGTCCGGATCAGTAGCTGCAACTCGTGAAGCTCGGGCTGGAAGTTCGGCGCCCGGAGCCCCAGCAGTGTTCCCGAGTGATACCAAGGATCTGGATAAATCACAAGATGAGATTTTGAGACATCAGGCTGGCATTGGTGAGCTCAAGCGCACTTTCATGGAGTCTACATCGGAGCCACGTCCCAACAAATGGGAAAAGCGGTGTGTCACTCCGTTGCCGCTGCAGACACACGGGAGCTCAGATGGGATGCAGAACGTGGTGGAAGAGAAGAATCCGGCGGGTTCTGAGTATACAGATGCAGCTATCAAGGAGAACTTGAGAGCTGGAATAAATGGAGATATTGGAGACCATAATGATGTGACTGAAGAGGTAGAATGTAAGACTGACGGTAGGGCTTCTGAGCATGTTCTACCAGAAGAGCCTGAAGAAGGGGCCGAAGACATAAAGGACGTCCAACAGGTACCAGATGAATTGATTACTTCTCAGAAAAAACTCCAAACTGTGATGAAGGAGTGTGATGAAAGCCATGAGCATCTTCGTGAGAAAGTCAATGAAGTAAAAGGAAGAATACAGGGAATCTCTTCGTTGCAAGAGCAAATGCTGCTCAATAAGTCTAAGGCTCTATATAAGAATGCTGTTGTCACGGTAGAACATTACAATTCAGCTGGAGACTTAGCGGATGAATTATGTGTACTGCAAAAGAAAAACGATCTGCTCCTTCTACAGTCCCAATCATTTGAACAGAGTAGCTTAAAATGGTCAGAGACCATGGCAGAGGAGCTTAAGGTCAAGATGAAACCGTGCAGGATACCCGAGGCCC
>JARQOD010000005.1:500068410-500102014 GCA_033576555.1 Oophaga sylvatica
TCTGGCATGGGAATCCTAGGTTCCACAAAGGCAACCCAGCCAAGATAGGTACAATACTTCCGAACTTCAGTGGCAAGCTGATCCACACGGCCAGACAACTGGCAAACTCCATTGAGAGAGGAAAAAAATCCTCCTCAGCACCCAGGATACAGAGGGAAAAAAAAATGCAACAAACAGAAAAAAAAAAAATCTCTGACAACTCTGACTTTTTTTTTTTTCCACAATATTTTTTCCCTTCTGTGAGTACCATATAATTTTCAGTTTGGCCGGTGATACTGTTCAAATTTGGTAGCTGAGGAAGAGCAGGCAAAAAAGGAAATACACCAGAGCAGTTGGAAACTATGAGATTGCAGTAACCCTGACTAACCACCACAACTAGAGGCAGCGTGGAGCGTTCCTACGTTGGTCCAGACGCCTCGTCAACAGCCTGAGAAACTAACTACACCTAAGATAGAAAGAGGAAAGCTATCTGCCCCGGAAGCAGATCCCCAAAGAACATAGAAAGCCCCCAAACATGTAATGGCGTTAGACAAGAAGAATACTGACACAGACAGAAAATAGTATGAGCAAACGTTGGGGCCCAAACTTACTAAATAGAAAAGGATAAGGAAGGGCACTTACTGCAATCCCAAAAAACCCTGAAAAGCACCAACTCTACTAATTTCAAAACACCTGAGATCACACGACCTCTACCACCTAAATTAGTTATTGGTGTAAACCAAAAACAAAACAGCAGCCACTGAAAAAACTGGAAAAAGCAAATGTACAAACATCAGGGCTGAACTGAACTGAGAGGGCAAAAGCCCCCAGAGGGGACCCTGAAGGCCCCCACAGAAGTGCAGGACAAAATGCAAAAATCAAGCACAAAAACAAAAAGAAGAAAAATGTCTTATCTGTTAGCAGGAGATTCAGAAACGACACAGCAGGCTACCAGGAAACAGGAATCAAGGATTGAGACCAGAACAATTGATCACCGGCAACCCTGATGGGAAGGCGGACTCCCTTATAAAGACCAGTCAGTAACACCTGATTCCCATCCTCAATATCTTCACTGGATAGTCCAGTACCGTTTGTAACCCCCAGAGGGAGCTTCTGCTCAGAACTCATTTCCAGCCTATTCACAACAACCTAAAACAGGCTGGGCAAGCACTTGACAAGCTGGAAAGACCCCAAGGCAAAGGGTTTGATTTGTTTGTGATGTCTGTAAGCAGCTTTGTGGTAGAGGCTTTGGGGTAGTGTCGCCACCTGCAGGTAATTTGACCTTACAAATGGTGCATCATTTGTTTGTGTGGGTGGAGTATGAAGAGAGCAAGTGTGCAATTCAATAGCAGTGCATGTTTCAAATGTGTTTGCATATGTGCCTCACCTGCAGTGAAGTGTGCAAATCCTCCAATTTGGGTAAAATAGGCTGGGCAAGCAGTTCGGCAAGCTGGAAAGCCCACAAAGCAAATGTTTGGTTTTGTTGTGATGTCTGTAAGCAGCTTTGTGGTAGTGTGCTTTGGGGTAGTGTGATGCCACCTGTAGGTCATTTTTCCTTACTGCAGGTTTTATGAAAATTAATGTTTTAAACTGTATTTTGCGATCAAATCGTGGATGTGTGGTTTGTTTAACTATTTTCTTGCTGAAGGGGGCAAGTTTACCTTTCAAATGGTGTATCATTTGTGTGCGTGGTTGCAGTATGAAACGGCGATACAAAGTAATTACCGAAAAACAGTGTTTAGAAATAATATATAGTGATTGGGGGGAGGAAAAAACAATCTCTTCATCAAAATGGTGGCGGAGGCGCCTGCGCAGTAGCTCTATCATATTCCCATAGATGCTACTGCGCAAAACTCCGCTGCGGGCGCCATTTTGCTGGACAAAAAAGATTGAGCTCCATCAAAATGCCACCGCTGGCACAGTAGCTTCTATCGGAATGCACCAATTTTGCTCAAAATGGTGCTGGCAGCAACGCCTGTGCAGTAGGATCTATCGTCGATGCATCATACCATTAATTCTCCTGGTAGTCCATTCAGAATTTTATGGCACTATCGTGTGTATGTACTTCCATTACTTCATTGAAAGGGGTTGCAGAGCATTAATTCAGGATCGGTAGGGGTCTTAGTGACTGGATTCCCACCAATCAGCAAGTTATCAACTATACTAAAATGGATAGTTGATGATAACTTGTAAACATGGGAATAACCCCTTAAGGCTAGGTGTAGATGACTGTTTTCTCCCCATCTGAGAAAAACAGTCTGATTATGCTAAACAGACTCTGATCAGAATGTGATCAGAGTCTGATCAAAGCGGGAAACCGATTTTTTTTTTTTTTTGAGAGAAAAAAAAAGTTTCTCCACCTTCCAAAATTATTTCAGTCAGTAAAAATCGGACAGCAGTCAGATGTCATCCGAGTGCAGTCCAATTTTTTTTTCACAGACCAAAGACATGAATTGTTGAGTGCCATCTGATTCTCCGAGACAAATCATGCTGCTACAATTTTTTTTCTTAGACCATTCGGTGTGAAGAAAACATCTGGCATGTACAGTGCACAACCCATAGAATAACATGGGCATGAGTGCTATCTGTCAAAACCAAGGATAGCACTCGTCCGATTAAAGCCTGCTCACCCAGACAGGAAGCCAAATAACCCAACCTGCAGATTATACCAGTTGTGAGCTGCATAAAGAGAACTGGACAAACATTCTGTCAATTCATCTATAAATAACTATACTAGGCTACAATGTTTTCTGATAGATGGGATCCAGTTATGAGCCTACGCTACAATCTGCAGACTTCATCTACAGAAGGGAAATATGTTATTGTACAATGGAATGTTTTCGGGATAACTTTTTTTTTTTTTACACACTGGTGTTTTTGATTTCGTTTTATGTTCACTGCCTTTTCAAAGAATGCTGATTATGAGTCTTACTGCCAGTTATGGTTCCAGAGTTCCACGTCCTTATGGCTGGGCAGTATGCCAAGCTAATATTTGTAAATAGCAGTGCCAGGCACTGGGCAGCCCAGGCAAACAGCTGAAGCTGATTTGCTAAGGTACAGATGGCAGTTGCTGGTTTACTACTGGTGAAGACAGTTGTGAAAGTCTTGAGACTAGCGAGGATAATAAAGCAAAGATGACAATGTCCAGAGTCTAGCACAGGAATAATCGACGAGCAATCATACTGGCTGAGGAGGGCCAGGAGAATGGCAAAAAACGATCAACTCACAAAAGTAAATATTTCTAAACTATATCTACCTAACGTTAAGTTTTTATTATGCTTGATAAAAAGATTTTGGATAAAAGTAGCAATGCTCATAAGCTGTTATATTGTCAGTCTAGCACATTTCCTTAACATTATGCCTCTGCAACCATGTTTTTTATTTTTACACTTACATTTTCCCTCTTTCTTCCAAAAACCATTAAATTTGTTATTTTTCTGTTTACCAGCAGTATGAGGCTTAGATTTTTTTTTGCTTTTTTTATCGAGGGGTGGTTGTAGTTTTGAATGACAGCATTTCATTCTGCAAATAGTGCACAGAAACAGGAAAAAAATCCAAGTGGATGAAATGGTTGAAAAAAAAAATAATGCACTTCTACCATTGATTTTGGGTTTTGCTTTTACGGTATTCATTGCCGGTAAAAAATGACCCGGAAACTTGATTCTCCAGATCAGTATGGTTTGAAGACACCAAACTTGTATAGTTTTTATTTTCTATTTAAATGGCGAAAACAATTCAGAAGTTGATAAATAAAAAATGGTGTCATGTTCCTCCATCTTTCGAGACCTCGGTATTTTGTTTTTATATTTCTATCGATGGCACTGTGGTTAAGACTTGTTCTTTTTATGGTGGAGATCGTGGTTTGATTGATACCAGTTTGAAGTACATATAAGTTTTTTACACTTTTGTTAGGAGATTAGTGTCCAGTGCTAAACTCGAACATGGACTTCGGAGAAAGAGAGAGAGAAGAGAATTTTCAGCTCCAAAGTTCGGTCTCTATTGCTTTCAAATTGCACTTGGGTTCAAGTTTGAGTAGTACTCAAAACCGAACTTTGAAGCAAAGTTCCATGGGTGAGCTCATCCTAGTGGTAACCAAAAAAATAATTCTAGCATTTGATTTTTTTTTTAAGTTTATGGTGCTAGCATATGAGTTGATTAAATTTATTTTGATAGTTCGAACTTTTGTGGACACATCAATACCAAATACCCAATATCCTTTTTTTTTCTTTTTATTTACATTTATTTATTTTTAGTGAAGGCAAAATGCAGTGATTTGAATATTTATACTTTTTTAAACTTTTTCCTTAATTTTTAGTCTCCTTAAAACACCACTCCAGGAGTGGCGTTGAAAATGTAAGCCCCCTGGCCCCATTCTTATACTCTCCTTCCAGCGGCTTCACCTTTTACAGACGCGCTCCGATCCCGCAGCGCCATCTTGTGCCATTACTTCTGACTGTCCAGAAGTCTGAAGTTAATTCGCAAGAGCTCAATGCAAGTCTGTGAGAACCAGAACGAAGCTCTCCTAGAGAGTATTGAAAAGTGACCTCTGGTTCGCTCCATGAAACACTGGAGGTGCAGGCAGGTCACTTTTCGCCAGAGACCAACGGGAGCGATGCTGGAAAAGGATGAAGGTGGCAGAAGGTGAGTGTTGTGAATGGGCTTGAGATGAGTTCTGAGCAGAGGCTCCCTCTGGTGGTTACAAGCGGTACTGGTCTGTCCAGTGAAGATTGTGAAGATTGTGAGGATTGGGATCAGGTTTACTGATGGTCTTATATAAGGGAGTCACCTTCCCATCAGGGTTGCCCGGGGATCAATTGTTCTGGTCTCTATCCTTGATTCCTTTTCCCTTGTAGCCTGCTGTGTCGTGTCTGCATCTCCTGCTAACAGATAAGACATTTTCTTCTTTTTGTTTTTGTGCTTGATTTTTGAATTTTGTCCTGCACTTCTGTGGGGGCCTTCAGGGTCCCCTCCGGGGGGTTTTGCCCCCTCAGTTTAGTTCAGCCACTGATGTTTGTACTTTTGCTTTTTCCAGTTTTTTCAGTGGCTGCTGTTTTGTTTTGTTACACCAGAAACTAATTTAGGTGTAGAGGTCGTGTGATCTCAGGTTGTTTTTGAAATTAGTAGAGTTGGTGCTTTTCAGGGTTTTCTGGGATTGCAGTAAGTACCCTTTCCCATCCTTTTTCTATTTGTTAGTTTGGGCCCAACGTTTGCTCATACTATTTCTGTCTGTGTCAGTATTTCTTCTTGTCTAACCGCCATTACATGTTTTGGGGCTTTCTATTATCTTTGGGGTTTTGCTCCGGGGCAGATAGCTTTCCTATATTTTATCTTTAGGTTGTTTGTTAGGTTTCACGGCTGCCTTATGCTTGTTGTGGTTAGTCAGGGTACTGCAATCTCATAGTTTCCAACTGCTCTGGTGTATTGCCTTTTTTGCCTGCACTCCTCAGCTACCGAAACATAACAGTATCACCGGCCCAAATTTAAAATGTATGGTACTCACAGAAGGGAAAAAATTTGTGAAAGAAAAAACGGTTGTCAGAGTTGTCAGAGATATTTTTCGGTTTGTTGCATTTTTTTTTTCCCTCTGTATCTCTGGGTGCTGGGGGGATTTTTTTCTCTCATGGAGTTTGCACGGTTGTCTGGGCCGTGTGGATCAAACTTGCCACTGAGGTTCAGAGTATTGCTGCATATCTTGCTAGGTTGCCTGTTGTGGAACCTAGGATCCCATGCCAGATTTGTTTTTAGGGGATCGAGCTAAGTTTCAGAATTTCAAAAATAATTGTAAATTGTTTTTTGCCTTAAAATCTAAGTCCTCAGGGAACGCAGGCAGCAGGTTCAAATTGTCATCTCTCTCCTGCGCGGCGATCCTCAGGATTGGGCTTTTTTCCCTGACACCTGGGGATCCTGTTTTGAGTGATGTTGATGCATTTTTTCAGGCTTTGGGGTTATTGTACGATGAGACTAATGTCATGATCAAGCTGAAAAAGCCTTGTTGGCATTAAATCAGGCTTGATGACGCTGAGTTATACTGTCAGAGATTCCGTAGGTGGGCAGTCCTGACCAAGTGGAATGACGACGCTTTGGCGGCCCTTTTTCGGAAGGGTCTGTCAGATAATGTAAAGGATGTTATGGTGGGATTCCCTGTTCCCTCTGGTCTCAATGATTCTATGTCATTAGCGATTCAAATTGACAGACGTTTGCGTGAGCGGAGAAGTATGCGTGATATAGTGTTGCCTTGTGAACCTGCTTCTGAATCCATGCAGTGTGATAGAGTGGTGTCTGGGGCACAGCGTCATGAGTTTCGAAAGCGCAATGGGTTATGTTTCTACTGTGGTGATGCCTCTCATGCTATTTCAGTCTGCCCTAAGCGGGGAAGACGTTTTGCACGCTCAGTTGTCTTGGGTAGTGTTCAGACTAAGTTTTTATTAACTGTCACTCTGATATGCTCTCTGTCCTCATTTTCTGCTCAGGCTTTCGTTGATTCTGGAGCAGCTATTAACCTGATGGATTATGATTTTGCTAAACATTTGTGGTTTCCCTTGATACCTCTACAGAAGTCTATTCCCCTACTGGGATCGATTCTACCCCTTTGGCTGAGAATAAACCTCAGTTCTCTACTCAGGTGATAATGAGGGTTGAACCTGATCATCAAGAGTGCTGCAAATTTTTGGTTCTGTATAATCTGCATGATATTATCGTACTGGGTTTCCCTTGGTTACAGTCTCATAATCCTGTTTTGGATTGGAAATCTGTGTCTGTAACCAGTTGGGGCTGCCAATGTGTTAATACCAACACTCCTGTTTTTTCTGCCTCCCCCCAGGCTCAGGATGTTCCTGACTTTTTGATTGATTTTTTCTGATGTATTTAGCGAAAGTAAATCTGCATCCTTGCCTCCCCATAGGAGCTATGACTGCGCTATTGAATTAGTGCCGGGTAGTAAATTCCCTAAAGGTCGCCATTTTAACTTGTCTGTACCTGAACATGACGCTATGCGGTCTTATATCAAGGAGTCATTGGAGAAGGGTCATATCAGACCATCTTCTTCACCCTTAGGTGCCGGTTTTTTTCTTTGTGGCCAAAAAGGATGGTTCATTAAGGCCGTGTATTGATTATCGTCTTTTGAACAATATTACTGTGAAATATCAATACCCGTTACCCTTGATTTCTGACCTGTTTTCCAGGGTGAAAAATGCTACTTGGTTTACCAAGCTTGACCTCAGGGGGGCATATAACCTTATTCGCATTAAGCACGGGGATGAATGGAAGACGGCATTCAATACCCCGGAGGGGCATTTTGAGTACCTCGTGATGCCCTTTGGGCTCACTAATGCTCCTTCTGTCTTTCAGTCCTTCATGAATGACATTTTCAGGGATTTTGGGATAAATTTCTGATTGTTTATTTGGATGATATCTTGATTTTTTCTAATGACTTGGGACTCTCATGTGAAACATGTTCGAACTGTATTCCAGATTTTGAGAGAGAATGCTCTGTATGTGAAGGGATCAAAGTGTCTTTTTGGCGTACAGAGGATCTCATTTCTGGGATTCATTTTGTCCCCATCTGTTATTGAAATGGACCCGGTCAAGGTTCAGGCCATCTGTGATTGGGTCCAACCTACTTCATTAAAGGCTCTTCAAAGATTTTTGGGCTTTGCCAATTTTTATCGTAAATTTATTGGTAATTTCTCGGTTATTGTTAAACCATTAACTGATTTGACCAAAAAGGGTTCTGATGTGGTGAATTGGCCTCCTGAGGCAGTCTCTGCATTTCAGGAACTTAAGCAGAGATTCACTTCTGCTCCTGTTCTACGGCAGCCTGATGTTTCTCTGCCATTTCAGGTGGAGGTTGATGCCTCTGAAATTGGGCAGGTGCCGTTTTGTCCCAAAAAGATCCAGAGACCTCTAAAAGTAACCCTTGTGCCTTTTTCTCTCGAAAATTTTCTCCTACTGAACGTAATTATGACGTGGGTAATCGGGAGTTATTGGCCATGAAGTGGGCTTTTGAAGAGTGGAGACATTGGCTGGAGGGAGCCAAACATCAGGTGGTGGTCCTTACTGACCATAAGAATCTGGTTTATCTGGAATCTGCCAAGCGACTCAATCCTAGACAGGCCAGGTGGGCCTTGTTTTTCACACGTTTTAATTTTGTGGTTTCCTTTCTTCCTGGCACTAAGAATGTTAAGGCGGATGCCCTCTCGAGGAGCTTCCTTGCGGACTCTCCTGAGTTATCTGATCCTTCTGTTATTTTGAAAGAGGGTGTAGTTCTTTCCGCCATCTCACCTAATTTGAGACTTGCTCTGGAGGGGTGTCAGGAGGATAGGCCTGAGCGCTGCCCTGTTGGAAAATTGTTTGTCCCGGACCAGTGGAAAAAGAGTGTGATGTCTGAGATTCATTGTTCCGCGTTGGCTGGGCATCCCGGAATTTTTGGTACCAGAGACTTGGTTAGTCGGTCCTTTTGGTGGCCTACCTTGTCTCGTGATGTCAGGGAATTTGTGCAGTCCTGCGGGACTTGCTCTCGCTCCAAGCCTTGCTCTCGCTCTAGTGGTTTGTTGATGCCATTGCCTGTGCCCAAGAGACCATGGACCCATATCTCTATGGATTTCATTTCCGACCTTCCTGTTTCTCAGAGAATGACCGCCATCTGGGTGATTTGTGATAGGTTTTCCAAGATGATACATCTTGTGCCATTACCTAAGTTGCCTTCCTCCTCTGAATTGGTGCCATTGTTCCTTCAGCACGTGGTTCGTTTACACGGCATTCCTGAGAACATAGTGTCTGACAGAGGAGTCCAGTTTGTTTCCAGATTTTGGAGGACTTTTTGTTCTAAACTGGGTGTTCAATTGTCTTTCTCCTCGGCATTTCATCCTCAGACCAATGGTCAAACTGAGAGAACAAACCAGACATTGGAGACTTATCTAAGATGCTTTGTGTCTGCTGATCAGGATGACTGGGTCTCTTTTTTGCCTTTGGCTGAGTTTGCTCTTAATAATAGGGCTAGCTCTGCCACTTTGATGTCTCCGTTTTTCTGTAATTCTGGGTTTCACCCTCGATTTTCTTCAGGACAGACGGAGGCTTCTGTCTGTCCAGGTGTTGACTCTGTTGTGGAGCGTATGCAACAGATTTGGGACCAGGTAGTGGAGAGGTTGTCCCTCTCTCAGGAGGGGCCCAGCGGTTTGCTAACCGGCATAGGACTGATGGTCCTCGGTTTAAAGTAGGGGACTTGGTCTGGTTGTCCTCAAAAATATTCCTATGAGAGTAGCATCTCCTAAATTTAAGCCTAGGTTCATTGGACCTTATAAGATCATGGAGATTCTTAATCCTGTTTCTTTTCGTTTGCTTCTTCCAGGGACATTTAAGATCCATAACGTGTTCCACAAGTCCTTGTTGAAGAGGTTTGTTGAGCCAGTGGTTCCTGCTGCTGTGCCTCCTGACCCTGTTTTGGTTGAGGGCAATCTGGAGTATGTGGTTGAGAAAATATTAGATTCTCATTTTTCTAGACGAAATCTCCAGTATTTGGTTAAGTGGAGAGGTTATGGTCAGGAAGACAATTCTTGGGTGTTTGCTTCGGACATCCATGCTAGGAGACTCATCCGTGCGTACCATAGAACTCATCCTGACCGACCTGGTTGCTCAAATGAGGGTTCGGTGACCCCTCCTCAAGGGGGGGGTACTGTTGTGAATGGGCTTGAGATGAGTTCTGAGCAGAGGCTCCCTCTGGTGGTTACAAGCGGTACTGGTCTGTCCAGTGAAGATTGTGAAGATTGTGAGGATTGGGAATCAGGTGTTACTGACTGGTCTTATATAAGGGAGTCACCTTCCCATCAGGGTTGCCGGTGATCAATTGTTCTGGTCTCTATCCTTGATTCCTGTTTCCCTTGTAGCCTGCTGTGTCGTGTCTGCATCTCCTGCTAACAGATAAGACATTTTCTTCTTTTTGTTTTTGTGCTTGATTTTTGCATTTTGTCCTGCACTTCTGAGGGGGCCTTCAGGGTCCCCTCCGGGGGCTTTTGCCCTCTCAGTTTAGTTCAGCCACTGATGTTTGTACTTTTGCTTTTTCCAGTTTTTTTCAGTGGCTGCTGTTTTGATTTTGTTACACCAGAGAACTAATTTAGGTGGTAGAGGTCGTGTGATCTCAGGTGTTTTTGAAATTAGTAGAGTTGGTGCTTTTCAGGGTTTTCTGGGATTGCAGTAAGTACCCTTCCTATCCTTTTCTATTTAGTTAGTTTGGGCCCCAACGTTTGCTCATACTATTTTCTGTCTGTGTCAGTATTTCTTCTTGTCTAACCGCCATTACATGTTTGGGGGCTTTCTATTATCTTTGGGGTTCTGCTCCGGGGCAGATAGCTTTCCTATATCTATCTTTAGGTGTAGTTAGTTTCTCAGGCTGTGACGAGGCGTCTAGGACCAACGTAGGAACGCTCCACGGCTGCCTCTAGTTGTTGTGGTTAGTCAGGGTACTGCAATCTCATAGTTTCCAACTGCTCTGGTGTATTGCCTTTTTTGCCTGCACTCCTCAGCTACCGAAACATAACAGGTGAGTATGAGACAGGGGGCAGGGGAATTAAATTTAAAGCACCAATTCTTGAACCTCCAACCATTTGATTGCTTATATTGCAGCATATAGGGAAAATTGGGGTCACGTTTGAAGCTCTGGCTTTGGCTAAGCTTCACAGGAGTACCAAGATAGCAGCGACAGGGATCTACAGTTGGCCCTGGACTGCTATAGTACTCCATCGGTGTCCTGCAGAGGTGTTCCAGGGGATTATCAACTACTCCATTTAAATATTTTTGGCATAGATTGACAGTGTCATCTAAATGGTTACTAGCAGCAGTCAAAGATCAGCTGTGGATAGGTCATAACTTGCTTTTTACTAAAGAACCCTTCGAAATCTAGTTCAAATGTGCATATTTTCAGACCCACACAGACAGCACACTGATCCCAGAGTCCAGAGGGAGGAGGGCCCTTCACAAATACTATTTTATAAGGAATACCTGTGCCCTATTTAATATACTTGGTAGTCTGTTGCTATGGGACGTTCACAATTCCATTTGAATGGGGCTAAGCGCAATCAATGGGTGGAGCTTATCAAATGGGGAGGAGCTTTCTATCTGCACGATTTAACATCTGAGAGATCAGCATTCATCACTAGATGTAATTATTTATATTACTGTGATTGCTTTACTGGCAAGCTTATGATGTGGCTTGTGCATTGTTAACTGTACACGTGCTGAGTGTGTTTGTGCTTGTGTGATTTCCACTGTATGGAGCCACATAATGTATAGACAGCTGTACAATGGTTCAGCAGGGAGCTATTTTCTTCCAAACCCTCCTTACATAGGGGGTGCTTGCACTGATGAGCACTCCTGAGTTCTCTACGAGAGCCGTTGACTGGCTCCTCTAGCTGTGGGATCTCGTAAATAACAAAATGATCAGATGTCCAAAATCTGAAATGTCAGGTTCTTATCATCATTTGTCAGGAGAGAGTCAATTGGACCCCTTTCACTGATTGTCAGCCGATGCCGCTGATAAATGAGGTTCATATGATGTTAGTTTAATGTGTATAGGGGCCTTATTATACTTTTCTTCCCCTCATACTGTCCCCTCACACTTTTTGCCCACCCTACTGTCTCCTCACACTAGTCCTCCCATATTTTGCCCTCACACTTTTCTCCCACCATACTGTTCCCTCACAATTTTCTCCTCTTATACTGTCATCCCCCACTTTTCTCCCCCATACTGTCACCTCACACATTTTTCAACCCATACTGTCCAACACACTTTCCACATACCGTCCCCTCATACTTTTCTCCCTGCTCCTTCTTTAGCTTCATTGAAGCGCTTACCTTATTGTCGACTGTCCTCCTCTGCGGCGCAAAAGTGACAGCAGTGTGATCACATGATCATGCCACCTGATTAGGCTGCTGACATCGCCCTGACAAAATGCTGAAAAGACCCTAGAACAAATGATTAGAGAGAGCTGATATGCAAATTGCCTCTTCAGAAAAAAAGAGGACTTGAACTCTATAGCGCCACCTATTGGAAGTAGCGATCCTACAAGTCACAATCAACCCTTTAACGAGTCTTGGAATAAGGATAAAAGCCAAATCAGTATCTCAATTTGCAGACAATTTGTTTCGGGCTATTGGCCCTCGTCAGTGCAAAGTATGAGAACTGATTTGGCAAGGTGAGAGGCTCTGGACTGGGGTCTAAGGGGTAAGGTTTCTCCTTGTGGAGAGTGACATACCAGCCAGAGCTGGTATGTCACTCTCCACAAGGAGAAACCTTACCCCTTAGAGGGAGCTGGTGTTTTTCATTTTCTTTTAACCAGCTGTCAACTTGATAACCGGCTTGGAGAACGGGTGAATCCCACTCCCAGGAGGCAGCATAATGCCGCTGCCTTGCAGACATTTCAGCCAGATAGATTGGAAGGCCGAATGGTGTAGATCTGCTAGCTGGGCCCTGGTTAAGTGCCCCACCTTCTCCTCCCTACATACCCCCAACAAGACCAACGCATGCGTTGTGCTTGTGCGACATGTACCGTAATGTACAAGCTCGTGTAACGAGATTCATGTGTGGGATGTTTTTGTGTGACAAAATATGTCTGAAATATGTGCAAGGTGCTCATGTAATGGGAGTGATGTGCACTGTCTGTGTGATAAGTGTGTGTCTGTGTGGCATGTGCACTGTACTTGTGTGATATGAGAGCGGTGCTTGCCCAATGTGAGCAACATGTGTTGTTGTATGATGTGTTACTTAAGGAGCACGCCTATGCACTGCTCTCACAGGGTGACTTTGATCTCAGTGTTCACCCTTGTATGCACTTAGAATGTAAATTAGAATTTGTAATCTAGAATTTAAAAAGTTAATGCTCTACGTTGTTTATTAGCTTCACTTAATATGTGACAGAGTAGCAGGTGACTCAATAACAGGTGAATCACTACTGCCATTCTCTTCCACATGGTGGATAACGAAAAAAGTGTCGAAATAAATAATGAGAGAAATACAATACAAATAAGATTATTATCTTATCCAAACAGCGAATTATAAGCTGTCTGTTTCTGTAGAGTTGCTTGCTAGCTAATAAAGACCAGCCTTCACAGCACCATTGACACTGATTCAAGCAGGTAGTTTCAGTCTGTCTACAGTGAGAGGGAGGAAGGAGAATGTTTAACCCCTTCATTATGACATTTCACATACATCTATATCATATGTCGTGTCCCTGACTTAGAGACGGTCTCCCAAGCCGAGCCTGCATCTTCCCCTGCTGATGATGGCTGTTTAACAGCTGCAGGTGGAGTGGAGTGGAGCCAATGGCTATTAACCTGTTAAACGCCAGTGTCAATATCTGACAGCCGCATTTAACATGTACCATCAGGGCGGAGCGTCATTTCACGCTCTCATCGGCGCGCCCGTGATGTGATCATGGGGCACCAATCGATTGCCATGATAGACCTCCATGCTGTAATGATGATGGTCCTGTGAAAGCCAGTGCTTCGCTGGTGTTCATAGGAGATTTTGATTTTCACCTTGCATAGCAGTGCTGATTCACTGCTATATATAGTATAAGGCCGGGATCACACATGCGACAAAAAAGTCCGTCGTTCGCATGTGAAATCCCAGCTCTCGCGCCGGCACTCAGGAGTGGAGTGCGCGGCTGCATAGAAATACATGCAGACGCGCACTCCACTCCCAAGTACCGGCGCCAAAGCTGGGATTTCACATGCGAGCGACGGATGTTTTCGTCGCATGTGTGATCCCGGCCTAAGTGTTCACGTGATCCCAGCTTCAAGTCTCTTAAAGGGATTAAAAAATACAGTAAAAAGCAAAAAAAAAAGTTTTTAAAAATAGGAAAAAATACAAGTTCAAATCACTAGCCTTTTGCCCTAATAAAAATAGAACAAGTAAAATAAGTACATATTTGGTATCGCTGCGTTTGCAACAATCCAAGCTATCAAATATAAAATAAATTAATTTGATCTGTAAACAACATAAGGAAAAATCTATACCCCAGAATTATGTTGTCCTTATAGGCGATCAAAACATGGTATCTACTCTACTCTAAAATGGTATCAGTAAAAACATCAGCTAAGAGCGCAAAAAATAGGCTTTCACACAACCCCAGTTCTTGAAAATTTGGGTCTCGGAAAATGGCGATACAAGCAATTTTTTTTTATTTTACAAATTTCTGAATTTATTTTCACCTCTTAAATAAGAAATAAAACTATACATCTTTGGTATCTGCGTAATTGGATTGACCTGGAGAATCATATTGCCTGGTCAGTTGTACTGTACAGTAAAGCTGGTAAATAGAAAAATTAAAAAACAATTGTGGAATTGCACTTTGTGTCCAATTTCAATTCAGTTTGAATTGTTTCCCACTTTCCAGTGCATCACATGATAAAATGAATGGTGTCATTCAAAAGTACAACTCATCTCGCAAAAAACAAGCCCTCATACGGCTATGTACATGTAAAAATAAAAACATTATGGCTTTTGGAAGAAGGAGAAGAGAAAATAAAAGCGAATAATTGACAATTAACTGTAGCATGATGGCATTTCATTGATTGTCCAGGAATGAGATATTGATGACCTATCCATAGGACAGTTTGTAAGGGTGTGTTTGGTTTTATAGTGCGTGCCACCAACAACATTCTCCAGTCTGTATGGGGGAGGGGATCCCCAGACAGAGAGGTGCGGGCAATAAAACACAGGAGACAGTCCAATGACTAAAAACTAAAACAAGACATTAAAGGGAATCTGTCACCACATTTGACCTATCTAAACTATTAATATGGGCATACAGGTTGTAGAACGCTGAGGAGACTGATGCCTATATGTCTCATATCAGATGCCTTGTTGTTGAGAAATCATCTTTTATCACTTCATATAAATGACATCTTCCAGGTTTTGGGGAGGATGCTTCCCTGGAAGATAACTCTGCCTCCAGAGCTTGTTTTAATATATAAGGCGGGGTTACCAGTGTGATGTGTAATGGCTGTTCTCTGCACTCCTGATCTCACTGCAGAGCTGTGTGTGATTATACCTGACACATCTGCAGGTTCCTCTCAGCTTCAGCTTCCATCTCACATTCAGATAGGGCTGTAATATAGTTGCAATACAGCAGAGCTCAGAGAGACGCAAAAACGTGTTTGCAAGAAGACAAGTTTCATTTCTCCTGTTCTGTGTTAGTTACTTGTCTCAGTGGTAACTCCCCATTCATGTAAAACAAGCTCTGGGAGCAGAGTTATCTTCCAGACACCATCATCCTCACCAGAGCCTGGAAGAGGTCATTTATATAAAGTGATAAAATATGATTTATCAACAACAAGACATCTGATATGAGACACAGATAGGACTTTTCAGAATTCGATAACCTGTATGTCCATATTAATAGTTTAGATAGGTCAAATGTGGTGACAGATTCCCTTTACAGGGAATCTGTCACCATGGCAGTGCAGTCCAATCTGCAGGTCTAAGGAGATAGACCGGACAGTGGGTACCTGCATGCCTGGTCCGGAACTGGAAGGGCTGCATCCTCTGTTTCTGGGGGAAGCCTGAGAGAGGTGGACCTTCCCCTGCTGCAAGAGGGAAGGAGGAGAGAGACGGGGCTTCCTGCTGAGAGAAGGGGGCAGGGAGAGCCTAGAGAGAGCACGCTGACACAGGGGTATAAGACGGAAAAGCGCGCGCTGCAGACAGAGTTGGCGCCAAGTAAGTGCAGCACGCAGAGCAGAGAGGAGCGCTCGCTGCTTCCCCCACCAGAGAGTGCTGGCTCTGTGACAGGCCGTGTTGCCGCTGTCCAGGATAGGAGCCGTAGTGCTGGGGCAAATTGCTGTGCCAGCAGAGCCATGCCAGCAGTGAAGAGCCGTGCAGAGCTGTGCCAGCAGAGCGGAGCGTGCGGAGCTAAGCCAGGTGCCGTACACTAGGAGACAGTGAGTACCGCACCCGCTCTGCCCAAGAGTGACCACATACTCAAAAGAGCCCTCTTGCTGAGGACTGAGACAGACCGACAGTACGCGGTGAGCGCCCTCTGTGTAAACGAGGACCTGCCAGCCTCTGTGACCGGAGGAGACTCCCTTGACAAGCCTGAGACAGTCGCTAGTGTGTGCAGGCCCGGCATGCACATTGACAGATCTGAGCCCCTGAGAGTAGTAGCTGGACTGACCAAGGAGCACGGCACTGTCCCTGCGGTGACACGTACTGAGTGTGAACTTGTGACTAAGAGTGGTGAGAGCAGGACCCCTCTCACCGCCCAGCATCCTGTTGTTTTCCCCGGAGACTGTTTCTTTATCGTAGACAGAGACTTGAGAGACTGTATGTGCCGCTGTTGTCGGTGCCACCGTTAGATTCCCACCTGTCAGATACTGCGACGAGATGACCCGCGCCGCTGTTGCCGGTGCCACCATTGGACCCCTGTACTCCCTCACAAAAGAAGACTACAGTCTGACAAGTTTAACCTCTTTATTACTGAATTCTCGTTCGTCCCTCACCTACCCTGCCAACCCTCCAGTTCTGCCCCATCCCTCGCCGTCACCCTACAATCCCTCACTCCCTGCGTGGAGCACATCCCCCGTAAATAAAGCTGTTTAACTCTTGCTTTGCCTCCACATGCATGACTGCATCCCGCATTCCTGCAGGTTATTACACAGGCATTATATTATGGAACAGAGGGAGATGAGCAGATTGATATTTAGTTTTGGGAGAAAATATTCAATGTAACCTTTCATCATTTACACCCCTTGCTCTTTTGGGGATTTGCAGTCCAGTGCACAGTCCTACATATAGGAAAAATAAAATAGTCCCAGATATCCCCTTGAAAGAAGCACACCCAATAACTTTTTTTTAACTCCAAACCAGGGTTCAGTGGGTGCGGAAAGTATTTTTAATAAATTTGCAAAAATTTCTATATATCTGTTTTCTTCAATCAAGATGGGGGGCAGAGTGTACATTAATGAGAAAAAAATGAACTTTTTTGAATTTACCAAATGACTACAATGAAACAAAGAGTGAAAAATGTAAAGGGGTCTGAGTACTTTCTGTGCCCACTGTATATGTGTATGTAGTGTCAGTGTGGTAATATACTCACCTACTGATGTCTTCTCCAGTAGTCATTGCCATTTTTCTCCTCGGTGACATCACCACTCTTGCTTTATTTGTGAGCGAAAAGTCTCTGTTAGGGGCCGACAGATGGCCGCATTGCAATCCTCGTACTGACTGCCAGCTCTCCTGACCTCAGTTATGACAGCAGCATAGAAATACATCACGGTGACAAGCTCAGGTCAGGAGAGGTGTCGGGCCAGTCCGTGCACTGTGATGCGATCTTTGCACGAGAACTAAGCCCGCATATCTGCCCCCTTACTATGTAAGTCTATAATGCCTCGTTCTGACGCTCCAAAAACTTACATTGCAAAATTCACTTTTGAGTCATGCAGAGTGTAGTGTGACCCAGAGAGTCTGCAGAGAGCTGATGTCACCAAGAAGAGAAGCAGAAAGGCACAGGACAGTAGGTGAGTATATTAAAACACACACTACACCTCACTACATACAGAGATACACAGATTTATTGGAAATAATGTTAATGGGAGTGCTTCTTTAAAGTTAGTTATCTGGTTTGGTTGGAGCGTTCCTGGGTGAGACTGGTGGTGGGATGTAAATGTCCCTATATACCAAGAAAAATACTTAGTACCAATAATGCTGGAAAATATATTAATGTTGCTCTTTCTTTTTACCGAAAGGCAGAAATGACAGTCTATTCACTTGTTCAACTTTGCTCTCAGCGCCCTCTTCACAGAGCTCTCAGCAACATGTTCACTATCAGAACTCCATTGGTTCTCTCTCACCCATGGGTAGTTCTTTTTTATGTGGCTGCCACCCCATTTGTCTCATTCTGTGGCAATGATTTTGACTCTTCATGTTTTTAGCCTCAGAGCCTCTTCTCACGCAGGCCTTATGGGAGGTTGGCCTTTAAGAAATTACTTCACTTTCATAGCAGACTCAGCTCTTCATTTTGCAGTCTTGTCTCACTGTACAACTTGGTTTCATTCTCCTGCCGGTACTGCTCTCTACTTTGGAATTTGTCTACTTTACTCACAATCAGGCTTAGGTCACAGTCAGATGGCTGTATAACACAGACAGCGATCACATCACAATGCTCGGACTGGCCATCAGCTCTTGAGCGTGAAAGCATGTATTTCTAAGCAGCTGTCTGCTCGAGTCAGGAGAGCCTCCGGCCAGTCCCGTACACTGTGATGCGATCGTCGTCCATGTTACATGGCCATCTGAAAGTCGCCTCAGAATTTGAAAATTCCACAGAAGCATTTGCTGGTCTGTAAGTCTAGTGGACCTCCATTAGACAATTGTGAACATCCCTCACTTAACTGCATTGCAGGCTACTCAAACAGCATGAAGCTCTGACCTGCTCACATGCTATCTCCGACTGATGGGAAACAGAAGAATTTATATCATCCCACATGCTCGAAGTGTCCTAACACTGACCCCTATGCTCTACTTAACCCATCTGTCAAGTGCATCAATAAGCATCATTAACTCATTGCAATCACACATTCATCCAGGCAATGCATACCTCACTGCTATAGAGTACCAATTCAGACAGTTTCTTAGGCATTCCAGCAGTCTGTACAGGGATAATGACCCGGGCTACACCAGATGAAACATATCGTTAACATTCCCCCAAGCATGCACTTGTTTATGAGAGAGTACACGCTCTGCTAAAAACAGGCACACACATACACAATAAGTTCAATAATTACGAAATATAAAAACATAGGTGTGAGGAAGGAACAGCCACCATCTTGGATAGGGCCGATACCAGCCTCCATTTTGTCTGTTCACAGAGCCACAGGCTGCTAACTGCACCTGGCCCCAGGGCCTGTGGGCATATTCAATACGACAGGGTTTGGTGTCCACTGTGAATAAAAAGGTCTTTAGTATGCTAAGCAATTCAGGCTCAATGTTGAATAGCAAGGTCTGTTAGTATGATAATGAGATAAGGCCAAAACAAGACCTCAAAGCTTTAGCCAGATCCATGGCTTCAATTAGATTGTACCTGTCAGCTAGACACTGAAAACACATCCATTGTATGTTTCCAGACACAAAGGCTCCATTCTAGGATTATGAATTATGAGCACATCTTTGTAGGTACATTCTCATAAAAATATCTGTGTGACCCGGCGGACCTCGGGCATTTGACGGTGTAACTCCCGAGTTGGTGATGGCTCGGGGGTCTGAGATATAGATATTGGCCCTCCAACGAGACCCAATCGGGCCAGGTTTGATCTCCACGCGACAGGCAAAACATACTGCATCCGCTGGTACCTCTCGTGTCCTGATCCGATCGTCCTGGAGAAAGTTAACCCTTTTTTAGATATTGGGAATAAATTCTGCAGGGAGCTAAGGGTGGAGATTATCATCCCACCCTCGGACACCGAGGGGAGGGACCTAGCAGGTTTAAGAACTGTGAGCTATGGGCAGACTAGATCCATTCTCACAGAAGCCAAGAAGCAACAAGGGACAGATCTGCCAAGGGAGCAGCGGCACACGTTTTGGGGGACTGTCCAGCAACTAAGACTTTCACCTGTGGATCGCAGAGCTCTCTGCCTCCACATGTCCCTACAACCTGGTAATATTGACCTCTAGCTAATACCTCTAAGCCTTGTACCATTATTGTTGTATTTTACTCTGACTGCAAATCCATTGTAATTCCGTTGTATAGCTTACTGTATATTTCTGTAATTATCTAGTGCGCCCTTAAGGCAATTAAACCATAAAATTAATCTTGGGCTGATGCTTTTACTCTGATCACGAATCTTAGAATACCCAGTGGGTAACAGGACACCCTCCCCAGAGGCCATTTGCTCTAGATGCATTTCCCTTACTGACCTGAGAGACAAAGGGGGCACCGGAGAGCTGTGCCTGTGGAGTTACATCACATTGGTGACGTGGAAGGACGGGGGTTGTCCTTCACAATAGGCAGTATGCCCAACATAAGAAACAGTGAGCTGACATAATAACAATCAGTTTTTCAGTAAAGTGGATTGACGAGCCTAACAATATGAATGTCGAAGTCTCTAGTAAGAGGTAATTAGCAAACAGTCAACTTCACCAGGTAATTCATATCAGATTGGTGGAGATCTGTCATCCACCCCATGATCCGAAATACCTGGAACAGCAGCTGCTGGGCAAAACATAACTAGTTCCACTGAACAGAACAAAGCTGCAGTTTTTTAGACTATGGTGTACCTCCATACACTGTACTTCATCAGTTTCGGTTGAATGTGTCATATATTATTATTAATAAATGACCTTTGGTCCTTCTCAAGCCATGCCGACTTGATGAATGAACGATCTGTAGGAAGGATGATCTTGTACAAACCAGATAGGTCCACCAGGGTCTTCTCCGATGTTATTCTGATTGTATCAAGTATTGGGTTAGCTGATTTCTTCTACCTTGTTCCTTTATTCTTCATCCATGATGTTCTTCTCCAGTTATTACTCTCTTAATATGATATGTCCAAAGTAGACAAGACATAGCTTGGTGTTCTTTGCTTCGAGTGACCTGTCTGACTTCATTTGTTCCAAGATTGATTTGTTTGTTCTTCTTGCCATTCTTGGCATTGATAACATCCTTCTTCAAAACCAGATTTCAAAGGAATTGATTCTTCTTCTGTTTTGTTTCTTTATCTTATCTGTATTTTATCTTTATTTATCTTTTTTATTTGTTCACCAATCTAATATTGATGATTTATCCTAAAGGCCCCCATACACATTATACTAATGTCGGCTGAACCATCAGCTGATATTGACAGGCTTGAGCAACAGATTAATATGTATAAGGGCCTCCTGAGTCTCCTCAGACGGATGACGTCAGGGAACATAAGGATTTGGCATTTCCAATTTCGGACTAATGACTCTTTTGTTCTTGGCGAAATAAGCCACAGTTGGGTAGCCTGGCAAAGGTGCTCTCATGGAGATCAAAGAAGCGCTTGGCAAAGTGAGCGCTTTTGTGTATGGAGGAGTCGGGAGAGGTAGTTGTCGGCCAAATCACCATTTTGGCCAACAGCCATCTATTGTGTATGAAACCCTTAAGCCTATGTTCCCAAGTTGAGCATTTGGTGAGTTTTTGATGTCGCAGATTTTCTTCAACATTTCTGCACCTATTAAGTAAAATAGGTTACTTGTGTTTTTTCGAAAATAAGCAGCATAGAAAACTCACCAAAAACTCATTGTGGGCACACAACCTATTAAGAGCAGTGTAGGTTATCAATATCTCTGTACCAGAGATGAATAAATTCTTTATTGTTTGCTATCAGTCTTGTATAAACTGTGTCTGTGATTGGGCTGCAACTCCACTGCATCTGTATCATAGACAATAAACTTAGTGATGAGAAAGTAGAGCTGTGGAACATAAGCAGCTTGGCTATGGAAGGAAAGGCACTAGATACATGATCTGATTGTTCACACACTGCTGAAAAAAATCTGCAGCAGAAAATGCAAATTTAAAATCTATGTCATGTTTGAATGCATCCAGTGTAATCTGCAATAAAGTCCGTGAGACATGTAGCACAGATTTTCTGCATGTCAGCAGAGGAATCTACAGTGTAAACCTTGCCTGTGTGAACGTGCCCTAAAAAGAGTTATTTGAGATTAGCTAGATAAGTCCAAAGTAAACTAATACTTCACAGCAGTTCAGCAGCTGCAATCACATGACTTGATGTCACCATTGTGTAACATTTTTGTCCTTTGACTTGAATAGTAAGATTCTTAGAGGCCAAGAATACTGGACCAAAGTGAAACTTGAAAGTCGTTTGTAAAAAGCATATTTTTATACAAGAATTTTATATTGCAGTTTTATTTTTATAGTCAGCTATATTGGATTTTTAGAAAGGTGATCTACTGCTGGACAACCTTTTATGGCTTCATACATGTATGTATGTATGTGCGTATATATACTGAATATCAAACTTCTTTTAAGCCTTCTCTGCCATGACAAAATTAATCTACCAATTAGGGTTCATCCTATGAACAGCATACATATGGCATATTTCATGTTTTACCAATACGAGTGATAGAATATTCAATGAACGGCCTTCATCAGGATCAGAGCAAGGGAGCTCCAGTTTCTTTAGAGTCCTTATACTGTAATTACTTCATTGTGTATGCTATTTGGTGTCACCATCAAGAAACTAAATGATTACCTCTCATAAATGATGAATTGGAAAAGTGTTTGCATACTCCTTGCTATAAATTAGTGTGTGATATGTGCATGTTTTTATCCTATAGCAGCAGAATGGACCAGTCAATGGCAGATTATACAAGAAAGAATACAAGGAGTCATTTGAAGAAGCCCCATTGTACATTCCTGTGGTCACCTACCTTGGTTATGGCATTCTAATTTTATTTGGCTACTTACGGGATTTCATGAGAAGGTGGGGATTAGAACAATGCCACATGGCCGAAGAAAGAGAAGAACAACGAGTAAGAATACATTCAGTTTATTAGACAATTAGTATAAGTACAGATAGTCCAAATTTTGAAATTTAATTTTTCAATGTTTCGGCCAATTTGGCAATCCAAGTTACAACCTGCCTGGACCTTCATTATGTCATTTAGGTGGCAGATCTAAAATTATATAGAAGCAAAGAGGTGAGATGCTGCTGGTAACCTAATAATTTAATTGTCTTTAACTCCTTTAGCCCCCAAGCATGTTTTCACCTTCATGACCAAAGCCCCCATCACACTAAGCGACCTCAGCAGCAATCTCGCTATGTGTGACACGTAGCAGCGACCAGGCCCCTGCTATGAGATCGCTGGTTGTGTCGGAATGGCCTGGACCTTTTTTTGATCGTTGAGGTCCCGCTGGGTAGCATGCATCGGTGTGTTTGACACCTTTTTCCAACGATCTCGTTGGCGACTCAGAACTGAGACACATAGGCGACACATCGTTACACAGGTGGCTACGGGTCGCCGATCGTTGCTGCGTCATTGGGAAGATCTGACTGTTTGGCATCTCACCAGCGACCACATAGCGACGCAGCAACGATCCCTGCCAGGTCGTATCATTGTCAGGATCGCTGTTGCGTCGCTGAGTGTGATGGTACCCCAAGCCAAATTTTACAATTCTGACCAGTGTCACTTTTAGTCATAATAACTCTTGAACACCTGAACGGATCCCACTGATTCTGAGAATGTTTTTTCAAGACATATTGTACTTCATGTTAGTGTTAAAAATTTGTTCAAAATAACTTGCTTATATTAATGAAAAAATTGAAAATTTGGCAAAAATTTAGAAAATTTTGCAATGTTCAAACTTTTAATTTTTAAGCCCGTAAAGAAGAAATATATGTCACACAAAATATTTGAAATATAATTTCCCACAAGTCTACTTTACATCAGCACAATCTTTGAAACATCATTTTTTTGTTAGGTAGTTAGAAGGGTTAAAAATTTGACCAGCAATTTCTTATTTTTCTCACAAAATTTACAAAACCATTTTTTTAGGGACCACATCACATTTGAAGTGACTTTGGGGCATATATGACAGAAAATACCAAAAAGTGACACCCTTCTAAAAACTGCACCCCTCAAGGTGTTCAAAACCACATTCAAAAAGTTTATTAACCCTTCAGGTGCTTCACAGGAACTGAAGCAATATGGAAGGAAAAAATGAACATTTAAATTTTTCCACAAAAATTTTACTTTAGACCCAATTTTTTTTTATTTTCATAAGGGTAGCAAGAGAAAATGGACCCCAAAATGTGTTCTTCAATTCCTCCTGAGTATGCCAATACTCCATAGGCAGGGCTTGGAAGGGAAGGAGCACCATTTGACTTTTTGAATGCAAAATTGTCTGCAATCGAGAGCGGACAACATGTCACATTTGAAGAGCCCCTGATGTGCCTAAACAGTGGAAATCCACCACAAGTGATCCCATTTTGGAAACTAAACCCCTCAAGGAATGGATTTTGATGTGTGGTGAGCACCTTCAACCCCCATATTTTTCACAGATGTTTGTAACATAGAGCTGTGAACATAAAAAAAAATCCAATTTTTCCCACAAAAATGTTTTTTTAGCCCCAAATTTTTTCTTTTTACAAGGGTAAGAGGAGAAAATGGAACCCAAAATTTGTTGTTCAATTTCTCCTGACTACATAGATACTCTATATGTTTGGGAAAACTACTGTTTGGGCGCCCGTCAAGGCTCAGAAAAGGAGTGACATTTTGGAATGCAGACTTTGACAAAATGGTCTGCGGGTGTCATGTAGCGTTTGGAGAGCCCCTGATGTGCCTAAATAGTGGAAACCCCCAAAAATGACCCTATTTTGTAAACTAGACCTCTCAAGGAATTTATCTAGATGTGTAACGAGCACCTTGAACCTCTAGGTGCTTCAGAAAATGTTGCAATGTTAATCTGTGAAAATGAAGAATAATTATTTTTCTCACAAACATGTTGTTTTAGTCCCAAATTTTTCAGCTTCACAATGATAGTAAGAGAAAATGGAGCCCAAAATTTGTTGTGCAATTTTCCTTAGTAGACTGATACCCCATAAGTGGTTATAAACTACTTTTAAGGCACAGTGCAAAGCTCAGAAGGAAGAAGTTGCATATTGGAGTTCAAATTTTGCTGGAATGGTTTGAGGGTGCTCTGTCACATTGGCAGAGCCCCTGAAGTGCCAGAACAGCACAAGCCTGTCTCATGACAGGCTGACCTCATTTTACAAACTACACTTGCCAATGATTTCATCTAGAGGTGCAGTGCTCATAGTGACACCACATGTGCCTCATTGAATTTTATAACATTGGGCGGTGAAGAAAGAATAATTGCATTTTTACCATCAAATTTTAGTTTTAGCCTCAGATTTTACATTTTCACACAGGGAAATGGACAAAAATGGCACCAAAATGTGTCCCACAATTTCTGCAGAATGTAGAAGTATCCCATATGTGACTGTACAGTAAGGCTATGTGCGCACATTGCATTTTTTAAGCGTTTTTGCCGCAGTTTTCCCCAACATGAATGCTTATAAAAATGCTAAGAAAATGCATCCCATGCAATTCTATGAGATTATGCAATTGCTGTGCCCATGCTGCGTATTTTTACGGAGCGTAATTGGATCGCGTAAAAATAAGCAGCATGTCCATTCTTTTTGCGTAATCGCGGCAATTACGCTGCCATAGGATTGCATTGAAACGCTCACTTTACACATGTGGCTATGCCCACCATGCGTGAAGTGAGCGCTTCATGTGTGGTTGGTACCCAGGGCCTGGAGGAGAGGAGACTCTCCTCCAGGCCCTGGGTACCATATTCCTGTAAAAAATAGAATTAAAAAAAAATATATGGATATACTTACCCTCTGTCGGCGACCGGAGTCCTCCCGCTCCTCAGCGAAGCTGCTGCCAAGTTCTGTTCCCAGCGATGCATTGCGCGAATCACCCCAGATGACATAGCGGTCTTGAGAAAGCATCTCTACAAAACACACATTAGGGTGGTTGTGGTGGTCCTCATATCACATTATGGGTAAGCAGTGACCCTTTACTATTCAAAGTATGGTCTCGTTTTCTCTACTTGTGTCAATAACAGATTGTTTATATGAATGGCAGCCATCTTTAATATGTTATAGTTGTAAATACTAACCCTTTTACTTGGATCTACCATTTTCTTTAGGCAGGGAAGAGGGACAATGAGTCTCCACGTGAGTAGTATATAGCTGGAATCCAAGCAAGTTTTCTAGCATGTATCTGGTGGGTGCCGATCCTGCTGGTTAATTCAGCAAACATAGGAAAAGGAAAGGATATGTTTCCAGCACACCAACTAGTTAAAATGAAAAAAAGTTTATTTTGACATGATTAAAAATAAAACAATAAAACCAACCTTACGCGTTTCTGGCGCAACAGTGAGCCCTTTGCCATTTGGCATAGCTACCCCTATAGATGTATGCATTCTCCATACCTGCCCTTGACCAGATACGGAGTGGATAAGGTTGTGTTGCTCTTCTCAAGTTCCTGCTTGGATGGAAATAATGCACTAGACTAGTCCAGTAGGCTGTAAAAAATATATGCTTGTAATGTTTTGTCGGTTCCTAGGTATGGACAGATAAATTTAGGGACAACCTCTCATTCTCTGCAGCTTTACTCTAGAGAACATGTTTTGTTAGCAGAAAACAGAACTTTCTACTACAAAATATCCAGGGACATTACTGAGAATGTATCATACAACATTAAAAAGTCGAAACAGGAGTTTAAAACGTGTTGAATCATTACCCCATTGTTGTTTTTTTTTAAGGATTTTGTGCCTCTTTACCAAGACTTTGAAAATTTCTACACAAGAAATATCTACATGCGCATCCGTGATGCTTTTAATCGACCCATCTGCAGTGTCCCAGGGCCTCAGTTTCACCTAATGGAGCGAGAAACTGATGACTACAATTGGACCTACAGGTGATCATTCTGCTGTTTCTCTTTTTAATAAGCTTCAGTTCATTCTGGATCATTTATTCTACTCGTCCATTGCTGATATTAGTGAAGAAAGCCGCCATCAGAGAGAATGGTCGCTCTTTCTATTTCCCACATTCTGTGTTAGGGCAATTTCAGACATAGATTATTCTTATAGAACATAAAAATGCACATCGTTTATCACTGTTTTGGATTCGAATTTAGTCATTGTTTCAGTTTTTCAGTATTTCAGCTGTGATTTTTCACAAAAACATTGCAAAGCTTCTATTATCCATTACAAAGTTAATCAGCAGCACAGGGGCTGATCACTAATACCATTCGTTTCCACATGGACTCAGACTTGAATGGTCTAATTTTGATTCATGACTTAAATGAAAAATGAACAAAATCGCCTACACACGGTCCGCAAACAAATATGTACATATGTGTAAGGCGGCCAGGGTGGTAGTCGTTTCAACGAGCTGTAGTGTTCACACACACTGGCACCCCACTAATGAAGCATAATGTCCCTTCTGCTGTATGTTCAACGAACGCAACAGAACACTCACTTTAATTTCCTGAGTCCCTTCTGCAGCTATCATTCCATCTTCAGCTCCATGGGTCTCACAAACAACTCCAGAGACAGTTTCCATTCTTAACAGGTTAACTTTACTTAGGCCGGGGTCACACTTGTGAGTGCAATGCGAGAAACTCGCGCATCAATACCTGGCACTGCCGCTGGCACTCGAGACCGGAGTGTGCGGCTGCATGTATTTCTATGCAGCTGATGCTCCGGTTTAAGGGCCGGCGGCAGTGACGGGTATTGATGCGAGAAACTCGCGTGAGTTTCTCTCATTGCACTCGCAAGTGTGACCCCGGCCTTATCAGCAGGGTTTTCAGTACAGATGTGGCACAGTACATACAGAATGACATTTCTAGGGCTTTCCCTGTCTTCCTAGCAATCCTTGCTCTTCCTGGACAATCACTGTCCCGTCTTCACTGCTCTTCCTGGACAATACCTGTCCTGTTCCAGCAATCACTGATCTTCCTGGACAATCCCTGTCCCATCTTGCAATCACTGTTCTTCCTGGACAATCCCTGTCCTGTTCCAGCAATCACTGCTCTTCCTGAACAATCCCTGTCCTGTCCATGCCTTTAGGCCCACCAGCTTCCTCAATTCCCCTCATTGGGTTTGAAAAAGTAAAAGGCTCACCATCTGAGCTTCACTAGTCTCAGCTGTAGGCCCCGGATCCTTGTCGGAACAGTTACCGTTTAAGCTGGTGACCGTCTGCACGACACTCAACCTGGGGCCCCTTCTTGCCGATGCAACCTTATCCCCATGGCTATCAGACTGTCCTTATTCACTGCTGCACTTCAACTAACTCTAAACCTGGAAGTCCCTCACTATATCCCACTGCTCTGTACTGCACCATCTGTAACCTCTCCCAGCTGAAAAGACCCCTAATGCTAACTTTGCTATTTTAACACTCCCATTCCCTATCTCTAGTATGTCTCCACTATTCTTCTATGCTACTGCTACCTACTATTCTATCCCTAATTCTCTACATAATATATATCAAGTACATTCACATTGCAGTAAACAAACACATTTACATTTATAAATGCTATGGCACCGCACGTAATACATGTGAACAATGTCCAAAGAGGGGGAGCCATATGACGGCCTCCGTCACCACCTTACATATGAATAGCACCATAGTTTATAAAAGTTACATTTCCTACCCGTGAAAACCACGGATAGAACAAATACGTAACTCATGAACATCTGAATAAGGCCTTAGTTTCCTATACGGTACTATTAGAAAAATGTATAAATATGTAAAGCAATCTCCAAGAACATTTATACTCCTGCCCAAAACTATCCACTTGAGATCTGAAGTTTAGCCACCATTTTGTCTTGTATAATGGTCACTGCTCAAGAAAATAAAGGGAACACTAAAATAGCACATACCTAGATATCCCTGAATGAAATATTTCAGTTGCAAATCTTTATTCATTACATAGTGGAATGCGTTGAGAAGAGTAAAAATGATTAGACATGGGCAAACACCTGGAGGTTCGGGTTCGGCCAAGCAGTTAAAAACCGTTCGGGTTCCAGAACAGTACCCAGAACAGTACCGCAGCAAACACCGCTTCTGATTGGCAGGGAAATCCTCCCTGCCGGTCAGAAAGCCGCGGTTCCCATGCTGTCAAAAGACAGCGAGAGCGCTCAGCTGTGATCAGAGGTATAAACTTTACTTTGCTGGGATCAGTAGCCATGCACATGACAGCGCGACAAACACCCGGTGTTCAGGCAGCCGAACCCGAACAGTAACACGGACTTCTTGGTGAAGTCAGTGTTCGGTGTCCATGCCCGAACAATAGGTGTTCGGTACGGATGCCGAACTTCACTGTTCGGGTTCGCCCATCTCTAAAAATGATCAATATAAATCAAAATTAATATCCCATGGAGGTCTGGATTTGGAATGATACTCAAAATCAAAGTGGAAAATCAAATTACAGGCTTATCCAACTTCAGTGGAAATGCCTGAAGACAAGGAAATGATGCTCAGTAGTGTGTGAGACCTCCCACGTGCCTGTTTGATCTCCCTACAATGCTTAGGCATGGTCCTGATGAGGCGCCAAATGTTCTCCTGAAGGATCTCCTCCCAGACCTGGATTAAAGCATCAGTCAATTTCTGAACAGTCTGTGATACAATGTGGTTCTGGTGGTTGGAACAAGACATGATGTCCCAGATGTGCTCGATTAGATTCAGATCTGGGGAGTGGGCAGGCCAGTCCATAGCATCAATGCCTTCATCATAGAGGAACTGCTGACACACTTCAGCCACATGAGGCCTAGCATTGTCATGCATCAGAAGAAAACCCAGGGCCCAGTGCACCTGCATTTTGTCTCACAATGGATCTGATGATCTCATCTCGCTACCTAATGGCAGTCGGGTACCACTGGCTAGCACATGGAGGGCTGTACGTCCTTCCAAAGAAATGCCTGCCCACACTATTACTGACTCACTGCCAAACTTGTCATGCTGGTGGATGTTCCAGGCACAAGAACGTTCTCCACAGTGTCTTCAGACTCTGTTATGTCTGAAACATGTGCTCAATGTGAACCTGCTGTCATCTGTGAAGAGCACAGGGTGCCAATGTTGAATCTGCCAATGTTGGTGTTCTTTGGCAAATGTCAATCGCCATTCATGGTATTGTGCTGTAAGCACAACACTCACTTGTGACTTTCAGGCCCTCATACCAACCTCATGGAAACTTTCTGACAGTTTGAGCAGGCACATGGATGTTAGTGGTCTGCTGGAGGTCATTTTGCAGGGCTTTGGCACTGCTCCTCCTGTTCCTCCTTGCACAAAGGAGGAGGTAGTGGTCCTGCTGCTGGGTTGTTGCCCTCCTATGGCCCTCTCTACATCTACTTGTGTACTGGCATCTGATGCTGTGCCACAAACACAGCTACCCTTCTTGCCACTGCTTGAATTGATGTGCCATCCTGGATGAGCTGCACTACCTGAGCAACTTCTGTGGGTTGCTACTGTACCTCTAGGGGTGGGAGCAATGACAAAATGTAAAAATGACCAAAACAAAAGCCAAAAAGGATAAGAACAGAGAAATGGTCTGTGGTGACTACCTACAGAACCACTCCTTTATAGGAGTTGTTTTGATAATTAATTGCCTTTAATACCTACCTCTTGGCTCTTCCATTTGCACAACAGCAGGATAAATTGATTCACAATCGGTGTTGCTTCATAACTGGACAGATTAATTTGACAGAAGTGTGATTGACTTGGAGTTACATTGTTTGTTTAAGTTTTCTCCATATTTTTTGAGCAGTGTACTTTTGAGATAGAAGTGACTATACAGGAGAATGTTAATTCAATGTGGCAATCCTCATCCCTTGCTTGTCTGTTGGAGTGCACAGCTTCTGTCATCCTAATTAAAGGTTTGGTTTGATCATAGGTACACTGGAAAAGTCATTAAGGATGTGATAAACATGGGATCCTACAACTATCTGGGTTTTGCAGAAAATAATGAAGCGTCCTTGGACGCAGTGAAGAATGTATTAGAGAGATATGGTGCTGGGGTGTGCAGCACCAGACATGAAATGGGTAAGTAGAGTTACACTTGAATGCACACTCAGGCCAGTATCACATGTCAAGCATTAACAGTCCGAGCACTGATCACAATGACTAGATCAGCCTCAGGTCTCACAAGACCTGAACTCAACAGTCTCATATATGCCTATAAGGCTGGCGAGTTAGTGACAGGATATCTATGACCTGTCTGGACATAGTGCTCCGTACTTAGACCGTGAATTTTAGACATGTGAATTTAATGTTAGGCTACCCAAACTTTTTATAATGCTTTTACATCTGTTTTTAAGGCATATTTTAAATTGGTTTTTGGTGTATTTTTTTTCTAATCTATATGTTTTAGCACCTGTTTTTTATTTCTTAGTTATGCTTCTAACATTACAAGTCATGTGATCTCTTCCCCTCATGAAAAAGGCCACAAACTCAAAAAAAAATACCACCAAGAAAGCATATTTCATTTGATATTTACTATTGACTCCCAGCAAACATTTGGTTGTGTCGTTGGTGTCATGTGTGCATCGCCACGAAGATCGTCGCGGTTGCACATTCTGACTTCTCACAGCTGAGTTGCTGTTTCTTTGTGTTTGGCAGTTAGGGAGTTAATTCTGTCTGTGCTCAGTTCTGGGACTGGGTGCAGTTTCTCCCGGCTGCAATTAATTATTTGTTGATTGGTTTCCTTTAAATCTCTGGTTGTCTGTGTTGGGAGTTGCCAGTGAAATTCTTCATGCAGACCACAGATAGGATTGTATCTGTATAGACTTAAGTTAAAGAGCTCCTTAGTTGTTTTAAGCTCACCTTGCTTAGAGTTTAATATCCCAGATCATTTATGTTCCTTCTGTGTTTGAGTGTGTATGCAAGTCTGTGTTTTCTCCAGTCTGTCTTATATGTCTAATCTGTGTATTTAGCAGATATCAGCCCATATCCCTTTGGTGGTAATCAGTATCCTTCTTAGGACTGATTACAGGGTTCAGGGACTGATAGGAGACAGGGTTAGGCTGGAGACTTGGACCTCTGAACCATTATCAGTACCTCCAAGGTGAGGGATTAGTTAGGACCCCAGTTTAGGGTCAGGTTAGACCCCCGGTCCTCCTCTTTCCTGTGACAGTGTATCAAGTCCTCAAGATTAACCCTGAGTTCAACGGATATCGTGTCAGGTAAATCTATTCTATATTTACATGCTGATGTTGCTAATCTATATGTTGTATAGAGTGTTGTTCTTTTAAGAATAGTTTACTGACATCGTACACATATCATAAGACCGCGTGACATTTTCACTGGCCCATAAAATTATTCCCAGTTGCCATGGATCCAGTGGCCCAGCTGGCTCTGCAGTTGCAGGGATTATCCATGGAGCTGACGGACATTAAGTCCAAAGTTTTGTCTCCCTCGGAGCAAACCAGATTTGAACCTAAAGTAGCTCTCCCGGAAAGGTTCACTGGTGGGCGAGACAAATTTTTAACCTTCAGGGAAGCATGTAAATTGTATTTTCGGCTTCGGCCTCGATCATCAGGGAGTGAAGAGCAGAGAGTGGGAATTGTTATCTCGCTCCTACAAGGGGACCCTCAATCCTGGGCCTTCTCCCTTCCTCCGGGATCCCCGGCTCTACAGTCAGTAGATCGATTTTTTACTGCCCTGGGTTTGGTATATGATGACCCAGATCGGGTCTCTCTTGCTGAGACAAAATTACGTAAGATACAACAGGGAGATCGTCCGGCGGAGGAATTTGCTTCTGAGTTCCGTAGATGGGCCACAGATACTCAGTGGAATGACCCAGCTCTTAGAAGCCAGTTTTGTCATGGGCTTTCTGACAAATTAAAGGACGTTTTGGCTCAGTATGATTCTCCTCCATCACTGGAGGCTGCTATGGCCCTAGCTATCCGTACTGATAGACGGCTCCGGGAGAGGTGCGAGGTAACTCCGCCTCCTGTTGTTACTCCACCTACTACTAAAGTCCCTTATGTTGAGGTTCCCCTTGTCTGTTCGGAGGAGCCTATGCAGTTGGGAGGGACATCATTTCGTAGGAGGGGATTGGCGGTACGCCGCAGGACTAGAAGGTGTTTCTTCTGCGGGAAAGAGGGACATTTTGTTGAGGGATGTCCATCCCGTGCCTTGTTGAGCAAAAAGTCGCCGGAAAACTGTTAATCCCAGGTTGTGTGGTGGACGACAACCTGGGAGTATGTATTTCGTCCACTAGTTCTTCTCAGTTCCTTGTACCAGTGGAGGTGGTGGTTGGTACGAGAGTGGAGAGATTTTCTGTTCTTCTTGATAGTGGGTCCGGGGCTAATCTGGTTGACGCTCAGTTTGCTCAGGCTCAAGGTATGCATCTGAGTGTATTGGTCAAACCGATCCCTATATTCTCCATTGACGCCAGGCCTCTCGGCCAAGGTAGCTTTGTTCATGAGGTTCATAACATTGACCTTCGGGTAGGGGCAATACATAGGGAACTATTATCTTGTTATGTGTTGGAGGGTCTACCTACTCCTATTGTGTTGGGACTTCCTTGGTTGGTTAAACATAACCCTGTGATTAATTGGCAGTCCAGAGATATAAGCCAATGGGGTGAGTTTTGCAAAAGTAACTGCATGAACACAGTCATCAGTGCGGTCGTGCCTAGTACTTTGCCTCCTTTTTTGGAGGACTTTGGGGATGTGTTCTCTGAGGAGGGGTGTCAGGAGTTGCCTCCTCATCGCGTGTATGACTGCTCTATTAATTTACTTCCTGATGCTAAGTTACCTAAAGCTAGGTTATATAACCTTTCTGGTCCTGAGAGGCAGGCTATGAAAGATTATATTTCGGAAAGTCTGGCCAAAGGGCATATTAGACCTTCATCTTCCCCAGTGGCCGCGGGGTTCTTCTTTGTGAAGAAAAAAGATGGAGGCCTACGCCCTTGCTTGGATTTCCGCGAACTTAATCGGATTACTGTTCGAGATCCGTATCCACTCCCTCTGATTCCTGATCTCTTCAATCAAATTGTTGGCGCCAAATGGTTCTCTAAATTGGATCTCAGGGGGGCGTATAATCTGATTAGGATAAAAGAGGGGGATGAGTGGAAAACGGCGTTTAA
>JARQOD010000005.1:500102114-500157567 GCA_033576555.1 Oophaga sylvatica
GGCTACTAGGTATATATAGAGGCTGCTGGGTTGTATATAGAGGCTGCTAGGGTGTATATAGAGGCTTCTGGGGTGTATATAGAGGCTTCAGGGGTGTATATAGAGGCTTCTGGGGTGTATATAGAGGCTGCAGGGTGTATATAGAGGCTTCTGCGGTGTATATAGAGGCTGCTGCTGCTGGGGTGTACATAGAGGCTGCTACTGGGGTGTATATAGAGGCTGCTGGGGTGTATATAGAGGCTGCTGCGGTGTATATAGAGGCTGCTGCTTCTGGGGTGTACATAGAGGCTGCTGCTGCTGGGGTGTATATAGAGGCTGCTGGGGTGTATATAGTGGCTGCTGGGGTGTATATAGAGGCTTCTGCTGGAGTGTACGTGGAGGCTGCTGATACCGGTGGCGTGCGTGGTTCAAATCTTGCACCAATTCGCGACCGGACTGCGCCTGTCGCTGAATGGTCGCGTCCGGCCGGGCGCGAACAATCAGCGACGCAGGATTTCCATTACAGACAGACAGAATTAGACGATTATATAGTAGATAGGTAAATTTGTGAACGAGGGTAGTGTAATATTTTTATGCAGGTGAAAAGTGGGCCCTCAAAAGTCAATGTTACTGGTGGGCCTTTGGAACCCCAGTCCGACACTGAAAATGGTGCAAACATTTTCAAAATCTTAGGGTATGTGCACACTTCAGTATTAGGCAGCACTTTGGACGCAGCACATGTCTGCTGCGACCAAAGCGCTGCCGGCTTTTGAGCGCAGGTGATTCCGCATGGGTTCATTGAACCGTGCGGAATCACCGCATCCAATACATTGTACGTGTGACCTTTATCTTGCGGAGACTGAGAGTCTCCGCAAGATAAACAGACATGCTGCGGACTGGAAAGATGCGCTGCATGTCTACCTCCGCAGGGAAGCTGCGGGTGCCGGTGCACGCATAGTGGAGATGGGATTTCTTGAAATCCTATCCACTATGCTGTAACATCTGGCTGCTGAGGGTTGGACGCTGCGGATGTACACAGCGCCCAATATGCAGCGTTTACTGACCGTAGGAGCAATACCCTTATGCTACAGATAACTTAAAGAGAACTTGTCATGTAAGAAAAAACACTATTAACCCCCAGATATGGGGTTCATCTGCAGGTAAATATCATTCAGAATCAGAAACTGCCAGACATCCACTCTGAGTGCCCCACTGCCCTGGGAAAATTAACTTGCATCCTCCCGACAGGCTCGAGCTTTTAGTCATAGAGGCGGGCTGCACCATCGTTCAAAACATTGTGAGCGTCAGCTGAAACCACGCCCCAGCACTGACTGAAAGCTGGCTCAGCATTAAAGCCGGCAGTCAGTCAGTGACGGGGATGCGGTTACAACAACTCACTATGTACTGAGCAATGAATGAAGCCGTGCAAGCTGCCTCTACTAGCAGAATCCAAGGGCGCACAGATAGGGCCAGCATCTCAATCATGCTTGCACCTTAACCTGTCAGTTTTCAGGAGCACACCATTCATGGAAAGCATGAAGGTGGGAGGCAGGTGAACTATGCATGCCTGAAGATTGATCTTGATAACAACCTGTTATAGGGTTTATCTGGTTTAGACAACCTTATGACAGACTGGACTTTTGCCTTTGGGCAGGTGATTGTGTAATGACACACATGGAAAATGAAGATGTGTACAGGGCCCACGGTAGTCTGTTAATAGACACTAGACTTCTTATTGCAATTGCTGTGATGCCTTATGATACAGTATGACATGTCCCCTCTAAATACGCTTTCACAAATAAATTGGCACAAGCATTGTACTAAAAACAAACAATAATATGGAGAGGCATGATGGTTCAACCTGTTTTTGTCTGTTTTCAAAGTATATATTTTTTATATGTGAAGATATGGGGAATCTGGAAAAATTATTGCGGGAAGCAATAGTGAGGGGTCAGCCACGTACTCACAGAGCCTGGAAGAAAATTCTCATTATTGTTGAAGGAATTTACAGGTAAAATATTACGTGACAAATTCAGATGTGTTTGCTTGTGTTTCCCAACAGTTTCTTGTGTTATCAAAGATTTTATCTTGTACTTATTATGAATAGAGAATATTAAAGGGAAGCTATCATGTCCAGTAATGTTGTTAACCTGCAGTTATAGGGCTAATGTGCACATCAATAGCATTATGAAGGTGTCAGGCCGCTATACTTAAAGAGCGAAACCCGGGAGAAAATTGACTTTTTTCCTCCCAGGAGCCGCCAGTTTTCAGTCATGCAGGCATGCTGTCATAATAATAATAATAATCTTTATTTATATAACGCCAACATATTCCGCAGCGCTTTACAGTTTAACAGTTTCAAAACATAAGTCATAAGTAACAACGTTAACAATACAATAATTAAAACAAAATAAGCCGACCCTGCTCGTGAGAGCTTACAATCTACAATGAGGTGGGGGAGATACAAAGTACAGGTGTGTATATACAATGGTGCATTTACAATGATGGTCCAGCCATCTTGAGGGAGTGAGGGATGGATGGAGATAGTGAATGGGCTACACACACACACTTAAACATAGAACGACTTTGATTAGTGAATGTGATAGGCCACTCTGAACAAATGTGTTTAGAGGGAGCGCCTGAAACCATGAAAATTGTGGATAGTCCTAATTTCTTGGGGTAGAGCATTCCAGAGGATTGGCGCAGCGCGGGAGAAGTCTTGGAGTCGGGAGTGGGAGGTACGGATTAGTGCAGAGGTTAGTCGAAAGTCATTTGCAGAGCGCAGCAGTCGGTTAGGCCGATAGATAGAAATGAGGGAGTAGATGTAGGGGGGTGCTGCACTGTGGAGAGCTTTGTGGGTGAGAACAAGTACTTTGAATTGGATCCTATAATTAATGGGCAGCCAGTGTAAGGACTGGCGAAGAGCGGACGCGTTCGAGTACCGATTAGCCAGATGGATGACCCTGGCTGCTGCATTAAGGATGGACTGGAGAGGGGATAGTCGAGTAATGGGGAGGCCAAGTAATAGAGCGTTGCAGTAGTCCAGGCGGGAGTGGATCAATGCTACAGTGAGGGTTTTTGTTGTTTCCATGGTGAGAAAAGGGCGGATTCTAGAGATGTTCTTTAGGTGTAGACGGCAAGAGCGAACAAGAGATTGTATATGGGAGGTGAAGGAGAGATTGGTGTCAAACATAACACCCAGACAGCGAGCCTGCTGCCGGGGTGTTATTATGGTGCCGCCCACAGAGAGGGAAATGTCAGATTTAGGGAGGTTAGTAGACGGCGGGAGCAGAAGGAGTTCAGTCTTGGAGAGGTTAAGTTTCAGATAGAGAGCGGACATGATGTTGGAGACTGCAGACAGACAGTCGGTGGTGTTCTGTAGAACAGTGGGGGTAAGGTCGGGGGATGACATGTATAGTTGTGTGTCATCAGCATAAAGATGGTACTGAAAGCCAAATCTGCTGATGGTCTGTCCAATCGGGGCGTGTAGAGAGAGAAGAGAAGGGGGCCAAGGACTGAGCCCTGGGGTACACCGACAGTGAGAGGAAGAGGAGATGATGTGGAGCAAGAGAACAAAACACTGAAGGAGCGGTCAGAAAGATAGGAAGAGAACCAGGAGAGAACAGTGTCCTTAATACCTAGTGACTGGAGCCTAGACAGTAGGAGACAGTGGTCAACAGTGTCGAAAGCTGCAGAAAGGTCGAGTAGAATGAGCAGAGAGTGGTCGCCGTTACGTTTTGCTGTCAGAAGGTCATTGGTCACTTTGATGAGTGCAGTTTCAGTCGAATGTAGGGGGCGGAAGCCGGACTGTGAAGGGTCTAGGAGGGAGTGAGTGGAGAGGTAACGGGTAAGGCGGGAGTAGACTAGGCGCTCCAAAAGTTTAGAGATGAAGGGGAGATTGGAGACCGGTCTGTAGTTGTTTGTGCAGGAAGGGTCGAGAGCGGGTTTCTTTAGTAGCGGAGTAATGATGGAGTGTTTGAAGGAGGATGGGAAAATGCCAGAGGAGAGTGAGAGATTAAAGATTGTAGTTAGGTGAGTTGTAACAACTGGAGAGAGAGACTGGAGGAGATGTGAGGGGATGGGGTCGGTAGTGCATGTAGTCGGACGAGAGGAAGAGAGGAGACTTCTTCTTCTGTGATGGGATCAAATGTGGAAAGTGAGCCAGGGGAAATGCAGGGTGGGATGGGAGTCACAGCACTTGGTGGTTGAGAGCAGATTTCCTGTCATGGCGTTATTCATCACTATACTGTGAGTGGTGGCTATGATCAGTCCATGCCACTTTAACTGACAGCTCACTCAGGTCGGACAGCGGCATTATCATGTCTGCATCGGGGTGCATCATTCTATGCACCCATCGGAGCATCTGTGACGTGACTGCGTTGCTACAACAGATGGGGGTCTGTTGAAGACCTCCGCGGCTGTCATCACAGAGCTCCTTTCTAAACCAGCCTGGGGCTGGTCTTCAAAGTAGATTGTGATTTTTACTGTATGCAGCAATACTGTAGTATTTATTTTCTATGTATAGTACAATTAATCAGATGATCCCAGGTTCAAGTCCTCTAAGGGGACTAATAAACAAGGTAAATAATAAAAAAAAGTTTTACAAAATATGAAAAATATTAAAAAAAAGTCAAACACAAACATTATATGAACTTTAGTACCGGTATATCTAATTATAACATAATATTGAAAAATGTGCTTCATTTTCCAGCATGGAAGGATCTATCATCCGTCTTCCAGAAATAATAGCGTTAAAAAAGAAGTACCGAGCCTACTTATATGTGGATGAAGCACACAGTATTGGAGCAGTGGGGTCCACAGGACGAGGTGTGGTGGAATACTTTGGAGTGAACTCTGCGGATATCGATGTGATGATGGGAACATTTACCAAGAGCTTTAATGCTATAGGAGGGTATATTGCTGGAAGAAGGGTAAGTAAATTCCTTGGCTATAAAACTAAAATATAATATAAGGCTATATTCACATGTAATGTGTTTGTGTGGATTTTGTAGAGGAAGCAAAGCAAAATCCACATAAAAAAAGTATTCAAAGAGTATTGGAAGCATTTTTTATCTGGATTTTGAAGCTGATACTGCACAAAATCCATGTGAAAAGACTTTAATCTACAGTGCCTTGCGAAAGTATTCGGCCCCCTGGAACTTTTCAACCTTTTCCCACATATCATGCTTCAAACAAAGATACCAAATGTAAATTTTTGGTGAACAATCAACAACAAATGGGACACTGTTGTGAATGGACTTGAAATGAGTTCTGAGCAGAGGCTCCCTCTGGTACTTACAAGTTGTACTGGACTGTCCAGTGAAGATTGTGAGGAGTGGGAATCAGGTGTTACTGACTGGTCTTATATAAGGGAGTCGCCTTCCCATCAGGGTTGCCGGTGATCAATTGTTCTGGTCTCACTCCATGATTCCTGTTTCCCTTGTAGCCTGCTGTGTCGTGTCTGCATCTCCTGCTAACAGATAAGACATTTTCTTCTTTTTGTTTTTGTGCTTTATTTTTGCATTTTGTCCTGCACTTCTGTGGGGGCCTTCAGGGTCACCTCCGGGGGCTTTTGCCCTCTCAGTTTAGCTCAGCCACTGATGTTTGTACTTTTGCTTTTTCCAGTTTCTTCAGTGGCTGCTGTTTTGATTTTGTTACACCAGAGAACTAATTTAGGTGGTAGAGGTCGTGTGATCTCAGGTGTTTTTGAAATTAGTAGAGTTGGTGCTTTGCAGGGTTTTTTGGGATTGCAGTAAGTACCCTTCCTATCCTTTTCTATTTAGTTAGTTTGGGCCCCAACGTTTGCTCATACTATTTTCTGTCTGTGTCAGTATTTCTTCTTGTCTAACAGCCATTACATGTTTGGGGGCTTTCTATGTTCTTTGGGGATCTGCTCCGGGGCAGATAGCTTTCCTATTTCTATCTTTAGGTGTAGTTAGTTGTCTGGCCGTGTGGATCAGCTTGCCACTGAGGTTCAGAGTATTGCTGCATATCTTGCTAGGTTGCCTGTTGTGGAACCTAGGATTCCCATGCCAGATTTGTTTTTGGGAGATCGAGCTAAGTTTCAGAATTTCAAAAATAATTGTAAATTGTTTTTTGCCTTAAAATCTAAGTCCTCAGGGAACGCAGCGCAGCAGGTTCAAATTGTCATCTCTCTCCTGCGCGGCGATCCTCAGGATTGGGCTTTTTCCCTGACACCTGGGGATCCTGTTTTGAGTGATGTTGATGCATTTTTTCAGGCTTTGGGGTTATTGTACGATGAGCCTAATGTCACTGATCAAGCTGAAAAAGCCTTGTTGGCATTAAATCAGGGGCTTGATGACGCTGAGTTATACTGTCAGAGATTCCGTAGGTGGGCAGTCCTGACCAAGTGGAATGACGACGCTTTGGCGGCCCTTTTTCGGAAGGGTCTGTCAGATAATGTAAAGGATGTTATGGTGGGATTCCCTGTCCCCTCTGGTCTCAATGATTCTATGTCATTAGCGATTCAAATTGACAGACGTTTGCGTGAGCGGAGAAGTATGCGTGGAATGGTGTTGCCTTGTGAACCTGCTTCTGAATCCATGCAGTGTGATGGAGTGGTGTCTGGGGCACAGCGTCATGAGTTTCGAAAGCGCAATGGGTTATGTTTCTACTGTGGTAATGCCTCTCATGCTATTTCAGTCTGCCCTAAGCGGGGAAGACGTTTTGCACCCTCAGTTGTATTGGGTAGTGTTCAGACTAAGTTTTTATTAACTGTCACTCTGATATGCTCTCTGTCCTCATTTTCTGCTCAGGCTTTCGTTGATTCTGGAGCAGCTATTAACCTGATGGATTATGATTTTGCTAAACGTTGTGGGTTTCCCTTGATACCCCTACAGAAGTCTATTCCCTACTGGGGATCGATTCTACCCCTTTGGCTGAGAATAAACCTCAGTTCTCTACTCAGGTGATAATGAGGGTTGAACCTGATCATCAGGAGTGCTGCAAATTTTTGGTTCTGTATAATCTGCATGATATTATCGTACTGGGTTTCCCTTGGTTGCAGTCTCATAATCCTGTTTTGGATTGGAAAACTGTGTCTGTAACCAGTTGGGGCTGCCAATGTGTTAATACTAACACTCCTGTTTTTTCTGCCTCCCCCCAGGCTCAGGATGTTCCTGACTTTTTGATTGATTTTTCTGATGTGTTTAGCGAAAGTAAATCTGCATCCTTGCCTCCCCATAGGAGCTATGACTGCGCTATTGAATTAGTGCCTGGTAGTAAATTCCCTAAAGGTCGCCTTTTTAACTTGTCTGTACCTGAACATGACGCTATGCGGTCTTATATCAAGGAGTCATTGGAGAAGGGTCATATCAGACCATCCTCTTCACCCTTAGGTGCCGGTTTTTTCTTTGTGGCCAAAAGGATGGTTCATTAAGGCCGTGTATTGATTATCATCTTTTGAACAATATTACTGTGAAATATCAATATCCGTTACCCTTGATTTCTGACCTGTTTTCCAGGGTGAAAAATGCTACTTGGTTTACCAAGCTTGACCTCAGGGGGGCATATAACCTTATTCGCATTAAGCACGGGGATGAATGGAAGACGGCATTTAATACCCCTGAGGGGCATTTTGAGTACCTTGTGATGCCCTTTGGGCTCACTAATGCTCCTTCTGTCTTCCAGTCCTTCATGAATGACATTTTCAGGGATTTTATGGATAAATTTCTGATTGTTTATTTGGATGATATCTTGATTTTTTCCAATGACTGGGACTCTCATGTGAAACATGTTCGAACTGTATTCCAGATTTTGAGAGAGAATGCTCTGTATGTGAAGGGATCAAAGTGTCTTTTTGGCGTACAGAGGATCTCATTTTTGGGATTCATTTTGTCCCCATCTGTTATTGAAATGGACCCGGTCAAGGTTCAGGCCATCTGTGATTGGGTCCAACCTACTTCATTAAAGGCTCTTCAAAGATTTTTGGGTTTTGCCAATTTTTATCGTAAATTTATTGGTAATTTCTCGGTTATTGTTAAACCTTTAACTGATTTGACCAAAAAGGGTTCTGATGTGGTGAATTGGCCTCCTGAGGCAGTCTCTGCATTTCAGGAACTTAAGCAGAGATTCACTTCTGCTCCTGTTCTACGGCAGCCTGATGTTTCTCTACCATTTCAGGTGGAGGTTGATGCCTCTGAAATTGGGGCAGGTGCCGTTTTGTCCCAAAGAGATCCAGAGACCTCTAAAAGTAACCCTTGTGCCTTTTTCTCTCGAAAATTTTCTCCTACTGAACGTAATTATGACGTGGGTAATCGGGAGTTATTGGCCATGAAGTGGGCTTTTGAAGAGTGGAGACATTGGCTGGAGGGAGCCAAACATCAGGTGGTGGTCCTTACGGACCATAAGAATCTGGTTTATCTGGAATCTGCCAAGCGACTTAATCCTAGACAGGCCAGGTGGGCCTTGTTTTTCACACGTTTTAATTTTGTGGTTTCATTTCTTCCTGGCACTAAGAATGTTAAGGCGGATGCCCTCTCGAGGAGTTTCCTGGCGGACTCTCCTGAGTTATCTGATCCTTCTGTTATTTTGAAAGAGGGTATAGTTCTTTCCGCCATCTCGCCCAATTTGAGACTGGCTCTGGAGGGGTGTCAGGAGGATAAGCCCGAGCGCTGCCCTGTTGGGAAATTGTTTGTCCCGGACCAGTGGAAAAAGAGTGTGATGTGTGAGATTCATTGTTCCCCGCTGGCCGGTCATCCCGGAATTTTTGGTACCAGAGACTTGGTTAGTCGGTCCTTTTGGTGGCCTACCTTGTCTCGTGATGTCAGGGAATTTGTGCAGTCCTGCGGGACTTGCTCTCGCTCCAAGCCTTGCTCTCGCTCTAGTGGTTTGTTGATGCCATTGCCTGTGCCCAAGAGACCATGGACCCATATCTCTATGGATTTCATTTCCGACCTCCCTGTTTCTCAGAGAATGACCGTCATCTGGGTGATTTGTGATAGGTTTTCCAAGATGATACATCTTGTGCCATTACCTAAGTTGCCTTCCTCCTCTGAATTGGTGCCTTTGTTCCTTCAGCACGTGGTTCGTTTACACGGCATTCCTGAGAACATTGTGTCTGACAGAGGAGTCCAGTTTGTTTCAAGATTTTGGAGGACCTTTTGTTCTAAACTTGGTGTTCAATTGTCTTTCTCCTCGGCGTTTCATCCTCAGACCAATGGTCAAACTGAGAGAACAAACCAGACATTGGAGACTTATCTAAGATGCTTTGTGTCTGCTGATCAGGATGACTGGGTCTCTTTTTTGCCTTTGGCTGAGTTTGCTCTTAATAATAGGGCTAGCTCTGCCACTTTGATGTCTCCATTTTTCTGTAATTCTGGGTTTCACCCTCAATTTTCTTCAGGACAGACGGAGGCTTCTGTCTGTCCAGGTGTTGACTCTGTTGTGGAGCGTATGCAACAGATTTGGGACCAGGTAGTGGAGAGGTTGTCCCTCTCTCAGGAGAGGTCCCAGCGGTTTGCTAACCGGCATAGGACTGATGGTCCTCGGTTTAAAGTGGGGGACTTGGTCTGGTTGTCCTCAAAAAATATTCCTATGAGAGTGGCATCTCCTAAATTTAAGCCTAGGTTCATTGGACCTTATAAGATCATGGAGATTCTTAATCCTGTTTCTTTTCGTTTGCTTCTTCCAGGGACATTTAAGATCCATAACGTGTTCCACAAGTCCTTGTTGAAGAGGTTTGTTGAGCCAGTGGTTCCTACTACTGTGCCTCCTGACCCTGTTTTGGTTGAGGGCAATCTGGAGTATGTGGTTGAGAAAATATTGAATTCTCGTTTTTCTAGACGGAAACTCCAGTATTTGGTTAAGTGGAGAGGTTATGGTCAGGAAGACAATTCTTGGGTGTTTGCTTCGGACATCCATGCTAGGAGACTCATCCGTGCGTATCATAGAACTCATCCTGACCGACCTGGTTGCTCAAGTGAGGGTTCGGTGACCCCTCCTCAAGGGGGGGGTACTGTTGTGAATGGACTTGAAATGAGTTCTGAGCAGAGGCTCCCTCTGGTAGTTACAAGCGGTACTGGACTGTCCAGTGAAGATTGTGAGGAGTGGGAATCAGGTGTTACTGACTGGTCTTATATAAGGGAGTCGCCTTCCCATCAGGGTTGCCGGTGATCAATTGTTCTGGTCTCACTCCATGATTCCTGTTTCCCTTGTAGCCTGCTGTGTCGTGTCTGCATCTCCTGCTAACAGATAAGACATTTTCTTCTTTTTGTTTTTGTGCTTGATTTTTGCATTTTGTCCTGCACTTCTGTGGGGGCCTTCAGGGTCCCCTCCGGGGGCTTTTGCCCTCTCAGTTTAGTTCAGCCACTGATGTTTGTACTTTTGCTTTTTCCAGTTTTTTCAGTGGCTGCTGTTTTTGATTTTGTTACACCAGAGAACTAATTTAGGTGGTAGAGGTCGTGTGATCTCAGGTGTAACAAAATCAAAACAGCAGCCACTGAAGAAACTGGAAAAAGCAAAAGTACAAACATCAGTGGCTGAACTAAACTGAGAGGGCAAAAGCCCCCGGAGGGGACCCTGAAGGCCCCCCACAGAAGTGCAGGACAAAATGCAAAAATAAAGCACAAAAACAAAAAGAAGAAAATGTCTTATCTGTTAGCAGGAGATGCAGACACGACACAGCAGGCTACAAGGGAAACAGGAATCATGGAGTGAGACCAGAACAATTGATCACCGGCAACCCTGATGGGAAGGCGACTCCCTTATATAAGACCAGTCAGTAACACCTGATTCCCACTCCTCACAATCTTCACTGGACAGTCCAGTACCGCTTGTAACTACCAGTGGGAGCCTCTGCTCAGAACTCATTTCAAGTCCATTCACAACAGGACACAATTGTGAAGTTGAACGAAATTTATTGGTTACTTTAAATTTTTGTGGAAATACAAAAACTGAAAAGTGGGGCGTGCAATATTATTCGGCCCCTTTAACTTAATACTTTGTGGCTCCACCTTTTGCTGCGATTACAGCTGCAAGTCGCTTGGGGTATGTCTCTATCAGTTTTGTACATCAAGAGACTGAAATTCTTGCCCATTCTTCCTTGGCAAACAGCTCGAGCTCAGTGAGGTTGGAAGGAGATCGTTTGTGAACAGCAGTTTTCAGCTCTTTCCACAGATTCTCAATTGGATTCAGGTCTGGACTTTGACTTGGCCATTCTAACACCTGGATACCTTTATTTGTGAACCATTTCATTGTAGATTTTGCTTTATGTTTGGGATCATTGTCTTGTTGGAAGACAAATTTCCGTCCCAGTCTCAGGTCTTTTGCAGACTCCAACAGGTTTTCTTCAAGAATGGTCCTGTATTTAGCTCCATCCATCTTCCCATCAATGTTAACTATCTTCCATGTCCCTGCTGAAGAAAAGCAGGCCCAAACCATGATGCTGCCACCACCATGTTTGACAGCGGGGATGGTCTGTTCAGGGTGATGAGCTGTGTTGCCTTTACGCCAAACATATCGTTTGGCATTGTTGCCAAAAAGTTTGATTTTTGTTTCATCTGACCAGAGCACCTTCTTCCACGTTTGGTGTGTGTCCCAGGTGGCTTGTTGCAAACTTTAAGGCTATGTGCACACGTTCAGGATTCTTTGCAGAAATTTCCTGAGAAAAACCGGGCTTTTTCCCAGGAAATCCGGATGTGTTTTTATTGCTTTTTTGCGCGTTTTTTCCTGAACATCCTAGGTCCATAATATAGCGGGAAATCCGCAAATTTACTACGAAATTAATGAACATGCTACGTTTTTTATCGCGATGCGTTTTTCACGGATAAAAACGCACCATGTGCACAAAAATTGCAGAATGCATTCTAATCATAGGATGCTTGCTGCGTGTGTTTTTTAGGCGTTTTTGCCGTGGAAAATCACGGAAAAAACGCGAAAAATCCTGAACGTGTGCACATAGCCTAAACGACACTTTTTATGGATATCTTTGAGAAATGGCTTTCTTCTTGCCACTTTTACATAAAGGCCAGATTTGTGCAGTGTACGATGATTGTTGTCCTATGGACAGACTGTCCCACCTCAGCTGTAGATCTCTGCAGTTCATTCAGAGTGATCATGGGCCTCTTGGCTGCATCTCTGATCAGTCTTCTCCTTGTTTGAGATGAAAGTTTAGAGGGACGGCCGGGTCTTTGTAATTTGCAGTGGTATGATGCTCCTTCCATTTCAATATGATCACTTGCACAGTGCTCCTTGGGATGTTTAAAGTTTTGAAAATCATTTTGTATCCAAATCCAGCTTTAAACTTCTCCACAACAGTATCACGGACCTGCCTGTTATGTTCCTTGGTCTTCATGATGCTCTCTGTGCTTCAAACAGAACCCTGAGACTATCACAGAGCAGGTGCATTTATACGGAGACTTGATTACACACAGGTGGATTATATTTATCATCATTAGTCATTTAGGACAACATTGGATCATTCAGAGATCCACAATCAACTTCTGGAGTGAGTTTGCTGCACTGAAAGTAAAGGGGCCGAATAATATTGCACGCCCCACTTTTCAGTTTTTGTATTTCCACAAAAATTTAAAATAACCAATAAATTTCGTTCAACTTCACAATTGTGTCCCACTTGTTGATTCTTCACCAAAAATTAACATTTGGTATCTTTATTGTTTGAAGCATGATATGTGGGAAAAGGTTGAAAAGTTCCAGGGGGCCGAATACTTTCGCAAGGCACTGTAACTGCTGTAATGACTTATGTACAAAGAATACTTATAGTATATACCCAAACTAATATCAGGAAGTCTGATTGAATGTACACTATATATATCCCTATAAGGCTGTTTCCACGATAATCTTTTGTTGATTTTTTGATGTTGCAGAATTTCTGGACCTATTATTTAAATTAGGTTGCTTTTGTTTTTTTATTGTGTTTTTGTGTGCGGCTTTTTAACATTTGTTTTTATCGCGTTTGGAAGCTGCGGTTTTGTCTCTTTTTGATATGTCATGCTTTAAATAAAGCAGCTTTGTTTTTATACGTCCTAGTATTTGGCTTTTGACAATACTTTATTGACATACTTAAGTGCAGATTACATGCGCTTTTGATGCGTTTCCGCACTAAAAACACATGTGCGTTTTTTACCTGCGGAATTTCCGCACTTAATTGAAGTTTACTGGAAATCCCAGACAGAAAACTCAGCGTACCTGCAGGAGAAATTGACATGTTGCAGATTTAAAACACGCACCGAAGGTCAGTTTGAGCTGTGTTAAAAAGAAGCACAGTGGGTGTGAGATTTCTATAAATCACATCCACTTTGCCGGAACTGTAAGATGCTGCATTTTGCTAGAAACCCAAAATTAAAAAGGTAATGGCTCTCATAATATGGTAAAAGGATTTTTGGGGGCTTTTTTTTAATTATTTTAATTATTTTTGCCCATTGTATGGTAAATTGAAAGGTTCTAATCAAAAATACAAATTGTCCCACAAAAAACTAACTCTGATTACGGCTGTGTAGATGGAGAAACAAAAACATTCAGATCTTGAAAGGCAGAAAGGAAATAACGGAACACAAAAAATAATGACTGGATCTCTAAAAAGTTAATCAGACAATTCCAGGAGGAAAAATACAGAGTTCTAGAAAAGATTCGCCAGAATTGTTTTTTTTTTCTATTTGTTTTTTTTTGTAAGAGATACAAGTATATATTAAAACAGGCATATCAGGAGTGTTGTCCTAAAATCCTTCTGATAAATCTACACAGTATTAATTGGCTTATTTCTACAATCATTATAAACAATTAATAATCGTGGACATCAGAAAGCTGCTGCTGAATCATCAGTTCTCTATTCTAACTCATCTACACATACGTGTATGACATACCGCAATGGGCGTAGTATTTATAGTAGATATTTTATGATGGACATTATTAATAAGTAGCCCTAAAAGAAAGATTATAATTGCAAAATAATTATGTGAATGGAATTTCATCTCTAGGATCTTGTGGATCACTTACGAAATCACTCATACAGCGCATTTTATGCAGCATCTATGTCTCCACCGATAGCTGAGCAGATTATAAAGGTCATAAAGTGCATTATGGGACGTGACGGAACACGGATAGGTACCACATTATTTGTTTTTCTGTTATTCGTATTTATGGATGTTTTTCTTTACTACTCATTATTTATAGTATTGTATTTGTAGTGAGAATTCGCTTGTTCTAAGGACTGGTGCAGACGACTGTATTATCGGTCCCAGTGCCATCGGAAAAAGCATCGGGCAACACCCAAACCAATGTTATGCTGTGGGGACAATGAGTCCGTGGAACATACACTCGGATAACATATGAGTGTGGTTGGGTTTCCAAGGACTGACAGAATGGAGAAGATGGAGAATTTTTTTTTCTCCATCTTCTCCTCATCCAAGAGAATCGGATCACACTATGATCACTCTCTAATGAAACTCTGATCAGAGATTGATCAGAGTGTCATTTGCATAATTGATCCGATTTTCTCGGTTGACAAAAAATACGCTCTTCTGCACTTAGCCTTAGTGAGGCTCATAAGCTATCAGCTATCCACCAAATAAGTAATAACTGTTAGATTGGTGTGGACCTGCACCCATCACCAGGATGGGGGACTTGGAAATCCATTCTTCCATGGTTCCCATCTGGAAACATTTGCTTGCCGCTGAATTTTAAGTATTTAATGCTAATCAAACTAGCCACACACTTTGGCTTTTTGTATTTTCAGTGCCATAGGCTATAAAGTAGCAATAGGGAGCATGTGTCCCCTTCCACACTATTCAACTTTTAATAGTTATAGTCTTACTGCCAGGAGAGAATGGGGGAGGAACTGGAGACACAAGTCCACTGTGCTGGCGATTGGTGGAGGTCTCTCTAATGGATAGATAATAAGTTATGCAGATCAAAATACCTCTATAATGATGAAAATTGTTACTCAACACTCTTAAGTTTTTCTAGTATTTAGGCACAGACAACTTATTTACAAGTATATTGCCCAACATCTGTATTTGTATAAAGGCTCCAAATCAACTCTCCGTAGAATTGAGCAAAAATTTGGTGGCTTTTGGTGCTTTCACACCAAATAGGAAGAGTTAGGGTGTGAAGGTGTGACATAAAACCTCATCCAATTCATGAGCATTCCTCAGAATCCTTCTCAAGGACTATAGTAAGATTTGTGTCAAGACACACAGAGGTGCACGCCACTTGTCAGATGCTCCTGATTGTCCGCTACTAGGACAACCTCTTCTCATACCCCACACTTGGCCCGATGAAATAAAAAAGCTTATGCTTACCTCCTATGTGGCACCATTCCAGTGGTGTCGACACTCGCAGTCCCAGGGCTCTCATGCGTTTGTTATAACATGTGATCCTGGTGCCCAATCAGCGCTAGCGTCACTGTCCCGCCTTCTTATAAATTGAACATGAAGAGGAAGTCAGAGATCAGCTGCAGCCTGGACTTCCCCTTCATGCTGAATTCATATGAAGGTGGGGACAGTGACGCCAGTGCTGATTAGGCGCAGAGCACCACGTGTCACACAACCTCACAAGATATCCGGGAACGCGAGTGCCAACACCGCTGGACTGGCACCGCTTTTTTTTTAATCAGCGCCAAATGTTTACATCAAGAAGGGGTTGTCCTAGTAGTGGACAAACCCTTTAAAGGGAATCTGTCACCCCATTTTTGGAGTATGAGATGAGGCCACCGCCATCAGGGGCTTATCTACAGCATTCTGTAATACTGTAGATAAGCCCCCGATATTACCTGAAAGATGAGAAAAACGAGTTAGATTATACTCACCCAGGGGCGGTCCGCCGTCCGGTCGGGTCCGATGGGCTTCGTGGTCCAATCCGGCGCCTCCCATCTTCTAGCGAAGCCATCTTCTTTTCTGCGTCCCGTCGCGGCTACTGCGCAGGCGCACTGATCTGCCCTGGTGAGGGCAGAGCCGAGTACTGCAGTGCGCAGGGTCTCTCTGACCTTTACCGGCGCCTGCGCACTGCAGTACTCTGCTCTGCCCTCAACAGGGCAGATCAGTGCGCCTGCGCAGGAGCCGCGACAGGACGCAGAGAAGAAGATGGCTTCGCTAGAAGATGGGAGGTGCCGGACTGGACTGCGACGCCCATCGGACCCGACCGGACGGCAGACCGCCCCTGGGTGAGTATAATCTAACTCGTTTTTCTCATCTTTCAGGTAATATCGGGGGCTTATCTACAGTATTACAGAATGCTGTAGATAAGCCCCTGATGGCGGTGGCCTCATCTCATACTCCAAAAATGGGGTGACAGATTCCCTTTAAGAGTGTCTGACTCCAGCATACTTTGTGATTTGTAAATCACTGCTTTGCAATGTAAAGGACAGTCACATAACATATACTGGCCTGTATAGGGTGACTTAGTATTTTTTTGTCAATGTATTTTATGGTAATGATGCCTGTAAACCCCATAGGCCAGCAAAGAGTGAGTCAACTTGCAGAGAACACCAGATACTTCAGACAGAAATTATATGACATGAATTTAATCACTTATGGGAATGAAGACTCGCCTGTTGTCCCTGTGCTCATGTACATGCCAAGCAAAGTAGGGTAAGTACTACATGAAATAATTAAACTAAGCTCCCAATGATCAGATCATTATGGGACATAATAATACATAACCCCCACTTCTGTGACGATTGCTTGCCTGCCTGTGCCTGCACTAATTGCTGTGGCCATGCAAACCATCAGAACATAGAAATGCCATCAACTTAGACACCCATAATATTAGTCTGGTACAATGCATAATTCAAAATCCTATTCACCATCCTCAATGCAATGCAAAATTAAATATTTACTAGCAATAAAAAAAAATCTAACCCTATATGATGCTAACTTCTGTAGCCATAGCATTGACACCATGATAATTTGCACGGTTCGATAACAAAGACATTTGTATATTGTATTGGCTGCACAAAATAACTCAGTGCTGTAGGCATATTCCCAGTATGATTTATAGGATTTAGTGTCATGTACAGTCATACAGCAGCAACGTGTGACTTAACTAAAGTAAACATAGAGTGGGAAAATAGAAAATACAAAAATACACTCGAAAAATTGGTGCATATGAATGTAAAGGTGAGACATCTGTTAGGGACTCTCCTCTATGATCAGCAAACAAAAGTCATTTTTCAAAGGAAACTTGTCACTCAATTCATGCTGCACGAACCACACCTGCGTGAATCACAGACTGGATCCTTCATTCTAATAATTTATGTCTTTCTCTGAAATGATGCAGGGATTCAGCTATCAACTGGAGACTTGCTAATTGCTGGATTGTTTTGAGTGCCACAGACCCTCACCGATCACCAAGACGGGGGCTTAAATCCTCTGTTCTTCTTTTGTTCTCCCACCTCCTCATCGGAGCATGCACCCTTAGTCTCCAAGTCTATGGCACTTGAAAGCTCTGCCACGAAGAAGTGACTAGTCCGAAAAGGCAGGTTCCTAGCAGCCTCTCCCTGCCTGCTCAGCTGGGATGACCGGTCTCTCCTTATGTGTGTGTTTATGGAGGGACCTTCTAGCTGAGCAGGTGGGGAAAAGGCCGGAGGGGACATATCTCTTGGAATAGTCATCTTGTCCCGGATGCGCTTTCATCTACTGTATGTTTTTCTCCAAAAGGCTCCAGCATTTCAGAATGTAATGTAGATGTTTAGAATGTAGGAGATGGACTGATTCATGCTGCCATTGTTCGCGCAGCACGAAACCCACTGAAAGGTTCATTTTAAGAACGGATATCATTGATAACTTGCATATCAACTTTCTAAACTTACCATTTCACAAGAGCTTCGCCATTGTGTAATAATTCATACCTACCATAACTAGGGTTGGAAGCATCAACTTTTTGGCACAAACATAATAATGTTCCTTATTGCTATCTGTGTAGCTATGGGATACTGTGAGAGTATTAAAAAAAACTCCACGGTGTACTATCCCAAGGTCTACTATATATCCCACCTTGCTGCTCCAACTGATCATGATTTTTTAAGTCTTCAAAAAATCTCCATATACTGTAGTCTGTAGTTTTGGGAACACTTATCACGTTATTAAAACCGAAGTGAAAAAAGAGTAACATTTGCACATTGCAGTGGAGTTTGGCTTCCTAAAACAAATTGTTCTTCTGGCAGAGTTAACATTGGAATTTATTTTTCTCTCTTACGTATCTATCCATAGGGCTTTTGCACGGCACATGCTGAAGAAGAAAATTGGTGTTGTTATAGTTGGTTTTCCAGCTACTCCTATTGCAGAGGCGAGAGTGAGATTTTGCATTTCTGCCGCACATACAAAGGAGATGTTGGACAAGGTGTGTTTTTCAATCCCGAATGTAAAAAGACAATTATCATAATTCCGGAAAGATACATACATTTTGGAAGATTTAGTAGAAGTAGCGCAAGAAATAAGTGGAGCAAAAAAGGAAATCAATGTGCTCTGAAAAAGGAGAGTAAATATTTTGTTCCCCCCTGTAATAGTGTCAATAAATATGAATGCTTGAGCCTTTCCCTAATGCATTGTCCAGAGAATGGAGGATAAGACCTAGCTGATGTACCTGACATCGATTTAAATAAGTCTAAGGGCAGGTGCAGACGACTATATTTTCTCTCATTCTAAAGAATCAAGTTGATTATGCAAATAACACTCCGATCAAACTCTGATTAGAGTTTGATCAGAGTGTCAAGTATAGTGCAACCCAGTTCACTCAGGCAAAAAGGTCTCCATCTTCTCCATTCTGTGAGTGTGGTTGAAATCAGACTGCACTCAGATGACATCCAAGTGCAGTCCAAAGTTTTCCATGGATTCATAGACTTACATGTTTTGTCAGATTGCACTAGAGCCAAAAATACGCTTTTGTGCACCTGCTTGCCCTAATGGTGTGTGGACATGACGTCTTTTCAGGCAGGTGCGAACTGTAGCCCTCCTGAAAAAGCACTAATGAAACACTAAAAAGAAAGAACATATGCACTGCAATGTAAAAGTGATTTGCTGTGCAAATGTTCAGCCATTTCAGCATCTTGTAACCAACTTCAGGTTTCCAAAGTTGCAAAGCAGGTAAAAGAGACCTGAACATTCTTCTGACACTATTTTATACATACAAGTAAAAATAAAAACACATCACACCAGCACAGTCGCTGCAAAATAAAACAACTGGAAAGACACGAAAAAAGACATTACTGAAAAAAAAACACTGTTTTTCTGAAGCATCTTCTGCTCAAAAAACTTGGCGATTTTGTTTGAGTTTAATAAACATTGTGTGCACATACCCTTAGTGGGAATGTATTGCTGAACACTGCTGACTGAAGGGGCCCAACCACTTTCCTTTACATATTCATATTTTTATATAAAAAAAAAAGATGAAGGGGTGTCATACAAATTGAATATATTGCTCAATGTAGTTTTGTAAAATGGTAATGATACATTAGTAAATCAGCTATACTGTTTAAAGGGAATCTGTCACTCCCTTGGACGTAACTAATCTATTAAGATAGGCAAACAAGAACTAGAATACTTAAAATAGTGGTTGTCCCGTGCCTGCGCCAGCGCCTGCGCAGAAAAAGCAAGAAGCGAATGCCCATAGAAGGGCGGAATATCGCAATTGCAAGGCGCAGGCACCACTAGACGTCACAGGGCCCTGTGACACTGATGGCAGGCAACAGTCACGCAAATGAAGAGTTTCCTTCCAGGCACCTGATTAGCATAAAAGATTAAAAGAGGATTCCTGAAGAACAACACTGCAGATATGAGGCATACAGGTATGACTATTTTAAGTGTTGTAGTACCTGTATGCCCCTATTAATAGCTTAAGTATGTCCTGAAGGGTGACAGATTCCCTTTAAGCCTGTAACCATACTTGCCAATTCATTGCAATCATCATATTTTCCAGCATTGTGTACTTACAATTGCTCATTTCGCCTTTCAATCTAGTAGATTATTCTCTTTTTGATGCTCTACGTAGAAAAAGAGAAAAATCTCATTTCCCTGCTGAAATCATTCCCCTCTTCAACTCTTGACCCAGATACTCTCCTCCTCCCCTTGCCAGGGACTTTTGCAGTGATTCATGACTCATGCAGGGAAAATTGACCTCCTGTTTCTACTTAGAGATTAGAAGGATTCAGTTATTCAGTTTTTAATCACGTGATATCATAGATCTAATGGAAGAGAGAAGAATTATTAGGGTAGAAAGGCAAAATGAGCAATTGTAAGAACCCAGTGCTGTATAATATGATTATAGCAGTATATTAAGAGGATAAAAACTTTGATGGGAGGAGGAGTGTTTCTTTAACTACGAGACTTTTTTGACACCTTGCTCTATAAATGTTTTCCAGGTATTGCATGAGTTGGATAAAATGGGTGACGTTCTAAACGTAAAGCATTCCCATCATTACAGAGCAAATCGTACAGTGGTTTATGATGAAACTAACATAGAACTTGAAGATTGACACCAAGGCACACTTGAAGTTGTGAAGACTATCTCCAGTGCATATTTTTTAAATTCAGGTCTTTAACCTGAGAAAACTCCAATGCCATTTAATGTAAATATACGAAGTTTGGATACTCCAATAATGTTTTTAAAGCTGTAACATTTTTCGTAAATAAAGCCAGTATTTTATACAAATAGTACATTGCATACAAATACATTACAGTTATCTTGTGTCTGATTATCCTGGTGTCAAGGAATCCTAAAGTAACTTATAATACTTTTATTATTGTTACTACCAATAGTTTCACAGTTTTTATTATGAAGTAGAAACAGACACAGATCCATCAAGTTCAGACTGAAAACTAGAGATGGATGGATTTATTCGAGTGGAATCGAATTTTACTGGAATTTCACAAAATGTTGCATTCTGGAGAATACGATTTTTCTGTAATTTTCCACCGATGCTCCCTGCCCTTATTCCGGTCCTCCGCCACCAGGAGTGGGATTCAAATTTTTAACAAAAGGTTCTGTGTTTGTGCGTCATAAAACCACACCCATTTTTAAGCCACACCCATTTTAAGCCACACCCATTTTTAAAACCACACCCATTTTTAAAGCCACACACATTTACACACACCTTTTCCTCAAATGTATACAAGTAGGGGCGCAGTCAAACATTTGAAAAAAAATAAATTGGAATGGGATCAGAACAGTGCACATTCTGGCCAGTGGCTCTCCAGACCCGAGTGTGACAGCTGCATATATTTCTATTTCTATGTCAGTCATGGATGGAGGCCTGTACACATATCAACACTGCAACCAGTTATAGATGGAGGCTTGTACATATATTACTGCTGCAGCCAGTCATGGATGGAGGCCTGTACACATATTACTGCTGCAGCCAGTCATGGATGGAGGCCTGTACACATATTACTGCTGCAGCCAGTCATGGATGGAGGTCTGTACACATATCAGCACTGCAGCCAGTCATGGATGGAAGCCTGTACACATATCAGCGCTGCAGCCAGTCATGGATGGAAGCCTGTACACATATTACTGCTGCAGCCAGTTATAGATGGAGGCCTGTACACATATCAGCGCTGCGGCCAGTCATGGATGGAGGCCTGTACACATATCAGCGCTGCAGCCAGTCATGGATGGAGGCCTGTACACATATCAGCGCTGCGGCCAGTTATGGATGGAGGCCTGTACACATATCAGCACTGCGGCCAGTCATGGATGGAGGCTTGTACACATATTACTGCTGCAGCCAGTCATGGATGGAGGCCTGTACACATATCAGCGCTGCAGCCAGTCATGGATGGAAGCCTGTACACATATTACTGCTGCAGCCAGTTATAGATGGAGGCCTGTACACATATCAGCGCTGCGTCCAGTCATGGATGGAGGCCTGTACACATCAGCGCTGCAGCCAGTCATGGATGGAGGCCTGTACACATATCAGCGCTGCGGCCAGTTATGAATGGAGGCCTGTACACATATCAGCACTGCGGCCAGTCATGGATGGAGGCTTGTACACATATCAGCGCTGCAGCCAGTTATAGATGGAGGCCAGTACACATATCAACGCTGCAGCCAGTTACAGATGGAGTCTTGTACATGAGTCGCACGTACCAGGGCTTGTGAGGTACTCGGCATCGAGCCCGTTCAATTCAATGGGGGAGAGGTCACAGGTAGCACAGCTCAGTCCGTTGCCCTGGGCGCTCATTCAAAGGGGATTTACAGGGGATGATAGAAAATGTTCGTGACGCCACCTGTGGTTTCTGATCAGGATGACCAGCGCTACAGGGTAGATCCTCTGAGGGTTTGGGCAGCAAGGTGTTAAGTCTCCCACAAGCGAGACTGATCCCTCGAGGTATATGGCGGTGCAGGGGTGCAGGGCAATGAGGCTGACACACACAAGACAGTCTCTTTCTGTACCTTTACTGGTGTATTTGCAGGCACGTCCCGGGAAGCTGCTCAGGTTGGAGGATGCACGTCCAGTAATCACTGAGTAGGTGTAGGGCCTCCTTACTTCTTTATATGTGTGAGTTTCTAACTTGCATAAAACAAAGTTTAACTCGTGTGAAACAGCTACGCCTGGCTGACATTGTGGTAGAGCCTTCTTTTGGACAGAACTAGTCTCTATATGCAGGGCCCTGCTAGACTCTTGTTCTTCCTGACCCCGGTTACGTATCAGCACTGAAGGGCCCCTCTGCGACCTGAAGTCCAGCAGGGTCTCCGGTTTCTCCCACTAGCCGTGAAGGTACTAGCAAGCTCGGACCCGGTGTCCGGTTGTGCAGAGTGGAGGTAACCTATCGTTGCCATTTCTCCTCAGTCACCCTCTCTTCCCCTTTGTCCACTTGCCTGTCGTCCTACTCACACCTTTAACATAAGCACAGGCAGCAGTAGATGTCAGCTTTCTTCTCTTCACCGCTCTCCAAGCGTCGGCACGCTCGCTCACTAACAGTACCTCAGTTGACTCGGTGTTACAAATCATGCAGTTTCCCTTCCTTCACTTCTTTCTTAGGCTCTGTCCGAAGTAGCTATCAGGACTTCCGTCAGACTGATCTGTGCACACTCCGAGAGTCACTTTCCACTCTCCTAGGGAAACTACAATCTGCACGTTCTGAGGTAACTTTCCTCTCCAACACGCTCTGACACAGACTAGTGTAATCTGAGCTCTGACAGGAATCCTCTCACTCCGGTGTTCTGAGGAGATCTCATCTGTCTGAGGTACAACCAACAACTAGCTAACGTTCAGCTAGACTGTCTTCATCTCCCTGCTCTATCTCTTCACTCCCTTATATACCTGCGTATTCTAAAGGGCTCCCTCTGGTGGCACCAGGAAAATGTGAAGTGTGAATGAATATCAGGTGATTGTGAATTACCTTTTTGTGCATCCTCCTGGGTAACATGTGGCACCAAGCGCAGCTGGGCTACACATCCCCCCCTAGTTAATATCAGCACTCCCGGGCTGAAAAAGAAAAACAATTTTTATACATAACAATAAACATAACTCATCCCTTGCAGGAGGTAAGGACACTTCAACGTTACAATGTGTACAAATGGCAAATAGAAAATATCAAAATACTTTCACACAATAAATACAAGATTCTTGTGGAGGACCCGCACCAAACCTCCCACGGTGGTCCTGGGTGGGCTGCAGAACTTCTTTGCTGCAGACCTCACTCAAGGCCACACCATACGGGTTTTTCTTCAGAGGTAGAATGGCTTTACGTAAAACCAAGATGGGGCTCCGAGTGCCAACTATTTACATTACAGTTCTGTGCTGCAAGAGTCCTCAGCACGCAGTCCTTCAAAAACAGCATTTATAGAAAAATCACATTTCTATCATAACCACTTTATACGACACATTACCCAACTGGGGTATACTACTTCAGACATCATCTACATATCCAATAAAGTGCAATTCTTCATAACTTTTTACAGTTCAGTAAACCCTGTCTGGGTCCTACTGTTCTTCTTTGAATATGGTTGCACCTTCCACACCTGGGGCTGGAAGTATGCGGTGCACTCTGGAACGCATCACCAAGAGATCATGTCCTGCTACCTGTGTCTGGGTAGCCACAGTTCTCGTCTCAATTTTTACTTTGCGTCTTGCTGGAGGCCTTACAGGTGCCTCTTCTAAGTATAGATTTGGCTCAATAGGGATCGCTGTAGCAGTCGCTATGCTCTGCAGCGTTTCCAATGGTGACGCATGCACATGCAATGGCTCAGTAGGGGGCGCACTTGCAACTGTTGCGCTCTGTTGCGTTGCAGAATAGGACGCAGGATAAGATGCAGGTGCGCGGCCGGGCGCTGATGTGGCTGGGGCTTGGGACGCTGAGACACGGGGTACGTTTCCGGCTTCAGGGACGGGGTCGCTGACTCGGGAGACATTCAGGGCATACCACCCCTTAAGACCCCAGTGCCGCGTGTAGGTGACAATATCCCCAATAATTAGATCCCTTCCCGGGTGCCCCTCTGGCAGGTGAGACTCCACATCCCTGCGATTAACAAAGACCTCCTGGTACAGGCCTGGTTCATGGATGAACCCCCAGCCTCCCTGGAGTTTGAAGTCTCTAATGGCCCCCTGGCGCCGCGGTTCCCGGAGCGTACCTTTGTCTCGCCTGACGTTCTCTTTGTCAGCAAGATCTTTCTCCCGGTACCTCTGGCGAAGCTGCTGCGCCTCTCGCTGCTCCTGCTGCTGCCGCTGCTCCTGCTCACGGCGTCGCCACTCGTTCTCTTTCTGGGTGGCGTATTCAACGTCGTCCAGGAGCTCCATCTCCTCCGTCGTCCTACCGGGGGACTGCATTCCGCTGCGGCCTCTGGTTCCAAACTGTGTCCCGTAGTTACCCTTCTAGGAGTTTTCCTTCACCTCATAGCTCTCTGGAGCTTAGGCCACGTCCACTAGCAGTCACGTGCCTGCAGGTCCTTTGGTCTGAAGCATTCTCTATCTGCTACTGCTGACTCTGAGAGACGTGTGGCCGGCTCCGCCCACTAGCAGTCACATGTGGAAGGTCCTGTTACTGAGAAACACACGTCATCTCTGCTGCGGCTCTGCTACAGGTATCTTTGGGCATAGTTTGTTCACTAAGGACACACGCACTGGCTCAGTGAGCAAGTGCAGTGCGGTGTCCCTGACATTATAAGCGACCGTACATAATTTTATGTTGGGGAGTTAAGTGTCTTTCCCAAACCTATGGATCCCATGCAAGCTTTGGTTGATCAGGTCAAGCACCTGACCCAAATGTTCCAGAAACTCAATGTGGAACAGCGCACGATGGGCCATACCCAGCAACAGTTGGTGGATACTGTGCAGGGGGCTATCGCTGCAGGGGCTCCTAGTTCTGGGGATAGAGATGTGTCATTAGCGGGCCCTGAATCTCCGGTCAAATTGCCAGACCCTTTCTCAGGGGATAAAAGGGAGTTCAGATCCTTCAGGGAAGGATGCAAACTTTTTTTTTCTCTAAGCGGGGCGCTCCTCCGGGGACGAGTTCCAGAGGGTGGGGGTCATCATTTCCCTACTTCGGGGTGCTCCACAAGCATGGGCCTTTTCTCTATCTCTTTCTGCCCCAGAGAGAATGACTGTCAATGCCTTTTTTGAAGCCCTGGGTTGCATATATGATGAACCTGACAGGGTTCGTATGGCTGAAGATATGGTGATGAATGTGCGGCAGGGTAAACGCTCGGCTGAGTGGTTTTGTGCGGAGTTCCGACGCTGGGCTGCGGAGATCTCGTGGGATGATGCTGCCCTTCGGGGCTTATTCCGCAGAGGCCTGTCTGAACGCCTCCAGGATGCACTAGCCCTTCACCCTCCACCAGACACTTTGGAGGATGCCATTACGCAAGCAGTGCGTATGGACCGCAGGCTTCGAGCCAGGGGCATTATGCAGTCTGAGACATCTCTATTCTCCGGCAGCAAAGAGACTGGTATCGCACCTGCTGCTCCTGAGCCTATGGAAGTGGGCGTCACCTCTGTCAGAGAAAAAGAGAGAGAACGTCGCCGGGAGAAACAGCTCTGTTTTTACTGTGGGGAGTCCGGTCACTGGAAAAAGGAGTGTCCCTTGTGTCCGTCATCCTCCAAGGCGATGGGAAACGACTAGGTCTGGGTAGTGATCGAGGAGCCTGCCCAGACCCTCAGGTACTTTCTTCCTTATGTACCAAGGTTTTTCTAAAGGTTGAACTGTTGGTAGACTGTTATCGTTTTTTCTCTACAGCACTGGTGGACAGTGGTTCATCACTTAACCTGGTCTGCTCTGATATCGTTTCCCAACTCCAGATAGGGACAGTCAGGCTTCATACCCCACTTAAAATCGTGGCCATTGACTCATCTCCTCTCACCCGAACAGGGATTCTTTCTGTTTCTAAGAAATTTGTATTAAAAATTGGTGCTTCTCACATGGAAGAGATTGAATGCTTTGTTATGGACAAATTGCCCGCAGTGCTGGTTTTGGGCATGCCCTGGCTTCAACGCCACAATCCAATGATTGACTGGGAATTGGGGGAGATTGTCAAGTGGGGGTCCAAATGTGTTGACTGTAACTCTAAATCTGTTTTTTGTGTGAAAATTGCAAAACCTGTCTCTATGTCTTCTGTCAGTCTGGAGGGTATTCCGGAGTACCTAAAAGACTTTCAGGACGTTTTTTCAGAAAGTGAGGCTGAGGCGTTACCCCCTCATAGGCCATTTGACTGTGCCATCGATCTTATTCCAGGAGCCAAATTGCCCAAAGCTCGTTTATTTAATTTGTCAGGTCCGGAGCGCCTGGCTATGAAACAATATATTGCTGAGAGTCTCCGTAAGGGGCACATCAGACCTTCAGTTTCCCCGGTAGCAGCGGGGTTTTTCTTTGTTAAGAAAAAAGAAAGTGGCCTGCGTCCCTGCCTCGACTTTCGAGAATTAAATAAAATTACGGTCAGGAACACATATCCTCTGCCTTTGATTCCCGATCTCTGTAATCAGCTCTCTGGATCCAGATGGTTCTCTAAACTGGATCTCAGAGGGGCCTATAATCTGATAAGGATACGGGAAGGGGATGAGTGGAAAACGGCTTTTCTTACTTCTGAGGGGTTATTTGAGAACTTGGTTATGCCTTTTGGTCTCACCAATGCACCAGCCGTTTTCCAAAATGTTATTAATGTTGTGTTCTCGGACCTTATCGGTCGCTATGTGGTTGTATACCTGGATGATATCCTGATATATTCTGCTGATAAACAGTCACATTTGTTACATGTTAAAACTGTGCTCCAGAGGCTTCGAGAAAATCAATTGTTTGTCAAACTTGAGAAATGTTCATTTTTTGTTCAAGAGTTGTCATTTCTAGGTCTTATTATCTCACCTCTGGGTTTCGCATGGATCCCAAGAAGGTGCAAGCTATTGTGGAGTGGGTCCAGCCCCGGGACCTTAAGGGACTTCAGCGCTTCTTGGGATTCGCGAATTATTATCGCAAATTTATTAAAGGGTTCTCACAGATAACTAAACCCCTTACGGATCTCACTTGTAAAGGGGCAGATGTCAGGAACTGGTCCCCATCAGCTAACCAATCATTTCTAACATTAAAAAACTGTTTCACATCTGCTCCTATCCAGATTCAACCCGACCCTTCTATGCCATTTGTGGTTGAGGTTGATGCTTCTGAGGTGGGGGTGGGGGCAGTGTTGTCGCAGGGACCGGCTTCCCTAACTAATCTCAGGCCTTGTGCCTATTTTTCTAAAAAATTTTCTCCCGCTGAAAAAAATTATGACGTAGGCAATAGGGAGCTCTTGGCTATTAAATTGGCGTTCGAAGAATGGAGGCATTTTTTGGAGGGGGCGGCTCAACCTATTACAGTTATCACTGACCATAAAAATTTAGAATATATCAAATCTGCTAAGAGACTGACTCCCAGGCAAGCCCGCTGGTCACTTTTTTTTTCCAGATTTCAGTTTTCTATTACTTTTCGTCCAGGGTCAAAAAACGTGAAGGCTGACGCTCTGTCACGTAGTTTTGAACCAGTGTCCGCCCCTGACCCGCCGTCCCCCATTCTTCAACCCAGTATCGTGGTGGCCGAAATTTCATCGGAATTGGAGCGAGAGATTGTGGGGGCTCAATCTTCAGCACCAAGGTCCAAACCTGAAGACAAATTATTTGTTCCTCAGCATTTGCTCACTAAACTCCTGTGGGAGTTCCATGATTCGAAATTGAGTGCCCACCCTGGTATTGCAGCCACACGAGAAGCAGTGGTAAGAGTTTTTTGGTGGCCTTTAATGGCTTTGGATGTTAAGAAACATGTCGCTACATGTGGAATATGTGCCCGTTCTAAGAGCTCTCATTGCCGGCCGGCCGGGGAATTGGTGCCTTTACCAATTCCGGGAAGACCATGGACTCATTTGTCCATGGACTTCATTACCAATCTGCCATCCTCCCATGGAAATACTGTTATTTGGGTAATTGTGGACAGATTTTCTAAATTAGCACATTTTGTACCCATGGCAAGTTTACCATCAGCAGAGACTCTCTCTAGACTTTTCCTTTCCCAGGTGGTACGTTTGCACGGGGTACCTACGAATATTGTGTCTGATAGAGGAACTCAATTTGTGTCTAAGTTTTGGCGGGCATTTTGCAAAAAACTGGGGATATCTTTGTCATTTTCCTCAGCTTATCATCCAGAAAGTAACGGGCAAACTGAACGCACCAACCAGTCGCTTGAACAAATCCTGCGGTGCTTGACCTCTTCCCTGCAAAGCGACTGGTCTGATGCCTTGCCGTTAGCAGAATTCGCCTTCAACAACCGGGTAAACCAGTCTACCGGTAGGTCACCATTTTTTGTTAATTATGGGATAAACCCTCATTTTGGCGAATTTTCGCGCATGGATTCTGGTTGCCCGGGGGCAGAGGACGGTATCAATCGTCTCAGGGATCTGTGGTCAAAGGTTCGACTTAATATTTCTAGGGCTCAGGAAAAATATAAGCGTTTTGCGGATAAAAAAAGGGACTCTGCTCAGTTGTTGCGATGTGGAGATAAGGTTTGGCTCTCCACACGGAACATAAGACTTCGAGTGCCCTCTGCCAAACTTGGACCTAAGTTTATTGGCCCTTATGAAGTCATTGAGGTGGTGAACCCGGTAGTCTATCGCCTTCGTCTGCCCCCCTCTTTAAAACTCCATAATGTGTTTCATAGGTCCTTACTTACATAGTAACATAGTAACATAGTTATTAAGGTTGAAGGAAGACTTTAAGTCCATCTAGTTCAACCCATATCCTATCCTAACCTGCCCTAACATGTTGATCCAGAGGAAGGCAAAAAAACCCCAAGTGGCAAACAGTAAGCTTCACATTGGGGAAAAAAATTCCTTCCCGACTCCACATACGGCAATCAGACTAGCTCCCTGGATCAACGCTGTATCTAGGAAACTAGTGAATATAGCCTGTAATATTATACTTTTCAAGAAAGGCATCCAGTCCCCTCTTAAATTTTAGTAAGGAATCACTCATTACAACATTAGACGGCAGAGAGTTCCATAGTCTCACTGCTCTTACAGTAAAGAATCTGCATCTGTGATTATGGCTAAACCTTCTTTCCTCCAGACGTAGAGGATGCCCCCTCGTCCCCGTCACAGGTCTAAGAGTAAAAAGATCATTAGAAAGGTCTTTGTACTGTCCCCTCATATATTTGTACATTGTAATAAGATCACCCCTAAGCCTTCGTTTTTCCAAACTAAATAACCCCAAGTGTAATAACCTGTCTTGGTATTGCAGACCCCCCAGTTCTCTAATAACCTTGGTCGCTCTTCTCTGCACCTGCTCCAGTTCAGCTATGTCTTTCTTATACACCGGAGACCAGAACTGCACACAGTATTCTAAGTGTGGTCGCACCAGTGACTTGTATAGAGGTAAAATTATGTTCTCCTCATGAGCATCTATGCCTCGTCTAATGCATCCCATTATTTTATTTGCCTTGGCAGCAGCTGCCTGACATTGGCCACTAAATTTGAGTTTGTCGTCCACCCATACACCCAAGTCTTTTTCAGTGACAGTTTTGCCCAGTGTTTTACAATTAAGCACATAATTATACATCTTATTTGTTCTACCCAAGTGCATGACCTTACATTTATCCCCATTAAAGCTCATTTGCCATTTATCAGCCCAAGCTTCTAGTTTACATAAATCCTCCTGTAATATAAAATTATCCTCCTCTGTATTTATTACCCTGCAGAGTTTAGTGTCATCTGCAAATATTGAAATACTACTCTGTATGCCCCCTACAAGGTCATTAATAAATATGTTAAAGAGAAGCGGCCCCAATACTGACCCCTGTGGTACCCCACTGCTAACCGTGACCCAGTCCGAGTGTGCTCCATTAATAACCACCCTTTGTTTCCTATCCCTGAGCCAGTTCTTAACCCACTTACACATATTTTCCCCTATCCCCATTGTTCTCATTTTATGTATCAACCTTTTGTGTGGCACTGTATCAAAAGCTTTTGAGAAGTCCATGAACACCACGTCCACTGCATTCCCTTGGTCCAGTCCTGAACTTACCCCTTCATAAAAGCTTATCAGATTAGTCTGACAAGAACGGTCCCTCGTAAACCCATGCTGATACTGTGTCATGAGGTTATTCAGCTTCAGATACTCCAAAATAGTATCCCTTAAAAAACCCTCCAGGATTTTACCCACAGTAGATGTTAAGCTCACTGGCCTATAATTTCCAGGTTCAGTTTTTGCCCCCTTTTTGAATATTGGCACCACATTTGCTATACGCCAGTCCTGTGGTACAGACCCAGTTATTATGGAATCTTTAAAGATTAAAAATAATGGTCTATCTATAACTGTACTTAATTCCTGCAGTACTCGGGGGTGTATCCCATCCGGACCCGGGGATTTGTCAACTTTAGTGATTTTTAGACGCCACCGTACTTCCTGCTGGGTTAAGCATGTGACATTTAATGGAGAAATTTTTTTATCTCTGATCATGTTATCTGTCATGGGATTTTCTTGTGTAAATACAGTTGAAAAAAAGTCATTTAGCATATTGGCTTTTTCCTCATCCTCATCCACCATTTCACCCAGACTATTTTTAAGGGGACCAACACTATCATTTTTTAGTTTCTTGCTATTTATGTAGTTAAAGAATATTTTGGGATTATTTTTACTTTCTCTGGCAATGAGTCTCTCTGCCTCAATCTTTGCTGTCTTGATTTGCTTTTTACAGAATTTATTCAGTCTTCTGTATTTATTTAATGCCTCTTCACTACCTACTTGCTTTAATTCCCTAAACGCTTTCTTTTTGTCCCTTATTGCGCCCCTTACAGCTCTATTTAGCCATAGTGGTTTCCTCCTAATTCTAGCATGTTTATTCCCATAGGGTATATACTGTGCACAGGTCCTATTCAGGATACTAATAAACGTCTCCCATTTTCTTTGTGTATTTTTATGTCTCAGGATATCGTCCCAGTTTATTGCACCAAGATCATCTCTCATCCGTTGGAAATTTGCCTTCCTGAAGTTTAGTGTCCTTGTAACCCCTCGACTACACATCTTATTAAAGGATACATGAAAGCTTATTATTTTGTGATCACTATTACCCAAGTGACCCCCAACCCTTATATTTGATATGCGGTCTGGCCTGTTGGATAATATTAGGTCTAGCAGTGCCCCCCCTCTTGTTGGGTCCTGAACTAGTTGTGAAAGGTAATTGTCTCTCATAGTTGCCAAAAACTTATTACCTTTGCTGGAACTGCAGGTTTCTGTTCCCCAATGTATTTCAGGGTAGTTGAAGTCCCCCATAATAATGACTTCTCCTTGAGTTGCTGCTTCATCTATTTGCTTTACGAGGATATTCTCTGTTGCTTCCATTATTTTAGGAGACTTATAACAAACCCCTATCAATAATTTATTATTTTTCCCCCCTCCCCTAAAATCCACCCACAGAGACTCTACATCTTCATTAGATTCACAGATATCACACAGGATGGGTTTTAAGGATGATTTTACATATAAACACACACCCCCACCTCGCTTATTTTTACGGTCATTTCTAAACAGACTATAGCCCTGTAAATTAACCGCCCAGTCGTGGCTCTCATCCAGCCAAGTCTCAGATATCCCCACCATGTCATAATTATGTTCCAACAAAATTAATTCTAATTCCGCCATTTTGTTGGTGAGGCTTCTAGCATTAGTATACATGCACTTTATGTATCTCTCTGAACCTCTATTCTTTCTTAAATTATTAACTGTTCTAACCCCACCCCCCATGCCACCCCCACCCCCAATTTCATTATTTGTGCCCAGGTCTCTATCTGTACTGCCTTCCCCTCCTATAAAATGAATACCCTCCCCCCCAGTCCCTAGTTTAAAGACTCCTCCAACCTTCTAGCCATTTTCTCCCCCAGCACAGCTGCACCCTCCCCATTGAGGTGCAGCCCATCCCTAGCATAGAACCTGTAGCCAACTGAGAAGTCGGCCCAGTTCTCCAGGAACCCAAACCCCTCCTTCCTACACCAATTCTTGAGCCACTTATTAACCTCCCTAATCTCCCGTTGCCTCTCTGGTGTGGCACGTGGTACCGGCAGTATTTCAGAAAATACCACGTTGGAGGTCCTTGCTTTAAGCTTGCAGCCTACTTAAACCTTTTGGGTCAGTGAGGGAGGATTCAGACGCCAGTCCTTCTCCAGTCTTGGTTGATGGGCACATGGAGTTCGAAGTGCAACATATTGTGGACTCCAGGCGGGTTCGGGGGCTATCTGGTGCATTGGAAGGGGTACGGTCCTGAGGATCGGTCTGTAATGTATGTAGTACAGTTCATATAGCGTCTTGTGCTTGGGTGCGATGAAAACACAGGAGTCACAGGTTTGATATAGAAAAGTCCTGTATTACTTCATACAAGTTGGCAGAAATAGTCACACAGTTTGCAGACACAGAAACAGGAGACACAGCAGGCCAGAGTAATCCAAGCTCAGCAATCACTCTCCAATACAGATTCAGGATCTTCTTCTCTGTTACCGTAAGTCCATGCAAACGTGGGTCTTTCAAAGAGCAGGGTTCAGAGTCCACAAGTGCTTCAGAGTTCCTCAGTAGGAATAGCTGGAGTACAAGGTCCAAGGCTTACAGGAGTCAAGTCACAGGTTCACTGCAGGCTAGATTCTGAAGCACTGATTGCTCAGCTGTGGCTGCTTAAGAAGCAAAGGAGAGAATCAGGGCGGGAACATGCAAGCTGGAAACTCCATTTTGACTGAGGGCAAGATAGCTGCAGCAAGACAGAAAGTAAAATGGCTGACGAACAAACTGAGTTTCAGGAATATATACATAGAACCTTACATTACTCCCCCCTTAAGGACAACCTCCGGATGACCTCAGACCAGGCTTGTGTGGGTACCTCTGATGAAACTGACGGAGCAAGCGAGGAGCATTAACGTTATTGACCGGTTCCCATGAGTTGTCCTCCACTGGGTAGCCCTGCCATTTAATCAGATATTGTAACTGATTTCTATACAACCTGGAATCTAAAATCCTTTCCACCACAAATTCTTCCTGACCATCGACTAGCACTGGGTCAGGGCAAGGAGAGGAACGTCCAGGAAACGTATTGGGTGTCGCAGCCTTTAGTAGGGATACATGAAAGACAGGGTGGATTCTCATAGTTCTGGGCAGTTGAAGACGACAAGCAACGGCACTTATAATTTTACTGATTTTATAGGGTCCAATGTACTTATGTCCCAACTTAGACGATGGAATTCTTAACTTAAGATTTCTGGTTGACAGCCAGACCAAGTCTCCTACCTTGAAAGCTGGTGCAGGTTTACGAAATTTATCTGCTGCTTTCTTGTACCTTTCTTGAGCCGATTCCAGATTTTCCTTTAGAAGATCCATATTCTTCTGTAAAGACGTGATTCTTTCAGCCACTGCTGGTAAAGGCGTTTCTATGGGAAATCGTGGTAGAATGTTAGGATGATAACCTAGATTAGAGTAAAAAGGAGACTGTTTAGTGGAGGCACTCTGAGAGTTGTTATACGAGAACTCAGCTAATGGAAGTAGATCCACCCAATCATCCTGTAGGTGGCAGATAAAGCAGCGGAGATACTGCTCCAGGGTTTGATTGGTTCGTTCGGTCTGTCCATTAGTCTGGGGATGAAAAGCAGAAGAAAGGTTTACTTTAATGTCCAATGCTGCACAGAAATTTTGCCAAAACCTAGAAGTGAATTGCACCCCTCGATCCGAAATAACCTCATCCGGTACTCCATGTAAGCGAAACACATCTTTAATCATCAAATCTGATGTCTGTTTTGCAGTGGGTAAGCCGACACAAGGGATAAAATGAGCTGCCTTTGTTAGACGGTCAACCACCACTAGAATGGTGTTCTTCCCCTGAGAGGTTGGTAACTCCACAATGAAGTCCATAGAAATGGATCCCCACGGGCGGGACGGGTGGGAAGAGGCTGTAACAGACCAGTTGGTGAGGAGCGAGGTGTTTTGCATCTTGCACAGACCTCACATGAAGTGACATAATTCAAAACATCCTTCCTGCAAGTGGGCCACCAAAAGAAACGAGAAAGAAATTCCTGTGTCTTTAGAATTCCTCTATGCCCAGCTATCTTGGAATCGTGAATGAGTTGCAATACTCTTAATCTGACTGTTTCAGGAATATACAGACGTTGTCCCTGAATCCACACACCATTCTTAAAGACAAGACTTACGTCCCTTGGGGGTTGTGCCAAAAAGGAATCCGCATGGTATGCTTCCTTGATGTCCTTAAGTAGGTCTTGATTATGAATTACTCCTAGGAATCTAGAGTCAGGAAGAATAGTCTTAGGAGGAGTAATTGGACGTGTCTTTGCTGAGTAAATCCTAGAGAGTGCATCAGCCTTTCCATTGCGCGATCCTGGTCTATAAGAGATGATAAAATTAAATTGGTTTAAGAAAAGATTCCAGCGAGCCTGGCGAGGAGTCAGGCACTTAGCCGACCTGATAAACTCAAGGTTACGATGGTCTGTCAGGACGACTATTTGCTGTGCAGTTCCCTGAAGAAGGTGTCTCCATTCTTTGAAGGCGGCAATAATGGCCAACAACTCTCTATTGCCCACATCGTAGTTCCTCTCAGCCGAAGACAACTGCTGGGAAAAGAAGGCACAGGGATGCAAGACATTCTTCTCACCTGTTCTCTGAGAGAGTATAGCTCCAACGTCACAGTCTGAAGCATCCACCTCTATTATGAAGGCAAGCTCGGGGTTGGGATGTACTAGGATAGGTGCAGTGGTAAATTTATCTTTTAGATGGGAAAATGCTTCCTGGGCTTGGGAGTCCAGGAAAACCTAGACTCTTTCCGGGTAAGTTGAGTGATAGGTGACACTACCTCAGAGAAATTTCTAATGAAACGTCTATAGAAGTTGGCAAACCCGATGAAGCGCTGTACCTCCTTCACATTTCTAGGACTTGGCCAATCCTTGATGGCTTGGGTTTTGCTTCCATCCATACTAATTCCTTGTGTAGACAGTACATACCCCAGAAATTGAATTTCGGTCCTATGGAATTCACACTTTTCAAGTTTGATGTAAAGATGATTTTGTCTTAGACGTTCCAAGACCATTCTCACATGTCCATGATGTTCCTCTGTGGAGTTAGAAAAAATTAGAATATCATCCAAATAAATTACCACGAATGTATCTAGGAGATCCCTGAAGATGTCATTCACCAAGTGTTGGAAAGTGGCTGGGGGGTACTCAGACCAAAAGGCATAACTAGATATTCAAAGTGTCCATAGCGTGACCTGAATGCAGTCTTCCATTCATCCCCAGGTCTAATACGGACTAAGTTATAGGCCCCACGAAGATCTAGTTTAGAAAAAATTTTGGCATGTCGCACTCTCTCCAATAACTCAGGGATTAAAGGCAATGGATAACGGTTTCTAATAGTAACCTTATTGAGTTCCCTATAGTCTACGCATGGTCTCAGAGATCCATCTTTCTTCTTTACAAAGAAGATGGGTGCACCTGCAGGAGATGAAGAGGGGCGTATGAAGCCCTTGGCTAGATTTTCATCTATGTAATCCTTTAAAGCCTTTAGCTCGGGCCCCGCCAGGGGGTAGATCTTACCAAAAGGTATCTCTGCTCCAGGCAATAATTCAATTGGACAATCATATGGACGGTGAGGAGGAAGCTGGTCAGCGTTCTTTTGTCACATAAATCCACATAGTCCTGGTATACAGCTGGTAGTTCAGGGACTGACATGATTCCTTTAGGAACAGAGCAAGCTGAAACTTTTGGACTCATCTGTTTCTCTGGAAAGTGTAATTCCTTGGTCTCCCAGTTAATGGTAGGATTCTGAGCCTGCAGCCATGGTAGCCCTAGAATAATGGGAAAGTGGGGAGAAGAGATAAGCATAAAGGACAGTTTCTCTTGATGATCTTTACCCATAAGAACCCTCAAAGGCTCTGTTTCCTGATCCACTGGTCCAGAGGTCAGCAGGGAGCCATCCACAGTTTCCATCTGTACTGGAGTAGCCTTCTTCACTGAACGTATCCCCTGTTTCAGAGCAAAGGAGACATCCATAAAATTTCCACTTGCCCCTGAGTCGATCATAGCAGAGCTAGACACCCAAGCTGAGTCAACCCAGAGTTTGATGGAAAGAAAGCAATGAGAATTGTTTTTCTTACAACTCAGCTGGGACACCGCTGAGGAAACTTGAAAAATGGCAGCGTTTACACAGTCAACGTCCTCAGAGGTAACGGAGTTTAAGTCCGAGAAATCAAGATCTGTTGCTGCAGATCTCTCTGGAGCCTGAGGCTCGGACCTGACAGATCCCCTCTCGCAACACTCACAATGAATGAGTGCTGCAGTAGTCTTACGAGAACGGCTGGGGCAGTTTATAATGAAGTGCCCTGACTTACCACAATAGAAACATAGATTCTCCTTAAAACGATGTTCCTTGCGTGCATCACTAACCCGTCGTTGTAAAGAGTCTACCTGCATGGGTTCAGGTTCAGGTTCCCGTGTAATCCTACTCAAAGGTTCCTTAGCTGGAGAGGAAGGTAGGAAAAGGTTAGTACGATTGCTTTCGAACCATCTCTCTTGCCTGCGTTCAGTCAGACGAGTATCAATACGGATGCAGTAGTTAATAAAGTCACCTAACGCAGTGGGAGGGTCGGCACGAGCAAGTTCATCCTTAATCAGTGGAGATAACCCCTTTCGAAAAATAGATTTTTTGGCGGAACTGTCCCAGGTGGTATCAAGGGCCCATCTCCTGAAATCCAAGGCATATTCAGCTACCGAGTGCTTACCTTGGCGCAAAGCTAACATGGCTGCTTCAGCTGTTGCACCTCGATTGGGGTCATCAAACACCTGCCCCATGGCTGAAATAAAATCATCAAGGTGATTCAAACAATCATCCTCAGTCTCAATCAGAGGGTTTGCCCACATTAAAGCCTTGTTGGTAAGCAACATAATTATAGTAAGCACCTTAGATCGTTCAGTGGGAAATTGTGAAGCATGTGCAGAAAAAAAAAGATTGCATTGATTAATAAATCCCCTGAATTTCTCACGTTCACCGCCAAAACGAAAAGGGGGCAACTTGGGAATCCCAGCACTCGGGGCTATGGCAGGAGCCTGGACTCGCCCCTCTAGAACCTCAATCCTGGCTCGCAAATCCTGGGTAGTCTGTCCAACCACTTGCAAATTGTGATTATTGAGGTCCTGTAGATTTGTAAAACGGGTCTTTATATTCTGCAAATCTGCAAGGATATTATCAGTCACTCCGCAAAGTTCCTTTATGCGGGCCTCCATTTTCCAGATCTTTTAAGACAGGATTACTGGAAGAAGAGGAGAGAAAAAAAACAATAGTGTTCACCTGTGGCAACACTGCAGAGAGAAAAAAAAATTAAGGGAACTGCTCACCTGGAATGGTTGTGAGAAGTCACAACCACTATCATCACAGAAAGTTTCAACCAGACATCTGATATCCAGAGTTACAGCAGACAAAAAAGAGAAAAGAAAGGAAAAAAAAAAAACAATAGTGTTTACCTGTGGTAACACTGCAAAAAGAAAAAACTTAAGGGAATTGCTCACCTGGAATGGTTGTGAGAAGTCACAACCACTGTCATCACAGAAAGTACAACCGGACGTCTGATATCCACAGTACAGCAGACACAGCCTTCCAGACCCAGCAGACACTAACGTTTTGGCTTCAGAATCTTGTAATGTATGTAGTACAGTTCATATAGCATCTTGTGCTTGGGTGCGATGAAAACACAGGAGTCACAGGTTTGATATAGAAAAGTCCTGTATTACTTCATACAAGTTGGCAGAAATAGTCACACAGTTTGCAGACACAGAAACAGGAGACACAGCAGGCCAGAGTAATCCAAGCTCAGCAATCACTCTCCAATACAGATTCAGGATCTTCTTCTCTGTTACCGTAAGTCCATGCAAACGTGGGTCTTTCAAAGAGCAGGGTTCAGAGTCCACAAGTGCTTCAGAGTTCCTCAGTAGGTATAGCTGGAGTACAAGGTCCAAGGCTTACAGGAGTCAAGTCACAGATTCACTGCAGGCTAGATTCTGAAGCACTGATTGCTCAGCTGTGGCTGCTTAAGAAGCAAAGGAGAGAATCAGGGCGGGAACATGCAAGCTGGAAACTCCATTTTGACTGAGGGCAAGATAGCTGCAGCAAGACAGAAAGTAAAATGGCTGACGAACAAACTGAGTTTCAGGAATATATACATAGAACCTTACACGGTCTTGGGTATCAGCTAGATCGGTACACGCTGACCCCTGAGAAACCTGGGGGTCCAGAGGCCCCCCGTTAAAAGTTGGGTACTGTCATGGTCTGCTGAGTTTCTGGGATTAGGTGGTTTTAGGGTTAACCGGGATGGCCTCACTCTGGGATTCTGGGAGGCTTTTTATAGCCTCATTGTGGGGCCATCCTCTGTCGCTTATACTCTGACCCTTGGCCGAGTGTGTGTGACCCTGTTGTGCTTGTGCCAGTGCTTTGTGCCTGTGCTACGTTCTGTTTGTCTGGTTCTGATTTGGCTGTGTCCCTGTTTCGAGTTTTGCCTGTCCCTTTTGTACTCTGCTGCCCTCTACGTGTATGACCCTTGGCTACGTTCTGACTTCGCTCTGCCTGCTCCTCTTGTACTTCGTCGCCCTCTATGTGTATGACCCCTTGGCTACGTTCTGATTATCCGTTCGGTATATGCCCCTTGGTAACTGTGTCCCGTAGTTACCCTTCTAGGAGTTTTCCTTCACCTCATAGCTCTCTGGAGCTTAGGCCACGCCCACTAGCAGTCACGTGCCTGCAGGTCCTTTGGTCTGAAGCATTCTCTATCTGCTACTGCTGACTCTGAGAGACGTGTGGCCGGCTCCGCCCACTAGCAGTCACATGTGGAAGGTCCTGTTACTGAGAAACACACGTCATCTCTGCTGCGGCTCTGCTACAGGTATCTTTGGGCATAGTTTGTTCACTAAGGACACACGCACTGGCTCAGTGAGCAAGTGCAGTGCGGTGTCCCTGACAATAGAGGATGAAGAGGAGGCGGATCTCCCTTGCAGTGGGGCAGGCTCGGACATTATAATAGCACTTAGACAGGGCGCCCATCACTTTCGCGCCACAGGGGGGGCACGCCCACGAATACACGCCCTCTTCTTCACCAGCGCCTCAGGGCGCGAATATGGTGGCAAAATGGCGGAGACTGGCGCCAAAAATCACAAAAACGTCAAAACAGTCTTTTGCACAAAACAGTCCACTTAGGCACACAGGACTCACATATAGCGAGCTTCTTATCCTGTTCGTGACGCCAAGGATGAGTCGCACATACCAGGGCTTGTGGGGTACTCGGCACCGAGCCCGTTCACTTCAATGGGGGAGAGGTCACAGGTAGCACAGCTCGGTCCGTTGCCCTGGGCGCTCATTCAAAGGGGATATTTACAGGGGATGATAGAAAATGTTCGTGACGCCACCTGTGGTTTCTGATCAGGATGACCAGCGCTGCAGGGTAGATCCTCTGAGGGTTTGGGCAGCAAGGTGTTAAGTCTCCCACAGGCGAGACTGATCCCTCGAGGTATATGGCGGTGCAGGGCAATGAGGCAGACACACACAAGACAGTCTCTTTCTGTACCTTTACTGGTGTATTTGCAGGCACGTCCCGGGAAGCTGCTCAGGGTGGAGGATGCACGTCCAGTAATCACTGAGTAGGTGTAGGGCCTCCTTACTTCTTTATATGTGTGAGTTTCTAACTTGCATAAAACAAAGTTTAACTCCGTGTGAAACAGCTACGCCCGGCTGACATTGTGGTAGAGCCTTCTTTTGGACAGAACTAGTCTCTATATGCAGGGCCCTGCTAGACTCTTGTTCTTCCTGACCCCGGTTACGTATCAGCACTGAAGGGCCCCTCTGCGACCTGAAGTCCAGCAGGGTCTCCGGTTTCTCCCACTAGCCGTGAAGGTACTAGCAAGCTCGGACCCGGTGTCCGGTTGTGCAGAGTGGAGGTAAGCTATCGTTGCTATTTCTCCTCAGTCACCCTCTCTTCCCTTTGTCCACTTGCCTGTCGTCCTACTCACACCTTTAACATAAGCACAGGCAGCAGTAGATGTCAGCTTTCTTCTCTTCACCGCTCTCCAAGCGTCGGCACGCTCGCTCACTAACAGTACCTCAGTTGACTCGGTGTTACAAATCATGCAGTTCCCCTTCCTTCACTTCTTTCTTAGGCTCTGTCCGAAGTAGCTATCAGGACTTCCGTCAGACTGATCTGTGCACACTCCGAGAGTCACTTTCCACTCTCCTAGGGAAACTACAATCTGCACGTTCTGAGGTAACTTTCCTCTCCAACACGCTCTGACACAGACTAGTGTAATCTGAGCTCTGACAGGAATCCTCTCACTCCGGTGTTCTGAGGAGATCTCATCTGTCTGAGGTACAACCAACAACTAGCTAACGTTCAGCTAGACTGTCTTCATCTCCCTGCTCTATCTCTTCACTCCCTTATATACCTGCGTATTTTAAAGGGCTCCCTCTGGTGGCACCAGGAAAATGTGAAGTGTGAATGAATATCAGGTGATTGTGAATTACCTTTTTGTGCATCCTCCTGGGTAACATGTGGCACCAAGCGCAGCTGGGCTACACATACACATATCAACGCTGCAGCCAGTTATAGATGGAGGCCTGTACACATATCAACGCTGCAGCCAGTTATAGATAGAGGCCTGTACACATATCAACGCTGCAGCCAGTTATAGATGGAGGCTTGTACACATATCAGCACTGCAGCCAGTTATGGATGGAGGTCTGTACATATATCAGCGCTGCCTCAGTCCACTCCAGGCAGCGCTGCGTTTTCTTTACACCCAAGATCAATCATTTGGTGACTGGTCATCATTACAATCCATAATCACATGATCTGCATTTTCTGCCATCACCCCCGCCCGGCCCTATGAAGCCCCCAGCTCGGGCTAGTTACTCACCGCAACGGCGCAATGCAAAGGCCAGGCCCAGCTAGGGCCAAACTTCAACACCGCCCTGAGAGCCCTCCTTGAGTTGAGTCCTTTTCTCTACTGTCTGCAGTGCAGCTGCCGCAGTGCCTTACACACTGTCCATTGACACTAGGGACCGGCCGGGTATCTAGTGGGGCGGCGGAGTAGCTGTGTGCAGCCTGTGCTGTGCCACGTGCCTCCTCCTCGTGACTGAGAAGATGGCCGCGGCCGCGCTACCCAATTGTCGCACTGCACTCCAGAGATATCAGTGCGCGAGGGCCGGGCCCGGCGGTCAGGGCCGGCTCTAGGTTTTTATGGGCCCCGGGCGAAAGAGTCTTAGTGGGCCCCTTTAACACAGACCACGATTCATGATGCACAGATACTGCAGAGAAATATAGGTATAGTACAATGCCAAACACTTCACTTCTTCCATTACATGACTGATATCTATTGTAAATTGTACAATAGCTCAAAAACCGCCAAATCCTCACAGCGCACAGTACAGACTGGACAGTACAGTCCTCCATACAATATTATGGGCACCACATAGTCTCCCCCTCATCACCCATATAATACCCCATGCAGGATGTCACCCCTCCATCCCCCATATAATGCTCCATACAGAATACTGGACCCAATATAATGCTACATACAGGATACAAAATATGGAGCTCTCCTCTGCGCTGTGCTGCGTTCTGCACTGTTACGGCTCAGGAAAGGGCGCCGTGGAAAGACTCCCATCATCATCATTGCCTGCCCATTATCATCATCACTGCCTGCCCATTATCATCATCGCCTCCCCATCATCATCATTGCCTGCCCATCATCATCAATGCCTGCCCATCATCATCATTGCCTCCCCATCATCATCATCGCTTCCCCATAATCATCATTGCCTGCCCATCATCATCAATGCCTGCCCATTATCATCATCGCCTCCCCATCATCATCATCGCCTCCCCATCATCAACACCGCCTGCCCATCATTATCAATGCCTGCCCATAATCATCATTACCTCCCCATCAATATCATTGCCTGCCCATCATCATCACTGCCTGCCCATCGTCATCAATGCCTGCCCATAATCATCATTGCTCCCCCATCAATATCATTGCCTGCCCATCATCATCATCGCCTCCCCATAATCATCATTGTCTGCCCATCATCATCAATGCCTGCCCATTATCATCATCGCCTCCCCATCATCATCATCGCCTCCCCATCATCATCACTGCCTGCCCATCATTATCAATGCCTGCCCATAATTATCATTGCCTCCCCATCAATATCATTGCCTGCCCATCATCATCACTGCCTGCCCATCGTCATCAATGCCTGCCCATAATCATCATTGCTTCCCCATCAATAACATTGCCTGCCCATCATCATCACTGCCTGCCCATCATCATCAATGCCTGCCATAATCATCATTGCCTCCCCATCATCATCACTGCCTGCCCATCATCATCAATGCCTGCCCATAATCATCATTGTCTTCCCATCAATATCATTGCCTGCCCATCATCATCACTGCCTGCCCATAATCATCAATGCCTGCCCATAATCATCATTGCCTCCCCATCAATATCATTGCCTGCCCATCATCATCAATGCCTGGCCATCATCATCAATCATCATTGCCTCCCCATCATCATCATCACTGCCCTCCCCCACCACCATCACACATACAGCAGACACACACACACACACACAAAGCACCGCACTACATACACACACACTGATACACACAGAGACACATACACAGACACACACACAAACATCTCACCTGTCCGGCGTCCGCGCTCTCTCTGGTACAGCCGGCCGCTGAATGATGACGTCATTCAGCGGCGCTGCTGTGAGAGGAAGCGCCGGCTTCCTGCAGGCGCCCCTGGAGCCCGGAGCTGCGGCAGCGGAGGCACGGGGAGAGGTGAGTATTACGCCTGCTGCTGCCGGGGCCCTGAGCAAGCGGGGGGGCCCAGTGGCGGCGCTGACACCGCTAACGGGCGCCGGGGTGCCAGACGGCGAGTGGGCCCCCCCCTGCTGCTCAGGGCCCCGGCACTTGCCCGGGTGTGCCGGGTACTGACGCCGGCCCTGCCGGCGGTGTATCATGGTGTGAGTGAGTGTATCAGTGTGCCGCGCTGTATGGATTCCAGCTAGGAAGCAGAGCCCGACTCCGGAGTTCCCCTCCTTCAACTTGCGGCGCGCCGGCACTGCAACAAAGTACCGGATCGAAGTTAAGAATCTCCCCGCTTCGGGGAACCGGCTGCTTTTTTAACAACCGGTTCCACCGAACTGGGGAGAACCGGCTGAATCCCACCCCTGTCCGCCACCACAATACATCTCCTGCCTGGTGTTCACTGTAGGTTGAGGTTTTCGGGTACGAATAGGACCCAGAGTTTACGCAGTGAACTCTCCACGGGTTGCTCTCAGCTGGAATCCCGAGCATAAAATGAACACAAGGAAGAAAATGTAGCGCTATGAAGGACCAGGGGACAGCCAGAAAGGTTAGCGTTGAGCTGAATATTAATTTTTTTCTTTTAATCTTAGGTTTTTTATGGTCCAGTGTCTTCCCAGAGCATAATAGGGAATATTCAGTTTGGGAGAATAAGTTTACTATGGACCAAACTTCCTTGGAAAATGTGCGCGATTTGGTGAATTTGAATTTTGTCACATCCGCTCTTATTTACTAAAAACTTAATGTGTTGATTCACAGAAAAGCATAAAACAATTTCCCAATATTAGGGAAACAATTTCTTCCTGATTCCACATATGACATTCAGACTAGTTTGCAGGAGCGAGGTCCCATGACAGAATCTAGTGTTCATAACCTGTAACATTATATTTTTCAAGGAAAGCATCCAGACCCTCCATAAATTTGTAAAATGATTTAACCATAACAACATCGTATGATAGAAAGTTAAAAAGTTTCACAGTTGTTAGAGCAAAGAATTCCTGTCTATAATGATGGTGATATCTTTTTTCTTTAGACATACAGCCCTTAGCATTTTTACAGGCTTATGTTTAACAGTTTATTAGAAAATTTCATTTATTACAAAGTCACAAAATTCGATGTACATTTTACAACAAAAATGCCCTATCTCTCCTATGCCTCCCTAGTCGTCAGATGGAAAGGAGGAAAAAATATCAATATTTACAATACAATAAAATTATGGAATTGAAAAAAAAAAATGTTATTTCTATCAATGGTTCTCGTCCCAACCGTAGATTTTGGTGAATTTACCCAACAGACTGTAGACTGTGTACCGGGCTCATCTCTAACAGAATACAGTGAGCCGAAGACAAAGAACACGACCAAACAATTTGTCAAGGAATTATTTTTTACTAACAATTGAACCTGAGTTACCTCGACCATGCAAGAATGCAACACAATTAAATTTCACACACACTTAGCTTGGGTCGGCTAGGACCTCTGCGCTACACAACTGATAGGCCCAGGACGTTCTGATACATTATAATTTGCCTGACATGTGGTTCTGACTAATGTGGTAGCCAAAAATTAACCAAGGGCAAAGGTGTAATTAGATGGGTGCAAGAGGCGGTCCCTGCAGTGGTTCAGAGCAGAGATTCAAAACCTTGACAATTCTCTTAGATTTCAATTCTGTTAGATTTCAATTCTGTTAGTCTATATGTATACAAGTTCCTCCTAATGAGGTGAGTATTTAGCTCCGAATATACAATTCTACTAGCAAATCATTGTCTCTAGCTGAGAATCTACGTTTGGCGCCAAACTCTGTCGAAGTCTGCGTGCACGCTCCCCCGGGATCCCTGTGGTAGGGACTGAGCTCTGGATTAACTGACTGTAACCTAGTCACTGATGAGGCTGGCAGATCATCTGTTCTGCCATTTAGCTAGGAGTCCAAGAAGTGGATCCTGGACTTGTCACCTGGAGCATAGTTTTAGCCTGATAGGCTAGCAGGTCCTCCATGTCACAGCTGATGCCTTAGGGGAAATCCGACTCTGCATCCAACCGTAAATGTCCCCCCAAAGTAATTCTGTCTCTCTAACAGGAGTCACGGGAACAGGTACATGTTTCTCCAGTACTCTGGTCAATTTCTGGAACACAGCGAACTCTGAGCTCTCAGGATGGCAGTCAATGGTTCTACTCCAGTTAGCTCTCGGCTCAAACTGAAAAACACCATAAACTATGTAAAAAAGTCTATTTAAGAGGCAACAGTAACCTCTTGTGGCCAGAGTTCTATACTGCAATAATGTCTATTCATTACCAATTCACAAGCCACCTCACTAGAGGTTGGCATCCCTGACAGACCTTTCCAGATCAAATCATCCTGCACATAATAAAAATAATAATAATTTTATTTCTATAGCGCCAACATATTCCGCAGCACTTTACATTATAGAGGGGACTTGTACAGACAATAGACATTACAGCATAACAATAAACACAGATCAAAGTAGATACCAGGAGGAATGAGGGCCCTGCTCGCAAGCTTACAATCTATGAGGAAAAAGGGGAGACACAAAAGGTAGATGGTAACAATTGCTTTCATTGTTCGGACCAGCCATAGTGTAAGAATCGGGTGTTCATGTAATTCTGCATGAACTAGTTAACAGCCACATAGCATTATGGTTCTTTAATAGACCGAAGCTGTTGACTCCCCCAGTGCACTATCACTGAGGACAGCTACGAGTTGTACTGCGGCAGTCAGCTCTTCCTTTATATCATCTCTGGGGATACCACAATTTGTGAAATGTAGCTGCTCTCTTGGGGCAATCTTTACCATCACACTTGTTGTCAGATATTGTATCTGTCTATATTTTTCCCTTTTCATATGTAAAGCGCCATGGAATAAATGGCGCTATATAAATGTATAATAATAATAATAATATAATAATACCACAATTTGTGAAATAGTCTCTCTTGGGGGCAATATTTACAACAAACTTGTTGTCAGATATGCAACAGATATAGACTTATTTGGGTGCAGAAGGAGTTTACACTTTTCTGACAGTAGATGTGATGTTGTTACTGTTATATGCTTAGTTGAATGTAATGCATATACTTGTTGTACTTTGGTTTCACTTTCTCTTTGGTGAAAGGGCCCTTCAGACTTCCTGTTATGCTGTATTAAAAAGCTGATGTATATACCTCATGTTCTGTGAAGATAAAAACTGAATTACCCCATGTAATCTACTCTCACAAGTTTCTTCTGCGACCAAACTATGCAACAAGATGGGCCCTCAGTCTGCAAGGAAGCGGGTAGACCACCAATCAACATCTATGGGCGGGTCCATTCTCCATGCCTCAGGTTTAGGTGTTGCCTCATTACCGCTGGTTCTTCAAACTGGCACCATCGCAGCATGTTGTTGAGATGGAGATTCCTAGTCACCCCCAAGTGCCCACCGTTTCCACCTCATACACAGGGATATTGGGCCCCATTCTCCTTTTCACCACATACTGTACTTACTGAACTGTCTCCCATCAGTCATCTAACTTTTCAGACTGCTTTTTGACTCGGACTAGCACTCTTTCCCCTGGACCAAACATTTCCTTCTGTACCGGTCTCTGGTCATGATGTGTCACTGATCACCCACCACTCTGTGCACCATTCGAAAGTGCCGCCGGTGCTCCTAGGTCCCATGCAGTAGTGGTCTGAGGAGGATCAGCCATAGGATAAGGCATGTGTAGGTCTTTAATCTCCCTACCTGCCCTCCTAAACATCAGCATGTGGGGCGAGTATTTGCAGTAGGGTGAGGTTGAAATGTTCACACTCACCGTTGCCTTGCTGATGATAGAGTATCATCCTAGACTGCTCAATACCAAACAGGCAATAAAGTTCCTTCATTAAGGCGACCTGGAAAACCTCCCTGATCAGAATGAATCTACCATGGACACCCAAACACTTGAATGAAGTGACGAAATACTACCTCAGCGGCTGATTCTGCAGGTCTGGACTCTAGTAGGTACTGCCACTGTGTATTTAGTGAAATGATCAGTCATCACCAAACAATACGAGTGTCCCAAACTGGAGTACCCTATTTTCACATAGTCTATCATGAGTATCTCCAACAGAGTGGAAATGCAGATGGTCTGAACAAGAGCTCGCTGTTCCAGGCTTTGGCTGAACCCACATGCTCAACATTTTTGGCGCGTGTCAATTGCTGTCTTTTCAGTTAATCAGGGCAGGAATCAGGTAACCCACACTTTGCTTTCCCTTTTAACCATGTGCTTTATTTCTATCCTCCTGTGTTCCCTTGCCATCCACATTCATCGCCCCATCCCCCCTCCATCTCCTCTCATACACATCAGCCTCTCTATACTTCCCTCTCCCATGTACAGCTCCCATGCACTTCTCACCTTCCTGAAAAACCTCAGCCCATCTTGGCCAAACACATTGCAGAAAAAAACTACTTACAATTCCAACAACTACTTGCTCTTTATCTTCCTACTCCTACTGATTGCAGGGGACATCTCCCCCAACCCTGGCCCACCATCCCCCAACCTCTACCCTACCTCATATCAAAACCATACTAATCTTATTAATATTACTTGCACTCCCTCATCTCCTTCTTTTAATTGTCCCCCCTGTAATCCACGTTCCGTATGCAACAGGCTTCCCTTCCTGCACAACAACTTTCTGAACAACTCTCTTCATCTGTTGGCCCTCACTGAAACCTGGATTCACGATTCTGACACTGTCTCCCCTGCTGCCATTTCCTATGGTGGCTTACAGTTCTCCCATTCCCCGAGACCCGCAAACAGACATGGTGGTGGAGTCGGCATACTCCTGTCCCCACAATGCACTTTCCAGGTCATCCCCCCAATTCCATCACTCTCATTCCCTTCTTTTGATGTCCACACCATCAGTCTCTTCCGTCCTCTCTCCCTCAGAGTAGCGGTCATGTATCGGCCCCCAGGCTCGCCCACCCAGTTCCTTGACCACTTCTCAGCCTGGCTGCCGCACTTCATGTCCTCAGAACTACCAACCCTTATCCTTGGAGACTTCAACATCCCCATAAACAGCCCTACTTCCACATCTGCATCTCAGCTTCTATCACTAACCACTTCTCTAGGCCTCTCAGAGCTTTCAACCTCTGAGACACACAAGGACGGTAACACCCTTGACCTGGTCTTTGTCCGGCTCTGTTCAATCTCCCACCTAAATAACTCACCACTCTCTGACCACAACATTCTCTCCTTCACACTCACAAATCCTTGACCACCCCAGCGCACTCCTACCTACCACACATTCAGAAATCTACATGCCATTAACCCTCAGACACTATCTGACTCCCTACACTCATCACTGTCCAAAATCTCCTCTTTTTCTTGTCCTGATCTGGCTGTTCATCACTACAATGACACTCTTAGAAGCACCCTTGACCAAGTAGCGCCGCTCACCCTCAGAACTTCCAAACACACAGTAAAACAGCCCTGGCTCACATTGCAAACTCAACTTCTCCAGCGATGCTCTAGGAGTGCTGAACGCCTTTGGAGAAAAACCTGCACACCAGAAGACTTCAGCCACTTTAAATTTATGTTAAGAACTTATAACGCTGTCCTTCACCTCGCCAAACAGACCTACTTCACCACCCTGATCTCCTCAGTAGCCAACAACCCCAAGAAACTTTTTGACATTTTTCACTCCCTCCTCAGGCCAAAAGCACAAGCCCCTATCACAGACATTTGTGCTGACGACCTGGCCTCCCACTTTATAGAAAAAATAGATACTATCCGTCAGGAAATCTGCTCTCAACCATCAAGTGCTGTGATTCCCATCCCTCCCTGCATTTACCCTGGCTCACTTTCCACATTTGATCCCATCACAGAAGAAGTCTCCAGACTCCTCTCTTCCTCTCGTCCGATTACATGCACTACTGACCCCATTCCCTCACATCTCCTCCAGTCTTTCCCTCCAATTGTCACAACTCACCTAGCTACAATCTTTAATCTCTCACTCTCCTCTGGCATTTTCCCATCCTCCTTCAAACACTCCATCGTTACTCCATTACTAAAGAAACCCGCTCTCGACCCTTCCTGCACAAACAACTACAGACCAGTCTCCAATCTTCCCTTCATCGCTAAACTTTTGGAGCCTTCGTCTACTCCCGCCTTACCCGTTACCTCTCCACTCACTCCCTCCTAGACCCTTCACAGTCCGGCTTCCGCCTCCTGCATTCAACAGAAACTGCACTCATCAAAGTGACCAATGACCTTCTGACAGCAAAACGTAACGGTGACCACTCTCTGCTCATTCTTCTCGACCTTTCTGCAGCTTTCAACACGGTTGACCACCGTCTCCTACTGTCTATGTTCCAGTCACTAGGCATTAAGGACACTCCTCTCTCCTGGTTCTCTTCCTATCTTTCTGACCGCTCCTTCAGTGTTTTGTTCTCTGGCTCCACGTCATCTCCTCTTCCTCTCGCTGTCGGGGTACCCCAAAGCTCAGTCCTTGGCCCCTTCTCTTCTCTCTCTACATGGCCCCAATTGGACAGACCATCAGCAGATTTGGCTTTCAGTACCATCTTTATGCTGATGGCACACAACTATACATGTCATCCCCCGACCTTACCCCCGCTGTACTACAGAACGCCACCGTCTGTCCGCAGTCTCCAACATCATGTCCGCTCTCTATCTGAAACTCAACCTCTCCAAAACTGAACTACTTCTGCTCCCGAAGTCTTCTAACCTCCCTAAATTTGACATTTTCCTTTCCGTGGGCGGCACCATGATAACACCCCGGCAGCAGGCTCGCTGTCTGGGTGTTATGTTTGACACCAATCTCTCCTTTACCTCCCATATACAATCTCTTGCTCTCTCTTGCCACCTACACCTAAAGAACATCTCTAGAATCCGCCCTTTTCTCATTATGGAAACAACAAAAACCCTCACTGTAGCATTGATCCACTCCCGCCTGGACTACTGCAACGCTCTATTAATTGGCCTCCCTGTTACTCGGCCTCCATACTGAGCAGCACCAGGTCATTCACTGCTAATCGTCTCGGAGCGTCCGCTCTTTGCATCCTTCATTGGCTGCCCATTCATTATAGGATCCAATTCAAAGTACTTGTTCTCACCTGCAAAGCTCTCCACAGTGCAGCACCACCCTACATCTCCTCCCTCATTTCTATCCATCGGCCTAACTGACTGCTGCGCTCTGCAAACGACTTTTGAGTAACCTCTGCACTAATCCGTACCTCCCACTCCCGACTTCAAGACTTCTCCCGCGCTGCACCAATCCTCTAGAATGCTCTTGTGGAGCCCAGCTGCGACTGGAACCATATCTTCCAGAAGGGTGCACTGAAAGAAGATACCACTAGAGGTCATTATTCACCTTCACACATCGTTCATTTATCCCCAAAAGACCACCAGAGGGAGCTGTGTAAGACATATAAAAAGAGCTGACACAGGAAACACCAAGTCAGTTCAGAGCAGTTCTGCTCAGTCATCTCAGAGAGAGCAGTTCAGTGCAGCCACCTCAGGGAAGTGCAGAGCTGAGGTTAGAGAGGCTGCAGAGCTATTCAGTTCAGAGTAAGTGTAGTCTAGTAAAGAGTGAACAGAGATCACTCCAGCCTAGTCAGAGCTGAAGCTAGGAGTACAGCTTAGTGAGAAAGCGTGCTGATGATTAGAGAGCGTGAAGAGGCAGCCCACCAACTGCCAGTGTGTGATAGTGTGAGGATCCAGGTAGGCCGAAGGCGAGTGGAAAGTTTATGAGACAGTGGAGCCTTAATAGCTCACCTCAGCAAGTATTACCGGACACCGGGGTCCGAGCCTATAGGGATCTCCACGACCTATTAGGAGAACATCAGAGTTCCTGGAGGACTACAAGTCCCAGGAGTACCACAGAGCTGATACGTAGCAGGATCAGGAGGACGGAGTCTAGCCGTGCACGGCAAATAGAGACTGTGTATTTCAGAGAGAAGGTCCAATCACAAAGTCAGCCAGGTACATGACGGAGACTAAGCTAGGCCCAGCTACACGCAGGCCAAGACTTCATTACAAAAAGGCAGAGAACAGGAGGCCACACACCTACCAAGTGGAGGAATCTGGATGTGCACCCTTCACCCTACAGCGCTCCGGGAAGTGCCTGCAACATCTTCAGTAAAGGTACCAAAGTGACTTATGTGTGTGTCTCCCTTATTACCCCTGACTGCCGGGTCCCCGTCCGTCCTGCATCCCTACACATCTATCTGCGCTGGAGGAGAACTCAGCCTTACTTGTGGAAGGCTTAACATCTAGCTGCACAATATTAACCCTCCAGTGGATCTGCACCAGGTACCACAAGTGGCGTCACGAATCCCCATATCAGTATTCAAGTCACCTGTAAATATCCCACATTTCAGTGAGCGCCCAGGGCACGGACCGAGCTGTGCTACCCGTGACATCCCCCATAGACATCAACGGGCTCGGTGCCGAGTACCCCAAAGCTCTGGCTGTGCGACTCATCTGTTCTGGCGTCACGAACAGGATCTCGTGCCCTGCAGCAACAGAGTAACTTGTGCCCGTTGCCACCAGGTACTGTGTGCCTTACTAAAAGACTGTGTTTTGTATGTGGTGAAGATTTCCCACCATTTGCCCGCCATTGCCTGCCATTTACAGCGCCACGGCGCGAAAACTAGTGGGCGTACCTGCAAAAGCGCGCTGAGTCCTGGACACGCCCCCAACGCTGAGGCGGCGGCAGGTCCTGTGGAGAGCTTCAGTGAACGCTCTGACGTCAGAGCGCCAGCGACGCAGGTCCTTCTACACATCGCTGTGCCCTGCAGAGCTGCAGCCTTCAGAGAAGGTAGGCCACGCTTAACTATGGGGGGCGCAGACATGTCGCAGCAGCAAGCTGACAGCGCGGCCCAGGCCGACGGCCCCAATGACTTACCCACCGGCGCTGCTGCGCAGGCTGGAAATGCTGGCCCCTTACCTGGTCCTGTGGCCCCGATAGTACCACTAACGCTGGCATACATGCCTGGAGCGAAGTGGCTCCCTCAGTACAGCGGCAAGCCAGACACCCTGTCAGGGTTCAAGCGAAAAATATGCAGCATAATGGACATGTACCCTATGACAGAAAAGCAGAGAGCTGCAGTGGTAGTGGGACAATTGACTGGTGCTGCAGAGAGAGAAGTAGAGACTTGGACAGCTGCAGACCAGGAATCAGTGCTTGCAATTTTCTTAAAGCTACAGACTATCTTTGAGGACCGCACTGAAACAGATCTCCGGATGAGGTTTTACCAATGCTCCCAGAAACCAGATGACAGCATTAGGGACTACGCCTGCCGACTACAAGGGGCCCTGCGAGCTCTCAAACAAGTTAACCCCATGAGTGTCTCCAATAAAAATAAAATGTTAAAGGAACAATTTGTACGGGGACTGAGGTCCCAAGCTGAAAGCAGGACTGTGCACTGGTGGTCCTTGGATCATCCTGATGCTACCTTTGATGCCCTTAAGGATATGGCTATAAAAGGACTGCGACCCCTGGAAACACCCGAGATGGCAACCTAGTGTCACCCGAGTGAAGCCACCCTAAAGCCAGCAGCATCCACCTTTTCCCCGCTGATTGCGGAAGCCAAAACGCAAGTGGTGCCCCCTACTGAGCTGGACTGTCTGCGCTCAGAAGTGCGCCAGCTGACCAAAAACCTGGCCACTGTAATGAGTGCCCTGCAACTGCCGACGGAGGAAGAAGGAAAAATCCTGCTAGCTGACTGCCCAGAGGATGTCCCTTGGATGAACCGGAGGAGAAGAAGGACGTCGCCCCACCGGAGGAGGACAACGCCACCCCCAGGAAGGACCCGTGACCAGCATCATCCTCGCCGAGAGATCATCTGCTACCGCTGCCACAGAGAAGGTCACCCAGCACGTCGGTGTCCTTTAAACGAGCAAATCCTGGGTCCGAGGGCCAACACCCAGGAATAGACTCCTCTGGCCCCTCAGACTGGAACCGCAGGTTTGTGGGAGGAAGACCATACCTGTCCATCATACTGGACGGGATCGCAATCCCTGCCCTGCTGGACACTGGATCTCAGGTAACCGTCATACCTGATGTTCTCTACAACCCCCAAACCCTGACTTTGCCGTATACACCTCTAATGGCCTCCCTCTTGACTTACTGGAGGCTAAAAACGTAGATGTAAAAGTGGGGAGAGTGGAGCTAAAAGATCAGGGACTTCTTGTAGTAAAGACTGTTAATGAGGAAAATGGGTTGAATGTGGTTTTACGCACTAACATTATTAGTAACTGTTTGGAGGAGGTTGTGTTTTTACTCCAACAGCTCGCCGAAGTTGCCAGACCAAAGCAAAAGGGAGTGATCCGGAAGGAGATTCGGACCCTGATGTGCCAGCAGCAAGTGAAACTGACAAGTGGTGAGATTGGTAATGTACGGGTGACAGACCCAAACCCCATTGTGATACCCCCAATGAGTGAAATGCTTATACTGTGTTCCAAATTATTATGCAAATAATATTTTCTCAGATTTTCCCAAATTACCTATATGAATTTCAGTCATTGTAATTTTCCAGTCAAATAACTATTAGAGTACAATTGAAAGGTTTTTGTACAAACTACCTATGATAACAGTATATTTTTAAAAAAATAAAACACTCAAACTGCACTCAAAATGCATGTTCCAAATTATTATGCACAGCAGAGTTTTCAACCTTTTCATTTTAATAAAGAACAAAAAAATGGTCATTTTTGAAATTATAAGCATTAGCAGGTTCTTACAAACTGAAATCAAACAGTTTTCAACTCAAAACTTTATTCTAGGTGATGTTACATTTGCACATAGGACCCCTTGTTCGAAAGGAGCTTCTGAACTCTTTCGTCCATTGAATTTGTCAGGTTTTGGATGGTTTCTGCTTCAATTGTTTTGCATGAGGACAGAATACCTTCTCAGAGCTGTTGCTTAGATGTGAACTTCCTCCCGCCATCATAGACACTCCTTTTATGATGCTCCAGAGGTTCTCAATGGGGTTGAGGTCAGGGGAGCATGGGGTCACACCATAAGTTTGTCCCCTTTTATGCCCATAGCAGCCAGAGATGCAGATGTGTTATATGCAGCATGAAACGCTGCATTATCATGCATGAAAATGATCTTGCTGCGGAATGCACGGTTCTTCTTCTTGAACCATGGCAGGAAGTGCTGTTTGAGAAACTCAACATACACTATGGAGTTTATCTTTACCCCTTCAGGGATCCTAAAGGGGCCGACAATCTCTCTCCCCATGATTCCAGCCCAAAACATTACTCCACCTCCTCCTTGTTGGCGCCGTAGCCGTGTTTGCATGGAGTGTCCATCAACCAGCCATCCTCCACTCCATCCATCTGGACCATCGAGCATTGCACGGCACTCATCGGTGAACAAAACAGTTTTGAAGTCAGTCTTCATGTATTGTTTGGCCCATTGGAGCCGTTTCTGCTTGTGTGCAGTGGATAGAGGAGGTCGACAGGATGGCTTACGCACATCTGCAAACCTCTGAAGGACCCTGCATCTTGTTGTTCGGGGGACGTTGGAGGCACCAGCAGCTTCAAAAACTTGTCTTCTGCTATGACAAGGCTTTTTTGCCGCTGCTCTTTTAACCTGACGTAATTGCCTGTAGGAAAGAGTCCTCAATTTTCCCTTATCAACACGCACACGTGTGTACTGTGAATCAGCTACATGCTTCTTGATTGTGCGATGGTCACGATGAAATGTCTTGGCAATGTTGATTGTAGTCATGCCTTGACCTAAACACTCCACAATTTGTTGCTTCTCAGCAGCCGACACATCCTTTTTTCTTTCCCATTTTGGCAGAAAATGTAGGCTGCTTAATAATGTGGGACAGCCTTCTTAAGTAGTCTTGCCTTTCATTGGACATACCTGCCAAACTAATTAGCACAGGTGTCTGCAATTGCTTACAGTGATATAAAGAGCCATGACACACATCACCATCAATGAGTTTAACTGACAAACAAAAAAATTCTTACCTTATCACTCCTAAACAATTTTTGCATAATAATTTGGAACACAGTGTATTTGGTGTAGAGCAGCAATAGGTCTGAGGACAGAACTACCAAGCAGTAGTAGAGCCCCATTGTTCAGAGCATAGACCTACACTCTTGACTGCCAGAGGGGTAGTGGAGGTACATAATGGGAGGGTGCC
>JARQOD010000005.1:500157667-500253230 GCA_033576555.1 Oophaga sylvatica
TCTTGGGCGCCCTGGAGCCTTTTTGGCAACAATGGAACCTCTCTCCTTGAAGTTCTTGATGATGCGATAGATTGTTTACTGAGGTGCAATCTTTCTAGCTGCGATACTCTTCCCTGTTAGGCCATTTTTGTGCATTGCAATGATGACTGCACATGTTTCTTTAGAGATAACCATGGTTAACAGAAGAGAAACAATGATGCCAAGCACCAGCCTCCTTTTAAAGTGTCCAGTGGTGTCATTCTTACTTAATCATGACAGATTAATCTCCAGCCATGTCCTCATCAACATCCACACCTGTGTTAATGGAGCAAACACTGAAAAGAGGTTAGCTGGTCCTTTTAAGGCAGGCTGCAATGATGTTGAAATGTGTTTTGGGGGATAAAGTTAATTTTCTAGCCAAATATTGACTTTGCAAGTAATTGCTGTTAAGCTGATCACTCTTTATAACATTCTGGAGTATATGCAAATTGCCATTAGAAAAAGTGAAGCAGTAGACTTTGTAAAAATTAATATTTGTGTCATTCTCAAAACTTTTGGCCATGACTGTATATGGGGTCACAAAGGTACAATATTGTCATCAGCTGTCAACAAATGGAAAGCCACACGTACGTAGTCCACACTTATGTAGTCCACTTGGTGCCTGTAGCAATATGTTATATGCTGAGCCGCCTCTAGGGGTCTCACTACCTGGATGTATTCAGAGGATAGAGAGGAGGGACTTGTTGGTAAGAGCAGAGACAGGAAGCATTCATGTAATGATGGCTGAGAGAACATGTACACAATAAAAGTAACCCGTTACCACAATCGTGTCAGAGGCATAAACGAGAAATAGAACATGGTGGCAGCAGGGCTGAACCTATAAAGAACAAGTGGACAGACAATCCAGGCAGCTTGTGATACAAAGCTCAACTGTAAGTACAGTGCCCACAGTACAGCATTATGGAGAGCGCATTAAAACCTCCTCAGAGACTAGACATCATGTCCTCAAATCTATCGCAGACCTGGAGACATTGGAAGGAGGAGTTTACTCTGTATGTGGATCTTACAGTAGACACCAATGATCAGAAGCGTAAGGTGAAGCTCTTCTACTATCTGATTGGAGAAAAAGGCAGAGAACTTGCTCAGACCCTGATCCAGGACGGTACGGACAGTCTGGCAGACATTGTACAGGCATTTGATAAGCACTGTGACCCCAAGAAGAATGAGACAGTGGAGAGATTTAAGTTTTTCACCAGAAATCAGCAGATGGGAGAGAATATAGACGCATATGTGACTGAGCTGAAAAGACTGGCAGCAACATGCAGCTTTGGAGATATCAGAGATTCTCTTATCAGAGATAGAATAGTGTGCGGCATCAGAGAGCCACAGCTAAGAGAGAGACTGCTGAGAGAGGGGGAGTTAACCCTAGAGAAATGCATGCAAATAAGCAGAGCTGCAGAGCTAACAAGAGACAGCCTAAAGATGATGGCAGACACCACTGAGGAGCCAGTACATGCAGTAACCATGAGAGGAAAAGCAGAGCACCAAGCGAGAACAGTCCAATGCAGATACTGTGTCAGAAGACATGAGAGAGACAAAGAGAAGTGTCCAGCATATGGACAAAGCTGCAGGACCTGTGGTAAGATTAATCATTTCGCAGCTCTCTGCAGATTTAAGCCCTTTAAAAAGCACAGAGAAATTCACAGTGTGACACAGGACAATGACAGTGACAGTGCAGAAGATATTACATGGATACAGCTACAGTCTGCAACAGAGAATGTCAATACAGTCATACAGTCAGAACCTAAAGATACAAGACAACTGTTTGCAACTCTTTTATTAAATGACAAACCCATTAGATTTCAGTTGGACTGTGGAGCAAGTTGCAATGTCATACCGGAGGATCTACTAAATGAACAGGTGTCCATTGAACCTACTGATAAGGTACTTATGATGTACAACAAAACGATACTGAAACCTCTTGGGACATGCAAACTGAAGGTTAGTAACCCATGCAACAGAAAGAGTTATAGAGCCCAATTTACAGTGCTGCAGGGTGGTGACCACATACCGTTACTAGGTATAAAAGCAGTTCAGGCAATGGACTTAATAAAGGTACAATTCCATAACATTATGTCTGTGGAAGTCAAACAGAGTATGAAGGATATCCCAAAAGCAGACAGCAATCTAGATTTACAGATTATAAAAACACAGTATGCGGATGTATTTGAGGGTGATGGATGTTTGGAAGGAAAACACAAACTGGAAATTGATAACACAGCACAACCTACCAGATTACCGACAAGAAAAGTGCCTGTAGCGCTACTTCAGCCATTGAAAGAAGAACTACAGGATTTAGAAAAGCGAGGCATGATAGAAGTCGTCCATCAGAGCACAGACTGGATAAGTAGTTTGGTCATAGTGCAGAAACCATCAGGAAAACTAAGAATTTGTATCGATCCCAAACCACTCAACAAAGCTCTCAAAAGGAATCACTATCCGATGCCTACAATAGAGGATGTGCTACCAGATTTATCAAAGGCAAAAATATTTTCAGTTTGCGACGTAAAAAATGGATTTTGGCATGTGGAACTGGATGAAGAATCCAGTTTATTGACAACGTTTTCTTCTCCATTTGGTCGCCGTAAATGGCTGAGAATGCCCATGGGACTGACACCAGCTCCAGAAATATTTCAGCAGAAGTTGATGCAAGCTTTGGAAGGACTCCCAGGGGTAAAGACGATAGCAGATGATATATTAATAGTGGGAGAAGGTGACGATATGCAATCTGCAATAAAGAATCACGATACAAGGATGCTACGATTTTTAGATAGGTGTAGGGAAAAAAGGATAAAGTTGAACTTGGAAAAGTTGAAACTGAAAATGACGGAAGTGCCATATATAGGACATCTGCTAACCTCAAATGGAGTGAAAGTGGATCCAGAAAAGGTGAAGGCGATACAAGAGATGCCTACCCCAACAGATGTGTGTGGAGTACAACGATTTTTGGGCATGGTGAATTATCTGTCCAAGTTTTGCAAAAATTTATCAGACATGTGTGAGCCAATGAGACAGCTAACTCACAAAGATGTGTTGTGGGAATGGACAGAAGCACAGGAGACGGCTTTCCAATCAGTAAAGACAGCCATTGCAGACACAGCAACCTTAAAATATTTTGATCCACAGTTAGAGGTGGTAGTCCAATGTGATGCGTCAGAAAAAGGCCTAGGTGCCACATTAATGCAAGAGCGGCAACCAATCACATTTGCAAGCAAAGCGCTAACACCGACAGAGCAGGGATATGCCCAAATCGAAAAGGAGTTACTAGCTGTGGTGTTTGGAATGGAAAGGTTTCATCAGTACACATACGGTCGACAGGTAACAGTACAGTCCGATCACAAACCGTTGGAGAGCATTACAAAAAAAACACTACTAAATGCACCAAAGAGACTGCAGCGCATGCTTCTGCGACTTCAAAAATATGATTATGAAATTGGATATTGTCCAGGAAAAGACTTGTTGATTGCAGATACTCTAAGCAGAGCGTACTTACCCAACTCAGAGGATAAAGGACAAGAAATGGACAACATCAATATGTGTGATTATCTTGCAGTATCTAAAGATAAACTGAAACAAATACAGACCTTCACAGAAAAAGATAAAACACTACAGATATTAAAAACTGTGATCCTGCAGGGCTGGCCAAAATATAAGCAGCATGCTCCAAAGGAAGTTGCTCCATTCTTCCATATACGAGATGAACTGTCAGTACACCAAGGAATCATCATAAAGGGAGAAAGGGCGGTGATACTGGAGACTCTGAGAAGAGACATACTACAGAAATTACACTCGTCCCACTTGGGTATTGAAGGATGTTTGCGGCGAGCAAGAGAATCAGTTTATTGGCCGGGTATGAATGATCACATAAAAAGTTACATAGCACAATGTGAGATATGTGCGTCCGGCGGGGATAAACAACTGAAAGAGCCATTGCAACCGCATGCCGTTCCAAATAGACCATGGTCAAAAATAGGAATAGATTTGTTCACATTGGAAGAAAGAGAATACCTGGTAACTGGACTATTTTTCTAACTTTTGGGAAGTGGACCATTTGAAGGATACAAGAGCAAGAACAGTTATTAAAAAACTCAAGGCTCATTTTGCCAGATATGGGATTCCAGAGATTGTTTTTACTGATAATGCCGCTCAATTTAGGTCAGAAGAGTTCAAGGAGTTCAGCAAGTTATGGGAATTTGAACACAATACATCATCTCCTGGATATCCTCAAAGCAATGGCAAAGCGGAATCAGCTGTGAAAACAGCAAAGAAGTTGATTAAGAGAGCGAAACAGGCAGGGACAGATGTATATCTATCTATACTGGACCACAGAAACACACCTTCCCAAGGTCTAGACAGCAGCCCAGCACAGAGGCTTCTGAGTAAACGGACAAGGACACTCATACCAACAACTAGTCGTCTTCTGAAGCCAAATCTGGTGAGGGGAATGAGGTCAAAACTAAAGGAAAATCAGGATAGACAAGCGTTCTATTATAATCAGTCGGCAAAAGATCTACCAGAACTGAGACAAAATGACAACATCAGCCGAGCAAAATACGACAAACAATGGAGAAAAGCAAAGGTGCTCCAGAAACTAGGACCTAGATCCTACGAGATTGTGACAGAGGAGGGAAGAAAACTAAGGAGAAATCGGAGACATCTGAGGAAAACGCAAGAAGGATCTGATACATGGTCATATGAACAGTATCCTCATATCCAAGATGAGGAAACAGCAAGTCTAAGCAGAGAGGCTACAGGGATGGCCCAGGTTCAGTGTGGAGATTCCGGTCGGAGACAGGCAATACCAGATGCGGTAACGCCCGAATCGAGAGAACCACCGAATAGTGACAGTAACGCATCGTATGTTACTAGATCGGGCAGAATGATCACAAAGCCAGCACACCTCAAGGACTATATATACAACCAAGTATTTTAAAGTATCTTAATAGCATGATGCTTGCCAGTTATGTTTATGTCACCAATCTTGAATATTGAAATGTTCACATGTTTGTTAGTTATGTTAGCTTAGTTATTTCTTCAGTTAAAAGACAAAGGATGTAGCAATATGTTATATGCTGAGCCGCCTCTAGGGGTCTCACTACCTGGATGTATTCAGAGTATAGAGAGGAGGGACTTGTTGGTAAGAGCAGAGACAGGAAGCATTCATGTAATGATGGCTGAGAGAACATGTACACAATAAAAGTAACCCGTTACCATACCTCCCAACCGTCCCGACTTGGCCGGGACAGTCCCGATTCTGACCCCCTCCTCCCGCTGTCCCGGCGGGACACTATGTGTCCCGCAGTGAGCTGAGCTGCCACACCCCCCATACACCCTATAGTTGCCTTCCAGCGCTCCACTTTAGCTTCTCACAGCAGAGCAATGGTAGAGGCTAGATTGGAGTTGATTTCTTGAGGGGGGAGGAATGATTCTGTAAAATCATGACGTCACCGGAAGGGGCGGAGCCTCTTCAGTCCCGCGCTAAGCTGCAGCAGTGTGCACATTGTCCGGGACAGGAGGCTGTTGAGGAGGATCCCGGAGTTGTGCTCTGGATCCTGTACTGTGAGGACTGATGCTGATCCTGAGCTCGTCTGGACTGAGGTGGGGAGACCACGTGAATAAATGTTGTAGAGGCATCCAGGGGGCTGTGTGAGGAGGCATGGGGTATGTAGAGGGGCATCAAGGGGGCTGATGGTGGGGGCATCCAGGGGACTGTGTGAGGAGGCATGGGGTATGTAGAGGGGCATCCAAGGGACTGTGTGAGGGGGCATCCAGGGGACTGTGTGAGGGGGCATCCAGGGGACTGTGTGAGGGGGCATCCAGGGGACTGTGAGGAGGCATCCAGGGCACTGTGTGAGGAGGCATGGGGTATGTAGAGGGGCATCCAGGAAGCTGATGGGGGGCATCCAGGGGACTGTGTGAGGAGGCATGGGGTATGTAGAGGGGCATCCAGGGGGCTGATGGGGGGCATCCAGGGGACTGTGTGAGGAGGCATCCAGGGGACTGTGTGAGGAGGCATGGGGTATGTAGAGGGGCATCCAGAGGGCTGATGGGGGGGCATCCAGGGGGCTGATGGGGGGCATCCAGGGGACTGTGTGAGGAGGCATGGGGTATGTAGAGGGGCATCCAGGAAGCTGATGGGGGGGGTATCCAGGGGACTGTGTGAGGAGGCATCCAGGGGACTGTGTGAGGAGGCATCCAGGGGACTGTGTGAGGAGGCATCAAGGGGACTGTGTGAGGAGGCATGGGGTATGTAGAGGGGCATCCAGGGGCTGATGGGGGGGCATCCAGGGGACTGTGTGAGGAGGCATCAAGGGGACTGTGTGAGGAGGCATGGGGTATGTAGAGGGGCATCCAGGGGGCTGATGGGGGGGGCATCCAGGGGACTGTGTGAGGAGGCATCCAGGGGACTGTGTGAGGAGGCATCCAGGGGACTGTGTGAGGAGGCATGGGGTATGTAGAGGGGCATCCAGGGGCTGATGGGGGGGCATCCAGGGGACTGTGTGAGGAGGCATCCAGGGGACTGTGAGGAGGCATGGGGTATGTAGAGGGGCATCCAGGGGGCTGCTGTGAGGAGGCATGGAGTATGCAGAGGGGCATCCAGGGGACTGTGTGAGGAGGCATGGGGTATGTACAGGGGGCTGATGGGGGGGGCATCCAGGGTGCTGCTGTGAGGAGGCATGGGGTATGTACGGGGGCTGCTGTGAGGAGGCATGGGGTATGTACAGGGGCTGATGTGGGGGGCATCCAGGGGGCTGCTGTGAGGAGGCATGGGGTATGTACAGGGGGCTGCTGTGAGGAGGCATGGGGTATGTATGGGGGCATACAGGGGGCTGCTGTGAGGAGGCATGGGGTATGTACAGGGGGCATCCAGGGGCTGCTTTGAGGGTGGCATGGGGTGTGCAGAGGGGCATCCAGGGGGCTGATGTGAGGGGGCATCCAGGGGGCTGCTGTGAGGGGGGCATGGGGTGTGCAGAGGGGCATACAGGGGGCTGCTGTGAGGAGGCATGGGGTATGTACAGGGGGCTGATGTGAGGGGGGCATGGGGTATGCAGAGGGGCATCCAGGGGGCTGCTGTGAGGGGGGCATGGGGTATGCAGAGGGGCATCCAGGGGGCTGCTGTGAGGGGGGCATGGGGTGTGCAGAGGGGCATACAGGGGGCTGCTGTGAGGAGGCATGGGGTATTTACAGGTGGCTGATGTGAGGGGGCATGGGGTATGCAGAGGGGCATCCAGGGGGCTGCTGTGAGGGGGGCATGGGGTATGCAGAGGGGCATCCAGGGGGCTGATGTGAGGGGGCATGGGGTATGCAGAGGGGCATCCAGGGGGCTGCTGTGAGGGGGCATCCAGGGGGCTGCTTTGAGGGGGCATGGGGTGTGCAGAGGGGCATCCAGGGGGCTGATGTGAGGGGGGCATGGGGTGTGCAGAGGGGCATCCAGGGGGCTGATGTGAGGGGGGCATGGGGTATGCAGAGGGGCATCCAGGGGGCTGCTGTGAGGGGGGCATGGGGTATGCAGAGGGGCATCCAGGGGGCTGATGTGAGGGGCATGACCTGCTGCTGAGCTTCCTACTCTGTGCACACAGGACCTGTGATGAGGTCACAGGAGGGGAGGAGTTGGGTGTCACATGGCCAGGCTCCTCCGTGTACAAGTGCTGTGCTGGTTGTCATGGGTGCTGGCTGCAGTGGCTGAGGGTAAGTTTATGTGAGGGGTCAGGAGGGATTTACAGTGTGGATGTAGCAGAGTCGTGTGTGTATGAGGTGTATAGAGCGGAGCCGTGTGTGAAAAGTGTATGGAGCGTAGCCGTGTGTGTACGAGGTGTACGGAGCGGAGCCGTGTGTGTATGAGGTGTATGGAGCAGAGCTGTGTGTGTACGGAGCTGAGCCGCTCATCTCCGTACACACAGGGCTTTGTGCTTGAGCCGTGTGTGTACGGAGCAAACCGTGTGTGTACGGGGTGTAGAGAAGTGGAGCCGCGTGTGTACGAGGTGTACGGAGCGGAACCGCGTGTGCATGAGGTGTATGGAGCGGAACCGCATGTGTGCGAGGTGTATGGAGCGGAGCTGTGTGTGTACGAGGTGGCTGTAGCAGTACAGTGTGTGTACGGAGCTGAGCCGCTCATCTCCATACACACAGGGCTCCGTGCTTGAGCCGTGTGTGTACGGAGCAGAACCATGTGTGTACGGGGTGTAGAGAAGTGGAGCCGCGTGTGTACGAGGTGTACGGAGCGGAACCACGTGTGTACGAGGTGTACGGAGCGGAACCGCATGTGTGCGAGGTGTATGGAGCGGAGCTGTGTGTGTATGAGGTGGTTGTAGCAGTGTTGTGTGTGTGCGGGGCGTACAAAACGGAGCCTTGTGTGTACGAAGTGTACGGAGCTGAGCCGCTCATCTCCGTACACACAGGGCTCCGTGCTTGAGCCGTGTGTGTACGGAGCGGAGCAGAGCTGTGTGTGTACGGGGTGTAGAGAAGTGCAGCCGCGTGTGTATGGAGCGTTACCGCGTGTGTACGAGGTGTACGGAGCGGAAACGCATGTGTACGAGGTGTACAGAGCGGAACTGCATGTGTACGAGGTGTATGGTGCAAAGCCACATGTGTACAAGGTTTACGGAGCGTGGCTGCGTATGTACGAGGTTTACGGAGTGAAGCCGTGTGTGTACTGAGTGGAGCCATGTGTGCGCGAAGTGTACGGAGTGGAGCCGTGTACGGAGCGGAGCAGTGTGTGCGCGAGGTGTACAGAGGGGAACCGTGTGTGTATGAGGTGTGCGGAGCCGTGCATGTACAAGGTGTATGGTGGGGAGCATTCATACCTCCCAACAGTCCCGATTTTGAGAGAGGGTCTGCCCCGCTGTCCCGGCTGGCAGCTTACTTTCCCCGTGGACACAGGAGTACACGGCGGAGCCCCGAGGAGCACTTTAAAACTCTGCTCTTTCTTTCTTTTCCTCAGTACCAGTCAGTGTGCGCACAGTACCAGCCACTGATCCCATAATGCCAGCCACTGTGCCCTCAGAACCAGTCCGTGTGATCAGCAGGGCTAAATGGGTGTAGTTGGGGCGTGGACATGGGTGTGATTAGTTGTGAAATGGGTGTGGTCAGGGGCGTGGCCTAAAATTTGCCCCTCTTTTCCATCTTCAAAAGTTGGGAGGTATGCGTTACCACAATCGTGTCAGAGGCATTAACGAGAAATAGAACAGTGCCTGAGCCACCAGAGAGCGCGCACTGTTCCAGATATGTAGTCAGGTTGGAGAAACATTAATATACTAGTATATGGCCTCACATGATCATAAGTCATAACGGGAAGGTCACAGTCACAAGACGGTGGTGTCATATTTACTGCTGAACTGTATGAATAACGCTGCGCCCTATTGTGCTTCTGGGAATCGTCTGTTACTGGCTGTACAAAGCCTGTAATGTCAGGTGATGTGTAAAATCATTACATCACCTGCCGATCTGACAGATAAGGCAGCTATGTCTCCATGCTGCAAAGAGTGGTGTAATGATTTACTATTTGCAGAAAAGAGGAAGAAAAGGGGATATGAACTGGAACGCCTCCGCAATGAGTACAATAAAACCAGGCAATAAAACAGCAATGATGGATAAAGCCAGATGTTACATATCTCCTACAGTAGTAAAAAATAATTAGGTGAAAAAGATTGTGGGGTTTTATTTTTTGGCCAGGGAATATACAGTAAGGCTATGTTCACAAGTTGTTGTTTTTTTCTTTTTTTTTTCTGAATGTAAGAAATGCTCTCTTGGCAGTAAAGAAGCTGCTTACAAAAAGCAGATTTTTTTTTGCTGCGTTTATTGGTGCAGATTATGCATGTCATTTGTCTACAGTACATGTTTAATAACGTTAATAATAATAATAATAATAATCTTTATTTATATAGCGCCAACATATTCCGCAGCGCTTTACAGTTGGTGTCACCTGATACCGCTGGACGGACCGCTCTCCTTTGCCCTATATACCAGCCTGCATGGGATTTGTTTCCTGCCTATCCTCTCTCTCCAATTTTTTGCATTCTCAGCAAGGTTTTTGAAAAAGACCACGTTGGGTCGAAACGTTAAACCTCATCAGTTTTGTCCGTTCTGAGCGCACATCACACAGTTGTCTGTGCTGTTTATCTAATTTGGTGACTTAATAAATGAAACTTCACTATTTCCACAATCAGTATTGAGTGCGGCTGATTTTTCTATTATACTGCCTCATCCTTGACATTTTTCTCTAATTGGTGCTGCTCCATTCTATTTAAAATAACTCTAATCTATTAGTGTGACGCGCTTCCTTCCGTATCCAATACATTGGTTGCAAACACTATAGAAGTACACAATGGAGCCTTTCAGAGATAGTGAACAGTTGTGTGCAGTGTTCACTCTAGTCTGAGGTTTTCATTTTTGGAGTGCAGATCACGCTCCAGTTAGTTCTTCAACCACTGCTGGTTGTAGTCTGCTGAACGTGTGTCACTGCCCCATCCTTGACATTTTTCTCTAATTGGTGCTGCTCCATTCTATTTAAAATAACTCTAATCTATTAGTGTTACGCGCTTCCATCCATTGGTTGCAAACACTATAGAAGTACAGAAAGGAGCCTTTCAGAGATAGTGAACAGTTGTGTGCAGTGTTCACTCTAGTCTGAGGTTTTCATTTTTGGAGTGCAGATCACGCTCCAGTTAGTTCTTCAACCACTGCTGGTTGTAGTCTGCTGAACGTGTGTCACTGCCTCATCCTTGACATTTTTCTCTAATTGGTGCTGCTCCATTCTATTTAAAATAACTCTAATCTATTAGTGTTACGCGCTTCCATCCATTGGTTGCAAACACTATAGAAGTACAGAAAGGAGCCTTTCAGAGATAGTGAACAGTTGTGTGCAGTGTTCACTCTAGTCTGAGGTTTTCATTTTTGGAGTGCAGATCACGCTCCAGTTAGTTCTTCAACCACTGATGGTTGTAGTCTGCTGAACGTGTGTCACTGCCTCATCCTTGATATTTTTCTCTAATTGGTGCTGCTCCATTCTATTTAAAATAACTCTAATCTATTAGTGTGACGCGCTTCCATCCGTATCCAATACATTGGTTGCAAACACTATAGAAGTACACAAAGGAGCCTTTCACAACTAGTGAACAGTTGTCTGCAGTGTTCACTGCAGTCTCTGCGTAATAACCACACTTAGGCCTTATAACTTTTCTGACTTTCTTTATCAATCTACCAAGATGAAGAAGGCAGGGAGTAAGGCACGTGGTCGTGGCCGTGGAGTTTCAGCAGGGAGAGGACGTGGGGATTCTGTGTCTGCTGCCGCCCCCAGTGACACAGCATCCACCAGTTTTCCCCGTGAGCGTTCCTTTATGCGCACTTTTGTAGGAGGTCGGCGTACCCCCCTGCTGCGGGAAGAACAAATTGAAGCCGTTGTTGGTTGGATGGCAGCCAATGCATCGACTTCAATTGCTTCCACCTCCTCTCAGGACCACAACACTGTTGAGCAACCATCTGTCTCTTCACCGCCTGTCAAATTGCCCAGGCAGTCAGAGAGTTCTTAACTGGAGCCAGCTGAGTCTCTGCTTCTGTTCTCAGAATCTGTTGGCTTGCAAACAGGGGCCCAGCCAAGCAGCATTCTGGAATTTGAAGAAGAGGGAGTATGCAGTGATGCGCAACAGCTGTGTCTCTCTGAATCTGAAGAGGCGGGTGAGCCAGTGCCGATGGTCAGCACACCGCAGAACGCATCTGATGATGATGAGACTCAGGTTCCAGTTTCTGTTGAGCATGGTGCTGTCCAGACCACCCAACAGCAGCAGGTGTTGGAAGAGGGTAGTGGAGATGATGAGGTCCAAGACCCAACATGGCGTGAGGAACAGGAAGGTGGTGGGAGCAGCTCTGAGGAAGAGATTGACCCAACGGTACAAACAGGAGGGAGAGGTAGGCTGCAGACTCGGTTGCCTGTAGCCTCCAGTTTGGCACCTGTTCAGAGCAGTTCTCTTACAAAAGTCAAAATGGGCGCTCCCAGGACTTGCACTGCGTGGTCCTTTTTTGACACACTTGCAGATGATATTTGCTATGTCAAATGCAAGCTGTGTAAGCAAAAAGTAAAAAGAGGTAAAAGTGTCAGTAACCTCAATACCACAAATATGTGGAAACATGTGCGGACAAAGCACGTAGTTGAGTTACAAAGACACACTGGAGATGTAGGCCAACCTACAGCAGCACCTACATCTTCAGCTCGTGTTGGAGACCTCTTCCTCCAGCTCACACACAGCTGGTTCGGCTTCCTCACAGGATCGCCATGGAAGAACCTCGGTCACTGTTGTCCAGAGCAAAAGTGTTATTCCACCCACAGCAGCAAGTTCCCTGTCATCCTCACACTCCCAGGCCACAAAACAGCCATCGCTTGCACAGGCATGGGATAAAAGACGGCCATACTCGGCAAACCATCCACGAGCACAGGCTCTGAATGGTGGCATTGCAAAACTCCTGTCCCTTGAAATGCTGTCATTCAGGCTGGTGGAGACTGAGAGTTTCCGGAACTTAATGGCATTGGCAGTCCCACAATACAATGTGCCAAGCCGATTTTATTTCAGCAGGCAAGCCGTCCCTGGTCTGCAAAAGCATGTTGAGGGAAAAATTAAACATGCGCTACTAAACGCCGTCAGTAGCAAGGTCCACCTGACCATCGATGCGTGGACCAGTACCCATGGCCAGGGACGATACCTTTCCCTCACTGCCCATTGGGTCAATGTTATGGAGCCAGGTACAGATCTTGCGAGTGGCGCTGTACGTGTTCTGCCAACTCCAAGGATTGCAGGAATCCTGTCTGTACACATTGACTCCTCCTCCTACTCCAGTTCCTCAGAATCATCGCTGCAGGAGCCGTCACGGTCTACCTCCACATGGACCCGTGAACGCTTACCTGTTGCGACCGATATGAGCACAGCCGTGGCCAAACGTCAACAGGCCGTCCTCAAATTAATTTCAATGGGGAATCGAAGCCACACAGCGCAGGAGGTCTGGAATGCCATCAAGCAGGAGAGCGACGTGTGGTTTTTTGCCAGCGAATCTACAGCCAGGCTTGGTAGTGTGTGACAATGGCCGAAATCTGGTGGCAGCTCTGGGCCTTGGCAACCTCACTCACATACCATGTCTGGCACATGTGCTCAACTTGGTCGTGCAGAGTTTTTTGAGGGAATATCCGCATCTTGATGAACTGCTGCACAAGGTCCGCCTAGAGTGCGCTCACTTGCGACGTTCCAGCATGGCCAGATCGCGCATTGCAGCTCTGCAACGCAGATTTCGCCTTCCTGAACATCGCATCATATGTGACGTACCCACCAGGTGGAATTCCACGTTACATATGTTGGAGCGGTTGTGTGAGCAGCAGCCAGCAGTAATGGAGTATCAGCTGCATCAGGCGCAATCAAGTCGCAATTTGCACCGTCCACACTTCACCACTACTGAGTGGGCCTCTATGAAGGACATCTGCCACGTTTTGCGTGCGTTTGATAAGTCAACGCGGATGGCGAGTGCAGATGATGCACTAGTCAGCCTGACTGTCCCCCTTATCTGCCTGCTTCAAAAAACACTGCAAGCACTAAGGGATGAGGTTTTGGAAGAGGTGGAGGATGAGGAGTCACAAATTCCATCACCTTCTGGACAGTCAGCGCAACGTGGTTCCTCACAAAGGGCTGGGCAGGGCTCACTTTGTGAGGAGGATGAGGAGGAGTCAATGGAGGAGGAAGAAATCGCTACAAGGGAGGTACACAACGCTCTAGTCAGTATGTAGAGCGAGGGTGGGGTGATGCAGAGCAGGCAGAGATGACGTTTCTTAGAGAGGAAAGCGTTTGTTGGCCAGTTGGGAGTCTGCAGCACATGGTTGATTTCATGCTGCAGTGCCTGAGAAACGACCGCCGCATCGCCCACATTCTCACCACGTCTGATTATTGGGTGTACACCCTCCTAGACCCTCGCTACCGGGACAACTTACAAAGCCTCATCACACCGTTGAACCGGGAGCGTAAAATGCGGGAGTACCAAGACACACTGGTGCAATCCATAATGTTCTCCATTCCAGCCGAGAGCGCTGCTGCTACTGCTTTACAAAGCAGCTCTGTGCGTCGAGGCAGTGCAGACAGCTCTGCAACACGAGGGAGCACAAGCAGCGCCTCTGCACAAGGCAAGACCAGTATGTTCCAAATGTGGCGAAGTTTTGTGGCAGCGCCACCAATGTCTACACCATCCGAGACGCCTCCAGTCACCAGGAGGCAACGTTTCTGTAAGATGGTGACAGACTACATGTCTTGCCCTCTCAGTGTACTCCCAGATGGCTCTTCCCCTTTCAAGTTTTGGGTCTCTAAGCTGGATACATGGCCAGAGCTTAGCCAGTATGCATTGGAGGTGCTGTCTTGCCTGCTGCCAGTGTATTATCGGAGCGCGTCTTTAGTGCTGCAGGTGGTGTACTAACAGACCGTCGCATGCAACTATCCTCCGATAATGTAGACTGGCTTACTTTTCTGAAAATGAACAAGGCATGGATCTCGCCTGAATTTGCCTGTCCGTTTTCCGATTAAATAACTGGTTGGCAACGTTATCCATGTTTCCTGTTATGTTCATCTATCTACCACCTGAACTCTACTCCCTGGGCTACAACACTGCCAGTCAGAGGGGAATGATCAGTTACCAACCAAAATGTTCTCCCCAACAGATAGTAGCGCAACGACTCCAGTGCCCACTTGATCGCCAGGCACTCTCTCTCTACAATGCTGTATCTGGTTTCAGCTGGAGTAAGCTTTCGACTCAGGAAACTAATGGGATGCTCCTCCCCGTTAACCTCCTGAGACAACACGGCACCCACACCTACCTCTGACGCATCTGTCTGGACAATGAATTCTCTTTTGAAGTCGGGTGTGATCAAAAATGGTGACACACACAGTGCCCCTTTTAGTTTTACAAACGCTTCTTCAAACTGATCATTCCATCGCACCATTACTGACTTCCTGCCTTTTAGGCAGTCAGTTAAAGGCGCCGACAGGGTTGCAAAATTGGGAATAAACCGCCGGTAGTATCCCACTAACCCCAAAAACCCTTTCACTTGTTTTGTGGTGAGGGGACGGGGCCAGTTTTGGATTGCCTCCACTTTGTTTATTTGGGGTTTGATAACTCCTCTCACAATCACATACCCCAGGTACCGAGCTTCCTCCAACCCTATGGAACACTTGTTTGGGTTGGCAGTTAGCCCTGCTTGTCTCAGCGAATGTATCACCGCCTGTACCTTGGCTAAGTGACTTTCCCAGTCTGTACTGTACACCACAATATCGTCCAGATTGTCCGCGGCATATCGGCGATGAGGACGAACAACAACGTCCATTAACCTCTGGAATGTCGCTGGAGCGCCATGCAACCCGAAGGGTAGGACTATATACTGGAACAGTCCCTCGGGTGTTACAAAAGCCGTTTTCTCTCTCGCTGCTTTTGTTAGGGCACCTGCCAATACCCTTTTGTGAGGTCAATGACTGAAAAATAACGGTCCTGCCCAAACCGCTCTATTAACTCATCGACCCGGGGCATGGGGTAGGCGTCAAACTTTGAAATTTCATTCAGTTTTCTGAAGTCATTACAGAACCTTAGTGTCCCATCTGGCTTTGGTATTAGGACTATTGGGCTGGCCCACTCACTCTGGGACTCTTCAATGACCCCTAACTGCAGCATCTTCTTGACCTCTTCCTTGCTGGCTTGTCGCCGGGCCTTAGGCAGCCGATATGGCTTTAATTGTACTTTGCCCTGCGGCTCAGTGACAATGTCATGTTGGATTAGGGAGGTACGACCAGGAAGTTCCGAAAAAACATCTGTATTTCGGCTAACAAACTCTCGGACTTCCTGAACTTGTCTGGGCGACAAAGTGTCTGGTATTTTGACGGCGGAGAGGACTTCTCTTGCCTTCTCCTGAGGCAAGGAAGCCATCTGTACTGGAAATGCAGGCCGTGGACAATCCTCACCAAGCGTGTCTCTGTCTTTCCATGGTTTGAGCTGATTCACATGGTATACCTGTTCTGGCTTTCTCCGCCCTGGTTGCTGTACTTTATAGTTTACTGGTCCCACCTTCTCTATAATGTCGTAGGGTCCCTGCCACCTTGCCAGGAACTTACTATCCACTGTAGGCACAAGTACCAACACCCGATCCCCAGGGTTAAAGGACCTTACCCGTGCCTCCCGGTTATAGACCTGCCTCTGTGACCTTTGTGCTGCTTCCATATGTTCTCGGACTAATGGTAGGACTGTCTCCATTCTCTCTTGCATTTTGGCCACATGTTCTATCACACTTTTGTGGGAGTTGGATGGTTTTCATAGGCCTCTTTTGCTATATCGAGTAAGCCATGGGGATGTCTGCCATATAATAGTTCAAAGGGCGAGAACCCCGTAGATGCCTGGGGCACCTCACGCACTGCAAACATCAGATATGGCAACAAGAGATCCCAGTCCAAAGCATCTTTCGAGACTGGTTTTTTAAACATATTCTTCAGGGTTTTTAATTGAACCTTTCTACTAAACCGTCTGTTTGGGGATGATAGACCGATGTGCGCAACTGTTTAACACTTAACAAGTGGCACAGTTCCTTCATGATTTTTGACATAAAGCGGGTCCCCTGATCTGTTAAGATTTCTTGACGGATTCCCACCCGAGAGAACATACCCATGAGTTCTTTTGCGATCTGTTTGGCCGAGGTGTGTCGCAGGGGAATAGCCTCAGGATACCTGCTAGCGTAATCTAGAACTACGAGGATGTGTTGATGACCCCTTGGTGATTTATTAACCGGACCCACCAGATCCATGGCTATTGTCTCAAACGGTACCTCTATAATTGGTAATGGTAATGGCACCAAGGGACTCCGAAAATGAGGCTGCGGACTGGTTACCTGGCACACGGGACAAGAGTTACAATACTGTTTAACTTCTTCATAGACCCCTAGCCAGTAAAACCGTTATAGAATTCTGTCTAGGGTTTTCTTTTGTCCCAAATGTCCCCCTAGTACATGCGCATGCGCTAAGTCCATTACCAACCTCCGATATGACTGCGGTACCAGCAATTGCTCGACAATTTCCCCATGTATTTTTTCAACCCGATACAGCAAATCTTGGTTCATCTCGAATTGGGGAAATACTGTAGCTGCCCCAGGGTGTTGGGGTTCCCCATTGACAACCAGTACATTTTCACGGGCTGGAGTCAACGTAGGGTGACGTAGTTGCGCCGTAACAAAATTGTCACCTGCCACATTTAACTATGAGAATTCTGGTCCCGGTGGCAAATCTTCCATCTCCCCAGCTAACACTTCTATAGGAGAGGGGTTTTCCTCTTCCACCGAAGGCAAAGGTACTCCTACCGCCAGTACATCTTCCTCTGGGCCACCAGGTTCATGCCCGATTTCAGGAGAATGCAACCTGGTTGCCACTGGTGCCGACGACTGTTCTGTGGGAGGGGTAATTACAGGCCAAAGCACAGAAAATAACGGAAAATCTCTCCCCATTATTACCTCATAATGCAAATTAACCACCACCCCCACCTCGTCTCACCTCCTCCCCGCTGACGTGTTTATCATCACCAGGGCGGTAGGATAATGTTTTAAGTCCCCATGAATACACAACACACCCATTTTCAGAGCAGTATACTCGCTGATTTGGACGTGGCTGGCTCGTATTAGGGTCACGAGACTACCTGAGTCCAGTACAGCCACAGCAGGGTTACCCTCCACCTCCACTTTACACAAATGGTTCATACTGGGTCCCTCTGGTTTGCCCACTGCACACATGTGTTCTGCATAGTGAGACTGATAGTAGCCAAAGTTGTTGACCATGGGCTCAGTCAGGTGGGGGCAATCAGCTCTCACATGTCCTGGTTCTTGGCACCGCCAACAGATTATGGGGCCCCTTTCGTTCCCCGACCCGTCCTGGGCGGCCCTCCGAGTCTCTGCTCGCCGAGCTGTGAGTGAAGGTTTGGGGAATTTACTTGATACCTTCCGGGTAGTCTCTCCCTGTATCTCCTTGGTAGCCCCATATCTTTCAATGAGGTCTACCATTTGGAGACCATCAGTAGGGGCTGCCTGTCCAACCCATGTTTGAAGGGTGTGGGGCAAAGTTCTCCAGAATTTATCAGTCACTATACGATCCAGCATAGCGCGGGGTGACAACACCTCCGGCTGCAACCACTTTTCTATCAGGTGTATCAAGTCATAATACTGGTACCGAGCTGGCTCGGAAGGGGAAAACTTCCACTGGTGTACCCGCTGGGCCCGGACCAAAACATTTACCCCAAGACGTGCAAGTATCTCACCCTTGACGCTCTCATAGTCCTCCTGTTGCTCGGGGGGTAGGTCCCTATAGGCTTTTGCGGGTCCTGAAGTCAAAAACGGAGCCACGATCTCGGCCCACTGGTCCCGGGGCACTCTCTCCCTTTTTGCCACGCCTTCAAACATCTCCAGGTACACCTCGATGTCATCTGATTGCTCCATATTTCGGATCGGTGTACGCACCGCTTTACGGACATCCTGGCATCCCCGGGCAGCTCCTGCTGTCTGCGGCGCTGTGATGTGTTGCATCAGTAGACTATTGTTTTCCTGTTGCTGTCGATTAAATATCTGCTGCTGCTCCATAGCCTGCTGCTGTATAGCCTGCTGCCGCTCCATAGCCTGCTGCTGTATAGCCTGCTGCTGCTGCATAGCCTGCTGTTGCTGCTGTGTAGCCAGCTGTTGCTGTCGCATGGCCTCCACCAGCATTTTTACGGTGTTCTCCATCTTCGGACAGTTATCCACCGGGTTTTGCGTCACTTTCTTTACCCAGGACATTTAGTGTCATGCAGGAAAAAACAGCCTGACCTCACTGCGTTGCCCGCATTGAAGCCACCAATTGTAGGGATCCGCTCTGGTAGGCAGGGCTGGGCCGCACTAATGAGGCAAACACACAGCCTTTTAGTTCAAATTTCAGTGGTTTTAATCATGAGTTCAACAAAAAGTCCAGATAACAAAATAAAAACAGAACATAAATCACTACAGTTTGGAGAACCACTGGTCCCAGACTCACCCTTGCTTGGGATGGGCTTAACTAAGCGGCTGCAGGTCAGCAGAGACCGCCAGGTCCCATTACGGGTGGTCTGGTACTCGCTTCCTGGTGCACACTGGCACACAGTAACAAAACAATCTTCCAGGCTGACTCCAGCCAAACTCCTTCCTTCCACACACCAACTACAACAGCTCCTTATTTTATAGGCCTACAAAACACCATCACGTGAGGTACACATGAGCTGACCAGATCACGTTACTATGACCTTATCACAGGTCCTTGTGATCATGTAAAATCATGAGCAAACTTCAGTCTGCTAGAAGAAATATTCTCCCATCCAGCAAGATCCCCTTTGGTGTACCACACCGGCAAGAAGTCTCCTGTTCCCTACACATGCACAGAAAAACCCATGTCGAACATGCTCCAAATAGGGAAGAGCCGTCACCCTGATTGTTATGCTTAAAACAGGAAAGATTGAAGATTTCAAGGCCTAAAATGATAAATTTTACTAAGAAATATGGACAAACGTTATCTGTACCTGTAAGATAATGCAGTCAATGGATGTACGAATCATAAACATCATCATCATCCTCACGAGTTTTATTTATGACAGACATAATAAAATACAAAGACTGAGGACAACTGTAACTTCACACACCATATATGAAATGGCCAGCATCTAAACCTGGTAATAATGCGCAATAATAAATAATTACACCTAGAAAGTGCATCATGCATACTAACAATAGGTAGTTAGACCTGCAAGTGCTGGTGAAACAACCACAACAGATATAAATTAATAATGCTATATAGCTATCACAGTGCATAGTTACTCATGGACAATGTCAATCTAATACTGTACCTCAATAAAGGCAGCGTCACCCATCATGCTTGTTTGTCTTGTAGATTGCTGAAGAGGGAATTTTTTTTTTTTTTTTTTTGGTTTTTTAAATTCCTTTTTATTTGTATTTTCAAAACAAAAATGCCACATAAGGAGTTACACATCTCGGTCGCAGCCGATATGGTCATAAAATAAACATTGTAAAAGTCAAAGTAACAAGAGAACAGAAAACCGAAACTCGTTAATAATTGTAAGGAAACCCCTAAGTTCTAGGATTCCTCCCGTCATCTTCCTTCTCTAACTTTGCTGTGATCCTGATTAAACTATTTCACTCGTCACCCTTCTCTGGCGTGTATTTTTTCAAATTCTCGCCACCTTTACATTCATTTATCCGATCATGTTAAAATATAAGGCTTTCCTCAATATCAGCATGATCGATCATGATCCCATGTTTATTCGTTAATGCTGTAATATGTTGATGAATGTGATTTCCTTTCGCTAGTCGTGATAATAGTCTCCCTGATTTGCTACCATAACGATATAGATCGGCTCTATAATTCATATTACTGGTTCTCTCGCGTCGATCTACCCATAGGTCAAAGTCAGCCTTAGCCTGCTTCCATCTATTTTTATCCTGTGTCGATGAAGTTCTCAGGTATGCCGTGTAGCTATCGCGTAATATCCTGGTAGCCTGCGAGTAGTTTGACGCTATCTTCTTTTTTAGGGTTGTCTGATAAGCTATTAGTTTCCCGCGCATTACTGCCTTCCCTGCTGCCCATAAAAGTTCCTGCCTATCCCTACTATCTCCATTATACCTTACATATTGCAACCACCATTGCTTCACCTGATCTCGAAAATTCTCATCCGTTAACAAATAGGAAGTGAAGCGCAAAGTTTGGTCTGGCCCCATCTGAACCATATCTGGCAGGGTCACTGATACGGGTGCGTGGTCAGATATAGCTACGTTGTGCACATGTGCCTCTTCCACTCCCCTTACTAGCTCCTGTGATAGCAATATATAATCTATTCTTGACCAAGAGTCATGTGCCGACGAATAGAAGGAATATTCACTGCCATCTGTGTTCAGGTGTCTCCAAATGTCTACAAAGTTAGTCGTGTCTAGCAAGGGTTTCAAACGTGTGTCATGTGATCGCACAGTCGTTCACATCGACCGACGGTCTTCACTGGTTCGATTCACCGTATTTAACCCCTTCACCCCCAAGGGTGGTTTGCACGTTAATGACCGGGCCAATTTTTACAATTCTGACCACTGTCTCTTTATGAGGTTATAACTCTGGAACGCTTCAACGGATCTTCGCGATTCTGAGATTGTTTTCTCGTGACATATTGTACTTCATGTTAGTGGTAAAATTTCTTCGATATAACTTGCGTTTATTTTTGAAAAAAACGCAAATATGGCGAAAATTTTTAAAATTTTGCAATTTTCAAACTTTGAATTTTTATTCCCTTAAAACAGAGAAATATATCACACAAAATAGTTAAGAAATAACATTTCCCACATGTCTACTTTACATCAGCACAATTTTGGAACCAAAATTTTTTTTTGTTAGGAAGTTATAAGGGTTAAAAGTTGACCAGCGATTTTTCATTTTTACAACAAAATTTACAAAGCCATTTTTTTTAGGGACCACCTCACATTTGAAGTCACTTTGAGGGGTCTATATGGCAGAAAATACCCAAAAGTGACACCATTCTAAAAACTGCACCCCTCAAGGTACTCAAAACCACATTCAAGAAGTTTATTAACCCTTCAGGTGCTTCACAGGAACTAAAGCAACGTGGAAGGAAAAAATGAATATTTTACTTTTTAGCCACAAAAATGATCTTTTACAAACTTTTTTTTTATTTTCACAAGGGTAAAAGGAGAAAATGGACAGATAAGGTTGTTATGCAATTTCTCCTGAGTACGCCAATACCCCATATGTGGGGGAAAACCACTGTTTGGGCACACGGCAGAGCTCGTAAGGGAAGGAGCGACGTTTGACTTTTTCAAACTAAAATTGGCTGGAATTTAGATTGGATGCCATGTCGCGTTTGGAGAGCCCCTGATGCGCCTAAACAGTGGAAATCCCCCACAAGTGACACCATTTTGGAAACTAGACCCCCTAAGGTACTTATCTAGATCTGTTGTGAGCACTTTGAACCCTCAAGTGTTTCACAAAAGTTTATAAAGCCTGGGTGTGAAAAAAAAAAAATCAATTTTCCACAAAAATGATTTTTTAGTCCCAAATTTTTGAATTTTCCCAAGGAAATTGGACCCCAAAAGTTGTTGTCCAATTTGTCCTGAGTACGCTGATACCCCATATGTGGGGGGGGAACTGTTTGGGCGCACGGCAGGGCTTGGAAAGGAAGTAGTAACGTTTTGGAATGCAGACGTTAATGGGGGTCATGTTCCGTTTGCAGTGCCCCAGATGAGCCTAAACAGTGGAAACCCCCACAAGTGACCCCATTTTGGAAACTAGACCCCCTAAGGAACTTATCTAGATCTTTGGTGAGCACTTTGAACCCCCAAGTGCTTCACACAAGTTTATAATGCCCGGCATGAAAATAAAAAATCCTATTTTTTTCCCACAAAAATTATCTTAGTCACTAATTTTTTATTTTCCCAAGGGTAACAGGAGAAATTGGACCACATAAATTGTTGTACAATTTGTCCTGAGTACGCTGATACCCATATGTGGGGGGGAACTACTGTTTGGGTGCACGGCAGAGCTCGGAATGGAAGGAGCACCATTTGACTTTTTCCAACCAAAATTGGCTGGAATTGAGTTTGGATGCCATGTTGCATTTGGAGAGCCCCTGATGTGCCTAAACAGTGGAAACCCCCCACAAATGACCCCATTTGGGAAACTAGACCCCTAAGGAACTTATCTAGATTTTTGATGAGCAATTTGAACCCCCAAGTGCTTCACACAAGTTTATAACGTAGAGCCGTAAAATTTAAAAATCATATTTTTTCCACAAAAATGATCTTTTCACCCCAATTTTTATTTTTCCAAGGGTAACAAGACTCCAAAAGTTATTGTGCAATTTGTCCTGAGTGCGCTGATACCCCATATGTGGGGGTAAACCACTGTTTGGGTGCATGGCAGAGTTTGGAAGGGAAGGAGCGCCGTCTGACTTTTTCAACGCAGAATTGGCTGGACGCCATGTCGTGTTTGGAGAGCTCCTGATCTGCCTAAACAGTGGAAACCCCCATAAATGACACCATTTTGGAAACTAGACCCCTCAAGGAACTTATCTAGATGTGTGGTGAGAACTTTGAACCCCAGGTGTTTCACTAAAGTTTATAACGTACAGCCGTAAAATAAAAAATCTTTTTTTTTTTTACAAAAATGATTTTTTCGCCCCAATATTTTATTTTCACAAGGGTAACAGAAGAAATTGGAAGCAAAAGTTGTTGTCCAATTTGTCCTGAGTACACTGATACCCAATATGTGGGCGAAAACTACTGTATGGGCACACGTCGGGGCTCGGAAGGGAAGTAGTGACGTTTTGGATTGCAGACTTTGATGGAATGGTCTGGGGGCATCATGTCACATTTGGAGAGCCCCTGATGCACCTAAACAGTGGAAACCCCCCACAAGTGACCCCATTTTGGCAAATAGACCCCACAAGGAACTTATCTAGATGTGTGGTGAGCACTTTGAACCCCCAGGTGTTTCACTAAAGTTTATAACGTACAGCCGTAAAATAAAAAATCTTTTTTTTTTTTGCAAAAATGATTTTTTCGCCCCAATATTTTATTTTTACAAGGGTAACAGGAGAAATTGGACCCCAAAAGTTGTTGCCCAATTTGTCCTGAGTACGCTGATACCCAATATGTGGGAGAAAACTACTGTATGGGTACACGTTGGGGCTCGGAAGGGAAGTAGTGACGTTTTGGATTGCAGACTTTGATGGAATGGTCTGGGGGCGTCATGTCGCATTTGGAGAGCCCCTGATGCGCCTAAACAGTGGAAATCCCCAACAAGTGACCCCATTTTGGAAAATAGACCCCACAAGGAACTTATCTAGGTGTGTAGTGAGCGCTATGAAGCCCCAAGTGCTTCACAGAAGTTTATAATGTACAGCCGTAAAAAACAAAAAAATAATTTTTTTTGTACAAAAATGATATTTTCGCCCCCAGTTTTTTATTTTCCCAAGGGTAACAGAAGAAATAGGACAAATTGCACAAAAACTCTTGGGGTCCAGAGTACGCTGATACCCCATATGTGGGGATAAACTACTGTTTGGACGCATGGCAGAGCTCAGAAGTGAAGGAGCACCGTTTGACTTTTTCAACGCAGAATTGGCTGGAATTGAGATCAGACGCCATGTCACATTTGGAGAGCCCCTGATGTGCCTAAACAGCGGAAACCCCCCAATTCTAACTCCAACCCTAACCCCAACACACCCCTAACCCTAGTCCTAACCCTAACCACAAACCTAACCCTAACACACCCCTAATCCCAACCCTAACCCTAATCCTAACTTTAGCGCCAACCCTAACCCTAACTTTAGCCGCAACCCTAACCCTAACCCTAATGGGAAAATGGAAATAAATACATTTTTTTAATTTTATTATTTTTCCCTAACTAAGGGGGTGATAAGGGGGGTTTGATTTACTATTTATAGCGGGTTTTTATGATTGGCAGCTGTCACGCTAAAAGAGCTTTTTATTGCAAAAATAGTTTTTTGCATCGCCACATTTTGAGAGCTATAATTTTTGCATATTTTGGCCCACAGAGTCATGTGAGGTCTTATTTTTTGCGGTACGAGTTGACGTTTTTATTTGTACCATTTTTGAGCAGGTGACATTTTTTGATCGCTTTTTATTTCGATTTTTGGGAGGTTAGAATGAACAAAAATCAGCAATTCATGAATTTCTTTTGGGGGAGGCGTTTTTATTGTTCCGCGTGTGGTAAAATTGATAAAGCAGTTTTATTCTTCGGGTCAGTACGATTATGGCGATACCTCATTTATATCATTTTTTTATGTTTTGGCGCTTTTATAGAATAAAAACAATTTTATATAAAAAATAATTATTTTTGCATCGCTTTATTCTGCGAGCTATAACTTTTTTATTTTTTCGCTGATGATGCTGTGTCGCGGCTCCTTTTTTGCGGGACAAGATGACGTTTTCAGCGGTACCATGTTTATTTATATCGGTCTTTTTGATCGCGCGTTATTCCACTTTTTGTTCGGCGGTATGATGATAAAGCATTGATTTTTTGCTTCGTTTTTTTTTTTTTTTTTTAAGGGGTTCACTAAAGGGGTTAACTAGTGGGACAGTTTTATAGGGGGGGTCGTTACGGACGCGGCAATACCAAATATGTGTACTTTTATTGTTTTGTTTTTTTTATTTACAGGAAGAAATGAATTTATTGGGGAATATATTTTTTTTTTTTTATTTATTTTGGATTTTTTTTTATAACATGTTTATTTTTATTTTTTTAACTTTTTTACTTTGTCCCAGGGTGGGACATCACTGTATTTTATCAAATCGCTGGTGTGACAGTGTGCACAGCACTCTGTCACACCAGCGCGTCAGCGCAGTCGGCTCAGAGGCCAACCCCTTCAGCGCATCGGATCGTCCTGGCCTGACAGCGCATCATCGCGCTTAGGGCTCAGGCAGGAGCCAGCCGACCTCCCTGTGCCCCAGACACCGCGCAGTGTCGCGCATTATTCCGGACGGTCCGTGACCGCTCCTGCAGACGGATGTGCGTGATCGTGAACCGGCCTTCAGGAGGAACCTAGACGCCGATCACAGTGACGGGTAATAGTACGTCTAATGTCAGAGAGGGGTTAAGTCACCACCTACTATTTTCAGTGAAATGAAGTGAAGTGCTATGTCCGGCTTCCACGGCGGAGGTACCTCAGAATCATTGTGCGCTTCTCCGGCGCCCGCAAGCCTTTGACATTGCAGGAGATGATCTTCATATTGAATGGGCGGCAGAAAAGTTATGAGTGTGCTGGAGGAGACGGTGTACCCTCTTATGGCCGTCGTTGGCACCAACCTGCGAGGAAAGGAAGAAGTAGCACCACAATATCAAATACCAAATCAAGATATATTGACAATTCCAGGATTAATTATTGGAGAGAGGTCCCTTGCTACCCTTTTCTAGTAACTCTTGTTTAACAATAAACCGCTGTAAGCGGTCGTAGTCTCTCCACCACTACCTCTGTTTATGTGACTTCCTTTTTTCTAAACTGTGAGGAGATTACCCCCATCTTCCCAGGCTATTCAGTGTACCCCCCCATGTGTCCAAAGCATGAAACCCCAATAGCCTGCTTCACTTATTGTCCCTCCATATGTAATGTTGAAGTCAGTTGTCCCACGTGTATCAAGATACCCTCTCTCATGAGAGATCTTCAACATCTAATATCAATTAACTAATTTAACCATCTAAAATTGCAGCAAAGCTATCATGCTTTAGCATAGGTATGAAGGAACTCCAATAGAAACGGCTCAAACAGCAAATATATCTCATATGTAATTTAACGTGGAGAGAATCTCTTTCATCTTTCCTGATCTCCTTCATGAACTGCCATCTTGTCGTCGTCTGCGTGGGGAGAACCTGGAACTGCCTCGCTGTACCTCCCTATCACTTTGTGGATTTCGTTCCAAGGCTGCTTCGGCTTGTTCTGGTGTGTCATAAATGACATATGTCCCGTCAGATCTTTGTAACCGCAAACGCGCTGAGAACAGTAGTTGAAAGCGAACATCTCGCTCAAACAACGTTGTGCAAATGGAACTGAACGCCCTCCTCTTCTTTGAGACCGATACTGAGAAGTCCTCAAAGAGCAGAATCTCATAGCCATGGAGTAGCACTGGGCGCCTCGCTTCTCTGAATGCCCGTAACAATGAAACTTTGTCGTTATAATCTAACAGCTTCATTATTACTTGCCGTGGTCTGTACATCGTTGGTTTCGATGCCTCCCCTCGCCTGTTGTTGTTTTGCGGCGGTCCCACACGATGTGCACGTTCCACACGACAGTAGTACTTAAGTCACAATATTTTTGTTAGATCATTCTCACAGATGGATTGTAAGTCTGCTGATTGAAACGATTCAGGCAGTCCTACGAGACGTAAATTGCTTTGTCTCGAGCGATTTTCCAAGTCCTCTGTTTTGTCTATCAAATTTTGTAAGTTCTGCTGAAGGTTCTGTTCTCTGTCTTGGGAAAGTTGCTTCTCCTGTTGTAGCAGCGCCACATCCTGTTGCAGCTTGGTAATTGCAATGGTATTCAGATCTACAGACTTTTGTATGGAAGACAATGATGATTGCAATGCCGACTCCAGCAGCTTCTGAATGTCTGGTAAGAGAAGGACTGTGACCTCTCCAGCCATTTTCTGGGAATCAAATTCCTGAGGAACTCTCATGTCACATGGTGCTTCTGATAATAGCTCTTGATGCATGTCTATGGCAGCGCTCAGCATCGCGCCTCTTTCCTCTTTCTCTCCTCCATGCGCCATCTTGTCCTTCTGCTTCAGTTGGATAGGTAAACCGTTCGGGGTCTGTTGTGAACTCCGTAGCAAGTAGCGCTCCATAAATTATGTCCCCACGAATGTAAAAGGTGTCACTGTTCCCGGGGGTGGTTTTACTGCTCTCCTATCGGCCCGATATGCTTGGATACCTGGGAGGAATTCATGAGCGTCTCCAAACTCCCTCCTCACATGTCAGCGCAGGAACCGGAAGAGGGAACGTGCTTGTTTTGTTGCTCATAGGTGGAGTTTTATACAGTAAATGATTACTGCTGTCGTATTTTTGCCGTCCCTAGGGCAGAATAAGGCTGCGTAACGTCACATTTTAGAGAGAGTCATATAATAGACACACGCTACCCTACCCGTGACACAAGGAGGTAGTGTTGCCGGATAAAGCCTTGCGCAACCAGACATGCTTTTACCCTCTTCAACACTCTACAAGCAAAAAATGCATGATTGCAGACGCAGCCTTTATTGACGTACAGTATAACATCGCCATTACCCATCAGAGGCTGGCCACTGTCTGATACAGACATAGTATATACCTTTGCTATCTGTAGCCTTTGTTTCACCTCCACTTGCAGGCACCCACTTAAATTGTGACAATGCATAATGTTTTTTTAAAATGTTTATTTTTTATCGTGCATTATTGCGTCATCTCATCACTTTGATGAGTCCATGCTGGACATGTAATAAATGCTGTCCGAACTAACAATTTTCGTAAGTGAAATAATTTTAATCTGTGTGACTGTCACATATAAATTGTAATGATGATGATGAGTGACTATTACAAAATCCATTGTCTTCACTATGTTATGGTTTAACATAGCGTTCCTTACGCATCATTCCTAAATACAAAAATGGACTTTTATTCATAAATTTACAACACTATATTTTGTAAAATAAATTTTGGGTGGTGTGTTGTTCCATTTCTTGTTGCCATGTGCTTATATGCGTTTATATTTTAAGGGTGTTTATTTTTATTCTTGGAATTGAAATTCATCATTTTATTGTCCTAGTAAACATTCATTTTTTCTTGTTTGAAGTACATACATTTGCAATGGCCACGTAACAAGGCAATAACTCAATAACCTTGACCCTGTGCTCCAACACCGCCAGTTGTTGCTCGGAAGTGCTGTTAGCACAGTCAACACTTGCTCCTGTGTTACTGGGGTTCAGTAATGTCAGCTGTTCCCCTGCTGTGTGTACGGCAACAAAAAGTCCTGCTGCCTCCACCCTGTTCTCTTCTCATCCCTGGGCTCCAACACCGCCAGTTGTTGCTCGGAAGTAATTGGCAGGGGTACTGACTCCTGCCTAGCCTGGTTACAGCACAACAGCTGTTTCCTGGCAGTGTCAACGTCAATTTGCCTCCAATAAGTTGTCCTGTCGTGTTGCATTCGGGTTAGCCGACTGTATGGTGCCTGCAGTTTAGGTGATTCCTATGTGTGCTGTGGGATAAGTAAATAAAGGCTGTTTCCGTTGTGACAATAGGACAAGCACCCACTGTAGGACTGTGTGATTCGGTAACTGCGGACGGCTTGCGGCCTGTCAACTTACATTTTCATGGGTGCCTTATGCTACCCGTCCGGGTTCCAGTACCGTCAGCTGGTTCTACGCAGTGCCTTTGGCCTAGGTGCCTCCATCTCCGTATCCGAGTTCTAGCAACGTCTGCTGGTCCTTGGTAGTGCTTTGGAGCACAGGTACCTCCTGCTTAGTAACCGTGTCCCAGTAACGTCAGCTGGTCCTCGGTTGTGCCATTGGCTCTTTTCCTTCTGCTGCCCCTCCGGGTTCCAGCACAGTCAGCTGGTCCTCGTTACTTGCATTGGCTCTTGTACCTTCTGCTACCCGTCAGGTTCCAGTAACGTCAGCTGGTTCTCGGAAGTTAGTCAGCCTTCTTGTACCTTCAGCTACATTTACAAATTGAAGATTTTTTAAATGTTTTTTTGGGTAATCACTCTGGATCTCCAACAATGAAGACGACGACCCTGATGACCACCCCGAAGAAGATGACGACCACAAGGACGACGAGCATCAAGCCAACCAGCCTGAACACCATCACAAGGAAGAAATAAAAGATTACCCAAAAGAAGATCACCAACAGGACAAAGAAGGTTAAGACAAACTACAAGATACAGAACAAAGACAGAAGAACAATAAGCAGAAGATCAAAAAGCAGAAGAACATGAAGTATAAGACCAAAATGAAGAGCAAAATATATGCTCTAAATTATAAGCAGAAGAAGACTAAGCAGTGTATGGGGGTGAGTCCGTTCCTCCTCGTGGTGCCCCTGGAAAATGCCTGCTGCTGCAGGCTAAACTGAACACGGACAAATACTGTTGTAATTTAAATCTTTTGTGACAGCAAGAACGGAAGGATGAAAAATTCATACTTTTACAGATTACAAGTACAGGAATCTCTGTCACAAATAAGAATATGATGAAGAAGATGAAGATGAAGTAGAATATGAAGAAGAATAATAGTTTAATAAGAACAATATGAGTAATGTTAACAAAAAGATGAATAGCAAGAAGTTTAAGAAGAAGATAAAGAAGGTGAAGATGAAGAATAATTTGATGAAAAAGATGATGCTGCTGAAGATTATGAAGGAGAAAGTGTGTCAAAAGTTAAAAAGGTGAAGAGCATGGAAGTTGTGAAATATACATATTTGCCAAAATAGGAAAAACGTAAACAACATTGTCAATTTCTTCGTCAATCCGAACATCTTTAAAAAAAAAAATATTAATGCTATTCCATTTGATTGGGTTAAACATCTATGCCTTTAATGTCTCCTCAACCTCCCCAATACATTCTACATTACTCTTTGTTGTTTTCCTTCATGTACAATTAACCAACAAGGCAAGAATGTTTTTTTTTAATTCCGATATTTTGTTCCCATAGACTTACATTGGATTTCCGGTATCGGTATCGGGTATCGCCGATATTTTTTGGGTATCGGCGATACCATTCCGATTCCGATACTTTTGGATATCGGAAAGTATCGCTCAACTCTAGTCATCAGCAAATTTGATCAGTTTACCTTCAATTCCTTCATCTAAATCATTGATAAAGATGTTGAACAATACAGGGCCCAAAACAGAGCCTTGTGGTACCCCACTTGAGACATTCTTCCAACTGGATGTGCAGCCATTTTGCGACCACTCTTTGGGTCCGATCACTAAGCCAGTTATGAATCCACCTAACAGTTGCCTTGTCCATTCCATACTTAGTCATTTTTTCAATAAGGATTGTGTGAGATACTTTGTCAAATGCTTTGCTGAAGTCAAGATATACTCATTAAAGGCCGTGTGTCATCAGAAAATGAACTATTGTTTCAATCATTTTTTTAAAAGGGAATCTTTCACCAGTTTTTAGCTATGTGAACTGAGAACAGTATGATGTAGGGGCAGAGACCCTGATTATAGCAATGTGTCACTTACTGGGCTCCAGGCTGTCATTTTTATGAAATCCCAGTTTTCTATACTGTAGATCTACTAGTTCTCTAAATGCTAAACTCTGTAAACCCACCCACACCACTGATTGGCAGTGATGGTGATTTGGTTAGCAGAGCAGGAGGAGTACAAGGCACAAGACAACTAGTCGTTTAGTGATAACCTCCTACTGGTAAAACACTGATTTTATTGAAAACTGCAAGAAGTAGCCCAGTAAGTGCCACATCTCTGGAATCAGACCCTCAGTCCTTACATCACACTGATCTCAGATTATATAGAGACAAACCTGCTGACAGATTCCCTTTTATCGCTTCACATCTTTTTGTTCAATTTTCCATAACACTATATTAAAAAAAATTCTGAAATCTTGCTATTTTCACCCTGGCCACTAGGCCTCATATTAGACACTTACTTCCTGTTCTCTTCAGCAGATGCATAGACATAAGCCGCATTAAACTATCCAATCATTTTCTGCTTTGATTTTCATGTTCTGATCTGGGCAAAGGTCGTCACAGACTTTGAAAATCCATTTCAGAATGGCTGTATAATCCTGTTGGAAGGTAGTTAAGTTTATTATTGAAATAAAAGGTTTATGAGTTCAGTTTTATGAGCTACAACCATTCTGACATAGATTTTCAAAGTAAGTACAACAACCTCATCAGGTTAAGAAATGTATCTAATAATGTATACAGTTTATATTATAATATTCAGATTTGTATTATATTTTAACTTGTAACTTCTGAGACCCAATGCAAAATCTGTAACAGGTTTTGCTGAAGATGTGAAAAAGAAGGTAATATAAAACATAGACAGCTAGACTGTACTCTTATGAAACACTTTTGGATGAAAATGTGTTACTATTAGTGATGAGTAAGAGTGCTCAGATGAGGTGTTATCCGAGCACCCTAGTGTGCTAATTAGTGATGAGTGAGTATGCTCGTTACTCGAGTTTTCCGAGCATGCTCGGATGTTCTCCGAGTATTTTGGCGTGCTCGGAGATTTAGTTTGTGTCGCCGCAGCTGCATGATTTGCGACTACTAGACAGCCTGAATACATGTGGGGAATGCCTGTTTGTTAGGGAATCCCCACATGTATTCAGGCTGTCTAGCAGCCGCAAATCATGCAGCTGCGGCGACAGAAACTAAATCTCCGAGCACGCCCAAAATATTCGGAGATCACCCGAGCATGCTCGGAAAACTTGAATAAGGAGCATACTCGCTCATCACTAGTGCTAATCTTGGGCGTGCTTGAATACTATGTTCAAGTCTCCGTGGCTGTTCAACAGCCGCAATAAATGCAGGAATTGCCTGTTTGTTAGACAATCCCTGCATGTGTTGCAGCTGTTGAACAGCCACAGAGAATCGAACATAGTATTCGAGCACGCCCAAGATACTCTATTAGCACAAGAGGGTGCTCGGATAATACCTTATCCGAGCACTCTCTCTTATCAATAGTTACCATCCTATTTAATTCAACACCTCAACTCCCCCCCCAACTTGATTTTATGAAACATATTTTACTTAAAAACTCCCTTTACATAAAAACTCCACCCCGTAACACTTCATGTGCTCAACCTAGATGTCCACTGTTAGGTATTAGGGACTAGAAAATGAGACGTGCTAGAAAACCGAAAAGGTTTGAAAGGCAAGAAACAATAATAGACAAAAATCTTTTAAAATTGTGGCGACAATAAACTTTACATATAAAATAGCTAATTAATGCTGAATCGGGTATCCCAATAAACATAGGTGCAAGGTCAACAACTTCCTCCTCTTGTTTTTCTCTTCATCTTCAATGTTAGGGAATACTACGTTGCATTACTAAAATATTTTTATAGTTTAAATGTAAATAGACTACTGTAGATGGATAAACTGCGCCTCCATATACTGTTATCTACTTTTCTTTTTTCCCATGTAACAACTTATTCTGTGTTTTAAAAAATGAAAAAGAAAGAATTTACAAATACAAATCTGTGACAGCCTTCAACTACACTGTGCCATTTTTATCATACTGGCACCTTTCATGGCAAAAGGGCTTTTTCATCCTCTCTGACACCAGGATCAAGGTGTGGCTGCTTCCTCTATATCTCCTATGGTTGCGCCCTTGATTAGGATAAAGTCATTTTCTCATTGATCGTCTTTCATTATCAGTGACTAATAGTGTCACACAGTACAGTTATCATTTTTACTATTCCAAATTATATAAGAAATAGACACCCAGGCAACTTTTATTGATAACATTTGTAGCTTTAAACATTATTTACATGTGTGAAAGTGGAAAAAGCTTCTGCTTTTCTTTGTTTTTTTTAACAGTCCTATTGAATTTGTTGTAATCATATTATATCTATAACATAAGGTTATCGGTAAAGCCCCAACCGTAAATGGGTTGTTCACTAACAACCAATTATGAATCCCTGTTTATCCCTCAGTAAAATAATAACACTTAGACTGGAGTCACACTTGTGAGTGCAATGCGAGAAACTCCCGCTAGTCTCTCGCATCAATACCCAACACTGCCGCCGGCACTCGGGACCGGAGTGTTAAGCTGCATAGAAATACATGTGTAAGGGAAGGCCCAGACTGTAGTCATGACTTGGATTACCGTAACATCCATGTCCAGCCCTTGAAACGGTGGTCTTCGCTCTGGCGTACCTGCATCTCCAGAATTCACTCCTCCTGGGCACCTCCGAGGCATCGACAATCCCTCTTCTTTGAGACCCCCAGTAATGGAGACACAGTCCAGAATAACTTGAACACATTCTTTACTTAACTCTTCACATGTTACATCCACAGTTGGCACAACAGGTGTTACATTAGTTTTCGTTTCTCTCCCTGCCTTGCTGTCACTTCTGTGCAGTACACGCCTGGACAGGACCATCTTAGACTGCTCCCCAGTTCCTTCCAGGCCTGACCTCGTCATAATGACACTTCCTTCAGCCAAGTCATCAATCATTACGTTTGGTGGTCCCCGGTGAAGCATCCGGCCCGTCTGTACCGAATTCGTCGAAGCTCCAGCTCCCCTCAGTTCCTTGGTCCAGCCAACTCATGCCCTATAAACATTGGCCCAGGTGGTAAGACTGCACATGTTTCCTTTCTGTTTAGGCCCACTGCGAAACTATGCAGCGGCCGTGGGTAACGTGGGTTGCTGTCCTTAAACGTTGCGTGGCTGCCGGTTGTCCAGGCCTAAGCCCTTGTGGACACTTGGGCACGCTGGCCCGGTCTGAGCTAACTTCCTAAGAACCTCTCACTACTACCCGGAAGCCCCTCCTACACTTAACCCTTTGTGAAACTACCTAGCAGCTATACTTAACAAGGCCCACTAGTATACCCTCACCTAGTGACCCGCAACAGTACTACACTTACCCAGATACAGAGACTATATGCTAAAGTGCCCTCCTCTAATGTCCCAACGGGATGCACTTAACTTTCCCTAAGCTATACATATGTAAAGAACATAATGTTATACACAGAAACACAAAACATAGGCAAAAACATATGTACACAATGGTAACACATCATGAATGTGGCAGTACCATTACTATTAGCAGTAGTACATAATATTATGTAGCAATACCACCAAACGTTTACACTTACACAACAACTATTTACATGATAAAACATTAAACACACTTAAGGGGTGGGGCAAAACAGGAATACTCCTTCACCCTCTTTCACCCCCTTACACATGCAGCCGCACACTCCGGTCCGAGTGCCAGCGGCAGTGCCGGTATTGATGCAAGAGACTCGCTTGAGTTTTGGTCTTGGGCAGGCTATTTGCCCAAGGCCTGGCACCCCTCAGCATGATACATCGGTGCAGTCGCCCACGGCACCCTGTCTTGTTTCCCGGCTGCGATCCGGAGGATACCTTTTGTGTTACAGTTGTAAGTTTCTTTGGACATTAAAAGACATTTGCTTTGAACTGTTCTGTGGTCACTGTCTATCTGTCACACTGCACCAACCCCGCTGCACTACAGGCACTAAATTCTTAAATCATACAAGCACGTGTATATACTTATATCAGAAAAACACAAATGCCCCCACAGGCGGATTATGATTTTACAGCATTGCCTACTTTTTCAACATACAGCAACTTTTTATAAAAGCAAATTTTAAAAAAATGCACTTGATATACTGTTTCCCTCTAAATTTTTCTAGATTATGCCTGTTTCATGAGGTTACATACAGCCCTGACAAAGATAAAGAAACATTTTCATAGAAAATAGCATTTCCAATTATTAGACTCCTCTTCTCCTTCCCTCACTCCCTGAACTGATCATTCACTTTCAATTCATAGATACGATATCTCTAAGGTTCGAAAGAGATAAATATGAATTATCAGCTTCACAGAGAGAGAAAGTACATGGAGGAGGGAGCACCTTCAGGACAGATAAAAAGGCACGGAAACACTTCTGCTCCTACAAGTGTTCTGGTATCTAACCCCAAAGCTGAAGTCACAGAATCTGCGCTCAGTACTGCTGTATAATGCCTTTCTTGCAGCTGCTGCTTATGTACAAGTTTGTGCAAGTAAAAGAAAGGGGAGCAGATTCTCATTTTCACCGTGTGCCTTGTATGGAAGACATCCTAGTATCTGCTCACTGAAGTTTAGGGGAAACTGACAAGATATGGACCCTTCAGAGGTAGAAAACTGGTGAAGATTAGAATAAAGTATATTTGTCCTACAAAGGTAATAAGTTGTGTTATTGCTCATGTAATCACACAATGGTTGATTTTGGGAAGTCACATGAAACAACTGTTATGCTTAAAGGAAGCATTTATGAGAACTAAGTTTACCATTAGATCCAGTGATTAGACCTCACAGGGTTTCTCTGAAAAATGTAACAAATTAAATAAATTAAACTAGCTTCACCCGTGCGAAATTTTCGCACATTGGTCGTCGGAGGCGCAGGCAATTTCAGAAACAGGAAGCTGGTCAAATGTAACTGTATTTCATGAGATGATGATGTAAGCTTTCCGGGGGTTTAGCTCTAGGATCGCTGTCTGGGTAGACAGAATGGCACGGAAACAGTTCATTCAGACAGCAGTTTGGTGAAAACTGGCCGCAACCAGTTTTATTAAAGTCCACAGCACACAGATAAAAACAAATCATAAACAGAAAACCTGGGCTTGTCTAGCCTCTAATTACACTTAGATAGATGGCCCTCTCTATCCGGGACCCAGACTCTACCAGTCTGTGCCCAAAACAACACATATCACATATGTTACCAGTATGGAGTTTCACAGACACTCCTCTTTATGTCCGAAGGCAACTCCAATGTCCAGACTTGAGAGAGGTCACCTCCTATTCAGTCGCTATTCGCACGGATTCTCACTGTGACTACTCCTGTGTCCGGGGTACTTCCTGCACCCAACTGAGATAGCTCACACTCTTAGAGACTGCTTCCTTGTGCCAGGACACCTCCCTGTGTCCGGGCTAAAGACAGTTCCCACACTCTTGGAGACACCTTCTGTGTCTGGACCCCTTGTCCAGACTGAATGAGCTCTCTGACTGTGCTCCCAAGCACCTACTTCTGGCTTCCTAATCAACACCTGAGTGGATTCAGGTCTGAGCTGCAAGCGTGTACTGAATGGCAGGTGTAGTGACCTTTCTTCACCACCAGGTTTACAAAGCCACACATTTCGTTCATACCAGTCAGCAAGGTACTTAGGTGAAATATACACCTCATTCACCACATATTCCTTCACTGTCTCACATATCCCCTCCCTCTTCTCCAGACCGGAGGGCTGGTCATCCAGACCGGAGGGCTGGTCAACAATCCAACAGAGACAGTGAACTCTGGACCAGTCATGGCCCTCATCAGCTTCATCCTCACCACTGTCATAGCCAACATCAGTCTTCTCTTCATCTGAAGCATCCGCACTACCCTGTACCCTCCCAGGCCTATACTCTCTGCGGGCCTCGGGTATCCTGCACTGTTTCATCTTGACTTTAGTGCCAGCCTCAGTCTCGGTATAGTGGCTCACCAGATAAGTACGACCAGGCACGTCAGAACAGCTCTGCTGATTCTTCCTCAGAAACTTTCGTACCTCCTGCTTTTGGGGCACTGACCCTGTGTCACCAACTGTCACAGGAGGTATAGGGGTTTTCTCTAATTCCCCCTGAACTTTCTTTAACACATCTACTTTCTTAAATATCAGTTGATTCATAAATTCTACCTCACAGAACCCAAGCGCCTCTGTCATGGTTTCTGACCATTCCGAGCCACACTGTTCAAACGATTGGCACTGTAGAGGGAGCTGATCGTTTTTCTGGGTCGGTACACATAATTTATCCTCTTCTGGTACAGGCTCACTTTGCATAAGACTCAGAGCTCTTACTTCTTTCTCCAGGAGATCCTCATGGCTACGCATCTTCTCCTGTAGTTGTTGGACGTCCTTTACGTCTTTGGCCCCTTCTTCAGGCTCTTCTGGTAGGACATGCTCAGAAGCCCTACCATCAGTCTTCTTTTCCACCACGTTCTGCATCCCATCTGAGCTCCCGTGTATCTGCAGCGGCAACGGAGCGACACATCGCCCCTCCCACTCACTGGGACGTGGTTCAAGTGTAGACTCCATGAAAATGCGCCTGAGCTCACCAAGGCCAACCCGAGGTCTCAAAATCTCATCTTGGGATTTATCCAGATCCTTTGGGTCGCTCGGGAACTCCGATGGCGCACCGGGCGCCGAATTTCCGGCCCGAGCTTCGCGAGTCGCAGCCACGAATCCGGACAGTACACCGTCCACGCCGCTGTCTCCGCAGAAACATATTCCGGGGCAGAGTCATTCCCCACATCTTCAGTCTTGTTCCTCACAGCTTCACTTGAGACATCAGCCTCTGGTGAGGCACCTGGCCTTGTGTCCACCACTTCCATGGCTTTCTCCACCTCTGCAGCATCACCTTCAGAGTCCTTGGCCTGATGCAGATCCACACCATACATTGACAACTTCTCATTTTCAACAGCATCCACTTGTGCTGTGTTCAGTTTCAGAGTCCTGTCTTTCACCTTAGTCTTCGCCAGGGAACCGGCCAACTGTACAACATCTTCAGATGCCATCCTCCGTCCGACTGCAAGGTCAGCCTCAGCCTTCCTCTCAGGACTCTCAATCTCCTCTGCTACCATGCCTTCCTCACTTGCACTGGTTGCTTTATGGTCATCAGATAATTCACTATCACTATCTGACCCCGTTTTCTCAGCCACATCTGTCTCACTGTCAGGGCTATACACTTCATTATCATTCACATCCTGCTCACTGTCAGGGTTATACAATTCATTTTCATTCATATCCTGCTTACTGTCAGGGTTATACAATTCATTTTCATTCACATCCTGCTCACTGTCAGGGTTATACAATTCATTTTCATTCACATCTTGATCTGGAACCTTAGTTAACATGTCATCCACAACATTAACTTCACCATCTGGTCCCTCAAGTATGTGACTCTGTGACAACCCCAGCACTATACTTCTATATAGCTCAGGTACTAGGAGCTGACTCACGACCTCTCCCTGGACTTCAGTGTCCCTATACAATAGGTTATTGTTCATGGCAGCATGAGGAAACCTCTCCTCAGAGCCAGGCTCTTGGGGAACCTCACTCAGAACAATTACATTTTCCTGTGCCGTTTTAAGAGTGGGGTCTCGCACCGGCTCACTCCCAAAATGTCACAGGAGCCAGGCAGGTCAGGGACACTCGGTTCCCGAGAACCACCATCCTCGTCTCCCAACATCACCTGCAAAGAAATGTCATCTTTATCACGGTCATCATCAGTATCATGATCATCATTATCATTATCAATATTATCATGGTCATCATCATTATCACATAAGTTTAACGGCCCACTAGCATTGTGTTCCGCCCCTCGGACTGCGCACCCTCAGTAGGAGCTTCATCACACTGTCCATCAGAAACATTTTTCCCCCAGAGATCCTTAGACCGGGAAAGTCATTACCCAATATAACGGGGTGCACCAGGGTCTTCACTACCCCCACTTCATATGAAACCTCCCCGAGTTTGGGGACCAAGTCCACGGCAGTCTCTGGTAGACTTTGGTGTCTTCATGGATGTACACCACACTCAGGTGCTTATCAGGGATGAAGTCCCTATCACTCAGGCTGTCACATACGGAAGTCACTGGACTCTCTGAGTCCAAGAGGGCCTGTGCTGGGCAGTCACTTACAACCACCGGGGACCCCTGTGGTCCAGTCTCTTCGGCTGAGGTGGACACACACACAGGTTCTGCGCAGAGAGAGAGGATCTGCCATCATCACAACACATAGGCTCCCCCTCTATTGGACAGTTGGCTGCAAATTTCACGCCAGCTCCAACACTGTCCATCACACTCTCCCACCCACATGTCCCCTCGGGCCTGAACCCGCTTATCAGCATACCCCATGTCCCCAACAGCTGGAACGCTCTTACCGGGAGAGTTCAGCGTCCGGGAACTCCGAAGTGACGACCTCTCAGACGGCTGTACCTCAGGAGGACGTGCTTGGGTGTAGCGGTCCACTATCACCTTTTCAACTCCATAATCAGGCCTGCTGACTGCAGACTCCGAACTGTATCTCCAGTCATGGACTCTCCTGGCACGGGCTGCAACCGTAACACCCAGCCGGGTAAGAATCGCCGCTTTCAACTTGGCATAGTCTTCGCTGTCCTGCTTGCTCAGGTACTCAACGAGTTCCTCCATACTGCCGGACTTATCTGTCTCAACCACGGCAGTTTTATGTTGCACATTAACTTGTGCCATTTGTTCAAACAGCGCCTCCCTGCTGTCATCCATGCTGTCAGACTTCTCTGTCTCAACAACGGCAGTCTTCACTCAAGACATACACACTCTACAGTCTTTTCCATAGAAAAATTCAGCTCTGCTGTGCAGACAATTTTTTTTTTTTTTTTTCTACAAACTCTATTAGGGCCACTGTCTCTTTAAGACTTCTCCAATAGACATTTCTCCTTTGCTGCTGCACACTTCACAGTCTTTTCCACAACAAGTTCAACTTTGCTGTGCAAACACACTTTTTTTTTTTTTTCTTTGCAAACTCTATTAGGGCTACTGTCTCTTTAAGACTGCTCCAAACAGACGTTTCTGCTGACACTTTTTTTTTTTTTTCTGCTGCTATTTCAATAGACTTCACCTTTAATGCTGTCTCTCGCCTCTGTGCTGCATACACACTCCAGCACTAACTGTACCAGGCCCTGCGCTGCCCGCATTCTCCACCAATTGTAAGCTTTCCGGGGGTTTAGCTCTAGGATCGCTGTCTGGGTAGACAGAATGGCACGGAAACAGTTCATTCAGACAGCAGTTTGGTGAAAACTGCCGCAACCAGTTTTATTAAAGTCCACAGCACACAGATAAAAAACAAATCATAAACAGAAAACCTGGGCTTGTCTAGCCTCTAATTACACTTAGATAGATGGCCCTCTCTATCCGGGACCCAGACTCTACCAGTCTGTGCCCAAAACAACACATATCACATATGTTACCAGTATGGAGTTTCACAGACACTCCTCTTTATGTCCGAAGGCAACTCCAATGTCCAGACTTGAGAGAGGTCACCTCCTATTCAGTCGCTATTCGCACGGATTCTCACTGTGACTACTCCTGTGTCCGGGGTACTTCCTGCACCCAGACTGAGATAGCTCACACTCTTAGAGACTGCTTCCTTGTGCCAGGACACCTCCCTGTGTCCGGGCTAAAGACAGTTCCCACACTCTTGGAGACACCTTCTGTGTCTGGACCCCTTGTCCAGACTGAATGAGCTCTCTGACTGTGCTCCCAAGCACCTACTTCTGGCTTCCTAATCAACACCTGAGTGGATTCAGGTCTGAGCTGCAAGCGTGTACTGAATGGCAGGTGTAGTGACCTTTCTTCACCACCAGGTTTACAAAGCCACACATTTCGTTCATACCAGTCAGCAAGGTACTTAGGTGAAATATACACCTCATTCACCACATATTCCTTCACTGTCTCACAATGAACACAGACAGGTATTTATATATGTAGCTTGGTAATACAATAAATTGGTTTGATAAGTACATAGAGGCAAAAAAATGTCTTCCGGTTGAGGTGCCACCTGCAGGTCATTGTTTCTTTATGCAGGTTTATGAAAATGAATGTTTAAACTGTCTTTAGTGATAAAATCGTGGATGTGTGGTTTGTTTGGCTATTTCCTTCCTGAAGGGGGCAAGTTTACCTTTCAAATGGTGTATTATTTGTGTGTGTGGGTGCAGTATGAACGGAGATACAAAGTAATCACCGAAAAACAGTGTTTAGAAATAATAGAATAGATAATATACATTTTTCCAAATATCTTTCTTAAACAAAAAGGTATGCTTTATATAGCGCCCTCTGTCAGGATTTCAAAGATATCATTGTGCAGCCCGTCCTGGATTTCAGAGGACATGCAGTAGAACAGGCGGACTACGTGAAAAACATCTGCTCCAGACAGAGGTCAAAACGAGCATCTTCCAGTCAGGTTCATAAGGCCGGGTTCACATTGCGTTGCGGGCAATGCGCTGACGGCATCCGTCACATAGCGGAACTAACGCTATGTAACGGATGCATTAAAGCCTACTTTGCCCACAATAGCAATAGCGCATCCTAACGCATGCCGAAATCGGCATGCGTTAGCGATGTGTCTTAATTCTGTGACGGACCTCGGACGCGGTCTGCAGCGTTCGGGTCCGTCACTGCTAGCTGAGATAGATACGCCGCGCTAGCGTGATCGCTTAACTCGATCACAAAATGACACTAGCGTTAATGCAGTCCGTCAACGCTGTGCGTTGAACGGACTGCATTAACGCTATGTGAACCTAGCCTAATCATGCATTCCTATGTTCAGTCACCCTGACAGGACACAGAGTGGAGCTCCATGTAAAGACAAAACACCATTCTTCAGCTAAGAATGAACATTCATCTCAGTCAGCATGACAGTTTTAGAGCATCTGTCTGGTGCTTAAAGCAGCCCGTCCTATTGTGTGTCTTCTGAAATCCTAGCATCATCAGGAGGCAGAAGCTGCTCTGTTGACTGTTGCCTGTCATTACTGCTGATCTGAGCCGGCAACAGAGTGCACTGTGATTGTGCATATAGTTTGAGTTTCCCAGCATACACTGGGATTCTTAAATGAAGTGTCTGTTCTGTCCCCACGAGGCGAATGGAGGTGAAGTTGATTGGGGCTGGGAGAGTTTTCCTACCTTCCGCTTCCTCATGCAGAGCAGACAGGACCAGTGCTGTTCAGTGTCCGGAGAGATGATGCACACCAGGGATTGTGAAGTCCAGACTTGTTTATTTGGAAATCTGGACATATAGCTTATGATTGGTATACAGTAACTTCTCCAGAAATGCAGGTGCAAACGAGGTGCAGGAAGATGTAGCACCAAGTATGGCTGCAAGTGTGAGCAGCGAGAATGTATGGGGTGGTGGTGGTGGTCGAAAACTGATGCCTTTCACAGCTCGGTGCAAAGCGTGTCTCTCCATAAAGAACTAACAAAAGCAGTGACCTCAGCACAGGAAGTGAAAGGCACGTACCAGAATTAATTAGTTACAGGCTGCCACACAGAAAGGGCCACCAGGTGACAGCAGAGAGCATGCAAGAATAGATTATACACAGCATGGAAATAATACAATACATAAACCAGACAGATGGAACAGCACAGTGTCCTCACACAGGAAGAAGGGAAAATAAAATAGAATAGCAGTTAGGTAGTGCAGTTCGGGAAGGTTGGGGAACTTTTAATGCAAGTATATTAGAAAACAGTTTCGATTATGGCACTAAATAGATATGGATTTCGAATAAAAATTACTTTGCCTTCCAACAACCCCTTTAAGCCCATCCTGACATGAGCTGTATATGTACGGCACTGTGGAAGCTGCGTTCCCGCAAACCGGCGTAGAGATACTACGTGATAATCGCGCGGGCTCAAATGCAGGATTCAGCTCTATACGAGAGCTGAAACCCTGCCAACGCTCATGATCGTTGCTAGTACCAATCACGGGCATTTAACCCCTCTGATGCTGCTGTCAATAGTGACAGCTACGTCGATGGGCATCGCAGAGGAAGAGAGCTCTCTCTCTCCTCCCATCTCCATGGTGACCATAGGCCAAATGATGGCCGCAGGGTCACCTAGGGATGATGGCCTGTAAGCTCCTGCTCAAAGCAGCAGCTGGCATGCCTACTCCCTGCCTGCTGATCTGATGACTTCCAATGCAAAAGCAGTGCAAAGTACTAGATTAGCAATCAGGGCAGGAAAAGTTGCTGTCCCACCCTGGGACAAGTTATCAAACTAAAAAAAAAGTTTTAAAAAATTATACAAATATTTTTTTAAAAAATCACACAAAAAAATGAAAAAAATAAAAAATATTAATCCAATAAATACATTTATTTACATATAAACAAAAATAAACAAATAAAAAGTACACATATTTGGGATCGCCATCTCCAGAATGACCTGACCTACAATACTATCCCACTAGTGAACACCGTTAAAAAATAAATAAAAAAATGTGGCAAACAACTATGCTTTTTCATCATACCGCTGAACAAAAAGTGGAATAAAACACTATAAAAAAGGTGAATATAAATAGAAATGGTATTGCTGAGAACGCCATCCTGCCCCGCAAAAAATAAGCTGCCATATAGCTCCATAAATGCAAAAAAAGTTATAGCTCTCAGAATAAAGCGATGCAAAAACAATTATTTTTTCTATAAAATAATTTTTATTGTGTAACAGCGCCAAAACATACAGTAACCCAAAAAATAAAGCTGCCTTATCACTTGACATGTGGTAAAAGTCATTAAAAAAAATTGCTGAATTGCTGGTTTTTGTTCATTCTTCCTCCCAAAAATCAGACTTGAAACAGATCAAAAAACGTTATGGGACCAAAAATAGTAACAACAGAAAGATCACCTTGTCCCGCAAAAAACAAGCTCTCACATGACTTCGCTGGGAAAAGTATAGAAAAATTATAGCTCTCAAAATATCGTGATGCAAAAACAAAACAAGCGTTTTTTGGTGTGTGACAGCAGCCAAACAGAGAAAAAATATAAATCTAGTATCACTGTAATCGCACCGACCTGAAGAATAAAGTCGTCTAATGACTTATACAGCACAAGGAACAGCATAAAAAATAAATAAAACCAATTCTTCACCTGTTGTTGGTTTGTTCATTCTACACTCTGAAGATGGCAGTAAGGCTCAGCTAAAATTTATCCTGCGCTCTACGCTGAGTGCTTACATCAGGGTTTCCATGTAAATTTTTGAAATATGTGATTACCCCCAGAGAAAGGTTCCCTATAATGAGGCAGATGAAGACACTGTGAACGCTGTCTGGCCTATGATCTAGCTGTGTCTGTATTTTTATGGAATGCATAAAAGCGGGGTTCGCCACATGTTTGTGCGCCTCTAGAAAGAAGGACACCGCTGAACAGAGGCCAAACAGGGTCCAGAGTAACTCTGCTGCTTCATTATAGTGAATGGATCCATCAGGGGTTTCATCTGAATCATGTCATTCAGAGATTTAGATGGAAATAAAGATATTAGTGCTCAGAGTAGAGAACAAGATAAATGTGGTCCCAAAGGTTACATAATATGTTCCCAATAAAAGCTTCAACTTAATCCACAAAAAAGCAATCCCCCACTCAGGTTCATCATCTGTCAATGGAAATATAGGGGGTTTCCACGTTACTGGTAGTACAAAGGCTCTGGAAAAGCGCTATTCCTCCTCGCCCCCAAAAGAAATCCAGCGAATTCAGCATTCCCAATTCCAAATGCCCCCCTCCCTTCTGAGCCCCACACTGTGCCAAAGCTGCAGTTAGTATCCCAGAGGCATATCTATGGAGGAGCTGCCGGGGAATTTGCTCCTGGCACAGCCGACAGCAGGAATAGTCGGGCCACCTAATGCAGATGTCTGAAGTGTCCCTAGACTGGGAGTCAGCAGTTCTGTGAGAAGAGACTATTGAGGGAAATAGTGTGAGGAGACAGTACGGGGGTAGAAAAGTGTGAGTGGACACAGAATAAAGACTGAGTAGTGTGGGGGGTAGAATGGGGGAACAGGGTAAGGTCACAGCCAGGAAGAAATAGTAAGCCAAGGAGGGGGAGTGTGGTGTGGGTGCATAGTACAGAGACTGTGTAGTGTAGGGGGACACAGTGTGAGAGGACAGTGTCAAGAGGGGGCCTAGTATGGAAAGGAGAGGACAGTGTGGAGGGCATGTACCATAAGAAGGAAAGTGCAGGGGTCATATTTTGTGCAGAGAATATAATGAGGGGCAATTATTTATTTAGGGACTTAGCAGAGAGCAGATATTTTTATTCAGGAGCATTATAATGACACTGCTATCTTTAAGGACATTGTGTAGGTATGTGCTGCAGGAGATCAGAGAAGATGGAAGTCTACAGAGACCAGCTGTGGATGTGAAAAGTCATCAAAGCGTCTGCACAAGATGAAGAGGAAAAGAAAGAACAACTCCAGAGACAACGTCATCCATCTGGTACCTGGATGTAAATGTTTTTTGTGACACTGACTAATTCTCATTTTTATTTATGTTACGAGCATTAATGGGGTTGTCCAAATTTGTGATGAGTCTGCAGTCATTCTATGTGACTGCAGACTTCTGAATTCTCACATTGTGCACTGCACACAGTCAGGATTCTCTCATGCCAGCGATTTGCTTACATGCAGTCATGTGCCAACTAGACATGTGTGGCCTCACTCAATGAAAATGAATTGAGCAAGGCTGGACAGGTCTAGTTGGAATGTGGCCAGAAGTATACAAATCTCATACTTGTAGAAGGAAGAATCCTAAAAGTGTGCAGTGCATGCGCAGTGAGAATTCAGAAGCCTGCAGCCACCTATAGTGACCGCAGATTTATATTTCAAACCTTGACGCACCATTTAATTATAAAATGAACCCCTGCAGTGTGCGAATCCTAACAGCAAGTAATATACTCACTTTCAGGATTCAGCTCTGCTTGCTGGTTTCAGCAGTTATCATTTGCCAGATGGCATTTGCCAGATGACCAGTTCGGCCCTGGGTTAAGATCATCAATACAAAATGTTTTGCAAGTCTAAACTCACAGAGAACACATTGTGATATTATGGAGAACTGTATTGTACCTAATGACAGTCACCTCTGCTACATACTTTTCCCATGTGCTATGAGTATGACTATCATCAACATTCAATAGATAATTTTACATTTTGTTTTCACAAGCATTCACAGTTCCATATTGCTGCACAAGAACTGGAAGCTTTTGCTACAACACGGCTAAAAGATTGTTACACACTGCAGGGCGTTTCTCCAATGCAAAAATGGACTTCACAAAGCACTTGATCTTTTTATCATTTTACACCCTTACAGATTACTTACCAACATCTTAATACAAAACTAGGACAGCAATGTTATATCGGTTCATTGTACGATGGTAACTCCCTCAGTTATCATACAGATTGTTTCCTGTCAGGTGTGTGCAGTGACTCCGTGCAGACAACAGTAATATGAATAAATGTTACTTCATATGACACATGAAGAAGGAATATTGGCTCTGTCCACCTTTTTTATTCTATGTGTGGAAATAAAAGGAACAGATATATACAAGTAGGAAGGCAAAGAATTAGAGATTAGTGGATTGATCCGCAGAACATAGAATTTGAGTAGAATTTCCTGAAATTCTCGATTTCATGTGAATTCAAACACTTTGATATTTGATTCATAATTCGCAAAAAAATTTGGCTGACTCCATTTCTCACACTACTGAAGCATCAGAGAGTGGGCTATTGTTTTGCATGGCTGTGTGGGCCTCCCCATAATGCCCTACAGCAGGGCTGGATTTACACAAATAATTCTGCGCTCCCACCCCCTCCTTCAGCGAAAGCAGGTATAGGATGATGAGAGTAGTACTCTCTCATCATCTCACGCCTGTGACCGGCGGTAACCTTTTTACCTCCGGTCAGAGCTGCTGGTGAAATTGTCAGATGACAGTGTGGGAACTGCAGCGCTATAACCGGCGGTAACCAACTTGCCACCGGAGATTCTCACGCTGTCACACAGATGACAGCATGGGAAACACCCAATGTTCAGGCTGTCAAACCCGAACAGTTACACAAACTTCAACCACAAGACGGATTTCATCAACCAAGGTATCATTGTAATCAGTATAACTGCGCCAACCTGACACTGACTGTAGGTTACTGTGCACAATCCTGCTCACAGGTTCCCTTTAATATGTGGGTTACGCTGAATGTGTGTTGGAGAAAAAGCAAATGCTTTTTGCCTGTAACTGAGCATAACAGCGCAAGCTGCAAAAATGGGCAACATAAATGTACTGCTCAATTTATTTAATGTGTATGGATGTAAATGTAAAAAGTATCATTTTATATGAACTTTTCAAAATAATACTAAAAAAATTGTAAATATTTGGCTGTTATTTCTTCTGATTACTGCACCCTGGGCCATGGTCTAGGTTGGCCTTAAGTGAAATCCACGTCTGCCCTGCAGCTGTGACATCTAGCGGATTATCATACCTTGTACAATGGACAAGCGCCAACTTCAGAGCTCTGTCCTCTTCCAGTGCTTCTGACGAGCCGCGGGTACCAGGGCTTTGGGATACTCGGCACAGAGCCCGTTGATGTCTATGGGGGATGTCACGGGTAGCACAGCTCGGTCCGTGCCCTGGGCGCTCACCGTAATGTAGGATATTTACAGGGGATTAAATGTTCGTGTGGTTTGTCGTGACGCCACCTGTAGTATCTGGTCAGGGTGACCAGCGCTGCTGTGCAGGTCCTCTGGGAGGGATGGTGTTGTGCAGCTTGGTGTAAAGTCTCCTACAGGCGAGACTGTGTCCTCCCAGGGCAGGTAGATGTGATGGAAAGCAATGGTGCAAGGTGATATAGCAGAGTGGAGTATGCGACGTAGTAATAAAGCAGGAGACAGTTCTTATGCAGTTTCAAGGGTTTACTCACAGTCTGTTGCATGCCATACAGATACCAGCCGGGCACTGTGTCCTTCCAGTGAGTAGTCCAGTAACCCTCAGGTAAGTTGGTCACACTTCCAAAGACTCCCTTTTATGTTACTTTCCGGCGTTTGTGCAATACTCCTTACTTCTACCTGCACCTCCCTACCACAGAGCCCTCAGCGAAGCAGTATTAGGCCTTTTCAGTTTTTCAGGTGCGACCCGATGCCCGGGTGATCATCTCCCAGTGAGCTATGGAGACCGAGACACCGTCGGAAACCTGGACGTACTTGACCACTGAGCTGCTTCCGGACGAGATTATGGTAGCTGGTGGCTCTTGAAGAGTCCCACTAGATGCGGTGTTTGCTGATGGCGCTGAACTGACCCACCGCTGGGAACCGTCTCCCCGATGTGTTGCCTGGTCCTTCCTCCAGTGAGGATGGGGGACAGCGTCAATTGCTGTACCGACCCCGGACCCTTCCGTTCTTCTCAGCAAGGCTCTCTGAGGTAAACTCAGAAGAGCTGCAGGCCAGCCTAGTACCCACGCTGGCTGCCTGACTCCGACTGAACTCTAAACTAACACGCAGCATCAGGCTGCCTCAACCCCTCCCATCTAACTAGCTACACCTTGTTCTAACCAGCCTGAGCTAGACCATCCCAATGGTCCGCCTACACTCAGCTGGCATAGTGTACTGTTGAATGCAGTGGTTGGAGTCAATGGGGTGTTTCCTCCTTACCTGAGAGTCAGGTGTCACACCGCTGGGTGCGATGCAACATCTCTGTGGCGACTGGACCCTCAGGGCGCCACACTTCTTTAAAAGCTGTCCCTGGAATCCTTTTCGTGCCTCTATATACCTCCTTCACTGCAACATGCGACAAAATAAATAAATAAAACAACATTTTTATTAAAATATCTTTTTTATTCATATACAGAACTATGCATCTTCATGTTTACAGTCTAAACACAAATCCTGTGTAATCCAGACCTGCAAGTATTTTAACTTCCTATTTTTTGGTAGATAAGGAAGTAGAAAAAAGGGAGTATGGCAATTGTAATTCTCAATCATAACCCATACAAAATCTGAACAATTAAACAAAAAAACTTATTTTGACCTTATGTATCAAAAAAACATACAGATAGTGGGCCCCCATATCTTTTAAAAATAGCACACCAATACGTGCACGCACCACAAGCTATCAACTAATCTAAACAATATTTAGTAAATATTTAAAAGGAATCTGTAAAATAATGCTATTAACCTGCAAATTTAATCTGCAGGTTAATGGCGGCACCGGTGGCAATAAACTTGGGACCATTCAGTGCATAGTGAGCGCCCCCGGCAGTGACTGACAGCCGACCCTATGCACAGAGTGGTGACTGAAACCGTGCCGAATCCACCCCTATGACTAAATAGCCAGATGCTCCAGGGGAGAATAAAGTTAATTTTCTCCCCACAGCAGGAGTCTCAGTGCCGACATTAGGCCCCTTTCACACGTCAGTATCTCCAGTACGTATGGTGACAGTTTTCACATGTACTGGAGACACTTACACACATACAGTGGTGGCCAAAAGTATTGGCACCCCTGCAATTCTGTCAGATAATACTCAGTGTCTTCCTGAAAATGATTGCAATCACAAATTATTTGCTATTTTTATCTTCATTTAATTTGCTTGCAAGGAAAAAACACAAAAGAGAATGAAGCAAAAATCAAATCCTTGATCATTTCACACAAAGCTCCAAAAATGGGCCAGACAAAAGTATTAGCACCCTCAGCCTAATACTTGGTTGCACAACCTTTAGCCAAAATAACTGCGAACAACCGCTTCCGGTAACCATCAATGAGTTTCTTACAATGCTCTGCTGGAATTGTAGACCATTCTTCTTTGGCAAACTGCTCCGGGTCCCTGATATTTGAAGGGTGCCTTCTCTGAACTGTCATTTTGAGATCTCTCCACAGGTGTTCTTTGGGATTCAGGTCTGGACTCATTGCTGGCCACCTTAGAAGTCTCCAGTGCTTTCTCTCAAACCATTTTATAGTGCTTTTGGAAGTGTGTTTTGGGTCATTGTCCTGCTTTAAGACCCATGACCTCTGAGGGAGACCCAGCTTTCTCACACTGGGCCCTACATTATGCTGCAAAATTTGTTGGTAGTCTTCAGACTTCATAATGCCATGCACACGGTCAAGCAGTCCAGTGCCAGAGGCAGCAAAGCAACCCCAAAACATCAGGGAACCTCCACCATGTTTGACTGTAGGGACCATGTTCTTTTCTTTGAATGCCTCATTTTTTTCCTGTACACTCTATTTTGAAGGTTTTTTTCCAAAAAGCTCGACTTTTGTCTCATCTGACCAGAGAACATTCTTCCAAAACGTTTTAGGCTTTCTCAGGTAAGTTTTGGCAAACTCCAGCCTGGCTTTTTTATGTCTTGGGGTAAGAAGTGTGGTCTTCCTGGGTATCCTACCATACAGTCCCTTTTCATTCAGACGCCGACGGATAGTACGGGTTGACACTGTTGTACCCTCGGACTGCAGGGCAGCTTGAACTTGTTTGGATGTTAGTCGAGGTTCTTTATCCACCATCCGCACAATCTTGCGTTGAAATCTCTCGTCAATTTTTCTTTTCCTTCCACATCTAGGGAGGTTAGCCACAGTGCCATGGGCTTTAAACTTCTTGATGACACTGCGCACGGAAGACACAGGTCTTTGGAGATGGACTTGTAGCCTTGAGATTGCTCATGCTTCCTCACAATTTGGTTTCTCAAGTCCTCAGACAGTTCTTTGGTCTTCTTTCTTTTCTCCATGCTCAATGTGGTACACAGAAGGACACAGGACAGAGGTTGAGTCATCTTTAATTCATGTTAACTGGCTGCAAGTGTGATTTAGTTATTGCCAACACCTGTTAGGTGCCACAGGTAAGTCACAGGTGCTGGTGATTACACGAATTAGAGAAGCATCACATGATTTTTCAAACAGTGCCAATACTTTTGTCCACCCCCTTTTTTAGGTTTGGTGTGGAATTATATCCAATTTGGCTTTAGGTCAATTCTTTTTGTGTTTTTTCATTGAAGACAAATTAAATGCAGATAATAATACCAAAGAATTTGTGTTTGCAATAAATTTTCAGGAAGAAACTGAGTATTATCTGACAGAATTGCAGGGGTGCCAATACTTTTGGCCACCACTGTAGATCTATTCAAATCTGTGGGTCTGCGAACATGTCAATGAGTTTCCATGGACACGTTGACATATCCGTTTTTTGCCAGCAGCACAGTCCACAATACGTCCAGTACAGTGTTTTTTTCAATTAACGAACTTTTCTCTGTGTGTGTCTTTATTAATTTTGACTTCGGTGTTAATAATGGAGATGTCTGATAGATGCCTCTCCATTACTAACCACTGAGCTTGATGTCAGCGGACATAAAACAGCTGACATCAATCCCAAAACTATTATCACACTTGCCAACGCACCAGGGCAAGTGGGAAGAGCCGAGACAAAATTGGGGTATCTAATGGATGTGCCACTTCTAGGGCGGCTGAGGGATGGTGTTCTTAGTTCATGAGGGGGCCAATGTCCATGGCCCCTTACCAGTCTGTTAATATCAGCCCATAGCTGTCTGTTTAGCCTTTGCTGATTAGTAAAAATAGAAGGGACCACATGTTATTTTTTTGGGAGTTCCCCTTTTTACCAATAAGTAAAGGCTAAGCAAACAGCTGTCAGTTGTTATTAATAGGTTGTGAACCTTTATGGCTATTGGTCTCTTCCCAGAATATTAACACCAGCCCCCAGCTGTTGATTTTCCCTCAGCTGGTTAAGAAAATTAAGGGAACCCCAGGCATTTTTTTCATTTATTTAATACACGCGACACACAGACTGCGGGTGCTGACTCCAACTCTCATCAACGTCGCCTGGTTGCGCTGATCGCACGGAGACCAGGCGACAATGATGAGAGCTGGATTAAGCACCCGGCGCCTGGGAACAGAGCTACCTGTACTGCTTTTCCCCAGACCCCTGTACGTGTCACACTGATGGTGCACACAGATGGCACACGAATGGGACACATGGACACGGATAGCACCGGTACTGTTTTTTCCAGTACTGGTAATATCAGGATGTGTGAAATAGGTCTTACGTGGTGTCAGAATGCTACTAACCTGCACATTAACTCCATATCTGCAGGTTAATAGCATAATTTTACATGATGGATTCCCTTTAAAGAAAAGTGAAAATGACATGTAAAAATAGGGAGTGACTCTTATCTCTCAAACTTATACATATAGATATAAAATGTTGAGGTACCAAAGTAAAATTATCAATTAGTATTAAAGAAAAATATTTAGACTTGAGAGTCCTCAGTGGTTGATACCTTTTAATGGCTAACTGAAAAGATGGTAACAAATTGCAAGCTTTCGAGACTACGCAATATGTGATGAACGGGCACGCGGTCCGCCACACGGTAGCCCGGGGTATCACGGCTTGTGATCCCTCCGTGCTGCAAATGTGACGAAAACGCGCACACACACGACGGCTGCTGCCGTCCGACCCAGTAAACTGCAGGGATTTATAATTATCCCACTTCCACTTAGGAACTTACAGCTCTCTGGCGCCCCCCTTACCCTCAGGTCAGTCAGGAACTGCACCTAGGATAATTGGTCGCCAGACGGGTCACTTGGATGTGTGCTGGCTATTGGGCACGCTGCAGTGAGGGAATTATAATTACTCCTGGCTGCAGCCAGGCAGTACCCTTATAAAACCCGCTCTGTCACCGCCAACGCCACCGCAATGTCAACACTTAACACCCCTTCTTTTAAGCTGCCACCAGCTACGGTTTTTCTTAATGAACAATTTATCAAGAGGGTCCGTAGCAACCCCAAAACAGTAGCGTAGTGCTTCAGGCACGTGCAAATTCGTTTATAGAGCAGGAGAAACAAACTAATAAATTTATAGGTTTATTCCTTAAAAAAACAGGCAGTGCTTATATAATATAAAAAGATGGAACAAACTGAGACAATATCGTTATGTACAGATGCAGTTATAAAATAAAATAGGATTACAGATGAAAATCACTCACATGGTTGTTAGATCATTTTACAGGCAAGCCAGGCTGGGGGAAGGAGCCACACGTCATAGTTCATTGGCAGATCTCTTAAGGTACTGCCACACTAAACAATCCCGCTAGCGATCACGATAACGACGCATACTAATGCGATCGCTAGCGGGATTGTTTCTATATCGCTAAGTGCGGCCACATTTAGCGATATAGTTAACGACGCTATCGCCGTTAGCGATCTTCTTAACGACTTTAGTGGTACAAAAGTACCGCTAAATCGCTAAGAAAAGGTGCCACACTAGCGATATATACTTACCCAGCGGGAGCGCCGACGAGAAAATAGGGTCCGGAACGATTCCAGCGACGAGCAAGATCACAGCAGGAAGCTCGTCGCTGGCAGCTGCCGCACTGAACAACATCGCTAACGGGATCGCTAAATAGTGACGTTTTTTAGCGATCCCGTTAGCGATATTGTTCAGTGTGGCATACCCTTTACTCAGGACCTCACAGCAGGGACTCGCAGGTACGAAGATACACATCTTTCCTATATCAATTAGTATTACTAAGAAATATAGCAGATAAAATACAGTATATCCTGAAAACTACATTATGCCTCAGTCATACAGAAGTTATTTAAATAGTAAATAGTACATCCCCAAATGTACAAGTAACAAATGTACAGAATACAGATAACAGAGAATAAATTGACCATAGTTATGTCCTCTACCATGGTGCCTACATCATGGTCTCTTCTTCCAAGGAATTGATCTGTATTTTCGATATTTATTACTTATGCAGCTGGGATTACAGTTACCTAAGATCACAGACATTGAGCCATGGCATGTAACGCTGACCATACACATGAGACCTGCATGCGTGGTTGCCAACCGTCTAGAAATTCCTGGACAGTCCTTAAACATAAGACACTTTTTTGCACTGTTCGTAAAAAAATAATTTGAAGCTGAAGAAACTTCTACCGATTATTTTGGCTGTAATTATCATAATTTTTAAATTTACAATGAACGCAGTTAATGGCTACAGATCAGAATTATAGGCTGTAGATATGTATTACATAAAATCATAATGATTTATTATGGTTTTACAATGTGTCTGTAAAAAAATATTGTCTGCCTGTGATTTTTTTTTTTATAAATTGTCCAGAAAAAGTAAAAAATCAAGTTGGCCCCATGTACATGAGCACTTGACAGTGTTCTAAGAAAAGATGCTTCAGAATTGTCACTTCATGGGAAATATAAATATTTACTGAACAGACATGTTATGTGTAAACATATCAACTGTGAAAAGGAGACGACACACCATGGAGGCCGACTATGCAGCTTCTCTATAGCCTTGGAAGACGTGGTGAAGACCAGGAAGGTGGAATCCCTTACTTTCATTGAGAAAAGCAAGGATTTAAAGGTCTACAAGCAGATATGTAATCTAGGGAGAAGCATCAAGTATTTCTCTCCCAGATGGTTAGTGGTCTGGAGTTGTTAATCGGCACAGAAGGTAGTCCCATTTTAAAGTTTGCTAACTGAGACTTCTCCAGTATGTATCTCACTGCTATCTGGACAAATTTATCAAATTTACAGTTCTGAACTGCACTAAAAGCGAAGCTTTATTATGTTATATTCTAGAAGAAAAAAGACGTAAATTGCGGTGTTCATCTTCAGCTCTGCACAAAAATGTCTGACTTTTAATTTAGGAAAGATGTGTATCTTCGTACCGTGTTAGCCAGTAGATAGAAAAATATTTAGAGTTGAGAGTCCTCAGTGGTTGATACCTTTTAATGGCTAACTGAAAAGATGGTAACAAATTGCAAGCTTTCGAGACTACGCAGGTCTCTTCATCATCATCATCTTTTGTGTATATAAATATGTGATTCTTCAGCTTTTGTTTTAGTCTTTGCCTGATGAAGAGACCTGCGTAGTCTCGAAAGCTTGCAATTTGTTACCATCTTTTCAGTTAGCCATTAAAAGGTATCAACCACTGAGGACTCTCAAGTCTAAATATTTGACTTTTAATTGCAATTTTTAGACTTCTCTCGTCAGGGATAATAAAACCACCCATCGCACTGCAGCTTTAATACAACTTAAACATAAATCTGATGTAAATTATGGTGCAAATCTACATCTCCTGATAGCTTAAAGATTGTGAAATCATGTGAAATTCTAGTCTTAGGCTACATTCACAGAGCGGCCGCAGATCACCTGACGCAAATTCGACAGCCTCACTTATGCCTATTAGTATATACCAATCCTACGCCAGTGACTGTAATAAAAAATGCATCCACTTAAAGAGAATATTTCACCAGGTTTTTGCTACCCCATCTGAGCGCAGTATGATGAAGGGGCAGAGACCCTGATTCTAGCGATGTATCACTTACTGGGTTGCTTGCTTCAGTTTTTATAAAATTACTGTTTTATATGCTGCAGATTCACCTGTTCTTTCAATGCTGACCTCCGTATAACCCCGCGCACACCACTGATTGGCAACTTTCTGTGCATAGGCAGAAAGCTGCCAATCAGTGGTGGAGGCAAGGTTATAAAGAGCTCATGAATATGGAGGACTACATTGGAGCAGTTTTACTAGTCCTCTAGTGATAATCACCTGCTGATAAATCTGTGATTTCATCAAAACTATAGCACCAGCCCAGTAAGTGACACATCACTGGAATCATGGTCTCTGTCATGCTACTATCAGATTAAGTGGCAAAAAAACTGATGACAGATTCCCTTTAAGGGTAGAGTTTTTGTCAATGACTAAAACCCATATAGTGTATATATATATATATATATATAGTATGTATAAAAGTATAAAACTATTGTAATATTGTATTGTAAAATATAAGTGAGGATTTTTTTTATATAGGCTATGTCATCAGGGTCGGTGTTAGCAGCAGCAGACTAGGCAGCTGCCTATGGCTCCGCTCCCCCAGAGGCCCCCAGCCAGTGGTGTGCCGCTAATAGTGGCACACCACACAGCCGCTATGGGGCCCGTGAGTCAGGGGGGCCCGCCCAGTGCCTGCGCCGACCCCCCCACTGCCGCATTCAACTGTATCGGCATCATAGACGCCGATACAATTGACAGCAATGATGGAGGAGAGGGCGTCAGATGACGCTCCCTCTCCCATCATTCCCCTCTGCCTCTGACACTGCGAGTGCACGATGATGTCACTTCATCGCGCACCCACTATTGTACTGGGAAGTGCAGCTGCTGAGACCAGAGCAGAGCCTGCAGCAGCGCAGGGAACAAGGAGAAGTGTGGATTGTGTTTTCTTTTTAAAATAAATCAGTGAGTGAGTACTGGATTGTGGGGCTGGATTATATTCTATGGGGGAGGGTGGGGGCTACATTATATTCTATGATGGGGTGGGCTGTATTATATTTTATAAGGGGAGCTGCATCATACTCTGAGGAGGCTTTATTATACTATATGAGGGGGTTACATTATAGTCTATTGGGGCTGCATTATACTATATGTGGGGGGCTTCATTATACCCTATTAAAGGGCTACATTATATTCTATGGGGGGCTGCATTATACCCTATGAGGGGGCTATGTACTATTCTATGGGGAGTGGCTGCATTATAATATATGAGGGGCTACATTATAATCTATGGGGAGCTGCATTATGCTATATGAGAGGGACTGCATTATATTTAATGAGGGGGCTACACTATATTCTATGAGGAAGGCTGCATTATACTCTGTGAGGAGGTTACATTATATTCTATGGGGGTCTGCATTATACCTTAAGAGGGGGCTACATTATACTATATAAAGGGGGCTGCATTATATTCTATGGGGTTCCTGCATTATACTCTATGAGGGGGCTACATTATATTCTATGGGGGGCTGCATTATATTCTATGGGGGGCTGCATTATACTCTGTGAGGAGGCTACATTATATTCCATAGGGGGTGTCTGCATTATACTCTGTGAGGGGCTACATTATATTTTATGGGGGTCTGCATTATACCCTATGAGGGGGGCTGCATTATACTCTATGAGAGGGCTACATTATATTCTGTGGGGTGGCTGCATTATACTCTATGGGGTAGCTGCATTATACTATATAGGGGCTGCATTATACTCTATCGAACTATTGGCAGTGCATTATACTATATTTACTACATGGGACTTGCATTATACTGTATTGAGGACTATGAGGAATACATTATACTATATGAAGAACTATGGGAAGTGAATTGTACTACATGGAGGACTATGGGGGTGCATTATACCATATGGAGGACTATGATGAGTATATTATACTATATGGTGGACTGAGGGGTGTATTTAATATATGGAGGACTGTGAGGTGTGTGTTATACTATATGGAGGACTATTATGAGTGCATTATGCTATATGGAGGACTATGGGGAGTGTATTATACTATATGGAGGACTATGGGGAGTGTATTATACTATATGGAGGACTATGGGATTCAATATATTATACGGCAGACTATGGGGCATATTATATTATATAGAGGACTATGGGGAGTGTATTATACAACATGGTGGATAGTGGTGCACATTATACTATATGGAGAACTGTGGGGTGTATTATACTAAACAAACAAAATGCTGCCTAGTCATCGAGAGATTGGCTTGTTTATGCCAGAACAAAAATCATTGTTCTCAGTAGCAGGTCGCCCTGTGAAAACTGCAGATGTGCTGCTCATAACATGATACTGTATGGGGACAGATTGATCTAATAGTGATTGATTGTTCTGTCCCCATTATTCTTCCTCAGCCGGTGGAAAGAGGCCAGAAAACAAGCATCGAACGACATCAATATTGTCGATCACACTCGTTTAGTGGCCTTAACTATGTAACTACAACCGAAATGTTTCTGTGTGATGTCAGCATTTGAAGCCCCATTTTAAACTTTTGCCCAGGGCCCCACTTTGGCTAAAACCGGCCCTGTACGCCATCCATACTTTTGCTATAACCAGCTCCTCTCATATCACCATCTCATGTCAGGGAAAACGCAACCTGCCACAGCTTCCTATACAAGTTATATCCTATATACAGTAAGTTAAATAAGCACTATGTTGATGAATACTAGTCAGATGGAAGCGAAGCGAAAACTCTTTTGACCTCCAACTGGTAATTGGATTGCTTTTCCCAGAGTTTGCACAGATGCAGTGTACACTCAGCCTAAGTAAATTCCCTTGAAAGGGTCCCAAAGGCTGCAACAGGTGCTTGCTTTTGGTTTACCATGCATTTAGAAGCTGACCATGATACATCTAACATTTTTTATTTTATTACTTATGAGTATGCCAAACAAAACTACCTAATTTCAATCTCAAGAAGGAAATTAGAGCATACCTGTAAGGCCGGGATCACACTTGTGAGAAACTCGCATGATTCTCGTGCGAGTTTCTCACATCAATACCCAGCACTGCCGCCTGCACTCGGACCAGAGCGTGCGGCTGCATAGAAATACATGCAGCCGCACACTCCGGTCCTGTGCCAGCGGCAGTGCCGGGTGTTGATGCGAGAAACTCACACAAGAATCGTGTGAGTTTCTCGCAAGTGTGATCCCGGCCTAACTCAGAGGCTAACAATGGCAAGCTACGGTGACTTCTATACCACTTGTGTGTAGGTGTCTATGTGTGCTTTTGTGTCGACCCGCCACCACAATTGTGGGTTACCAGGGCAATGGGGTACTCAGAGCCGAGCCCGTAGAAGTCTATGGGATTTGTCACAGGTAGCTGTGGCTCGGTCTGTGGCCCTGGCGGTCTGGCGTATGTTGGGGATGTATTTACAGGGGATAGGTTTATATACAGTTCGTGACGCCACCTGTAGTCTTCTGGTAATTAGTACCAGCGCTGCTGTAGATCTCTGAGGGGATGGTGAGGCAGCTAGATGACGGGTCCCCTACAGGTGGGACTCTTCCCTCAGGTCGGTAGTTAGGTAGGGAATGTGCGGGCATGCAATAATAACTCAGTCTCACACGGTCAGCGTCTTTCCATACCTTTACTTGTAAGATGTTCAAGCAGGTCCCAGGGAGGCTGATGGGGTTAATGGAGGATGAGCTTTGAGGCAACAGCTAAGCAAGTTAGGGGCCTCCTTTACTGTCCAATGAAGATGAGTACGACCAGCCTGAAGCGTAGTCCCCTCTATGATTCCAGCTTATCCAAAGCTGTGCTTCCCAGTCAGTTTAGTGTTAGGAGTCTTTCTATGAGGGAGCTGAATTCTTATTTTGTCCTGCAGAGACTCAAAGTCTTCACTTCCCCTGACCCCAGTTACGTACTGACTATAAGGGGGTGTTTGCCGCGACCTAGGGTCCGGTAAATCTCTGGTTTTCTCTTCACTATGCTTGTAGCTAATAGTGATCCTTCGGTCCCCAGTGACCGGTAGCAATGTGCAGGACTTTTCCAAGCCAAACGCACTTTTCCAATAATCTTCCTTCCACTTTGCCCTTCGATTTGCTCGACTCTTAATAGTTAGTTCAGTCTTTCTTCCAGTGGGGCACAGCTCTGACTAGACTAAGGTGAATTAGACCACCTGTACCAGCCTCCACGTTCTGAACTGATGACAGGCTCAAACTGGACACGTCTACTCTGTCCAAGGACAGGAAACTGACTGACTAGAAATCACTCCCTTCCACACCCCTGCTGGGTGTGTCAGAAGTGTACATGATGTCATGAAGAGACCTTAACTGTTACCTCTCCACTCATCCTCCTGGTATTGTGTACCAGGGCTACACACTTTTGGACCTTATACCAAGGATTTTATCAACTGCTTAGAGATATGGTAAATCAAAAAGGTGAGCTGAACCTGGAGGTACAGGGTAGTCACCTCTAAGGTCTGGGTGATTCTTACTGTACGTTCACACAAAAATTTTTGTGAGAAGATCCCTTTGCAACTCCTCCTCACAAACAGCTTAAAAAAGTCTTGGAAAATTCTCCCTATTAATTTATTTAAATCCACTTTCCATGTTCACAGGAGATGTTTTAGGTGTTTTCTGATTGTGTTTGCTTTTTAGAGGTTTGGAAAAGCTCCTTTTAGAACAAAACAAGTGCCTGTCTCTTTTTTTTCCTTTTGGAATCCACTGCAAACTTGGCATTGTCAAATCAAAAGGCTGTAAAATATGCTTCAGGAAAAAAAAAAACTCTTCAAAAATGCTTCAGTAAACACTTCAGAAAAAGAAAAATTCCTCCAAAATAGTAGCTTTTCATGAAGCTGGTTCCACTTGAAAAACTTGAGTTTTTGAACACCTCAAAGAACTATGTGCAAACTTTATGTGGCCTCTCGAACTCTGCGTGGATAGATTATGGTCTGACTGATATGTCATGAGTATGTTTTCCTTAAAACACTTTTTTGTTCTTTTCCACTTTGATGCCTAATAAATAATTATTGTATATCCGAGAGCTCCTAATAGGCAGAGGACTAACCATCTTCACATCTTACTGGTGACAAGGGCTGTGCAGATCATTTTCTGTTTTAGACTCAATAGTGACCAGTAAACTGGAAATTCAAGTTTCTTTGTTTGGGACAGCGTAAAACGGCATCCAGAATACACAGAGTAGTATCAGACATTCAGTAGAACACATAATCGGTTTATGATGTCAGACAGCAAATGATTAGAAAATAACCTGTCCTAATAGGCTTAAATGTTTCTGGGATTTGTAGTTCAACAACATAGCAAATGTTCACACATGGCAGATATGTTGCACACATTTTCACAGCTGAAAATCTCTTCTACACATTTAAGGCCGGTTTCACACGTCCTGATATTTCCGGTACCAGAAAAACAGCTACCGGAAATATCAGTGTCCGTGTGTCTGTGTGTGAACTACATGCGGCACACGGGTAGCAACCGTGTGCTGCATCAGTACAATACGGACGGCCGCCGGGTAAGAAGCGGCTACTGTAAGCGCAGTTCCACGGCAGCAGGTGCTGAAGCCGGCTGTCATTCTCACCTACCCTGCCAGCAGCCGTCTGAGAGGGGAGCGGGCACAGGGGGAGTCCGCAGGTGAGTGTGGGGTCCAGCTGCTGGAGCACTGAGCCGGGAATACCTGGAGGAAATCTCCCGGTGGCAGAGCAGGGGAGAATGGCAGCCGGCTGTATCACCTGTCACCGGGGAAGAGAGCTTACAGTAGCGCTTCTTCCCCGGCGGCCGTCCGTGCACACGGAGGACAGTGCGTACTGTTCTCCGTGTGCATGTTTTGTGGCCCGTGTGTCCAGATGAAAATGGACATGTCTGCGTGTTTTGCACACGTACACACGGTCCGTGAAAACACGCTGACATGTGCATAGACCCATTTATTTGTCTCCGGTATGAGAAAACTGTCACCACACGTACCGGAGACACTGACGTGTGAAACCGACCTAAAAGTGGATATTTCTACACCGAGCATATGGATTTTTACAAGAACTATTCAGATAAATGAAACAGTTGTGGGAATGTCTAAAATATCTGGCATGTGTTGGTAGACACTTAAGCCTCATTCAGATGTCTGTGTATCACATACATGTGACATCTGCGTTTTCATAGATAAAACATGTACCCATTATAGTCTACTAGGCTCCTCACATGTTCATGTGTTTTTGCTGAACTGGCTGCAAAGGAAAAAAAAATTGACATCTATTTTTGATCCGAGTCATTGATCCAAGGCTGGAATCACACCGGCGTATGGCATCTGATGCGATATGCTAATGACCCTCTGATCCTGCTCTGCTGCGAGTGGGAGCTGAATGTCAGTGCTCTGTGATCCTATCCTCGCATGACAGGATCAGAGCTCAGCTGTGGAGGAAACGGAGAAAGTAATTTCTCCATCTTCTCTGATGCCGGCATCGGCGGGAATCGCACTGCACTTAGGTGATATCTGAGTGCAATGCGATGTTTCACTTGCACCCATAGACTTGCATGCGTGTGAGTGAGCGGAGTCTGGCTGACGATAGCAGCATGCTGTGTTTGTTCTCTCATCCTGAATCGGCATGAGAAAATAATCACAGATCTGAGCTGCCCCATAGAGTAACACTGGGCCGAGTTCTATGTGATGTTTTATCGCATAGCACTCAGCCGTATTATGCAGTAGTACTCCCTCATTCAAAGGGTCTATGAAAAAATATGCAGAGCACATATGTCATTCACGTGTCATCCAAATACTGTCTGATTTTTACTGTTTAACTCCTTTATGATCAACGACCGATATATTTATGTCGTCGGCAGTGTCCTTGCCTTTGATGCTAGCTCACACGCTGAGCCCGAATCTTTCCCCGCTCATGATGGCTAATTTAATCAGCCATCAAGTGTCTCTAACAGCCATAGGTGAAACTGAGATTAACCTGCAGCTGTTAACAAGTTAAATGCCGCTGTCAATCACTGTCATCGGCATTTAACAAGTGCAGACAGGAAGCACGTCATTGAACCTGTCCATCGGCATGCCAGTCACATGATAGCGGTTCGCCGATCGGTTGACATGACAGGGGTCTACTGGGGAGGTCAGTTTTACCATATATTGAACATGGGAAATAAAAAAAAAACAAAGAAACATTGTAGAATTGCACTTGTCATTACAATTTCAAAGCACTTGGAATTTTTTTTCCATTTTCCAGTACACAATGTGGCAGAATAAATGGTGTCATTCAAAAGGACAACTCGTACCGTAAACAACAAGCCCTTAAATGGCTATATGGATGGAAAAATAAAAAAAGTTATGGCTCTTGGAAGAAGGGAAGGAAAAAATGAAAATGGAAAATTGCCCGGGGGTAAAGGGTTTCATGGGTAGGAGAAGTTTGTTTTGTTTTTTTTTACATAAGAGAAAAATTACAGAACTCCATGAGTTTCAAACTTGGAAAGGCTTGGGCTTCTGCTATATGGCAACTTTGTGTGATCAAAGACCGCTAGGTGTTGCTGCTTCATCACAGCCCAAAACAATTGAATGGGGTCACATTGCAACTCCGATGGTACTGCAACAAGCAAGTAAAAAAAATCGGAATAGGTTGGATTTTCTATGACTTTTTTATTGCATATTTAGAAACCTTGGGTTCCCAGTGCAACCCCATTCACTTGTTTTGGGCTGAAATGCAGCAGCGTCACGTAGCGAACTGCGGCACCAAAACCTGTGTCACGGCCATTTGATCCCACCCTTATAAATCTACTGATTTTCAGATCCAATCATGATTAATAAAAATCCACATAACTACAGTATAAATAAGAGCCTTAACCCCTTTCACCCATCTGTTATTTTCAGGTTTGTACTTTAGCATTTTTTCTTTCTTCCAAAAGCAATTTTTTTTTTCTTTGAAATAGTCACATGAGAGGTTGTTGTTTTTTTTGTGTGTGGAACGAGCTGTAGTTTTGAATGACACCAGTGTCAGACTGGGGTACCAAGGGTCCATGAAGTAACATTGATTTGGGGGCTCACTCTTCAGTTACATGCAAATATTATTGGGAGGGGATGGAGGTTACTATGTGGATTACACCTACTCTTTTATGTAATTTCAGCCTAGGCTTCCAAAAAATCATTATGGTTTATTAATTTAATGAGATGCTACCTTGCAAGCATATAATTATAATGCATCAAGTGTACTGTGCCACACATTGCTCATGTGGTGCGGCCCACCAGGGGATTTAACTGTGCCCCCATTGGCTAGTCGGAGCCTGAATGATACCATTCACTTTCCCATGCAATCTATTGAAAAACAGACAACAAAGTCCAAGTGGGGTGAAATTATAAACAAGCTGCAATTCTGTCACTGTTTTTCGAGTTTTGTTTTTTGTTATTCATTATGCAGTAAGGCCACATGCACACTGAGAACCGTATTTAGTGATTTCTTACCTCAGTATTTGTAAGCCAAAACCAGGAGTGGGTAAAAAATGCAGACGTGATGACGTGTTTCTATTATACTTTTCCTCTGATTGTTCTACTCCCTGATTTTGGGTGTCAAGTTCAAGTCAGGAGACTCGCGGCCAGTCAGTGTATGGCCGTCTGAAGAACGACCGACCGACCGCGTTACTCGGATGTCTGAAAGAGGCTTAACACATTTGAAAAAATACTGAAAAAGTGATAATTAAATACTCAAAAAAAGCAAACATTTGCATTTCTATTGTTGTTCAGGTTTCTGAGAGTCAGGTTTCCAAAGATGCAATGCGCTTAAAAGAATTGATCTGACCATTCTTTTGGCATTTTCCGCCCTGAAACTGCTCTATACTTTATAATAAAAGTCAATGCGAAACCTCAACTTTTTTTTTGGCCTTTTTGCTTTAAAAAACGATATTGGTTTACTATTTGATGAATGGAGTTAAAAAATTTAAAAAAAAACGGCAGTAAAAAGCATGTCACAAAAATGTGGGAAAAATGCTAAAAAAGAAAAAAAAAGACAATTCAGGAAAAAAAATGTTGCAAAACCCAGTTCGTGGTAGCTCTCTTTCACATAATGCTGCAGTTTGTTGAAAAATAAGAAAGAGTGCAGCATTTACGTTCCCCAGTCCCACTTGCGAATCTCTGCCGCTGCTCTCGGTGTGTGGCATTGGTTGCAGGGCTGACATCACGTCGACAACAAATCTTCAGATTTTGTATTAGTTTAGCCTGATGAAGAGACCTGAGTAGTCTCGAAAGCTTGCAATTTGTTACCATCTTTTCAGTTAGCCATTAAAAGGTATCAACCACTGAGGACTCTCAACTCTAAATATTTTTCTTGACAACAAATCAGTCAGCTCAGCAGCTCTGAACAGTGAGTTTTGTCTTCACTGGTAGGGCTGCTGAGTCTACCGATTGATTGACACAATATCGACATGATACCAGCGCAGTAATCAATGCCAGACATAGGGGGCAGCAGTGGAGACTCCCCCAATGTACCTGGGGTGGGTGAGTACGGCAATATTTGTTATATTTTTTACCAAACTGCAGCCGGGGAAAAACATTATCTGAAGGGGACAACCTCTTTAACCCGCGCAAAATTTTTGGGTGGAATCGGTAACAATTTAATATGCAAAGTGACTAAAGTGTCTTGACATTAAATAATTCCCAGATTGAAGTGTATCCCACTTCATGAAAAGTTAAGCCCCCAAATCGTGCTTAATTTCATCCTAGACTTGTATTTTTCTGTGAAAAAGTGGTATCCTTAGAGAAGGCCTGCAGCCAGCGCGGACATCGCAGTCCATACACTGATCATGAAATGAAGGCCACGTTCACACGTTCAGTATTCGGTCAGTATTTCACCTCAGTATTTATAAGCCACAACCAGGAGAGGAACAATCAGAGGAAAAGTATAATAGAAACACATCACCACTTCTGGATTTTTTTTACCCACTCCTGGTTTTGGCTTACAAATACTGAGGTAAAAAACTCACCAAATACTCAATGTGTGAACGTGGCATAAGGCTACGTTCACAGGATGAGTATTTAGTCAGTTTTTTTACCTCAGTATTTGTAAGACAAAACCGGGAGAGGAAAAATCAGAGGAAAAGTATAATAGAAACCCATCACCACTTCTGTATTTATCACCCACTCCTGGTTTTGGCTTACAAATACTGAGGTAAAAAACTCACCAACTTCTCAACGTGGCTGTGTTCCCATGATGAGCTTTTGGTACGTTTTTTGACGCTGCAGACTTTCTGCACCTATTATTTAAATTAGGTTACTTTCGGTTTTCCATTGTGTTTTTAAGCGCGTTTTTTTAACATGCGTTTTTATCACGTTTTTGAAGCCGCGTTTTTTTGTCTCTCGTTGCCATGTCAAGTTTTAAATAAAGCTATTTTGATACTTCCTGATATATGACTTTGACAGAACTTTATTGCTATAGTGAGGACTGCCGCGGAAACGCAGTATAAACGCATGTGTGTTTTATACCTGTGTATTTTCCACATCCAATGCCAGTCTATGGGGAAAATCTACACAGAAAACTTAACGTACCCAGAAGAGAGATTGACATGCTGCGGATTTGAAACCCGCACCACAGGTCAGTGTACGCTGAGCAAAAAAGAAGCATAGTGGATGTGAGATTTCTATAAGGCCTCTTTCACACTTCAGTTGTGCCATTTTTTTTTTTTGGCAGATCCGTTTTTTCCCATTGACTTGCATTAGTGACAGATTTTGACGGATGGTCGTCCGCTAGGTCCGTTTTTTGACGGATCCGCCAAAAATTGGCGTCCATTGTTCCAGAAAAACGTCCAATGCAAAGTTTTTTTGGCGGATCCGCCGCATCCGCCATTTTGTATAATGGCGGCCTATGGGAGGCGGATCCGCTGGCAACCGTCTTTGACGAAATCCGCCCGCGGATCCGTCGCCTCCATAGAAAAGCATTGAAAATGCTGACAAAACTGTCCGGGGTCTCTCTCTCTTTCTCTCTCTCACTTGCAAACTTACATTTTCCGGAATGAAAATTTCATCATTTCCAGGTGAACACTTCTTGGCGGATCCGTCAGAAAACTGATCCATTTTACATCCGTTTTTACACTTTTCTGAAGGATCCGCCATTTTCACACTTGGGCGGACGTCACACGACGGAAGTGTGAAAGAGGCCTAAGTCCCATCCACTTTGCTAGATCTGTAGACCAGGGGAGGACATATCATTGGTGCAACCTCACAGACATAAGGGGGCCCATTTCTACCTCCAAAACTGGTGCAATGTTGCATATTTAGGAGCTCTTGGGCTACAAAGGGCCCTTTTATTGTTCTTGCACAGGAGCCCTTTTCTGTCTGTGTCGCACAGTGTATTAGACGCTGCCTTTTTACCTCAGCAAAAAAAATACAAAGCATCAAAAACGTACTAAAAGTTCATCGTGGGAATGCAGCCTTAAAAGAAAATGTCTGAAAACAAACGATAGTCATTCTACCTGTTCTCGGTCACATTACTGCTGCCCAGAGTGAACCTATCACCTAATATCCATAGCTTGGGGTGAACGGTTACAAGTTCTCTAGTAGTAAATCATTAGCCTAACTTAAACTAGACTTGGGATGCAAGTTCTGTAATTTTGTAGCAAACACAAGTGGTGCGTGTCTCTTTAAATCCCTTTCCTTCCCTTTCCCAGCTTCTTGTTCAGGGGCTCCTAAGAAGCGTCTGTTGTTTAGCAACCCCTTCTGGTGTTAAAGGGACCTGAGATGACAGCGGATGAAGGCTACCTGGTGCTATACTAAATGCTTTTCTTATGCCGGGACGTAAAGGTGTGCAAAGGTGACAGCTGAATTCAAGGAGTGAGGTCTGAGGATAAGGAAGGGCTTGCTGGCTTCCTCCTCCCCGTGCCACCACACCCTTTCCCTGGATAAGCCTGACAGACTGGTTGACTACCTGCGGCTGATCACTCTATGTATCTGCTGTATGAGAGCAGCTCAGTCTCCCCAATGGCTCAGCCCAAGCTGGTTTACTGTAATGGGACCCACAAACCCCACCACAATCATCTGAATGGGATCACTAAGAAGAACGGATTTACTAAAACTTTACAGGTAAGCAATAACAATTGTGTTACCCTAGCCTGTATCCCAGGTATGTGCAGTTATATACTGCTAGATCTGGACTCAGAAAAGGCTCATTTTAATAGAAAAGCTTTTTTTGTTAAAAAAGGATTGTATGGACATTCTGACACTGAGTAAGCACATCAGCCTCATCCGGTCTAAGAGATCTACAGCTCGGATAAACTTCTTGTAAAAAGAATTTCTGGTTCCTTGTGTGTGCAGATTCTAATGACCCTATGTCTGGTACTGAATCTCATACCCGGGTCATACAAGTTTGGATTCAGGTGTATGACATTACCAGGTGGATTTTATATGTGCAGTGCCAATACCACGCCGGCAGAGGTGTATCAGGGCAGCGTCTGATGAGATGTGGGTGACATGTTCTGTAACAGGATTCTAATCTTCTCGTTGTGGATTACGCCGGCTTCACACCACAATTCTGGTGTCACGTTGCTCAGTCATTAATAAGAATAAGGGCTTTCTAAAGCAAATATTTCTCTTTCTGGAGCCACAGCACACTTACGCACTGCGCTCTTATACGCCACTATTTGCTTTATTCCCATTTATGACAAATTGTCAATTCTTGATTGATTCACTGCAAATCTGTGTTTGGAAGAAAATATAACGTGGGCTCGGTGGGATTTATTGATTTGGAAATAGTCTAAAATGATCTGATCAAAGAAGCAGCTCATTATGCGGACGATCCCTGTTCACCTGCTCCGCATATATATGTTCTTTACAAGTTCAACGAAACTACAAAGTCTTAACGTTCAAGTGTTTTATTGTGAATATTTCCTTACAGTCAGTGTGTGAGAAGTGAAAGCTGAGCCTCGATTGGTTGCGATGAGCAACTAAGCCAGTTTTGCTATTAGACAGTTCCTGATTATCTCCCACATCGTGTGCACTTTTAAGAAGTGAAATCATTACGGAGATTTACATGTAATTTTTTTTTTTCCCCGCACAAGTGTAAATACACTTTTTTTTTTTTTTTTTTTTTTACTCACACAGCACCAGCAAAAAAAAAAACATTTTTACACACTGTAACAGAGGCGAGTCAGACTGTCTATATTAGTCTGTTCATACAAGCATTAATTTCCTATCTTTCTAATGGAGCCCAGAGTGCTGTGATAGATCCATTTCCCCATTGACTGAAGTCACCACAGAGACTTTCAATATCAGTGTGTACAAAGTGTTGGGGTACGTGTCCACGCTCAGGAACTGCTGCGGGTTTGACACTGCGTATTGTGTCGACCCGCCACCACAATTGTGGGTTACCAGGGCAATGGGGTACTCAGAGCCGAGCCCGTAGAAGTCTATGGGGATTTTGTCACAGGTAGCTGTGGCTCGGTCTGTGGCCCGGGCGGTCTGGCGTATGATGTTGTTGGGAATATTTACAGGGAATAACTATATACAGTTCGTGACGCCACCTGTAGTATTCTGGTAATTAGTACCAGCGCTGCTGTAGATCTCTGAGGGGATGGTGAGGCAGCTAGATGACGGGTCCCCTACAGGTGGGACTCTTCCCTCAGGTCGGTAGTTAGGTAGGGATTGTGCCGGCATGCAGTAATAACTCAGTCTCACACAGTCAAAGTCTTTCCATACCTTTACTTGCAGAATGGTAAAGCAGGTCCCAGGGAGGCTGATGGGGTTGATGGAGGATGAGCTTTGAGGCAAACGGTTAAGCAAGTTAGGGGCCTCCTTTAACTCCAATGAAGCTGAGTACGACCAGCCTGAAGCGTAGTCCTCTCTATGATTCCAGCTTATCTTTAGCTGTTCTGCCCGATCAGTGTTGTGGTTGGAGCCTTTTTTTGTGAGAAAGGTGATTTCCTATATTGTCGTGCACTGACTCACGGTCCTCACTTCCTCTGACCCAGTTACGTACTGACTGTATGGGCTTATCCGCCGCGACCTAGGGTCCGGTAGATTTCTGGCTATCTTATCACCTTGCTTGAAACAAAGATGATTCTTCGGTCCCCAGTAACCGGTAGATTCGTGCAGGTATTCTTCACCTATAGCACTTCCTTGCTTTCTTCCACTTTTGCCCTTCGACTTGCTCAGTTCTCAGGAGATATTTCAGCCTGTCTCCAGTGGGCACAGCTTTGACTAGGCTCGGGTACGTTAAAGTACCTATACTAGACTCCACAATTTGAAGCTGAAGATAGAGCAGAGTCCCTAAGACGTCTTGTCTCTCCTGAGTCTGGACACACTCCCCTCTGTCCAAGGACAGGAAAACACAGACTTCTCACTCTGAAGTCCGGACACAGACTAACTAAATCTCTCCTTCCACACCCCTACTGGGCGTGTTTGAAGGTACATGATGACATGAAGAACACTTAACCTTTACCTCTCCACTCATCCTCCTGGTATTGTGTACCAGGGCTACACATTCCCCCATGGTAAACGACAGCACTCCGGGCTGTGAAATACAAAAGACATTTTGTTTATGCAATAACATTGGAACAATAACATCTTCCCATCCGGGAGGTAAGAATACCTTAAACGTTACAAACTTGATAGAAAAATACAAATAGTATCAAATAGCATTTTCAATAAATAGATATACAATATACTTGTGAAGGACCCGCACCAAACCTTCAACGTGGGTCCTGGGTGGGCTGCAGGACATCCAAATGCAGACCTCACTCAGTGCCACACCACACGGGTTTTTGGTTCAGAGGTGAGTCAAGGTTTCATATGAAACCATTAAGAAGGCACTTTAGTGCAACTATTTACAGGATACAGTTTTTGGGCTGGCTCAGTCCTCAGCCTCTGAGTCCATTGTAAACGAAGCTTAATAGGGAAAAACACATTTATATATATAGACTTTTCACAATATTTTACATCAGTTCGTCATAACTATTGCTGATATCTAATGGGTAATTTCCCTTTTGTGATTCTCTCTGATCTACGTGGTGTAGTTTCAGGTAAATCAATTTGCGATCTGTCTGCACTATGAAACGGTAAACCATAGAACTGCCTTAATCTTTCTATGGATCTGGCAAGCGTACTGATGGCTGGGCGGTGTGAGTCAGCTTCACCAGGGGATCCCATAGTATGGGGCGCTGCTTCAGATGATCCATCTTGAGGTTCTACAGGTTGAGGTGTTGCTGGAAGGGGTAACTCCTGAGCGGGTTCAACTGGCACCACAGGCACAACTGGAGGTAGAACTTCCTCTTGTGGCTGATAAAACTGCAACACTGGAATTATCACAGCATCTCCCAGTCGGGGCCAATCCGCAGGAAAATCTCCCAGATCTGTGTGTATAACCTCTTCCTTTTTCTCTCTTTGATTGAAGACAGGGTTCTTGTCGCAACGTTTCAAGGGTTCCGGACATAGTTTCAAATGGTCTCTAGACACAGTGGTTATTGTTTTTCCTCCGTCTTTACTGACGACACAAACTTTTCCGTTGTCGTACTTAGAATCTTGTATGACGTAGGGTTCTTGCTCCCACTGATTATCCAGTTTGTGCATCTTTCTTTTTCTTTTTAATACTACCTCTCCAGGCATCAGAGGCTTGGCAGGAGCATTTCGGTTGTAAACATTTTCCTGTTTCTCCCGTGCCTTATTGAGACTTTCCTCCACACAGATTTGTACTCTTCTGTATTGCTCTTGCCGATTGACGTCCCAGTTCTCAACAGCGTCGTCTGCCTCCGGTTCTACCACTCCAAGTTCTAGATCCATTGGTAGTTTTCCGGGCCTTGCTCTCATAAGATAGGCTGGAGTGCAGTTAGTTGAGCTTACAGGTATATGGTTGTACAAATCAACCAAATCAGGTAGTAAATCCGGCCATCGATTCCTGTCTTCCAACGGTATGGATCTCAACAAGTCAAGGACAATATGGTTCATCTTTTCACAAAGACCGTTGGTTTGAGGGTGATATGGTGTTGTTCTTATTTTCTTGCACCCGTACATATGACAGAATTCCTTGAATAAATCGGCTTCAAAAGCAGGTCCCTGATCGGTTAAGACTTGCTCGGGATACCCATGCGGTCTGCAGAAGCTTGCTTGAAAGGTCTTCGCGGCCGTCACTGCGGTCTGGTCTTTCACTGGAACGACTACCAGAAATCTGGAGTAATGGTCCACCATGGTCAAGGCGTATGAGTATCCAGATCTACTCGGCGACAATTTGACGTGGTCCAGGGCCACAATCTCCAGGGGACGAGTCGTCCGGATAGGTTGCAGGGGGGCCTTTTGACTACCGTAGTCTTTCTTCTGAGACCACAGGGTCCACAGTTCCGACACCACCTCTCGATGGAGCTGCGCATCCCTACCCAGTAGAACCGGCATCTCAACAGGGTCTCCAGCTTCCTCCAGCCAAAGTGTCCTGCTTGATCGTGGTACGCTTCCAACACCATTGGGACGTCTGTCTTTGGGACCACGATTTGCCAGACCATTTCATGGGTTCTGGGGTTGACGTATCTTCTGCACAACTTCTCACGGTACAGGAACAACCTGCTTCTCTCGTTCCACAGGAGCTTGGCGGGCATAGGTGCATCCTTTTCCAAGGAGGAGCCTTCTTGCTTTAACAACTCCTTGATGTGGCTGACCACTGGATCACTGTCCTGAGTCTCTTTCCAGCTGTGATGGGGTAAAGGATTTAATGTGGCACCATTTTGCTTTCTGTGGACTTGATGCTCGTGGACTACCCCATTTCGATGGAACGCGGGTAGCTCAATTTCTTCCAGGTCGTCCGATTCTTCTTCCGTGTCAGAGTCATGCGGCATTCGGGACAACGCATCAGCATTAGCATTCTTTCGACCTGCCCGGTACTTGATAGTAAACTGGTAATTGGACAACCGAGCCATCCATCGCTGCTCCATGGCGCCCAGCTTGGCGGTTTCCAGGTGCGTTAACGGGTTGTTGTCTGTGTACGCCGTGAACTTATTGGAGGCCAGATAGTGCTTAAATCTTTCAGTAATGGCCCAGACCAGCGCCAGAAACTCTAGCTTGAAGCTGCTATAATTTTCCGGATTCCTTTCAGTTGGCCTGAGTTTTCTGCTAGCATATGCGATGACTTTTTCTTGTCCATTCTGCTTCTGACTGAGAACGGCTCCCAACCCTTCATTACTGGCGTCGGTGTACAACAGGAACGGTTGGCTGTAATCAGGATAGGTTAAGATCTCATCACCTGTCAGGATCTCTTTCATCTTTTGGAATGCTTCAGCCTGTTCTTTACCCCAATTAAAGGGAGGGTTTCTGCTCTTTAAGGATTGTCCTACCAGGAGGTCCTGTAAAGGAGCTGCCTTCTTCGTGTAATCTTTCACGAATCTCCTGTAGTAACCCGTTAGTCCCAGGAACTGTCGCACTTCCTTAAGGTTTTTCGGCTCCGGCCACTTCTGGATGGCAGTGACTTTCTCTGGGTCCGGCGCTACTCCTTCCGAACTGACGATGTGCCCCAAGTATTGTACCTTCTGCTTGAGTAGATGGCATTTTGAGGGTTTTAATTTCATCCCGTACCTGGACAGGGACTCAAACACTTCTGCCAGGTGCTTCAGATGGTCCTCATATGTCTTGGAATACACGATAACGTCGTCTAGGTATAGCAGTACGGTTTCAAAATTGAGATGTCCCAGACAGTTTTCCATCACTCTCTGAAATGTTCCTGGGGCACTACTGAGTCCAAACGGCATTCTGTCGAACTCACAGAGCCCCATTGGGGTGGTGAAAGCCGTTTTCTCACGATCCTCCTCAGCCACAGCCACTTGCCAGTAACCACTAGTCAGATCAAGGGTAGAAAAGTAGTTAGCCGTTTTCAGAGCAGCTAATGATTCCTCTATACGTGGTAGCGGGTATGCATCCTTGTGTGTTATGCGGTTCACCTGCCTGTAATCCACACACATTCTCATACTACCATCTTTCTTTTTAACCAAAACTAGAGGGGCTGCCCAGGGACTACAACTATCCCTTATCACCCCAGCTTTCTTCATATCATTCAACATTTCTTTAGCCTTCTGATAATGGGCTGGGGGTATAGGCCTATACCGCTCTTTGATGGGAGGATGACTGCCTGTAGGGATATGATGTTGGACTCCCTTAATGATCCCAAAATCAAGTGGATTTTTGCTAAACACTTGGGCGTACTCTTGCACCACCCGTAATACCCCTTGCTTCTGGTGAGCGGGAGTGGTGTCCGTCCCAACATGGAGCTGCTGACACCATTCCGCCACCTGAGTTGCTGGGTCATTGTCCTCCTCTATTTGACAGGAGTCTAAGGACTCAGCCGGGAGAATGGAATTATTGTCGACAGCATGAAGTTTAGCAATGGTTGCATAACGGGGTAAATTTACCTCATCATCTCCCCAATTGAGAAGCCGTACAGGTACTCTTCCATTCACCACTTCTACTACTCCTCTAGCAGTCATAAGTGTAGGTCTATGTTCTGAATGGTGGGGTTCTACTACAGCTTGGTAATTCTGTCCTCTCAGACCTATGGCTGCCCTGCACCAAATGATCATTTCACTCATTGGGGGTATCACAATAGGAACTGAGTCAGTGACCCGTACATTACCAATTTCGCCGTCGGTAAGCTTCGCTTGCTGCTGACACACCAGGGCCCGGATCTCTCTTTGGATGACTCCTCTCTGCCTTGGTCGGGCAATCTCAGCGAGCTGTTGGAGCAAGAACACTACTTCTTCCAAACAATTACCAATAACATTAGTACCCAATATTATATTTAGACCATTCTCTTCATTTACAGTCTTCACTACCAGAAGTCCCTGGTCTTTCAACTCCTCTCTTCCCACCTTTACATCTACACATTTTGTTCCAAGTACTTCTACAGGAAGACCATTAGAAGCATACACGGTAAAGTCAAGGCTCGGGGGTTTAAGATCGTCCATTGACCAGTACTTGGTATATAGGGCATCAGGTATGAGGGTGACTTGAGACCCAGTGTCTAGCAATGCTGGAACAGCAATCCCATCTAAAATAATGGACAGGTAGGGTCGCCCGCCCACATACCTGCGGTTCCAGTCTAGGGGGCCTGGCGAGTATTCTCCTGGGTGTTGGCCCTTGGACCCAGGTTCTGCCCGTTTAAAGGACACTGTGGAGACAAATGACCTTTTCGGTTGCAGCGAAAACAGACGATCTCTCGACGAGAAGGGTGTTGATCAGAGGTTGCTCCTGGGGGTGGCGTTGTCCTCCTCCGGGGGGGCGACGTCTTCTTTCTTCTCCGGTGCATCCACGGGACGTCTTCTGGGCAGTCCGCTAGCAAGATTTTTCCTTCCTCTTCTTTCCGCAGTTGCAGGGCACTCATAACAGCAGCCAGATTTTTAGTCAGCTGGCGCACCTCTGAGCGCAGACAGTCCAATTCACTAGGAGGTGTCACCTGCGTTTTGGTTTCTGCCACTAGCGGGGAACAGGGGGTTACTGCTGGTTCCAGAGTGACTTCACCTGATGATGTTGGGTGGCCACCTCGGGTTTGCCCAGGGGCCGCAGCCCTTTTATTGCCATGTCTTTTAGGGCATCAAAGGTAGCATCCGGATGATCTAAGGACCACCAATTTACAGTTCTGCGTTCCTCTGGGGATCTCAATCCCTGTATAAACTGTTCTTTCAACATTTTATTCTCATGGAGAGCATTTAAATTGTTAACTTGCTTGAGTGCTTTCAGGGCTCCTTGCAATCGGCAAGCATAGTCCGGATGCTGTCACCTGGCTGTTGTGAACAGTGATAGAAGGCCATCCGGAGATCCGTTTCTGTGCGGTCTTCAAATATGGCATTTAGTTTAAGGAAAATCGCAGGTACCGACTCCAGATCAACGGTATCCCAAGTCTCCACTTCCCTCTCAGCAGCGCCAGTTAACTGCCCTATTAACACAGCAGCTTTTTGTTTCTCAGGCATGGAGTACATTTCCAATAGGCTGCTTAACTTCCGCTTGAAGCCTGATAAGGTGCCTGGCTCACCGCTGTACTGGGGAAGCCATTTCGCCCCAGGCATATATGGAAGCGTTAGTGGCATGATCGGGACTACCGGACTAGGTGCTGGGCCTGCGCCTCCATCTGGCGCTACAATACCAGACGGTGCGGGATTAAGCCCTCCGGCCGGGGCCGCACTGTCAGCCTGTTGTTGTGACATCTTAGCGCCCCCTTGGTTAAACGGAGCCTACCGGTTTCAGACGCTGCTACTTCTCAGGCACCGCAGTGAGAACAGGACCTTCGTCGCAGGCGCTCTGATGTCAGAGCGTTCACTTCCTGTCGCAGGACCTGCCGATGAGTCAGAGCCAGGGGCGTGTCCAAGACTTTGCGCGCTCTTTCAGGTACGCCCTCCTTCTTCTCCAACGCTTTAGGCGCGAATCTGGCGGCAAATATGGCGGTATTTGGCGCCAAACAACAGCAACAGTCTTTTTCACTCAAAACAGTTACATAGGCACGCAGGGCTCGCAATTCTGCGAGTTTCGTATCCTGTTCGTGACGCCAAGTTTAGTTGTGTCGACCCGCCACCACAATTGTGGGTTACCAGGGCAATGGGGTACTCAGAGCCGAGCCCGTAGAAGTCTATGGGGATTTTGTCACAGGTAGCTGTGGCTCGGTCTGTGGCCCGGGCGGTCTGGCGTATGATGTTGTTGGGAATATTTACAGGGAATAACTATATACAGTTCGTGACGCCACCTGTAGTATTCTGGTAATTAGTACCAGCGCTGCTGTAGATCTCTGAGGGGATGGTGAGGCAGCTAGATGACGGGTCCCCTACAGGTGGGACTCTTCCCTCAGGTCGGTAGTTAGGTAGGGATTGTGCCGGCATGCAGTAATAACTCAGTCTCACACAGTCAAAGTCTTTCCATACCTTTACTTGCAGAATGGTAAAGCAGGTCCCAGGGAGGCTGATGGGGTTGATGGAGGATGAGCTTTGAGGCAAACGGTTAAGCAAGTTAGGGGCCTCCTTTAACTCCAATGAAGCTGAGTACGACCAGCCTGAAGCGTAGTCCTCTCTATGATTCCAGCTTATCTTTAGCTGTTCTGCCCGATCAGTGTTGTGGTTGGAGCCTTTTTTTGTGAGAAAGGTGATTTCCTATATTGTCGTGCACTGACTCACGGTCCTCACTTCCTCTGACCCCAGTTACGTACTGACTGTATGGGCTTATCCGCCGCGACCTAGGGTCCGGTAGATTTCTGGCTATCTTATCACCTTGCTTGAAACAAAGATGATTCTTCGGTCCCCAGTAACCGGTAGATTCGTGCAGGTATTCTTCACCTATAGCACTTCCTTGCTTTCTTCCACTTTTGCCCTTCGACTTGCTCAGTTCTCAGGAGATATTTCAGCCTGTCTCCAGTGGGCACAGCTTTGACTAGGCTCGGGTACGTTAAAGTACCTATACTAGACTCCACAATTTGAAGCTGAAGATAGAGCAGAGTCCCTAAGACGTCTTGTCTCTCCTGAGTCTGGACACACTCCCCTCTGTCCAAGGACAGGAAAACACAGACTTCTCACTCTGAAGTCCGGACACAGACTAACTAAATCTCTCCCTTCCACACCCCTACTGGGCGTGTTTGAAGGTACATGATGACATGAAGAACACTTAACCTTTACCTCTCCACTCATCCTCCTGGTATTGTGTACCAGGGCTACACAGTATTTATGTAGCGACAGATATTACAGCGTAGTGGATGGGATTTCTAGAAATCCCATGTCCACTATGCGTGCATAGTCGCCTGCGGATCACCCACGCAGATGGACATGTGGTGCGTCTTTCAAAACCACAGCATGTCAATTTCTCTAGAGGGAAACGCTAGTTTTGTTGCCCATAGCCCAGAGCTTGGCTTTAATTTTTACAGTAGCTCTAGTAGAATGAAATCCACACTGTGAATGGCTGCTGTGGGCAACATACTCCGTTTTTTCTTTTAGTCAGTTTTGATTAATGTGGCCCACAGATGTATAATTATAGTGTAACAGCAGAAGATATCATTTAACTCTGTGCAAACTTTCATAATAAACTGAGTATTATAAGATTTTGTGACAAAACAGCTGGAAATATGTCGGCTACAGAGACAGATCAGCTAAGAAGTCATGAACCTGGTCCTATTGACTATAGATTTTGTTATTAGCAGCCATTGTTGTGGTTGCTATGTAATGTGTACTGTCACCATGGTGACCTAACTACACGACCTGTCACTGTACTCAATGGCTGTTGTTGTGCTGTGCCTTTAAGACAAGCATTAACTTTTGATATTTATTCTATATAGGGACACCGATGGTAGACATCTGCAAATGTAAACCACAGTATCTGATCATTACCTTTATTATTTTGTTTCATATCTGCTGTGAAATTGCCTGTATGCTGTCCATTCAGTGTTTTGGACAGTGGAGTAACTTGAAGCATGTAGACCCCAAATTTAAAATCTCCAGTAGGTTTCAGGGTGAAACTGCAGCCCCTCACCCTCTCTAGATATGCCCTGGTGTTGGATGAAGGAATGTCAGTGATCTTCTGTGGATTCTACATAAGGCATATCCATCTTCCGTGATTGACATGTTTGGGCTGCAGCTGATCCCGGCTTACTCTTCCTGCTCAAAACGTCCGAAGGCGGGGTTGGTGATTCCAGTACTGATTTGGACACTGCTCATGACAAGTGGGTATTCGGGATCCCGGTGTTTACAAACCCTTCCTTCTACCATCTCACATGTCCTTAGCCCATAACCCACAACTCTCCCACAAATTAATCACCAGACACTTTATTGGATAAATTGGCCACAGCAGCCTTTTATTAATATTTTGTGAAACAATTTAACAATAATTACCAACAATTGGGGGAAGGGCGATCCTCGAGGCCCCAAACCGTAAACTCCTCGTATTTATCTCCAAAAACTTGTCGCCCCAGGACGAATCCTGTCTCCAGCCGTTAAGCACCAGCTCGGAGACCTTAATAAACTCGCCTGGCCAATCTCTGCCGTAACTGCCCACGGCTCCCATATCCACTTGCCGGTATAACCGTACCGTTCCATCACGTGATCCACCCAAGGGGGAGTCCAGGACCTTTGCGATTCCCCCCCTCCAAGCCGCCATTTTCTATCACCACCAACCTCGAGGACCTCCCCCCCCCCCGCGCCATGCTGCCATGACAAACATAATAAAACAGTTTATCCATAACTACTATCTTAATTACCTATTTATTTCCTTCATCTGCACTCGAACTTTGTACCCTTACTTCAGTAATGAAATTATTAACAAAGGGTGGGTGGGTGGGAGATTGCTCTTCTTACTGTGGGGCACCTAAAATGGTTGCTCCAACCATGTGACTGCCCTTTATATACTACCCCTCCTTTTCCCCTCCTACTCCATCCCCTCCCAACCCTTTCACATCCTGAGGCAAATTAACCCTATCCTTACCAGCCCTACCATATATCCGCCCACCTATGGTCCCCTCAACTTTGTCATGCTGGCCTCCCTTTAAAGGCCTGAGGCCCCACAGTACGGCCTTACTAGACCCTGAGGAGAGCAAATGCCAGCACGGGAGGGAAGCATAGGCTTTTATTATGTTATCGGGGCCAAGTGAGGAGTATGAGAAGAAGTTGTCCAAGTAGTGGACAACTTCTTTAAGTTGGTATGAATCAGTTTGTAGAACCTGGTCCATCAGTGACGCCAGTAATCTGTGGGCTCTGGACTGTAGCCTTGAGTGCCGCTTCCTACCCATCGGCATCTTCTTTTGACAACTGTCATATGTGTGTTACACCACAACAATGACGTCGCACATGGCTGGCTAATCAAGAGTATTCCCAAATGCTGGCAGATAGGCGGCAGTTCTCAAAACTCCCACTGAGTGGCTACAGATTACTGACATGACCAATAAACTGCGTCCTGCAAATCAATTTGCACCAACTCTTCAATAACCCTTACAATTTTTTGCCATTTATGCATCCATGCTTCAAAGTCCAGGAAGGAATATGGTTGCAAAAAAAGGAATAAGGTAAAATTGTCAGTTGACCTTGCAGCAAAAGAACTGAAATTTACAGACTTGGAGGATTTTACATTAAAAATCAGCTTTAAATTATTTACCGTAATGTCAGGTCTTTTTCCAAAATATGCAGTTGCAGTAATTTTTTTTTTTATTATTACCACAGTCTTTGATTCCCACTGGGTTTCCTTTGTTGCCCATGTCCTTGTATTCCACTTGAGTCGCACCAAATACAGGGTTCCAGGGCTTATGGGGTACTCGGCACCGAGCCCATGGAAGTCTATGGGGTATGTCACTGGCAGCACAGCTCGGTCCGTTGCCCTGGGCGCTCATACAAAGGGGGTTATTTACAGGGGATTTTAGGAATAGTTCGTGACGCCACCTGTGGTTTCTGATCAATTTGACCAGCGCTGCAATATGAATCTTCTGAGGGGATGTTATGGGGCAGCTGGATGGTAAGTCTCCCACAGGTGAGACTTTTCCCTCAAAGTCTATGGTGGTGCAGGCAATAAGTCAGTCACACACAAGTTGTTCTCTTTCCATACCTTTACTGTAGATGGTTGCAGGTATGTCCCGGGAAGCTGGTTAGGGTGGAGAATGCACATTCAGGTAATCGCTGAGCAGGTTTGAGGCCTCCTTTACCTTTGAAATGTATGTGAGTCCTAACTTGCATAAAGTCAAGTTTAACTCCAGATGCAACAGCTACGCCCGGCTGACATTGTGGTAGAGCCTTTTCTGTCTCTGATGCTCAGATGTTGGCAAGAACGAAGTCCTTCTAAGCTTGGCCTTGCTAAAAGTCCTTGTTCTCCCTGACTCCAGTTACGTATCAACACTTAGGGCTACCCTCTGCGACTTGAAGTCCAGCAGGGCCTCCGGATTTTCTATCACTAGCCATGAAGTACTAGCAATGCTTCGGACCCGGTGTCCGGTTAAATTGAGTGAAGGTGATCTGTCACCGAAAACACTCTTCCTTCTTTCTCCACTCGCCTGTCGCCCTGCTCTCACCCTTAACATAAGCACGGGTAGCAGTAGGCAGCTTTTCTTCCAAGCTCACTGACCTGCTCTCAGTTAACTCGATGTTCTGCAAGCTGTAGTCCCCTTCCTTCTTTCCCTTCAAAAACTCTGTCCAGAGCAGCTCACAGGACGTTCCGTCAGACTGTATACATGCTGTAGCTCCGAGAGTCACTTTCCACGTTCTAGAGAACACAGGCAGCTTGTTCTGAGATAGCAGATTAGGTTGTAGCTCTGACTAGGCTAGAGTAATTTCCTTTCTACTCGTACTAGCCTCCACTTCAGTTCAAGATGAGCTAAATAAGCTCTGTCAGGAATCAGTCTTCTCTCCTCTCCCTCCAAGACTCTGACTCATAAGCACTGAACACTGAACACTTCTGACAGGAACTAATCCTGACAGGAAACGTACTCAGACTCCCTCCCTGCTACCTAAGCACACTAACTTAAATAGTCTAAGATGCCCTCTGGTGGTCGTGTTGGGAAGTGTGCTGTGAATGATTATCAGGTTTCACAATTACCTTTTCTGTGCACTCTCCTGGGAACATGTGTACCAAGCGCAGCTGGGCCACACACACTCCTTAGGCTATGTGCCCACGATCAGGAACTGCAGTTTTTTGGGTGGAGCACAAATGCGCTGCTTCAAAAATTCTGCGTTCTATATTAGAAGCACAGTGGATGGGATAGAAATCCCATACCCACTGTGCTTCTATTTACCGCTGCATAAAGTCGTCAGCGGGTTTACGAGCCGCAGCATGTCTATTTTTGTAGCGGAGATGTTGGTCTCTGCTGTGGATTTTGACCAATTGAATGTAATCACTTGCGGTGAATCTGCATGTACTAACAAACAAGTGCGCCAATTAGAATGCAGCGAAAATACGATGCTTCCAAAACGTTGCTATTCCTGATCGTGGGCACATAGTTGAATTCTTGATGTCGTCCTCCTTATGCTTTAACTTTATAGTATGGCTTTGGGCAAGTACACAAGTTTGATGTGAATGGGGCTTTAGTTATTAATGAAATATTTTTCTGAATACTGCTGTAATGTATTTAGTATCCTAAAACACTTGTACCTACACAGTTACCCCTTATTTGGACCAGTTTAAAACCATAATTTATTGTTATGACATTTCAGCCGCCTCTTCATTCTAAGAAAGGTAAAGGTGAAAGAGCACGTATCACAAGTCTGGGGCTGCCTTTTTATTTAATAAGAGTTGACAGCCCTAGAGAATCGTGATATTTGTAAATATAACAAACTTCTCATCTCTCATATCCTCCCTGTCTCACAACCCTAAACAGCTCTTCAACACTTTCAATTCTCTACTCCGTCCCCCAGCACCTCCTCCTTCTTCTTTCATTTCTGCTAAAAACTTTGCCTCTTTCTTTAAGCAGAAGATTGATACGATCAGAGAAAGCTTTGGCCCACAGCCCCCATTGACCCTCTTAGCTGCTCAGCCCTGTTCCTCCAAAACCAACTTCTCCACCATGACAGAAGATCAGCTTTCCACCCTCCTATCAAGATCAAACCTCACCACTTGCATGCTTGACCCGCTCCCATCCCACCTCATCCCTAGTCTCGCCACAGTCTTCACCCCTACTCTAACACACCTCTTCAACCTCTCACTTACAAATGGTGTCTTTCCCTCATCCTTCGAACATGCCTCGATGACACCCATTCTCAAAAAGACCTCCCTTGACCCATTCTCTGTGTCTAGCTATCACCCGATATCTCTTCTTCCTTATGCCTCAAAACTACTGGAACAGCATGTCGATCTTGAACTGTCCTCCCACCTCTCCTCCTGCTCCCTCTTTGACCGCTTACAATCAGGCTTCCGACTGCATCACTCAACTGAAACTGCCCTAACTAAAGTCACCAACGACCTACTAACCGCCAAGAGCAAGCGACACTACTCTGTCCTCCTTCTCCTGGACCTGTCTTCTGCCTTCGACACTGTGGACCATTCCCTCCTGCTACAGATTCTCTCATCTCTTGGCATCACAGGCTTGGCCCTATCCTGGATCTCATCATACCAAACAAACCGAGCATTCAGTGTTTCCCTCTCACACACTACCTCCTCACCTCGCCCTCTGTCTGTCGGTGTTCCTCAAGGCTCCGTTCTAGGACCCCTACTCTTCTCCATGTACACCCTTGGCCTGGGACAGCTCATAGAATCCCATGGTTTGCAGTATCATCTCTACTCCGATGACACGCAGATCTACTTATCTGAACCTGACCTCACCTCCTTACTGACCAAAATCCCACAATGTCTGTCTGCTATTTCCGCTTTCTTCTCTGCTCGCTTTCTAAAACTGAACATGGACAAAACAGAATTCATCATCTTTCGCCCATCTCACTCTCTACCCCCCCACCAGACCTATCCATCAATGTCAATGGCTGCTCACTTTCCCAGGCCCGCATGCTCGGTGCCTCGGGGTGATCCTCGACTCTGCCCTCTCTTTCAAGCCACATGTCCAAACCCTTGCCTCCTCCTGCCGTCTCAAACTCAAAAATATTTCCCGGATCCATGCATTCCTTGACCATGAAACTACAAAAACACTAGTGCATGCCCTCATCATCTCCCGCCTCGACTACTGCAACCTCCTACTCTCTGGCCTCCCCTCTAGCACTCTGGCACCACTCCAATCCATCCTGCACTCTGCTGCCCGACTAATACACCTGTCTCCCCGTTATTCCCCAGACTCTCCTCTCTGCCAAGCCCTTCATTGGCTTCCTATCGTCCAGAGGCTCCAGTTCAAAACCCTAACTATGACCTACAAAGCCATCCACAACCTATCTCCTCCATACATCTGTGACATGGTCTCCCGGTACATACCCACACGCAACCTTCGATCCTCTCAAGATCTCCTCCTCTACTCCCCTCTTATCTCTTCTTCCCACAACCGCATACAAAACTTCTCCCGTGCCTCTCCCATACTCTGGAACTCTCTACACCAACACATCAGAATCGCGCCTACCATGGAAACCTTCAAAAATAACCTGAAGACCCACCTCTTCCGACAAGCCTACAACCTGCAGTGATCCTCAGTCTACTGAACCACCGCACGACCAGCTCTACCCTCTCCTAGTGTATCCTCACCCATCCCTGTAGACTGTGAGCCCTTGCGGGCAGGGTCCTCTCTCCTTCTGTACTTATGTGTGCCTTGTATTGCTCACACTTATTGTACTTATCTATATTTGCCCCTTTTCACATTTAAAGCGCCATGGAATAAATGGCACTATAAAAATGTATAATAATAATATAACTTGATCTCAAGGCTGGTTATCAAGAATAGAGGGGTCCCCAAGCCGTATTTTTTTATTTATTTAAATAATTAAAACAAATGACGTGGGGTCCTCCCTCCCATTTTTGACAACCAGCCAAGCTAAAGCAGACAGCTGGGGGCTGGTATTCTCAGGCTGATAAGTGGCCATGGAAATTGAGGGCTCTCCAGTCTAAAAACAGCAGCCCGCAGCTGTCCCAGAAAAGGCGTATCTATTAGATGTGCAAATTCTGATGCTTTCCCCAGGTCTCTCCCATTTACCCTGTGGCAAGTGGGGTTCATGTCACATTTGTATTGTCCAATGACATCAAGCCCACGGTTTAGTAATGGAGAGGCATCTGTAAGACACCTATCCATTACTAATCCTATAGTTGTAAAACATACAGCCAGTATAAAGCCCTTTATTTGAAATAAAATAAAAAACACTTTTGCTTTTTTATTTAAAAAAACAAAAATAAGGAACAACCATATATATCCCTCACCTGTCTGTTGTTCTGTCCCATGCTGTCATTCATGTCTGGAATAAATAGTTTTCAACCTGGATGGAGCCAAAATGTGACTGTCCAGCCTGACAACCACTGAGGAATGAGCAGCATCAGTGATCAGCAGTGACATCCTCGAAGTGACCGCTGGTCACTGATGCTGCGCACGCATCAGCTCATTCCTCAGTAGTTCTCCGCCTTGGCAGTCGCGCCTTGGCACCGTCCACGTTGAAAACTATTTATCCCAGATTTGGATTACAGCACGGGTACATGTCACAATGATGACACACAGATGTCATCAGTGTGCACATGTGCGGGGAGTCGGGGACCTTTTGCGGACCATACTGCTGTTATTAAAACGGACAGAGGTTTATGTCCTGATGAAGAGGTCCTGCGTGACCTCGAAACGCGTTGACAGTTTAAACCTGTAATAAATGTTCTCTTCCTTCTATTTGATGCTTCGTGGATACATCATCAGCAGCTCAAGAGACATCTCCTTCCAGATTTCTAGAAAAAAACGGACAGGTCAGTTTGTTTTGCCCATGGACACCCAGTCTGTGGAAACAGACATGCGCAGACCCATTCACTTGAATGGGTCTACGTGTGTAAGTGTCTCCGGTTTGTGTGAAAATTGTCACCATACGTACTGGACACACTGACGTGTGAAAGAGCCCTTCCGTGGTCACTCCAAAACATTTTCACGTTTCCCCTTAAACCACTCGAGTGTTGCTTTAGCAGTATTCTTTGGGTCACTATCTTGTTGGAAGGCGAACCATCCCAGTCTCAAATCACTGACAAACAGGTTTTGCTTAAGAATATCCCTGTATTTCACACCATGCATCATCCTCTCGAATCAGACCATTTTCCCTGTCTCTGTAGCCGAAAAACATCCCCTCAGCATAGTGATTCCACCACCATGTTTCACTGTGGGGATGGTGCTCTTGGGGTAATGAGCTGTGTTAGTTTGGCGCTAGACATAGCGTTTACTTTGGTGGCCCAAAAGTTCAATTTTGGTCTCATCTGACCTCAGCATCTTCCTCCATACTTTTAGGGAGTCTCCCACATGTATTTTAGCTAACACAAAACAAGCCTTAAAATTTTTGTGTATAATTAAAGGCTTTTTCTCAGTCTGAGAGTTTTGGTGGGTCGCCCTCTCTTGGTAGGTTTGTTGTGGTACCATGTTTTTTCCATCTGATAATTGATTTGATGGTGCTCTGGGGGAGCCTCAGAGATTGGGAAATATATAATTTTAGAATCTAACCCTGACTGGTATTTCTCAAGGACTTTGTCCCTGACTTGTTTGGATATCTTCTGATGGTGTTGCAGCCTTTGTGGCCTTTCAGTAAAGGTGTGTGTGTGTGTGTGTGTGTGTGTGTGTGTGTGTGTGTGTGTGTGTGTGTGTGTATAGTGACAGACATGTGACACTTAGATTGTACACAGGTTGGACTTCCTTTCACTAAGCATGTGACTTATGAAGGGAAAAGCTTGCACCAGAAATTTTTAAGGGCTTCATAGCAAAAGTGGTGAATACTCATATGAATATGCACATGCCAATTTTTAGTTCACTTTACCAACTTAGACTATTTAGTGTTGATGCATCACACACAAAATCAGATTTCAAAAATATTTATTAAACATAAGTGGTAATGTAACAAAATAGGTAAAAAGCAAAGGCAAGCCACTGTAGATATGTCACTTGTCCAGAAGCTGTTAAATAAAGCATCAAGTGACTTTTCTCAGGTGGACCTACATTCATTTTTCTTTCTTGTTAGTCACCCTATGATTATCCAGCGAAAAAATACTTATGCATGATCTCCTATTATACAAGTCAGGAGATGAGGGTTGTGAGTACTCCATAGTCATAAATTACCAAGGACGAATCCAATAGGACTCTGATTTTGGTTGAACATGGATTCCAAGGAAACCTGCCTACTACATTTTGTGCATCATTATCTATAGGACAGGTAGTGCAAAAATTGGCCATATTTTGTCCTAAGGAATCTCCATCTTTTTGCTTTAGGCTGGAGTCACACACACCGAGTAAAAAATCTGACCGTTTTAGTCGGTCGATTATCGCAGCAAAATGTCATGAACAGTCATCCGTCTGGCATCCGATTTTCCTGGAAAGATACGATTTAGTCGCATCTGACCATAGTTGTAACATCCGATTTACATCCGACTTGCGAGAATTTCTCGCATGCTTGCAAAACTGACATATAATGGATCCAAAAGAATAGTATTTAAATCACAATAGAAAGAATAGATATATACACATAGAACACATATATATATATATATATATATATATATATATATATATATATATATATATATATATATATATACATGTCATTGTGACATGTGTGTGTATGTATGTATATGTATATATGTATATATATATATATATATATATATATATATTATATATATATATATATATATATATATATATATATATATATTAGTTCCTAGACTTCTACATACTGTAATAGCCGCTAATTCAATTGCCGGCTTTTGTGAAATCACAGAAGCCGACATGAAATGATACATTGTTTAGACACAGTTAACCATGTCATTTCCTGTATTTTGATATATGGTTTGAACTTACAATTACATAAGTCTATGTGTACAAAATTTCAGACATGTAGGGGTTAATTAAAGGTGTAAATTCGTTGTTAAAAAAATGTGTCAAATCTCTAATTAGATTTGCCCTTTCTGGGGTGTCTGGGGGCAGATGTCAGTAGCCAGGGGGGGGCACAAAAAAAATGTACCCTCCCTAGGCTATTATTATCTGCCCCCACTAGCTTGCTTTGTCTGTCTGGTGGAGAAAATACAGCGGGAGCCCACGCATTTTTTTTACAACGAATTTACACCTTTAATTAACCCCTACATGTCTGAAATTTTGTACACATACACTTATGTAATTGTAAGTTCAAACCATATATCAAAATACAGGAAATGACATGGTTAACTGTGTCTAAACAATGTATCATTTCATGTCGGCTTCTGTGATTTCACAAAAGCCGGCAATTGAATTAGCGGCTATTACAGTATGTAGAAGTCTAGGAACTATAAATATAATATTATATATATATATATATTATATATAACATGTCACAATTACATGTGTGTGTGTGTGTTATATATTAATATATATATATATATATATATATATTGTATTCTATGTGTGTATATGTATTGATTCTATTCTTTAATAAAGCGGTCAGTGTGTGATTTTACAGTATAGCTGGGGATGAATTGCCGGCTTTTCTAAAGGACACGGTGCGATTTAATCGCAGCATGCTGCGATTGCACTCGGACGTTTAAAACGGACCACAAAAAATCTGATGGTGGGAGCTGCTCCATAGATTAACATTGGTCCGACTGCAATGCGATATTTCATCGCATTGCAGTCGTCCGATTTTGTCGCTAGTGTGACTCCAGCCTTAACCTTCAGCCTGCATTGAACCGAGTTGTTTGATACATGTTCTGCTTCCAACATGAAACACTTAAATTTTCCAGATTCAGGAAATGCTCCAATTTTAAAGATAACCACCACACACCCCCCCCCCCTCAGAAAGCACCTTTACATAAGATGGTTGTTGTACAGGAAGACTATGGAGTAATTTTTTTTTCTCAGAGTGTTAGCCTTTGACCCAGTGCCGTTGTAACTCCAAGTGACATGAGGTCACTCCCTGTCGGTTTTGTGCAAACAATTCCAGTAGGGAGCGACTGTTTACTCTGACAGAGATTGAACCGCTGCAGCATGCTTCCTTTAGGATGGGCTAGTGATGAACCGAAGACACAGTACAAAATTCACATTTCTATGTTATTGGTAGAAATGGACACTATCGTGAACAGAGGAGATTATTCTAGCTTTTTCTTGCCTGTCAGTCTTTGTTGCCACAACTTGAATGGATCTAAAATACTGCAATGTTATAAGCAGTGGTAGGCTGTAAATGGCTGCACAATGGCCCTATTGATATATACTTCATGATGATTTTTAGAGACTTCCTATTGTATTTGGGGGTTCCTTTCATCTGGTAGGAGAGGTGTAACTATAGTGAGTGCAGTGATTGCAGTCACACCCAGGCCCTAGAGCCTCAAAAGGCTCAATAGGTATCAATGGCCAATGTGACAAGACCAGTACTATTAAAGGGAATCTGTCAGTAGGATCAACAATCCTCAGTCGCTGACATGGGCTTGTAGGTCTTGGGAAGCTGAATAAAATGATATATTGATATCTGCGATTGATGTCTAATTCCAGAGAAATCCATGTTTTTCATATATGTAAATGAGCGATAGCACACTATGGGCCAAACACTGATATCTGAGAATCTGCCTCCAAAGATTATTCTTTTAAAAAAGGAGATGTTTTCAGTGTGAGACAAGAAACTAACACAGAACACTAAATCTAAACTATGCCTCCTTAAAAACACATTTGCTGCAGCTCTCACAGCTCTGCTGTATTGTAAGGGTATGATTCCACGTTCAGGAAAACTGGTGTTTAGGACGGAGCGGAAATCCCGCTCCGCCCAAAGCCCCGCCCCCTTCTGAATGCATGGTGAATCCCGATGTGTTCGTTGAAGGTCATAGGCCAGGCAGTGTCCACAGTGCCTCCATCTGCCTCATTATAGGGAATCTTCACCTTCAGATTCTGTCTGAATCATGTATTTGAGATTTACGCCCAGACCCCTGTATAAGCGCTCTGCGGAGAATGCAGGATAAAAGTGAGCCGAGCCTTACTGCGATCATTGGAAGGCAGAATGAAAAATTCATTTTTTTTTTAATTACTTTTTTTCTTTACCCTGTCTCAGTATGAGACATCAACTTTCCCTGCTTTGATCACTGATCTAATACTCTCATTAGAAAAGTGTTTCACAGGGTGGAGGTGTGTCAGCTCCTGCTGTGACCCTGGGTGACCACCACGGCCATCTTTCGGCCCGGGGTCAACATAGAGGCCAACACGTTGTGCCGATAGGAGCAGAGAGGCAGCTCCCTCTCCCTCTGGAATGCCCATTGATGTTGCTGTCACTACTGACAGCAGCTACAGAGGGTTTAAACTCCTGTGTTTGGTGCTAACACTGATCATGGGCATTGCTGCAAGGAGTCACCTCTCATATAGTGCTGACACCCACATTTGATAGTGGCGTTGCTTAGCATGAGCCCACGTGATTGTGAGGAAGTGTATGTACGGCGGTTTGCGGGAAAGCAGCTCCTGCAGAGCCCTACATATATGGCGAATGTTGGGAAGGGGTTAAAGACCCATGATAGTTGGGGGTCTCTTTTTATGAAATCTCCCGTACATGTTTCAGATAAAATATACAGTGTTGATATTGGTAGTGAGTCGCCCGCCAGGGCCGTGGGGTACTCGGCACCGAGCCCGTTCACTTCTATGGGGGATGACACAGCTCGGTCCGTGGCCCTGGGCGCTCACTGAAAAGGGGGATATTTACAGGGGATTAAAGTATTTGTAGGATGTTCGTGACGCCACCTGTGGTACTTGTGGTACCTTGTCAGGGTGACCAGCGCTGCTATGCAGATCCGCTGAAGGGTTGGTGTTGGGCAGCAAGGTGTTAAGCCTTCCACAGGCAAGGCTGGGGTCCTTCAGGGTAAACGGAGTGTAAGGGTGCAGGATGAAGGAGGGGAGTTCAGCCGTAGAATCAATAATGTGAACACACACACAAAAGTCTCTTTCTGTACCTTTACTGATGGAAATTGCAGGCACGTCCCGGGGTGCTGGCAGGGTGAAGGATGCACGTCCAGTTCTTTCTACTGAGTAGGTGTAGGGCCTCCTTACTCCTGTAATGTGAGTCTCTGACCTGTATGAAACGAGGCCTAACTCTGTCTTCAACTTTACACGCCCGGCTGACTTTGTGATGGAGCCTTCTCTTGGATAGAACAGTGTCTCTAATGGCGGATCCTGCCTAGACTCCTGTCTTCCTGACCCCGGTTACGTATCAACACTTGTGGTCCCCTGCGACTTGAAGTCCCGCAGGGTCTCCGGTATCTCCTACTAGTCGTGTAGATTCTAGCAAGCTCGGACCCGGTGTCCGGTGATTCAGAGTAGAGGTAAGCTATCAATGCTATTTCAACCTCTGGCACTCTCTTCTTCTCTTCCACTCGCCTTTCGTCCTACTCGACCCTCACATAAACACACTAGCAGTAGATGGCTGATTCTTCTCCTTTCTTCACCGCTCTCAAAGCGTCGGCACGCTTGCTCACTGAACTTCACTCAGTTGACTCAGTTCTGAATAGGCTGGAGTGGCTATCTTTCCACTGGTACTAGCCTCCACACGTTGAACTAAGCTCAAAGCTGCAGTCTTCAGGTTCTTTCAATAACTGCTGTTCTCTTTCCCTCTTTCTTTCTAAGCTCTGTCTGAAGCGGCTATCAGGATTCACCGTCTGACCTGCACCTAGCTTTGCACTCATTGATCTGTGCTCGCCCCTAGAGCTAACTCTCCACTCTCCAAGAGAACTAACAACTTCTCACTTCTGTGTAGAATCACCAACTACACTGAACTCGTTCCGAACTAACCTGAGCTGTCACTGCAGGCTGCAGCCCTCAGACCACTAGACTGTCTGTGAGAACTAATCTGCTCTCTGTGGCTTCACCATCCTTATATACCCTGAAAAGGCTCCCTCTGGTGGCTCTAGGGATTGGTGAAGCTGTGTGAATGAATATCAGGTCTCTTGTGGTTGTTACCTTCAGTGAATCCCTCTGGGAAATGAGATTCCAAGCGCAGCTGGGCTCTACATCAGTCTGTCAATTGATGCTGCATAAAATATGAGCATTTTTAACAAGTTTTTGATGTAATTTTTACATGTTTCTTTTCCCACTCATGGTTCAAATCTGCAAGGAAAAAATAAGCAGACTGTGTATGAGAAATCTGTTGCTACAGTATGTAGTGAAAAGGCTGCAGATTTGTGACCAGAAAATACACTGTGCATTACCGCAGAATTATTGTGGGTGACATTTTCGACCCAAGAAAAAAAAAATCTCTCGCACAACTTGTGTAGACAATCATTGTAATCCATGAAAATCCCTTTCATGCAGGTAATATACTCAATTGTTCATGGCTAATGTAATACTTCAATGATAAAAAGCATACTAATTATAATTCACAATAGCAGAAAGGTGCAAATCCATTGTATCTGAAAATACATGGAAATAAAGAAAATGCCTATCGTATCCTGTAAAAATGAATGCCTCAGCTCTGCTCACATAGTACCAATCATAATAGATAGCAGTGCATCATCAGTAGCCATGATGGGACATGAACAACCCAAGCTTCTTCCCCTGTACTTATGTCACGTGTTGTGCAATCACTTATAATATTGTAATCACAATCACACACCCTTGTTCACTCAGAGAGGAACAAAAGAATTATCTGCAATTACATTTTTACCCTGCAGTGATGTGGATCTAAGGCAATGGACAAATAAATTTGAATTGATGATGACTTTAGTTTCCTACAGCCCAAAATTACACTAAGTGTATGTTCCCACAGCTGCATAGGCAGGAGTTTTCTGTCCCAGAACTGCATGCAATAAATCCGCTGCGTATAACCTCAGAAGCATTATGGGTGAGATTTTTCCAAAATCTACAGTGTAAATAAACTGGCATTGCGGATTTGAAATTCACAGCATGTCAGTGTATGCCACAGATGTATTCTCGACTTTCCATGCAAAGGTGAATAAAAAAAAAAACAAACGCACTCGAGCAACGAAATCCCCAGTTTTTGCCACTGTGGATTTTCCCAGTCCTGTGGGAATATGCCAGAATGATATGTGTACAGAACGTTTTCTGTCGAATTCCGCCTGGAACCTGCACAAAAAAGCGCTAAAAAAGCAAAAAAAAAAAAAAATGAACATGCATAGCAATAAAAACCATGAATTGGATACCCTGCAGTAGTAATACGTTTAAAAAAACATAGGGGACTTGCTTGACACTAATTTGTTCAAAAGAGCGTAAAAGTCATCCCACCATGACAAGGTGTACCCAATCAGGACGGTCCCTAATGCTAGTATCTCATCCCTCTATGTGCCAGCAGACCTCAAAACAGACAGGTGCAGAGACCAGGACCTGGACCTGATCCTGTTTTCCACCAGTCTGTAAAAAGCTAAAGAACAAGAGACTAAAGCAAAGCCGAAATCATGAGCCAAAATACCTGTTAGCTGGGCCAGCTTTAGCTTGAATGGTGCCCTGTGTAAAACTGCCCTTTGGTGCCCCCACTCTATTGATTTCTTACCTAGGTTCCGATAACACAAAGGAGGCCCTTTTTGTTCTATATCCTAGTATAATTGATTTCTTCAGAGGTATTGTACAATAAACGCCTCCAAATTTTTCTTGAAGAATCTGCACCTCAAATTCATATTAATTCCACCACGTGTGAACTCGCGTTTACAGGGGTATTCTGATCTCGTGCATAATGGATAGGATAAGCAGATCTCACCAATGGGCCCACATATAGTGGGCACGAAAATTATTCAGACCCCTTTAAATTTTTCACTCTTTGTTTCATTGCAGCCATTTGGTAAATTCAAAAAAGTTATTTTTTTTTCTCATTAATGTAGAAATATAAGTTGGATGGTAAACGCTGGTGGACATCCATTTTCAGTTCTCTCCAGAGATGCTCAATTGGGTTTAGGTCAGGGCTCTGGCTGGGCCAGTCAAGAATGGCCACAGAGTTGTTCTGAATCTTATTTCACACGCTGTAGAACCTATTCATACACACCTCAACTTCTACACGATATTATAGACACCCCAACTGCTGCAGAACCTCATACTCCACATCTCAGCTGTTGCCAAACATACCTCAACCACTGCAAAAACTCAAAATTCACCTGCTGCAGAACAATACACTTCTTAGCTGGTGCAGAACGTCATGCTACACATCTCAGCTGCTGCAGAACCTCATAGTACACCTCAGCTATTGCAGAACATCATAATGCATACCTCAGCTGCTATAGAACATCATAATACACAACATAGATGTTGCAGAACCACACAAAACTCACATCAGCTGCTGTAGGACATCCTAATACACGTCAGCTGCTGCAGAACCTCATAATACACCTGAGCTGCTAATGTTGCATTACATTGATAGATTGGCTTTTATTTCCACACTGAACCCATTACATGTGATGTGCAGATAGCAGTGATACGGGAACCTGACAGCTGATTCTTACTGCATGACCACCGGGCTGGAAGACTCAGATACTGACTCTATAATTGTTGTTATTATTATAATTGCCCAAGAGGTCGGACCCTGGTGGCTTCTCCCTGCTCTGCTGCCTTAGACTGATAGTGTCACGAACAGTGTAGGAAAGACTACGTGCAACACGAAGGGATGAAGGGAAGGGAGCCCAAAACTAGAGAAGGGGTGAGTGGAGATCCCTAGGCAGATCTAAAGTCACCCTGTCTGCCCTAAAAGTCCCTATATAGGTTCTGTACCTATCCCTGAGTAGGAACCTAATCCTGCCTGACCCTGGCAAAAAGCCCCACTTGGGGAATGATGGGGAAATGATGAGGAATGCACTAGTCGTTCCTCACTACCACTAAAGAGAGCTAGGCTAGACGAACAAGGTCAACACTTATCTTGAGAAGACTCAGAGATGTAACACAGACATCCTCCAGCAACACCAAAGAGGAAGATAGCCGACTGCTAAGGCTCCAAACCTCAAAAGTGGGAAATGGAAATTTCACTGGCAACTCCCAGCAGCAGGCTGGGAGTCTATGAACCCCAGGTCCAGGTGTGTCAAAGCCGGAGAAAGGCTGCCACTGGGTTAAGAAGGTGTCTGCAAATAATGTATGACAGATATCACACCCACAGTACATTATACTCACCTATGTAGAAGAGCAGTGGGAGTCTGGCAGCAACTTTTCTGGTGGGAGCCCTGCAGGCGCCCCTACCCCCTCTCTCTGGTGAAGATGGGAGGAAGACAGGGCACAGAGAGAGGGGGGAGGGCAACCCCTGCAGTCTTCCTGCTGGAGCTTGTGCAGGGGCCAGCCAATGAAAATGAATTGCTGTCTTCCCACAGCGCCCCCTTTGATGTCTACCAGCTGGCTCCCTGTGCCACCGTACTAGTCATACGTAGCTAAGGTCGGCTATGCCTATTGGTGTAAGTGCAATGTGTAGGTGCACATTCACACTATGGCCATTAACAAACAAAACTTAAAAACCATAAATAGATATTCTGCAGTAAATAAATAATGTAATACATGTAAAAAACATACTTAGTTCACACCATTTTGATCAAAAGCATGGAAAAGATATCTCACTGTGACAAGATGTTTTTTACATGTACAGTATTTTAATTACGGTACTTGCTGCAGGACATCTATTTATTGTTTTTATTTTAGGTTTTGTCTGTTCGTTGCCGTAGTGTGAATCTGCACATTGTACTTGGAGAAATGCTGGCTCATGATTTAAATAGGCACAGCAATGTAAAAAGGAGTTGTGCATATGTTCAGGCTTTTTGAAATTTTTTTTTTTTTAACCTTTTCAGGCTTCCAAAGCCAAGAAGTGATTAAAAGTGGCCTGAGTCCTGACCATTCTTCTAGAGATTTCCAATTGGAAGCCACTCACCATTTAATACGTAGAATTTAAAAGAATGCCAGTGACAAAGAGAAGTGTCATTTAAACAAAAAAATGCGATTTGTTTTTCACATTCATACAGGATGTTTAAGAAAATAAAATTTGTATGCTTTCATATAATGCATATAAAAGTATAGCATATGCTCTAGTACTGAATTGCCTTAACTATAATTGCCTTTCTTATTAAAGGGTTTGTGCCAAGTTTTTAAGTTATCCCGTATTCTTAGTGTCTAACTGCTGGGACCTCAGCATCCCCATCTGAATGGAGCAGAGATAGAGCAGAGGTGCACAAACTCAATGTATTTTCAACAGAACTGCAGGAGATGGCCAAGTAGGGTTTGGCTATCTTTGGCAATGCCTATCAATATCGAAAACTTGGTAAATCTTTTAATTTATAATCTAATGGTTTCTATTGGACAACTCGTCCACAATGTGTTCATCCCAGATGTTTTAAGTAAATTTTATTTTTCTACAGAATGGAACGGCAAATGGAAAACTTTATAAGAAAGAGTTCAAAGAGTCCTTTGAAGAAGCTCCCCTCTATGTTGCAGTACTGACCTACTTTGGTTATGGGGTTGTTACATTGTTTGGCTACCTACGGGATTTCATGAGAGCGTGGGGATTGGAGAAATGTCACATGGCTGAGGAAAGGAAAGAACAAAAAGTAAGATTTGGCTGTACCATGTCAGAAATTGGTAACCTGCTTTCTTTATGAAATATTGAGCAAATCCTGGACAATGTCTTATCCAAAAAAGAAAATGGATATCTTGCATAATATTCTTATCATTATCGCATTACTTATTTATAATGGCATGTAAAAGTTTGGGCCCCCCTGGTCAAAGTTACTGTTATTGTGAACAGTTAAGCAAGTTGAACATGAAATGATCTCTAAAAGACCAAGATGACACATTCTTTGTATTTTAGGCAAAATATAATTTTATATACAGCTCTGGCAAAAATTAAGAGACTACTGCAAAAATTTTCGTTTGTCTGATTTTTCCTTTATAAATATATTTTTTGAGTAAAAAGAAAATGCCTTATTCTTAAAA